>JBBMOI010000013.1:7050000-7360000 GCA_038088405.1 Porites divaricata
TGGATACCAACTCTTCTTGTTTTTCAATGGGCAATGTTTTTATTATCCCACAAAAAATTGTAATAACATAATCAACAGATTTATTGTCGTTAAAGCCACCACTTGCATCACCTCCGTTTGTATCAGGCAGAAACAGTTCGCAGGATACGTTGATCCATGAAAACAACGTGCCATTAAGAAAACGTTCACTCAAAATACAATAAGTGTCCTCATCAGCTGAAGTCAATCTTGAAGAATGTTCACCAGTTCTAGTTAACGTTCTCACAAGACGAGTTGATGTAAAATAAGGAACAAGCCTTGAGAGGAGATTAAGATGTTTAGGCGAATTCTTTTGAGATATTTCATTCAGACACAAAGTACAAATATCGCAAACCAAGTCCAATAGACATCCACAATAAAGTTTTTCCACATCCACAGATCCCGTTAAATGCAGATCCAAAGAGTGACAATTTTTGTTTGGCAAAACAGATCCATTGTCGCTAGTCTTGTTATCCAAAACTTCAGAAGAGGACTCTGTAAATGCAACCTTGTGTTGCTTTCTTCTCTTTGTGGCTGGTTTTATCAGAGAAACCAGACAATGAGAAACGGAGGCAACTGCTGCATGGTCAACCTGTCAGGAAATGACAACAGTTACGTGGTGAGCCTATGAGGAAATATCAAAGCTTTTGATTACTATTCACTGACTAGAAGTTAAAATTACTATTGCACCGTAAAACCTTGCCCTATGATCTCCTGTTATCCAACCACCTAATAATGAGCATATCATTGTTTCAACGTAAAAAAAAATGCAGAGTCATTTGGTTATCTGACAACTACGTTAGTACGATCACCTCGTTAATCTAACGACACTTTCCTAGCCCTTATGTGGCCGCATTGATGGGATTTTCACTGTATTTACAACACAAGTCTTTCAAATGTCAGTGGTGCATTGCATAACCCAAATGGAATAACATTAAAGAAACAGATCCCCTTTTCTTGACATTTCCTTGTTGGATTCCGAGCAAGACACATTGAAATCACGCAACGCAAATGGAAGCCCTTAACTACAAATTTGTTCAAGCTTCATTACCTTCAAAATAATCAAACATTTTAAATTCAAACAGTCATTTTTTTTCTCAGATAATACTGATCTCATACATCATTTGCAGTTGAGTATCACAAAGTTAACAATTAAAATAAAAATGAAGCAAAATAAAATAATAGTTTCAAACGTTTCTCACCGTTTGATCAACTGGCTTGAAATGTCCCAGGCACAGATGACTCATACCTTCCCAGAACAATTTTAACATGGTCCTGAATTGTTGTCGTAATTTCTCCTCCCCTTCCACTGCCCCATCTGACATAGAGTCACTTTCAGATTTGATGGACAGATATGACAACAAGCTAGCAACAAGAGGGTAAAGTTCAGTCTGTGCTAGTTTACTTTGCTTTTCCAAAGAGTTTTCCATCACAGACAGCAACTAAAAAACAAAATGAAAAATAATGATAACTTTGTAAAACAACAGAAACACAGTTACAATTTAAGGCACAGTTGCAGGTCTGTACATGTTAAGTTCTAATAAACTGTGTCGGTCTACCCAGTTCCTCCCAGCTTACTACCACAAGGGTCATACACATAGCTTGTGATGATTGCACCTCTTCATCACAAAAACAAGTTAAGATTCTAAGTTGCACTTTTAAAGTGAACTTCACGAAATTTAAATAAGGATCAAAAGTATGCATGAGCTGCTTTCTTTGTTTTTGGAAGATAGGATACATGCATAACAAGAAATAATTATTACAATTCAAAGGTCTTGAAACCATTGAAGATGGCTTACCCTTGACCTTGGTCATGTAAAGGCAGTGAAAATACAAGTGAAAAATTAATAATAAAATGGACAAAGTAAAACGTCAGAACTTGGTTACCTGTTCTTTGATCAAATATTCTTGTACTGTAGAAGAATCTGCACCCTGATCACCAAATTCTTGTAAAAGGCAAAATCTTAGACACTCCATAAATGCTGCAATCACTGATGAACATTCACTTGAACTGTTCTGTACCCGCTCCTTTAATAGGCCTTCTCGTAGATTACTAAAGAACTCATGGAAGAAACCTACTCCGTTACCAACAACCTACAAATGATCAGCAATTGCTATTAATCAGTAGGAGAATAATGTAACAAAGCACTCTCGCTCAGCGTTACAAATAATGTGTAATACCATTTCCAAGGTACATTACATTTACATTTGCATTTACAGTTACATCCACAAATAATTTCTATTTACATTCAGTTGTAGTTTACAACATTTAACAGTACATGCACGGTAGAATTCATGGAATTTATCTTTTTTAAGAACCCAAGGGATTGCAATTCCTTGAATGCTGTGGCATTCATATGACAAAAGTTGATAGGATTTTTGACAAGCAAGGCTGGCCTACTGTAGGTATTAATCGGAAACTTTGCCTGTTACATTAAATTCAGTGGGCTGACTTTGCTGTTCCTTCTTGCCATTGTCCTTGATGAATTTTCAATTTGTTATGGATGTGTCATCTGCTAAAATCATAAGGGATCAATGATGTGGGACTAAAAGGGGCTGATACTAATGGGCTGGTAAAGCTCCAAATGTTACTCTGTTTAGGCAGTAGAAAACGTTTTCCATGTTTGCATAGCCTGATATAAACACAAGAGGGGTTGAGAGAATTCGAGACAGTTGTGTCGCGTTTTGAACTCAAAACCTTTTTCAAATTCGTGCTTGCATGATTAGCATGCGAAAAGCAAAACATCTTGACATCACAACCATGTTTACATACTCTCATACAAACTCTCCTCTCGGCCAATCAGAGTGCGCATACTATCTTAGTTATGTTATAAAAAATTATAATATTATGATAGAAATGTTAGTTCCAACCTCTAAAGGGACTTTACTCAGGAACGGTGGCAAGTTAGGAAAAATGGTTGTAGCACAACCATTGCCTCTGTTCTTTAAGACGGACCACAATTTTGGCAGAATCAGAGTGCGCGTACTATCTTAGTTATGTTATAAAAATTATATTATGATAGAAAAGTTAGTTCCAACCTCTGAAGGGACTTTACTCAGGAACGGTAGCAAGTTAGGAAAAATGGTTGTTGCACAGCCATTGCCTCCATTCTTTAAGACGGACCACAATTTTGGCAGAACAGCTTTGCGGACATTAACTTGTGTCCAGCAATCCTGATAAAAAAGTAAACAACACCCCATTACATAAGCTCAAATCTATATAAAAATGATGTAAAAGTAATATTAGAGTTGAGCCAGTAGCTAAAATACCAGCATACTACCTGTTCTTCCAGGTGATGGAAGATTGTCAGAAAAAAGTAGCTTGGACAAAAAGAGAAATAAAAAATCACAAAACTTTCTTATAACTATATCTACAAAAAATTGGACCATGCAAAACCAAACAGAAGAAAACAAAAGTTATTTCATATAATTAAGTACAGTGAGAGGCCAGTTACCTTGACCTTCCTTACCGTGATACTGTTAAGCACAGATAGAACAGCATCCCACAGATGCTGACACACAGCAGGATCTGAATCATCAAGTGCTGACAACACAGCAGGGGACACCTGACTGCTGAGAGATAACATCATTGAAGGAAAGGTTTCACAAGCAAGGCTTATAGTGGAGAACACTGCACCCCTCACCTACAGAAAATAAAGCCAGAAAAATGGGATCTTCAGTTTTTACTAATAATGGGAGAGCTTACTCAAATTCAGAGCCATTTTTACAAAATAATTAATTGAGTTCACTGTTACAAGGAAGCAACTTTTCAGAAAAATGATAACAGTTACTCTCATTTTGATGTTTTATGGGCTTATTTGGTTTATTGTGATTTTCGTCAACTGGGTTTGCTTAGTGAAAATACAAAACCTATTTTGCGCTGAAAAATTGGTGGGTCTGAAATATCCTACATGATATGTAAGTGCCACTGTTACTCATAGAAAAAACAACATTGCTAATATCTTTCCCACCCTTAATGTACCTTTTCTTGTTGCAAATGTACATCTACTATCAAACTATAAAATACATAAATACATAAATAAATAAATTAATTAATAAATAAAATCTAGGATGTAAGCTACATGTAAACAACAAAAATTAATATGTACATTTGGAGACTTGTGCTTGGAATATTTCCAAAACTTGTTTTGCTGGAGTATGTTGAGAAAAAGCTCTTCCATCTCTGCTCTGTTCTTGTCTGATGTTACAGACATCAACTTTCCAAGAGCTAAAATGGATGATGAAACTATTCGGATGTACTTGGCCTCCATTTCCTCTTCTGACACAAATCTGGTTGATGTAGAAAATACAAAAGAATAATAAAAAACACCTACATTGTTTTATAAAATAACTGAGATAGTACGCGTGATCTGATTGGTCAAAAACCTATGGTTTATTATACCGGTAAACCCATAGAAAAAGGCATCCGGACCATGAGCCATAAGCAAAACCGGCTATTGATCTGCAAACAATGATTTTAGAAAGGCTAAAAAAACAGCACAAGTTACTTACCCAGCCTTTCTTAATATCAAAAGCGTTCGTTTCCACATTTTATTACCGCCAGAGCTTTTAAAGTAATGAAGTACAAAGCTGGATAGCAGTTTACATTTCACGACGATGCCAAATCGCAGAGAAAGACAACAACTGTGTGAATTTCTGGTGTAGAAAGTCTCCAGGAAAACTTAACCGTGTGCCAACCAGCAACAAAACGGATAATTTTAGCATTCTTGATTCACTTTATGTAAAAAAAAAATCCTTAACGAAAGAAATTGTTCCAAAAAGAGATCTCCGATCAAGGTATGGTACAAAATCGGCCGCTGCAGGTTGTAAACAAGCTGCCAACGATGATGAAAGATGTCAGAGTTTCGGGCTGTTTTTTTCCAACATTTGCACAAATCATTTGGTGATATCGATGTCATAACCAACCTCAAACCACCTGACTTTACAAAGCGACAAATATTAACGTGAATATGTGGCTACGGCAAAGAAACTTTTCTCCACCACTGACATATTTTCATCGGTCGCTGTACGTGCATATAAAGTTACATGTGACAACTTCGCAAATGCAGCCATGTTGTTACCGAGGCATTTCTTAATCATAATAAAGTCCAGAAAACAGATGTTAAACCACTGAGGCTTGTAAAATGTGAATGAAGTCCTCCATTACAATAGCTGCCAGTTCCATATGTAAGCACGAAATTCTTACGGATCGACTCAACAAAATACAGCTGCGTACAGTCTGATGTTCAATTAATTTCTACTTCTGTAGTAAACAAACCATGAACTTACTCTTTCATTGTACATTCGCATGAATGAATATCGACTTTTCCTGTAAAACAGCTTTCATGAGTTATCATATAATGAGTGCAAAAACTCATGTTTTGAAGTGCTGCTGTTTGTTGTTTGACTGAACTGAGTTTTGAGAAAGTTCAGCGCTATTAAATCGTGAGTCATGATTGGCTTGTGATGACTTTAGAGAGAAGACATGACTTGATCACGGTACTAAAACCATATTTTTTACCTAAAAGACTCCATTCTACTAAAAGTTTTTTTATAAAAGCAATAGACCACACTTTCTATGGGTTTACCGGCGTGATAACCCACTTGGGATGTTGGGAGAACACTCGAAAAGCTTGTAAATCACTCGCCTTCAGCTCGTGATTTACAAGCTTTTCTCGTGTTCTCCCAACATCCTGCTGGGTTATCACGCCGGTAAACCCATAGAAAGTGTGGTCTATTGCTTAAATAATAACAAAAAGAAAAGCAGAGACACCTCTACCTAAATAGAAAGAAAAAGATTGCCACTTTACAGCAAATGGGGGCGGGGGGGTCATATGGGAAAATGCAGCCTATTCCCAAGCACTGCTAAGTAACTTAGGCTTTAAGGCCCCCTGCTGCAGCTATCTCGCCCAAGTACACATTCCAGGCAGTAAACGTGCACTTTTTGAAGATCCATGTGGCATTCACACAATTTCACGTTACATACACAATGGTACTGTATTTTTAGGGCCATGATCCTGTAGGTGAGTACTACTATGACAGGTGTTGGCCAAGAGGCCAACATTGGTTGGAGGAGAGGAGAGGAAATAATGAGGGTATCCAAGCCGCCGTAAAAATGACTGAAGATTAACCCCCCCCCCCCCCCCCCCCCCAAAAAAAAAAAAGTCATGGAGGAATACACTTACTTTGGATCAGAGAGGGTTAAAGGTGTTTGTGTCATTATGTTATCCTGCAAATACTGTAAGCAAAAAAGGATCATCTTATTAAGACTCCTGGAAACACATGCAACATAGTGGCAAAGGGAAGAGGTTTCCTTTACAGGTCAAAAAACAAATCGTCATGTATATGTTGTGGTACAATTTTTTCCTTGGTTTGAATTTTATTTTCCTTTGTTTAAAACTCATTACCATACCACAAGACAAAGGAAAATAAAATTTAAACCAAGGATAAAATTGAACCACAACATATACATTGAACATCACTACTTTTATTCAAATATTTGATAAGTCAATATGCTGGACACGTTTTAGTGATTAGGACTAGAATCTATGGACATCAGACATCATTTGCACCCTTAGTCTTTAGTCTCACTGCATAACAGAAATTTAATTTCCATACGAATTAGTAAGAATTAAGCTTGAGTCTCCTAAGCACTAGTGAGGGGGGAGGGGACACTCCGACAATTAAGCTATGGGGAGAGGCTCATAGAGAGAAAGTCCAAGTAGGCCCTTTGCAGCAGATCATTCAAGAGGTATGAAATTGCCATGCTGGAGAGAAGGGATGCACTGGGACAAGACAAGCAAAGGCTTACAATCATTACATCAATCATAATTATGGTAATTTGCATCTCTTTCCCTACAGTATAGCAGTTTTTTACATGTATCAGTCATACATGTAAATGACTATTAATAGAGGATTATGACTGTTGCAATAAAATATATTAGTATCACCCAACTAGTGAACTAATGTAAATTCTGCATTTTAATTGGCTATGCTACTAGAGGACTATTAGTAATAGTCCTCGAGTAGCACAATTCGCCGGTTTTGAAAACCTACCAAAACAATGGCGGCCACTTTTCATTTTGTGGAGTGCCACAGTCTTTCAGTTTTCATGGCTGCTCTGTTTCCATCGTAAACAACAACTACATGTGATGAACTAAAAATCGGCAAACTGTTGAAAACTTGGCAAAATTATCAATCGCCAACTTGATCTAGTTCACTTGAGCTTTCCTTGTAATTCATAAAAGTATTGGGTCATTACACTACTTTAAAGATGTTTTTTTTAAGAACAGTTTTGGTTGGATTTTCACCAACTTCACATCTGAGTGAATGAATGAATTTTCACAAGCTATGTTTTTTGTATCACGTGTTTTAAAAACGTGACAGTTATGTAAATTTATGCAAATTTGGCACAACCAAGTGTGGTGCTTTCTTTCGTTTTATTCCAATTTTATTCCCAAATAAATATTTCTTCATCTTTCATTTTCTACCTTTATTATTGTCTTTTCTGTCCGACCAGTTGGGTGATGCTAAAACAATAATTATTATTAGACCCTTCGCCCTCAAGGGCCACAGGTCAATAGCCCATTCGGCTTCACCTCATGGGCTATTGACCCGTAGCCCTTGCAGGCTACAGGTCTAATTGTTAAGTAAAGGGTGAATGTTTGAGCCCACTGGGTCTGGGAGAACCTTGCAGACTCTGGATTGCAAGCAGGTTTTAAAGGTGATAATTATATAGCAGAAGACAGAAAGACCATGAAAGCAAACCTCAAACAACTCCTTTCTACAGAACATGATCACTTCAGCTTGCTTTTCATCAGAGAATGCAGCCTGAAAAGCCTTTTTTCCTGAAGATGCTACAACGACATAAGTGTCAAACTGTGCACACAACCAAGGACCAATCACATAACGAAGATGAGGGGCAAGATTACGACGCACTTTGAGGACCAGCTGTTCCATTGCTTGCTGTGTGGCTTCACGGACTCTATGATCAATATCCTGTGTGGGAAATAAAGACCTAAAATGTAGTCAAACACACATTACCATCAAGTCTTGGTTTGTTTGGATATAACTAGGAACCTTTTGCAATGCATACAAGCAAAGTTAGTAATAATTTGTTCAAAAGCTGGATAGCACTATCCATTGGATAAATCACTATCCAGTGGATAAGTATTTGGGACACCAATTGCACTAATCACTGGATAGAGATTTATCCTATTGATAGTGCTATCCACCTTTTGAACAACTGTGACCTGATCCATATTTTAAAACTGTTTTTTGTGACAGTGCTCAGGTTTAGAAAAATACTTGAATTTGAGCTTATCCTTTGGGTAAGCAGCTCTAACATTTTTCTTGTCAGGGAGGCTCTTGATACTCTTCTTCGTTAATGATTTTCTTGGAGGGTGACTTGACTGGAGCCTTGTCCATTAAAACCATTTAAGCCCTATAAAGAGTTATCAGCATCAAATTTCTCCTTTTAATGTTGATGTTTTGTAAAACAAAGTGGTCATGAGAATTACAGACATGATCACACACAATGAATTTGCTTGATATTTTATCAACCTTTTCCCATTACTTCTGTAAGAAATGAATAGGGGCAACAAATGAGCATTTAAAGGGTTACAAGCAAGTAAACCCTGGACTACCAGAGGGGACTTTTTTTCTAGCCCAGAGAATTTTGGATACATTGTTGTTTTTTAAAATGAAAAACAATTTCTCCACTTCCTCAAAATAAATTTGCAAATAAATTGGGGTGATACATACACCTGTATTGATCTGTAAGACAGATCGGACGAAAAAAATTGTGAGTGGCCATTCACACCAAAATATCTGTCAACTTCCATTGCCACAGAGTTATTATCAGGTAATGAATGGATACCATATACAGCACAGCTGTCAAAAACTATTCAGAGCTTCTCACATTATGCAATAGTGTGATATTGATCTAACAGCATAGTCCACTACAACTTTCATAATTAATTGGTTGAGCTTTATAATGGAGCAATATGCCCAAGGTTAAAAATGGGCTCAGTTTTTTTGTTCTGGTGCAAATTGTCCTCTGGCATATACTGTGCATGCACAAGATATACATCTACACTGTAAAAATAGGTCAGTGGACTAAAGCAGAGGTGTGCCTGAGGTGAGCAAAGCTATATGTCTTGACTTTGGGGTAATCAGTAATAGCCTTCAACGCAGACGTTCTTAGGGGTTTGTCACGCATCGCTGTGGGGCAGGAACAGGTGACGAACCCTAAGAATGTCTGCGTGGGAGGCTAAATCAGTAATTACAAGAACGAATTCCGTCATTTCTTATGTGCAAAATCTTTACACCAAATGCACATACTGTTGATCTGTATACCCACATGTACAGTAAAAGATAGCCAGCATACATTTGGAACAGTTCAGTTATCAATTTACTAACAAACTCTTTCGGGTGAACCTAATGGAGAAGCCCTCTCAAAGTAGTGAGCTACCACTGAAATTTGAACAGACTTTTTCAGGTCAACTCAAGAGTCTTGTCAAAGATATTAGGACCATGCCTCTATTTAAGCTTAGTTGCTTTACAGAAGAAGAAACAAAGAACACATTGGGTATTAATTTTTCAATCAGCTTTTGCATAACTACATAGTTTTACTTGCTCTTTGCTTTAGTGTTGATGTCATTGATTTTATTTTCCTTTGTTTTTATCATGACCTCTACTATACAATACACTGCAATTCCAAAACGTAGTAGTCACACAAGCATCATTTGCAGATGTTTATCTAGACTGTTGTTATTTCAATATACATTGTCTTTGAAGACTGTGATTTCATAGATGAGGCTTGCTCATTTGAACTTTTTATACCAAGAAAATTTGGAAGCCTGAGGTCATGCAGTTGTGCATCTAGTTAAAAACATACATCACCTGAACAATAATAACAAATAAGAATGCTTATCTAAGTCTTTTCAGGTTGGAAAGACCCAGCATCAAATTCAAGTAGCTTTAATGGTGTTCAAAGCTCTTAATGATCTGGCTCCTGACCATTTATCCTCTATGTTTACTGAGCGCAGTACGTCAGGCTATGTCTTAAGGGACTCTACGAACAAATTGAATGTGCCTTTACCAAGAACCAACTACCTAAAAAGGAGCTTTAGCTATAGAGGTGCAACTCTCTGGAACAGTCTGCCCTGCAATCTTAGGCAAGAGAAATCTCTAAATCGTTTTAAGCAATTGTTAAACTTTCATTTTAGTTAATTAAGTTAGATACAAAGCATTCATGGAAAACAGGTGTAGTTTAGTGTAATTTTTGAGTAGTATTTTTAAGAGACTCTTTAGATATGTATTTATTATTATTAAATATTGTTATGTAGTTTATATTTCATATGTAACAAAAAACCTGATGAATTTTTATCGTGTTAAAATAAAGATTTGAGATCTATTGAGATTGAGATTGAGATTAAATGTTCAGTTATTTTGTTCTGGAAAAACAGCATGTTGAGTGGTATGAAAAAAAGGATCCAGTATTATTCTCCATGAAATATATGTTTTACATTGTAGCTGATTTTTTTATTTCTGGTAATTTTTGTTTTTCTTCTGTTTTGGGGTATGGTAATGTATGCTAATGAAGTTGAAACAAGGGAAAATTAAAAATTACTTGAGATAAAAGAATAACAGCAACATGTATGGATGCAGAAATACGTCCCTGGTCCTATAAATGATAACCTCAGATGCCGACTAGATCTACTCATCCTGTTTATTAAAAAGTATGTATATAGTTGTAAAATTAATGTGGTGCCCCTTAACTGTATGCAATTTATAAATAAGTTAAAAACATAATGGAAAATAGAAAGATTAACTTGAATGATGTAATTATTATCTCTTTTAGCCTTTTCATGTGTAATTAACTAATAGTTAAGTTTAATAATGTGAATTGTAAGCAATGATATTGTAAATTAGTATTAGGTATGTCGATGTAAGCAACTCTCCGTTTATTTATTTATTCTCTTTCCCTTTTAGTGTCTTTCTGTATTTTTTTTATTTTTATTGTATTTCAATGTCATTATCGCAAATAAAAAATAATAATAATAAAAAAAAACTACAACATGTATACTTTTTTGTCACATACAGTTGATGTGAGCTCAAGGAAATTTTGCATATTATTTCCAATAACTTTTGCACCATATTTGGAGGCCTGACAATTCCTAGTTTATTATTATTATTATTACTATTATTTTTCAGTGCTTACTAGGTAAAAAGATATGGCCATACTGTTTTATCACAACTTAATTTGACATCTTACCATGGCTAATTTGTTGAAAAGTCTTGGCCAAAATGGAAGAGCACTTTCCACAGCTTCAACAGTTGAATTCTTGCACAAATCAGTGAACTCTTGCACTGCCTACGATAATAACGTCAAGGAGAAATATAAGCCAGTTTGCTGATTTAAATGCAGCCTTTAAAAAATGGTTGAAGGCATACATGTAGCTATGGAGTGTACAGCAAGGAAAATCAATGGATGTGATGTCTTGATTACCTGGACCTAACACATCTGAATAAATTGCTCCAAATAAACTCTATTATGCCTCATAATATAGCTACATGTACCATTAGTAAGTTGTATTTTCCACTGGCTGAGGAACAAAATAAGTGGAAAATGTTTTCTTACACACCACTGGGGCCTGGGCCCAAGGGGTTGTTTTGAGCCACATGCTCAGTGTTGTTTGTCAGTTGCTTTTTGCTGTCTGCTATTGACAACAAAAATTTCAGAGCCCCAGTTCCCACCCAACCCTTTGTTTGATATGAAAACATACACTCTTGGTTAGATATTTTTTATTACAATTGTCAGCATAGAGTCTTACTGAGCGTACATCTGTTGCTTCATATTACTGTATTTTGCCTACATTACATATAATTTTAGGTTGAGTTGATTTTAGAAATAAAATAGTCAGTTGGTGGCTGTTCAGTTTTTTAATGATTAAGATCAGCAAATATGTCAAATCTATTTTTTTGGTTTGCACCGTGGCCAGTACCTTCAATTTTGTAACTGAGTCTCTCTTCATTAACTTTCTCATCACCATCCTAAATTCTGAGTCAACAGTAGCGTCGACATCTTCGGCAGCACCAGCAGCCATTGGTACGTAACCAAGGTTACTTGATCCCCGGCTTCCCATCAATCCTCCAAAACCAACAAAACCCACAGTGCCATCCTTAGACATCAGTGCTGCAGCACGACCACTGCTGGAAGGCTAAAGACAGTTTAAAAATGCCGAGTGAATCTGAATATACTCAAAGAAACTAAATCATGGACATAAATATCATTTTGGGAAATACCATTTTTATCCGAAATCCCTTTATGGCTGGAAGGCATGATTCTGCGCGATTTTGAAAGGCCCTCTTTGCATGTCTGAGCTACAAATGGATCTCAATCCAGATTTCAGCACTCTCGAGTAAGAATGAATTCAAGATTCTGATAGCTTCTGAACAAGGAAAAATCAACTTCCTATCCCTCTTTAGGATAAGAACATGATTCCAGTATCTAAAAAATGGTAAAATAGTGACTCCGATGCTCTATACTATTTTTGGTTTACAACCACATGACAAGGTGGCCATGTTGGGGGTCAATACAATAGATCAGGACTGTCAACCCCCCATGTCTTCAAATATTGAGAATTGATGGGGAAGGGATGATAACTGACATCATAATGCACATGGCACATGATGTCATTTGTAAAAAAAAAAAGCACACAAAAAAGATGTTGTTGGAATTGTAACATTTGACCTAATTGGCTTACTTCCCGATCTGGCATACCGGAGTTTGTGAGGAAACGTTTGATGTTAAGAGTACAATAGCTCAAACAATGCAAAGTACTGTATTTGAAATTTCATTGTCAGAATGCCGAATCTGCAAGAAATGGCAAACTTCGGCAATTATCCGGGAGATTTCAGACTCTAATCTGGAGACTGGGAGAAACGGTTCAAAATCTGGAGTCTCCCGGATTATTGGTGAGCGTTGACAACCCTGACAGATGTTTTTCTTGAAGAATTTACATGCAAATAGAGTATAGTTCCCAGAGAAGAGAAAAGCTTTTGTTCTTGACAACCAACATGCCCGCCATGACGTCACATGCAAACTAGCAATGCTAAGGAAGTAGGGTTTACCTCGGTGTAAGAACCTGTGATCTTTTTCTTTGTTTTGTACCTTTTGTTTTTCTAGATTTTATTGTGTTGACTTCTTTGTTTTCTGTGCTTTACGTCACCGGTGAGTTTAACAGGTTCTTACACCGAGGATGAGCCAGGAACTACAATCACAGACAAAAGTAGTTGGGAAGGTTGTGCAACTTAACAGTAGTCCATTTTAACCCTGAAAAAAGAGAGTTTTCTCTTTTGCTAAATATTCCCCGTCCCCCCTATTCAATGTTGGGATATAAGAGAACAATTACCCGCACAAACATTAACGTTTTGATCAACATTGGGCCGGGGGCGGGGGGAGGAAGGAAAAGAAGAGGTAAAAAGGGCAACCTTCCCAACACTTTTGACGATGATTGTAGGTCATTGATAGTTCTCATCCTAAAAAGACCGTGGGAGGGAACCAATCTCTATTTACCATACCTTAACGTTTCCTTTAGTCCGCTGTTTATCTTTTCCTCCCATTATGAGTCTACTCAGCAGCTGTTTAGCAAAGGAATCGAAAGAGTTTTACTTTTTCGAACAGTTCACATCTTTCCTTGAGTCAGCCATATTGAATTAGCACGAAGTACCAGTCCCTCGCATCAATATTACCCAGAGTGCAATGTTCTATAACCTAGCCGTTGGAAAGCGCATGCGCAAAAGACATGTGTTGTTTCCGTCGAATGCCTAAAGTACGGTATGGATGCTTCTTCCATCAAAGCATTCATTCTACGAATTTGGTTTTTTGCTACACAGTTTTAAACTTTTACTGTTAAACATAAGCTATCCAAGTTATCAGAGTATAACACTCGGCCCTGCGCTGTGAGAATCGTCGTTAAATTGCCTCTAATTCAAAGCAATATTGTACCCTCAACGATCACGACAATTCCCAGCTTGATTCGCCTGATCGTCGATGATGCATGATTTTGTACGGCGTTGGTGACTGGAACTTAGAAGCGCCTCAAACCGAGACGGTTTCTGTAAAGGAGCTTTTGTTATGGCTAAGAAGTGACCAAGATGGCTACACAACTCGCCTCTTCTTCGCCCGTTGGGATTGGCTCATCCCTTCCAAGTAAGCTTATTTTACAATTTAAATTAGTGATCAGTTATTGCCCGTCTTTGTTTTAGTAAATAGTTTCCGTTATGTTTCTTTTCTTTATCTCAATTCTACAGCATCGTGGGTCGTAACATCGGAGGACCGGACCAAACATGAGGCGACCTTCCAGAGTCTGAATCCCATCAGTGGTTTTCTGACAGGTATAAAACTAAAAGCCAACTGGGTATTAAAGACTTCTTAACCTTAATGTCGGATTTTCACAATGAAGATTAAAGTGAAATTTAGTTTCTTCTAATTCATAAAGAGTACCGCAAAGACAATAAATTGTTTGCGAAAATGAAACTCTTTGAGAAGATCAAAACAGAAGACCTGAAAGACCTGTTTCGCCATTATTTTAATTATTATTTATATTCTTTCAAGATATTTCACTGTTTCTCTGTTTGTTATTGGCTTAATACCTTGGCTAATTTTTCATAACTGCGCCAGCTATTGCTGACCAAATTTGGAAGGTTTTTTTCAACTAAAAAAAATTTACCCATGTAAAGTGGATGAACGAGGCATGCAGTGGTTCAGCTGTTTTGGCAGTGCAGAACATGTGAATTGAAAAAAGATTTTAAATAGCTCAAAGAGATAACAAGGATGCACAGAAATGCCATCCAAAGAGTGTCAAAGTGCTTTTTTAAAAATATCAACAAGAAAAATTTGTTTTCCTACTCTGAAACTGCCAAGGAACTTGCAAATGTTTGGAAGAAATTCCACATCTTAGACTAAATTATGTTATATGCTTGGGATCTTTTGAATAAAATAGTCAAGCAGATATTGAATTTTTTGGCTTTTGTATGGTGCAAAGAATTGTACAGGTGTCTATTATTATTATTATTATTATTATTATTATCAAAATATTAATATTATTATTTTTATCAGGGCTGTCACTGAGGGTCCAACTCTTGGTACCAGTATGTCTCTCAGCTACCATGAGCATGGCCCCTGGCTACCTTCTAAGAATCAGCAGGAAAATAATAGAACCTTCATACTAATAGCACAATTTTCCCTGCAATTTGAATTCTTAGTGACTGCCCTGTATTATTCTTATCTCAGTACAAGTTCTCTAACTAACAGGGGAATCAGTTGACTGTGCACTTGGTGTTATGTCCATCTTCAAAGGTTTTTGTTGTACAATCATGTAACATTGATTAAAGCCCTGTAAAATTAATTTCCCTGCATAATAATATATACACTGTCAGTTCAATTAAGGGTATTATATTTCTCTGTTTATGCAGTCAGTTTGTGTCAATACTTGTTGTGTTTTACACTGTATGAGTAAAAAAGAACTTATTGTGATTTGACTTTCAAATTCCCAAGGGGAGCAAGCTAAGAAGTATTTCCTCAAGTCCAATCTCCCTCCAATGGTCTTAGGTCAGATATGGTGAGTTTATTTGGTGAACTTTTTTGTAATCCACTTCTGAATTGGTACATTAAAATTGTAACATTATACAAGGTAGTTTTATTCTATTTTTGTAGGTTGAAAATAGTGCTAAACCAGCTGTGTGCATGTACAGTGGTATTCTTATAAAATCTCCTTGGCCTCAGGTTATACAGCTTTAGTAACAAAAATTGAAATGCATTCTAGACTAAGGGAATTCAATTATTGTTTAACTGAGTGAAAATTTCAAACTATAGAATACATTAAAATACCATGTACAGCTGTAAAGTTTTTCCTTGTGACATCAAAGGATAATTAAGGATAAGCAATTTTACAGTCAAACCTGTATTAAACTGTCTTGTACTGTAGGTAATCAAATGACCAACTGTTCTGGTGCAGTTTTCAAGACCTTTTGATAGAGGCAAAAAACCTGTAGAGCTGTCACCAAGGGCCTAGTCTTCCCTTGCAGCCTTTTTTCGTCTTGTCACCCAACACTCGTCCCCAAGAAACTGCTGCTCACATTCAAACCACATTCCTTTCCCGATTTGAGCCAATCACAACTGTGGTTCTTTTTTCTGGAACTGTTTTGTACCAAGTTATTGTTTCACATGCCGTCCAATCATAGCCTGCATTCTAACGTATCATGTGGTGTCAAGTTGTCTCCAAGAAAGCTATTACAGTGAAACCTCTATTAAGCGGACCCCCAATTAAGTGGACACCCTCTATTAAGCAGACACTAAGCCGGGTCCCAAAATTAATGTCTATGGCTGTGAGGAGACTACAAGAGCCTGAAATTTCCCCCGGTTCCTGTGATCATTGCCCTCGCCTACTTTTATCGGACACAAAAGGAAAACAGAACTAAAAGAGCTTCTACTGCTTGTACATGTAGGCATGCAGTAAATAAGTGACATTCCTGATAGGCAATGACCACTTAATAATTGTAGGTTTGACTGTACATCCATTGTGAACTCACAAAATGTACTTTCAATTTTATGCTGTAAAACAGCTACTCTGTACATGTACACTTCCATACAGTTACTGTATTTTTCTACAGTCCTTACTCTCAATAAAGACATGATTTTAACCTCTTTGGATAACCGATTACATGTATTACTTGTTTGTACAGTGTACCTCCAACCTGTTCAGAATTACTTTCAGTGATAGTTGTTTTGTTCTTTGTTGTGTTTTTTAGGAACCTTGCAGACATAGATCGTGATGGAAAGATGACCATGCAGGAATTCACCATTGCAGTACATCTTATTCAAAGTAAGCTAAAAGGAATTGAACTGCCGACATCACTTCCCAACAGTCTGAGAATGACTTCCATGCCTAGTACTTTTCTTGTGGGTCAGAAAGCTAAACCCACAACAGATTGGAGTCAGTCAGCAAACCCATCAGTGTCCAACGGCTTCTCTAAGGTTGGCATGATGACCATGCCACATAAATCTGTGACTTCAGGTATTTCTTGGTCTGGAGTGAACCAGTCCCCACCACAAACAAGAGCGGTACCAACCTCTTCTTCTTCAGTCTTTGGTTCATCATTTGGACCATCCTCATCAGCAACCCTGCCACCAACTTCTCTCTCAAGCTCATTAAACATTGGTATGAGTAGCGGATTTAACACAGCTTCCTCAAATGCATCATTACTAAATGGACCAGGAAATCAACTTCAAACCAGCTTTGGGCCTGGTTTAGGTAATGTCCGGCGGACAAATTCACTGACTGGAGGTTTTGGCCCAGCACCCGGGCCTTATGGGACAATCACTCCTGCACATAGACTTAAATATAACCAAATGTTCAAAGCAAATGACTTTAAAAAGGCAGGATTTTTATCAGGTAGGGATTGTTGAAATTGTGCTTTTGCTGTGATGCTGATAGTGTTTTCAGGGGGCTGGGAGAGGGGTGGGGTGCAGCATGACCAATTAATTTGGATAGTTTAATGTAGATCTTCCTTTCAAAAATCAGAAAAGGACATCCCGGAAATATGTGTAAGGGTACATGTACATGTACTTAACACTCTGGAAGAGAAATTCTAGCAGGGGTGAGTACAAACACGTGTAGATTAAAACAAAAATCTCTGTCTTTGGGGGGTAGAGGGGAAGGGATATTATTTTCTGGAACAACACAGTGTATATAGAGGATATTACATGGTGGTGCGAAGATATGAATTTTATTTTTGAGTGGCAAAACGATATTTTACGAATGAGGGCAGCGAGTGAGTGAAATATTGTTTTTGCCACAAGAAAATAAAATTCATATCTTCAAACCGCCATGTAATGTTCTTTTTATTATATAGACTAAGGGGGTGTTTACATGAGAAAACTCGCACCGGCGCGAGTTTCATACCGACATGACTTTTGATTTCGTATCGCGTTTACATGATGACTGGTTTATTTCACATCTCGTTATTTGAAGGTACACTTCATGTTGATAAAATGCATGTATGATTCAAAATCGCAAACATTACGCATGCGCTACCCATTCCAGTCTACCAGCAGACCGATTTCACACCGAAACGGGTGGTCATTTCGTGTTTACATGATACCGTTGCGAGATTTCGTACCGGAGTGAAATTCTCGCCCCGGTACAAGAACCGGGGTGAACTCGCGCCAGCATGAAATTTGTGGTGGTATCATGTAAACAAATATAGAGCCATGAGAGGGAACCAGAGTGAACTCGCTCTGGGGTGAAAGTCGCCCCGGTGTCATGTAAACACCCCCTAAAACAACCCTCGAAGCTGCGACCACTTTAGGCGCCATGGCGACTAAAATTTTGGTACTGGCGACTTGATTCGCAAAGTAGTCGCCAAGTTGGAGACCAGAGAAAAACTGAAGAAACGAAAAAGATGATCAATTGTCTGAATTGTACTGAAATGATTAAGGTCCTCTGCTGATATCCCAGAGGGGGAAGATTAGAAGATCTCGTCGATATTCATTCAAACGAGCGCTTACTTCGCTAACATTTCTACTAAAATATTGTTCTGCTCCACTGAGCACAGGTCCGTTGCCTAGCACGTGACAAATTTTTAACCTTGTAACGCGTGACAAGCAGCACGCAATCGATTTGTTTTTCATAATTTTCTCTGGGAAACTGCGTGTGTGGCTAGACTGGGAAGACTACAACCCAAATAAATATATATTTTGGGGGGGTTAAAATAAATGGAAAAGCAGAAAGTTAAAGTCGGCATGGAACATTTTAAGATAAATTTGAGTAACATGAAATGTTGAATCGTTTTTTATATATAAAATAAAAAGCGACCATTTGCAGACCAACACAACACCATCATCAGACGAACCTAAACTTCGCGAAAAACAATTGTCTTAAACGTCTTAACCAAAAGTAAAGCAAAAGCGGTATTTTTGTTTGGGTTTTTTTGGCTGATAGAAAACTATAGGGTTGATTTATAGATCACGCCATCTTTTCTGGCTGCGTCGTTGAGGCAATTTTTGTTTCATAGGACGGATGTAAATAAATTCTCAATGTGCGGTTTCATTACCAAAATACTGAAACAAGACTAGCTTTAGCTCAACATTTTGTTAGTTTTGTACGTCCTGGTACTTTTCACCAGTGTTAAAAAGAATGTTTACGGGAAAATATGAGACACCAAAGAAAAAAAGGCTATTTTGAACACGCACTGGGGAGTCGTGTAGGCCTGTCAACCCCATTTTACACTGCCAGTGAAAACAATTTGGAAGTTTTGATAGAAGAATAAGTTTTGTTTTTTCTGAGATTAGATTTCTTTTACACGGTCATTTGACGTGGTAAATATTGTTGAAAATCCGTTGTCATTTTCAATACGTTAGATGCAGTTCACTAATTTTAGGACAATTCTTATGCTGCAATTTTGCTCATGGCCTCGGTGAACTCGGTCACAAAGTCAGTATTTTGCAAGATATCTTCTCTGTTTAGAAGCAAACAAAAGCAGTGTTACTCGACATGGATTATAAGTTACCCTGTACACTTGTGAATACGGTAAATGCCGTTTAGCAACATTGTCTTGGCTGAACAATACCATTTTTAAGCCCAAATTAATTATTAACCAATTATTAAAACTTTATTGTTAACATATATTTTGGCGCCTAAAAAAATCCTTTGGCGACTAAACCTAAAGAGTTGGTCGCCAAATGGCCACCAAAAGAAAAATTTAACTTCGAGGGTTGTAAAAGACGTTGATAAAAATTAATAATACAAGGAAATTACCAAAATTACGTCATCAATAAACTCACGTGTGAGATTATGGAAAATAAACCACTCGGGTCCTGGATGTAGTTTTTATGAATTTTGCAAGTGGTATATTTTCCAGTTAAACACTCGTGTCTATATGATAAATTGACATATCTTACACTCTCTGTTTTTATGCCTTGCTATAAGAACATTTCTTGCTTTCCTGTGATTACGGAGGCACCAACTCAAGGGTTACAGCTGTAACAAAATGCAATGAATTATTGTTTTGAAATAGTTGTTTATCCAAGCCTTGATCTTGGTTCATAATGTCTGCCTGCACAAGTGGAATGTGCAAAAAGGTCACTGGCAACTGTACATGTACAGTAGGCTTTTTTATAATCATGATAAATATTTTTAGTTTGTTGTATTTGTCTAGTAATTACAGGTGAAATTTTATGATTTGCACATGTGCAAGTAGTGAAGCTTTGAGCTATTTTTTCTTTTTCATTTTAAATTTAGGTGATCAAGCTAGAAGTATGTTAATTCAATCTGGTCTTTCACAAGGAATTTTAGCTCAAATATGGTGAGGATTTACAGTGTATCATCTACTGTTTTATTGTGAATCTGAAGTGATAAAAACAAGTATGCATGTACAGTGTACCAAACAACTTGCTTTATAAGCTACATGTACAAACTGGTTTAATTTCTGATCGTAATAATTGTACAAAATATGTACACTGCCTATACATACATGTGTACTTATATCATTACTGACATCAAAGTACCGGTAACTTAAGTACCATACGAAGGTTTTAATCCCAATTTACAGTCTGTCAATGAATGCTACCTGGTTTAGCTTTAACCTTGGTTAAAGTTTCATGTTTCATTGTTTCAAAGTATTATTACATACTTTGTTATTCTTTGTTTCAAAGTAAATATTACATACTTTGAAACAAGAAAAATAAAACTTGCAACAAGAATGAAGCTAAACCACAGTATAATTATGCACATCACATAACCCAATGTGTAAGTTCATACACTCTTAAGCGTGAATTTTAAATCGCATGGCATCAACTTGACAATGCATGTTCTTGTCAGGCATCTTTCTGATTTAGACAAAGATGGACAGCTTAACATAGAAGAGTTTGCCTTGGCGATGCACTTTGTTGAGATAGCAAAGGTTGGTCAGCCCCTGCCACCTTCAGTACCACCAGAGCTACTTCCTCCATCATACCAGTCACGACAAGCCACAGTTGCTAACTTCCCTCCTGCTCAAGATGGCAGAGAGAGGTCTGACAGTGGTCGGGAAAGAAGTGGAAGTGTGGAAGGCAAATCAAGATCTAACAGTGTGACAATTTGTAAGTGAGGCATTCAATGGACCAGCACATGGAATAAGGCCCTTAAAAATAAATTATTGTCGAATTTACCAAATTCAGCATACATGTAAAGCAGGTTTATAAACCTAAGAAAAAAGCAATTCTCATGTTGACTGTAAGTAACTGCTGACAATTATTATTGTTTGCAGTACAAAACATTGGAAATTTAAAAGTAATTGGATATACATGTACCCAGGCAGAATTCACTTAAGTTTTCAGATTCTTAATCTCTTGAGATTTGGCCAAACTGGAATGTTTTTTATTTCGGATTCACATACATTGTATCTTGCTTTTGGACGCAACTTTCTTTGCATGCGATCATAATAATTGGCATGAGATGATGACAGTGATGCCAAGATGAAAAGGGCCACTAAAAGTCCATGCTGAAGTTCCAATATCATTTTTATTATCTTAGGCAGGTCAGGCTACATGTACTTGACTTGTGTATTTCACAGTCTCAATAGTAATGCCTTTTATCTGTAATAGGAATAAATCATTTTCATTCACAGTCACTTTTGAAGACAAGAGAAAAGACAATTTTGAAAAGGGGCGCTTAGAACTTGAAAGAAGGCGCATGGAATTACAAGAAAAGTTGAAGAAAGAAAAAGATGAGAGGGAGAGGAAAGAGGCATTGGAAGAAGAAAGAAGGCAAAGAGCAAAACTTGAAGCTGAACAAAAACGACAAGCTGAGTTGGAGAAACAGAGGCAGCAGCAGCTTGAAATGGAGAGAGAGCAAGAAGCATTGAGAAAGAAAATGATTCAACAGAGACTAGTAAGAAAATGTTTATACATGTGTGAACTGTAGTTACAGTTGCATTGTCATTATATTGTACTACATATAAGGCTCTGTTACATTGTGTCCCAAATCGTGATTTCCAGACATTGGTTTTGGGACTGCAATATTGAGCTACAGTGTACAGACATGCTTCCTTGTTAGGGAAAAAGTTGGGAGAGGACAAAGGTGGGAAAAAGTGAGCCTACATGTACATTTTGTATGTTTTGTAACCTTTGGTTTGGACCTTGTGAAATATATTATTATGCACATGAACTGGGTATTAAGGGCCAAGAAGGTGCAAAATCAGTCAAACAACAATGCATAATAATATTATTAATTTACAGATCAGATTGAAAAGTAGTTTTAACGGGCCATTATAGAATACATTGTGTGTTATTAATTCATTTCAGTTTTTACTTGTGCAGTGTTTCTTCTTAAAAAAAATAATGCAATAAAAAAGGGAAAATGATCAATACTAGCGCAGACGATAAAGAGAAATCTTACTGGTAATACATAATACTGTGGTTGTCTAGTCTGTAACTGAGCCTGATGATTAAACTGTCCATGCACCACTCAGAGATAAAATCAGTGTTGAAGATGGAATTTATGAAGGCTGGTCTACTACTTGAACCGTTTAACAGCCATCTTGCCTCCAAACCATTACCAAGAACCAAGAAGTCAACTCGCCATCAACAAATAACTCTGAAATCCATGAAATAATTATTGATACAGTAACTGTTATGATTATTTATGATTACATGTACTTACATGCAGGGTTTAGACTTGTTTGCCAAGCTTATTTGAATTTGAAGTTGACTTAAATACAACTATTTGGATCCTAACTGACGATCCTTGCATCCAGTTTCAGGGCTGTCATTAAGAGCCAGGAGCCGGGGATTTCCCCCAGCTACTGTGGATGTCGCCCCTGGGTACTTTCATAGGAAAATAGAAGAATTAGAGAACCCAAAAGAAATCCCCAGCTGTTTTATTCCCCACCTACATTGTACTTGTTGTCTTTACTTGTCAACTTGAAATCTTAGTGACATCCCTGAGTTTAGAGAAAATTTATGTTCATGAATTTAAGTGTTTTTCTTTTTTGTGTGTGTGTAGTTAGCAGTAGAGTGTATATGTAGCCTGCTGACAGTGATGGGAGAAACTGATACCCATGAAAATTTGTTCCGCACTGTTTCTGCTAATATCATTTTGTTGCTTTTAGGCTGCTCAAATTGAAGCTGAGAGACAACGACAACTAGAATGGGAAAAACGAAAAAAAGAAGAATTATTAAATCACAAGAATTTAGAGCAAGATATTGTCAACAACCTTAAATCAAGGGTTCAGAAATTGGAGGAAGAGTTACTCAAAGTTGTAAGTGTTTTTTGTTGCTGTTATTGTGTCATGAGTTAGTAAAATGCAAGTGCATATATTGTACAATATGATTAAAGGAAAATGCATCCTTGTCAGCCTTTGATGACTTTTGGGTAGCTTGTTTTACATTTTAATGTTTGATGTATTTTTCTACTAAAACGAGACAATCTAGATAAAGTGTATTATTTTTATTCCTAACGAAATTTTTTGTTTGTTTGAATGCAATTCTTATTGTACTTTTTTGTTTGTTTGAATTTGTGACTCATTTATTTTGTACTCTTTTCTAGAGCCAGGCCAAAAATGGGGTACAAGAGACTTTAGATAATGAAAGACAGACCTGTATGCAGTGTCAGACATCACTGAACCTTATAAATCAGAGTAGAGAGATGAGATTTGCAGAAATTAGTAGAGTGCAGTGTGATATCAAGGTAGGTCCAGAATTTCCAGGTTGGGCCATCCAAAAGAAAGCCCTGAATGGCTATTGATAAACCACTAGAAATTCTCCTTCTAAATTCCTTGACAAACAGCATAATGTCAAGAATTACATGTATATGTACTTAAAGTAAAATCTCATAAAGCTTGTTGGGAAAAGTTGCATGAAAGCAGCATAGGAGTTGAAGAGAGATAGGGAAGTGGAACCTTGAAATGGTTTTTTCTGGAAGTGGCCAAAGTACACCATAGTGGGGAGACTGAGGTATTCAAAAAGATGCTTACAGGCTCTCCCCATCTCCCTTTCCGTCATTTTTTGTTGCTTGTTTTTCGCTCCTTGTCTGCATTTTTTGCTTGTCTGCACTGACTGAAAGCCTGGCACTGGCTAATCTCTGAGCAACACTTTACAGTGTAACACATACGTGTAATGCAGCTCAAAAACTTATTAATACCACTCCTCTGACTGTGATAGGTCACCCATCACATGTACATGTACAAAAACATAATTATTATACCACGCATTATTGGTAATATTGTTATTGTTTTGTTGTTGTTGTTTTTTTAGGAATCTCAACAAAGAATAGTAGTGATGAAAAAAGAGAGTGAAAGGCTTGCTCAAGGAGTTAATCAATGTGATACGAACAAATTAGGTATTTTTCGTAGTTATTATTTTATTGCTCATAAAGGAGTTTGGGTTAAATAACTACATTAAGGAAGTCCTTGTGTATCAGCTCACTCAAAATTAAATGTTTGTGTTGACAGCTATTAATTTTTCCAAGACATTGCACATGTTTTTGGACACAAATTGTGACTTTCTCAATACTTTCTGTGAACATGGACAACATAAATAACACAGTAGCATGAATGAACATCAAAAATGGGGTGTATCTGTGATAATAGAAATAAACCAACTACCCCCAAAAAGGATGTGCAGCAAGAAAAACCAGTAATAGCTGAGAATAACCAGCTACTAGAATGATGTAACCTGACTAATAATACATGTATCATTTCATCTTGTGTGTCTTCCAAGAAATAGCTTCACTAAGTAAGCATCACACCATTATGAGCCTCGGGTAAATTTAAAATAGTGTTACTGAATTTTCAGGGGACACACATGGGAATTTAATGGCAAGTGTTCAAGACTCACGAGGAAACCTAAGACGACTGCAAACTTTACAGAACAACATGGAGAGAGTCCTTGCTGAAAAGTTAAAAGAGTTAGACACAATGAATGCACAAGTCAAAGTAAGTACAAGTAAAGTCATACAATAGAGTTTCTTACACCACAATGATAATGGTGCTATTGTATACCTGTGGCTCAAACACAGACATTCAGAGTTCAACACCCTTCATATTAAGCAATTTTTCACTCAAAAATGAAACAGGGCCAGTTTCTTGAGAGATGGTTATGTTTAACTCAGGTTTAAGCCAATTTTAAACTAAAGTTTTCTTGTATGGTGCTTATATGTATAATAATAATAATTGTTGTCAAGCTTTGACTACAATATTATATATCCAGTTATTGTAACACAAAAAATGATTCTCTATTAACAACCTGCAGGATGGTAAGTTACATTTGTATTAACTCTTTAAGCCCCCAATATCAACATACATATTCTCCAGATTGTTCTCCATACATTTCCTTCAAGAATTAGTTGAGAGAATATGATTAAAGATCACAGCATTTTTCCTTTGGTGATCATTTCATTAATTCTTATAACCAGTTCACTTGATGATGTCGTGATATTGTTAAGAGAAAATAAATGTTATTATTATATAAACACCAATGAAATACCAGGTGAGCTTTCGTGCGAAAACTTGATATCTTCACATGTGAAAATAACACGTTATCTGCACATGTGAAAATATCACCGTTGCTATGGCTACATAATAAATCACTCCTTTCACCCCAAAAAACTATTAAAGTGAAATGGTTTGGTAGTTCATTGGTGTTTATATAACAAATAGAACATTACATGGCCTCTTGGAGATACAACATTTCTCTTCTGCTATTGAAAAAATATTTCACTTGTTTGCTGCACTCACTCGTGAAATATCTTTCAACACTCGGAGAGAAATTTTGTATCTCCGTGCGGCCATGTAATATCCTCTATGTCACTCTTAGGACTTTAAGGGTTAAACAGGGATGTAGATAATAGCCGGAAGCCGGGAAGATTACCCGGCTGTGAACGCGATTTTCCCGGCTGTAAGGCACTACTTATTTCTCCAAAATGTTTTTAAATGTTCTCAGAAGATTGTTATTTATTTATTTCGTTTGTTTACACCTTCATTGCTGTCTTACCGGAACTGAAAGGTTTGTAAACACTCCATTTACGTGCGACGATCGCATCATTCGCATTGCATCGTCCATTTTGCAGGCTCAATGGCCAGCAGTATTCGTACTTCATGTATACGAAATAATGAACGCAAATTGCGTATCTCTGCCGGTTGAAATATTATTGCTTTATAATGTCGGGGAAAAGAAAGAAAGATGATTCTGAGGCCGTTGGTATCATGAAATTTTTTAAGTCTACTGAAAGAAACAGGATAAGTTCTAAGGAACCAAGTGACATTGCTGAAAGAAGTTCGATTAGTCCACTACAGAATCTGTGCAAATCAACGAGAGCAAGTGTTCGGCCACTTCTTCACCTGTTGACGATCACTCTTCACGTACGTGCAGCGGAACAGAGCAGACCACAGTGATAGCTACACCTACCATCACAGATGTATTAACTTAATTATCATTCTGGGTTTCAGTTAACTAAAAATTAATAAACATTAAAAACAATCAAGACTGCAGTTCATCATAACTTTATTACCTGTTACCTGATAAACGTTTGTCCTGAATGCCCTTGATTTTGCCCCCAAAATCAAGGAAAATGCATCTCCGAGAGTACGCATTTTCAAAATTTCCCGGGGGGGGGGGGGGGGGCATGCCCCCGGACCCCCCTTGGTATAGCGTGCCAAAGGCACGCTAGAGTGGGCCTTCGGCACAAATACCCGCCTATCATTGCTAGATTTCCGCCTGTTAAAAACTTTAGCTACATCCCTGGTTAAATACACTGTGGGTTTAATTTTTCAAGATAAAGCACTGATCATCCTTTCAGGTTCTGGGGCTAATACTGGATAACATACATTGTACATTGTAGGTTTAATATTGTGTCCAAGCACACTTTTGTTTTGACCCGTGGAGGAAAGTGGGGTCCCCGTGGATTGGTTAACTATGAACCCTCTCTCTCAGCGTGCAAAGAAAGTCATGTTTTATAGCCCAGAGCTAGTGAATTTTGCAATTTGGCCAGTGAATTCTGTTCTTTGGTTGCCCGTCTGGCAAGTGAAGTTTTTTGGAGAATTCAAATTACAGAAGAACTCTGATCAATCTTGCTCATCAAAAAAATATTTTTGTGGGCTTGTCAAAATGGAAGCTGTAAAATTGACTTTCTTTGCACCCTGTTTTTTATTTGTTAATTGATGGAGACATGTGGAATTTTATATGTACCTATAATAATCTTTAATTTCCACTTGTGGTTGAAACCTTTGGTTGGAAATAGTACAAGTTTAAGAAACTTATAAGTGATTCAAAATAAATTTCCAGAGTTTGAAGAGAAAAGGGGACTTAGCAAAAATGAAGAACAAGAAAAAGTTTTTATAGCCTGGGTGGTGTGAATACATTTGTACATTCTGAAAAAGCACATCACACAACAAAGTACTGACTGAATCCATAAAAAAAAAAAAAACAACCACAAAAACAGACACAAAACTGTAATCCACTTTTACCAATCTTCTAGGACCTGAACACGAGTATTGCACAACTTTCTGGTCAAAATACCAGACTACAGCAAATTTCAGAAGCAAAGCAGAGAGAATACACTGCTTGGAAACAACGAAAAGATGAGGAAGAGAGGCAGCGAAAGGAGATGGAGGCTAAAAGGAAACGAGAGGAAGAAGAAGCAAGGAAACAAAGGGAAAGGGAATTAGAAGGTAAGTTTTTCTTAGTGGAGAGGCTGGGCTGTCATTAGTAGACGGCTACTGCAGTTCAAACATTGAACTTTTCATGTACTGAATGTAATCCGTTCAGTTACAGTAAGTACATGAAAAGATTGATGTTTGAATCAATTAAGTCTGACATACAATGTATCTATTTGGGTTGACTTGAATTAAGTTTGAGTGGCCCACGTGTGGAGCGACTTCATTTCAAAGGTCAAATTTTCATGTGCCCAACCTAAATTACTAGCTTAAATTACTGTAATTTATTTTGACTGCTAAGCATTTTAGATCATTGCACATCATGAAAGTGAGTCCAACTATTAATTTTTGTTTGATGTCTGAATCAACTATCCAACTTAAATCATTTGGGTTGACCAACTTGACCCAAATACAGTTTAGTATTACGTAAATGAAAAGTTTGACGTTTGAACAGGGCCTAAATAGCCAACTGGTTGCTTCCTGCCAGTTGGGATTTTTAATTCTGTTGTGTTATATTTGAATTGTTTATTTCTAAGTATTTGAGTGGAGTGCTGGTAAAGTAGCTGGATAAGCTAATTTCACTTTCCACTGTAAACAACCCTTTAACCATTTCTTCAACTTTAAGGTTGAAATTGAATCAAACACAAGAAAGATACATGTACATGTAGGAGGATGTGTCGGATAAATGAGTGGCTGATTTCCCTGAAAGACCAGCCACATAAAACCTTAATGGTGTCACATAAACTTATTGAGCAGAGGTTTGCATTATATTTTTATGTGGGCACAATCCTGAGCAAAGGACTGCTTTTGACAGCTCATGATGGTTATTAAAATCATCCGTATAAAGAAGTCTACTACATGTATGATAATTTTATTGAAGCATTTGTCACTATTAACAAACAAAATGCAAGAATTTAATGCTTACAAAAAAATCTAAACGCAAGCAGAACTAAGCCTGTACTCTTAAAATAATTAATTTGGTTTTCATGAATGTTACATGCTGTATTTTTCTTTGCATATAACACATTTTGCAGTATTTCAACACTCTGTTAATGCAAGGTTTTAGTTTGGCAGTGTTATGTGTTGTAGAACTTTTTCTATTTTGTTGTTTGTTGCAACCTCCTTTCTTTTTTACTGCCCAATAGTTGAACGTATACTTTAGACATTACCCATGCTTTTTCGTAGCTACTGCAATCAAATTGCCTTTAAATGACAGATTTTTCTTATAGGACATTACTTTAATTTTTTTTTTACATATATACAGCCATGCGCCAAGAACAGGAAAAACAAAGAAAAGAACAGGAAATGAGAAGACGGCTTAATGAAGCCAAACAGGTGGAAGAAGCAAGGCGCCAGGAAGACTTCAAAAAACAGCAGCTTATGAAAAAAGATAAGATACTGGTCCAGCAGCAGCAGATGCTGGTAAAAAGTAGTCTTCCATCAAAAATCTTACCATCTAGCACCATATCATCTACCAGTGACCCTTTCAGCAGTGTAGCTACTGTGCGACAAATTAGCAGTGAACAGACCAGCACTACCAAGACGTCTGGTGGAGACGTGAAGCAGAAAGTCTTAGCAATGCAACAGTTAATTAAGGAGCAAGGCTCAGATGTTAGGGCACCGCCCACCAGTAAGAATATTAAAGGATTTAATATCTTACAATTATTGTAAGACTCGGGAGGAGAAAGTGCTTAGTGGTAGTATTTTGATTAGTTTGTTCAAAGTCGAAACAACAAATGACTTCCCTACTTTTTTGTTGGTTCCTTGTTTACAGGGTTCTCTTGAAGTTGTTGTTGTTGTTGTTGTTTTTAATTAAGGAAAAGGAGTCGGAAAACACATAAGTAGGCATATTAGATTAAAAAGACCCAGTCCCTGAAATCACACAGTACAGCAACTCATGGGTGCAGCCTTCCTTTCACTGAGGGGGAGGGGGGTGGGCTGAAGAGTGCATGCAGTGCATTTTGAGTAATGACCCAGATTCCTTTGTTCCCTAATGCCAATTATTCATCATCATAAACATTATTATACAATGTAAGGGTTAAGAAAAAAATGGAGAATCAAACTAAGTTGAAACCATTAATTCAAACCTTCAAGCCCAAAAGCCCAAATATTATTATTAGCTGTGCTGTTTTACCCTTGGCTTATACATGTAGGTACACTGTAAGCAGGTTTTTCTGCATTATGAATAAACCATTATTTGCTAACTGGTAGTGTTTCTATTAATTGCAGATCTGTTTAAACCAGTGGTTACACCAAAGGAATACTTCAAAGCCCTGTACGAGTTTGAACCCAGAAACCCTGACGAGCTGAACCTGGATGAAGGTGACATTGTTGTGGTAAGATAAAGCTTTATAATGTACATTCATGATAACCAAATTCCTATGGCAAAACTGTGATCTTTGATGGTCAGCCCTACAGAGGAAAAAATATTAATGACACACTTAAAAAAAGTACCTGAAAAATTATTTGCAGTCAATATACAGTACACATAGATGACTGCTTCTTTGGGCAATTATTGGTGACAAAATGTTAATAAAAAGTGATTATTTTCTTTCATTGTAAATGACTTAAACGTAGGAGTCATGTCATAAGTCATCTGGTATAGTGTAGCAGATACGTGCAGTACTGTTATTAAACAGTGAGTGACAATTTTTTTTTCAACAATCTGTACAGAACTTAGAGTTGTCTCCCACGTGGCTGTTTTTGTCTCACCACAGAGTGTTGCATGAAGAGACCAAAATGGCTCCATGGGAGACTATCACCAGAGTTGCAACTCTGCCAATGACTGACTTCTCCATCGTTTGTTGAAACATCAGCTACTGTCGACAGCAGTCTTTTGAGGACTATACTCACCCAGAGGATCATTATTTATGTCACCTAATCATTGTCTTTCAATTTTCATTCAGATTGACCAAGGTTCAAAAACACCTCCTCCAGGGTGGCTGTATGGTGAGACAAATGGCAAGAAAGGTCTGTTTCCTGAAAACTATGTGGAAAAAATAACTGAGGAAGAGGCCAAAGCTGCAGGGAAACAAGACGCCATTAGTGTTTCACCTCCAGATAGCTCATCTACAGTCAAGTCGCTTGCTGCAGCACTCAGCATGCAGTTTGCATCTGGGGGCTCTTTTGGTGGGTCAGCTTTTGCTAGTCAAACCTCTTCAAATTCAAATGTCACAGTGGCTGAGGTAAGTGCTAGAGAAAAAAATAATTACCCCCTCATGATGTAGGAATCACTTGCTTGTGGAATCCAGAATCCAGGGAAATTTTGCTTGTGGAATTCCAGAATTCTGGGCTTTAGAATCGGGAATACTGTCTTGGATTTCCGTGCATGGGACAGGAACATTCTTTACAAGCTTTTCTATTTCTACTGGAACAAATACGGTGGAACTTCTTTTAAGCAGCCACTCTTGAGAAAGGGACAAGTGGCTGTTTAGTAGAAGCTTTGTATACAACTATATTTTTCTGACAATTCTCTTCGACTCGACAGCTGCTAAAATTAATAGAGGATAATGTTTGACCTCTTACATTTCTAATAGAGGTTTGATTGTAGCCCTGCTATACAGTGGAACCTCGATATTACAAAGTGCCAATGGACTGGCAAAATTAATTTTGTTCCCTATAACCAGGTTTCGTTAGAGCGATTTTCGTATGACCTTGAAAAAAGGTTTCGGTAAGTGTTCGTTCTTTGTTTCATCAGCCAATGGATGAATAGATCAAAACATGGCCTCTTTGTTTTCCCGCCAAAGAAACCCTAATATGGAGAAGGCATTGTTCGATTGGCCAATCGTGTTGTAGTATGACGTCAAAGAGAAGTATCGGTTGATTTCTAGAAAGTTCTCAGGCATGAAGTTTTTTCACCAGAGCGTTCGCTTAACCAATGAAAAGCCAGTCGCGTTTGTCTGTCCGTTCGATAAACCAATCAAATCGCTCTATTTCCGTTCGTTTGTCGTTTCTGTTTTGTTCGCGCGCTTTCATTTCAAGGTCATACGAAAATCGCTCTATATCGAGGTACTTTTCCATTTACTTTACTATTACTGGGGTAAAGAAAATCGTTCGTAAGCATCTTGTTATCGAGGTTTCACTATACTCAACAACGACAACAACAAAAACCAATAGAAAAATCTGTAATTCAATCTTCGATCTTCCTTCAGAAGCATGGTTAAAAATAAAAGATCTATGATGAGAATAGAGCAGCTGCACTGGCCGACTCTTTCCAGCAGACGCTCTTACTACAAGGCTAAACTCGTTTTTGTCTTTCTTCACTCATTAGTTCCTAGTTATTTTTCATTATATTTTACTAGATTTTCGAACGTTCACAATTATTCCACAAGGCAAAGTGTGAGGCTATCCCTACCAAACGTTAAACAGAATTTTGGGAAAAGGCCTTTCTTTTTACTGGCGCAAAAAGTTTTAACAAACTCCCTTTAAATATTATGAAGAGTGAAAACATTCAAACGTTCTGCTGCCGAGCAAGACATTTCATTTATCATAACTTTGATATTTTGTTATATTTTAGGCTTTAAATATGATTTTGCATTGTATTTAAATAGGCTTTTTAATGTAGTTCTTAAATTCTATTATTGTATTTTTATTAGGCTCTTTAAATGTAATAGTTCACGAAAATTTTTTAGTGTAAATTTTTTTTTTTTTTAAGATACAGGGGCCCTTTGGAGACCAGCCTTAGAGCTGAATGGGCTACCCTGTGTAAATAAAGTATTACTTCACTTTACTTTGATGATGCCGTTGATCAGGGAAAGCTTGGATCTCAATTTTATTTTCTAAACAGCAGTTTGGGGCCTCATTAGAACTTATTTTTATACATTTGAGTTTGGTGAAAGTGGGACTGGCTATTTACTATAAAAATAAGGGTTCTCTTGAATGTTTCTTTTTGTGTTCCTGAAAGCTGGGAAATGCAATACAGTCATCATTGAAAAGGAAAGATAGAGAAAACGCTTGTGCATGTGCTGCGGTAGTTCAATCTTATAGTTATTTTATTATTTCTCAACCAATTTATTTTTATAAATTGTTTACTTTTGTTTGATCTTCATTTATCGTTAACTATATACAAAATATGGGACTGAGTAAGAAAATATAATTGAACTACCTCGTTATATTAATGAAAGGTACATGTACAAGTACTCTGCTGGTGGCATATTTTCTTGCATTCCTGATGAAAAAAGTTATTTACAGGTAGTGCACTGCCAAACCTTTGAAAGCCTAATGATTTAACTGTCCATGCACCACTCAGATTGTAAAATGTTGATGGTGGAATATTATGAAGGTTTACCAGGTGACACCAATAAATTGCAAATTATCACATTAAATGCCTTTTATAACCTTGCCACAATATTTCTGTTTTCTTTCTTAGACTCCTAAAGTAACTACCAGCCAGCAGTCCACAGCAGAAGGTTTCCGAGTTATGGCATTGTATCCTTACAGAGCAAAAAAGGACGACCACTTATCTTTCAGCAAAAATGATGTTATTATTGTAAAAGAACAGCAGGATATGTGGTGGTCTGGGGAACTCAGTGGCAATGTGGGATGGTTTCCCAAATCTTATGTTAAACTACTTGGTGGGACCCTCAAAGCTTCAGAGTAAGTTTAGGGATTAAAAAGAGCTTGAAGTTATGATTGGCCTTTTTTTCTCCTTTGGACAAGCTGCTTTCAGTTTTTGCTCGCCCAGGACAGTTGCATGACAGCATGCTTGTCTTTTTACTACTTAGTTGGATAGAGAACGTGATATCTTAGGCTAGTAATATGTCAACCATGACACGCAGAGTATTATCTGATATCCAAACGCAGTGAAGTGGGTGGAAAAACGAGGGGCTGCATGTCGACTGCGAGGTGTCTGGATGTGGGATGGATGAAACACTGAGCGATGCGTCAGATATAGCTTCTCAAATGAATAGTAATTCTGGTATAAATTCCTAGCAACATTTGGAAAATTATATGGTACGTGAGATCCAATATTCATACCAGCTGCATGGTAGTGATTTCCTTTGTTATTATCAGTATCTCACCAATACTACTCATTTGTACTCATATGCTACATCTACTTTTACTATAATGAAGCCTTCATTTTAACATGTAGCATCTTCTGAAAGTGCCTCCTTTTTGTTCACCCTGATTCTTATCTTTTTTGTAGAACAAATGGCACAATGGCTAAGGAAACATCAGTTAAAGAAACAACACCCGCTGTTTCTCCCCCTGAAACAAAAGCCAGTCTTCCTACATCTCTGTTTGGTAAGTTTTATCCCACAGATCCTCGCTCCCCCAAGACTGTTCACAGTCGCCCCCCCCCCCCCCCCCCCCAACTTTTTTTAATAGGGAACTTTAGCAACGACGATTGCGACGGCAGCGAGAACGTGAAAAAAGCAATAGGTTTGATTACCAAATCAACAACTTTGCGCGTGAGCACGCTTTTTTGTACATTGTTTTACCGTCACTGAACGACTACGGCGTGAAAATCCCTAATTTCACGTTTTATGGGGGACGTAAACAAGCGGCAACGAATTTTTCTCTCCCTTCCAAAACTTGCGTGCTGTCCCCAAGAAATCAACTCCAGGGAAATTCGCCCACATTTGACATTTTCATCAAATTGGAATAAGCGCTGCAAAGTTTGAAAAAACGCGAATTCATTTTAAAAGTGACGTTTCCGCTGCCGTCGCTGTCGCCGTCGCCGATGCTAAAGCTCCCTAACGGAAAGTGAACGCGCGGAGAACGATGGGATAAGTAAAAGAGCGGGAAACGACATTCACCCAAGATGGATGCCCGTAGCGCAAAGTCCTCGATCTTGACGATCTTACGCGAGAAAAAGGGGACTGTGAATAAGCTTAAGTCCCCTGTTCTCTCTCCGCTACTTGTACTTACGGCTTCGAAATATGCGTGGTTCATAGCGTTGTCATTGGCTGTAGTAATTTCCTTTGTTTTGGTGTTAAGACTCTCAGTGCACTAACACTATTTTCTTTGCCGGCTGCAGAATGTGTAGCGCTTTACGATTACAGCGGTGAGGCCGGTGATCTAAGCTTTATAGCGGGCGATGTGATCCAAGTTCACAAGGATGAAGGTGAATGGTGGGAAGGTAGCTGTAATGGAGAGGAGGGACTTTTCCCTGCTAACTACGTCAAAAAGAAGGATGTTGAGGTAACCTTTGGTAGTCTTATTAATTCTTGTCACTTCTAAGATTGCTAAATTCAAATTCATGAAATGGCAAAGATTATTCCACGTAGTAGAGGAAATCGAACCCCGGCTAGTCACGTGTGCGAGGAAGCGCCAAGATCCTTGTTCTGGCCCCCCAACTGAATCAGGAATTATCGGAAGTGCGTTTTGAATTTCCCTTCAACATGATTTGCCAATCGATCAGCGTTCTTTTAAACTGGCCAATCATGGCGTTTACTCAAATCCTGGTACACAGCCGAAGGCCCAGAACAAGGATTTCGGCTCTTGCCCACAGACGGACTTAACCAGAGGTTCAGTTTCGTCTGCGGCGCGGCTAGAAAAGCCCTGCGTGATGTGTAAAACACAAAAAACAAAGGTCCCATAGTTGGTAAGTAAGACCAGTACCTCGCTGGTCCACTGGACATCTGTAGGTCAAAAGTTGTTCAATGTTCAAATAGTACTCTATCTTAAATGAACGGCGCTTGAAGAGGCTATGTTACACTGTTTCCTATATTTTTAGAGAGATTAAACGTGTCTTCATATCAGTTGAATTCCAAAAAATTAATTGACAGGGCCTGAAATAACGGCCAGTAAACAGACAATGTCCGGTGTAAAACTAGCCATTGTCTGTTCAAGTTCTTGGATGATCTAACAGTTTGTCCGGTCATTTACGCTTCTAATGGAAAAAGTTAATCCGCAACTTCCTATTTTATGTAAGGTTAGACATCATTGGCGATCGTGAAAAAAAAAAAACGAAAAAGAAAAGGAATAAAAGATTCAGAATGATGGTTTTGAAAGAGGGCTGCTGTAATGCGCGTTCCGCGCTTTCTGCTTTTAATGTAATTTTTTATGTATATTAAAGCCTAGTAAATTTACTTGTTTGATATTTAAACATTGGGGAAATTGGGAGGCTTTTGTAGTAATATGAGGTAATAGATAGTATTTGTCCTGCCAAAAACGGGTCGTGTCCGAGCAAGCAAAGCCGTCTGACCGGCACCAGAAGGGGAAATATTTTAAGCCCTAAATGGTCCCCTTTAGTCATTTAAAACTTTATTTAGACATTGAAACTGTTTCCTGCCTGTCATGTCTTGCTGCATGGCGGGAATGGACATGGGTAAAAACTTTTAAAAAAATTAGGCTAACTTTTCAAGTTTTAATGCTATACCTTCAAATATCGTCAAAAAAGTTACTTAAGTTATTGCTCCCTGATGAAATTTGTTTCATATCTTCAGTCATAGAGCGATTTTCGTATGACCTTGAAATGAAAACGCGCGAACAAAACAGAAACAACAAACGAATGGAAATAGAGCGATTTGATTGGTTTATCGAACGGATACAAACGCGGGTGGCTTTTGCTTGGTTAAGCGAACGCTCGCGTAAAAAAACTTCATGCCCGAGAACTTTCTAGAAATCAATGGATCCTTCGCTTTGACGTCATACTGCAACACGATTGGCCAATCGAACAATGCCTTCTCCATATTAGGGTTTTCTTTGGCGGGAAAACGAAGAGTCCATGTTTTGTTCTTTCCATCCATTGGCTGATAAAACAAATAACAAACACTTACGGAAACCATTTTTCAAGGTCATACGAAAATCGCTCTAACTCTACAGGAGCATGTTGTATATGGGTAAAGGCTCTAAGTAATGACTTCAGCACAGAATTGACCTTGAACAGAAATATCCTCGTGACATAACCCCTTTCAGTGTTCGTTCGATCAAATGCAGAGGACCCTTGGTCAATGCTCAGTTGAACTCTTGATTTGGTGGAGTAAACGTGAAAACCAAGCACTATTTTTTGTTTTATTTCAGGCACCAAAGGCTGCTCCTCGTATTAAACCAGGTAAGCAGTGAAAATATTTTTCACAGTACACAATGGTGTGGCATTTACATCACTAATCTAAGTGGGTTTTTCATGTTGTGACACCATTAAGGGACTGGGTGTTCCGACTTTGTTTCATATGTTTACACATGACAGATAGTTGAGTGAAGTTTATTTTAGTTTAAAAAGTGAGTTGCGGAGGTAGATCAAAAGTTTTGCTTTTATCTTTCATTTATAATCGCAGCAATTAAAACCTTACGATATTCTCTCTTTTCAGAAATTGCTACCGTGACGACGGCGTACAAGGCAGTGACAGCAGATCAGCTGTCACTTTCACCTGGACAGTTGATTCTGGTCAAAAGAAAACACCCTGATGGCTGGTGGGAGGGAGAACTTCAGGTAATGTCATGGTGCCCCTTCATACAGGGTTGTACTTGTCAAGTCTCTGAAAAAATTATTCTCGCTAGTTGGAAAGGCCTGGTTCAGGCAGCAAAAAGCATTAACAGTGGGGAAATTTAGTGACTGCGTTTTCTTTTTACGATTTGATTGGTTGGAACATATGGCACCACGCTCTCAACCAATCAAAGTATTATCACAACTGAACCTATCTTGAGATGGTTCTACGCGTTTTCCCGCGCTGGGCAACACTTAAGTGGTGCATGTTAATTTTTTCTTCAAGTATTTTCGTTCATTGGGTTGTGCTGACCGTCTGTGATTGGCAAGCTTTCTCTGTTCTAATCAGTACCTACCTTTTTTTCTGGCTTTGCGCCAGTCCTAAAGGAAGAAGGTAGACATGGCCTTCGGATATATATTTCCATTATAATAAGCCTAGGTACACGACTATCCAAAATGCATTCAGGTAGTGGGCGCACGTAAACAGCGGATTAAAATGCCGGGTCTACAATGACAGGTTTCAAGTAACACTGGACCATTTAGTTTAGAGAATATGTTAAAAGAATTTCAATTTTCTGCACGTTATTTGAACAGGTCATTTTAATAAAGATATATCCACCGCTGATCCTAGTCCCCTAGAGCTTAAGCGTCCTATACTGCATGACTGAATTTGTTTTCTGTATTTTGTCTTTAAAAAGGCTCGTGGTAAGAAACGACAGAGTGGTTTGTTTCCGGGAAATCACGTGAAAATCTTGGACAGAAAAGCTTCCGGTGGTGGGACATCAGGCCCAGTAACCTCTCCTGTCATTGAAAGTGTGAGTAGAATTTACTTACCCAGCCCCAGTTGTTCAAAAGCTGCATAGCGCTATCCACCGGTTAAATCACTATCCAGTGGATAAATATTAGGGGGACCAATTGTGGTATCCACTGGATAGTAGAGGGATCGACGGGAATCCACTTTTAAACCCAAACACGGCACGAAAAGGCTACATTGATGGAAGACGGGTGTCATACGCCCCCCAATGAATGGAATAGGTTGTGGTTTTGGACAAAACAGTGGTGGAGAGGTTGGAAAATTCTAACGCACAGTTTTCTTTTATTTACAGGTCTACAGTGTCCCACCCTTGGCAAAAGGTACATAGTGTCATTTATTTATTAACTTACTTCCTCTTTAGGCAGGAAAAAAGGGAGGTGTACGCCGCAGAAACATTGTTGTTTGGTTTAGAATGGCGAATGATATCATCGGTTAAAAATACATATGGGATGTAAAATTGAAATGTTAAGAAGCAAGCGCAAGTACAGTTGTATCCAAGTAAAGAAAAGAAAAAAAATGAAATTAAAATTCTAAAATCTAATATTTGGACAGGTACGTTATACTTAAAAATTGATACGTTAAAAAGCTATTTAAGAAGTTTATACAAGTAAATTAAATTTAAAAAATCTAAAATCCAATATCTATCTATTCTAATAGCGTTTTTTCAGCATAATCGCAAATGCATTAATGGTAAGAGCTCGTGTTCTCTCTCCCGCTTACCCTCAACAATCTTTTGCCCCTTCTCAAGTTGCCCGTAGGAACAATTGTAGCCGGTCATTTCGCCCCGGTTACTTGGCCCCCTATTTTCGAGTCATTTAGCTCCATGCGTGAGTTACTTAGCCCCCTTGACTTAACAAACATACAAGATTTATTTAATACGTGAGTCACTTAGTCACTTACTTGGTTAGGGAGATGGGGGATTGGTTGAAAATATCACGATTGAAAGATGTTAGTACGTATGATCATGCTTTTTATTGCTTATGTTAGGATAGTCAGAATTTCAGTGATCGCCTGGCGCCAGTTGCTCAAAAGATGGATGGCGCTATCCAGCGGATAAATCTCTATCCAGTGGATAGTGCAATTGGTTTCGCTAATACTTATCCACTGGATAGTGATTTATCCGCTATCCAGCTTTTGAACAACTGGGGCCTGATGAGGACCAGGCGCCAGTTGTTCAAAAGGTAGAGAACTCCATCCACTGGATAAATCTCTACCCACTAGATATTCGCAATTGTTTTGCTTAATGCTCATCCTTGGATAGTGATTTATCCGGTGGATAACGCTATCCAACGTTTGTACTACGCGGTTGAAACCGCCTGATCAGCAGCGAAGTGACTATGTTGGGATAAAGAATAAAGGAGAACCTTTTAATTAATGACAGCAGCTTCAGCCTCGTCAAATAATTATTTATTGTTTGTTGTCACGTAAATTGGATCAGCTCACTATTTTCCTTTTTATTTTGCCCTTATTTTGCAGCCAAACTCGAGCAGGTGTTGGCCATGTTCCCTTACACCGCCCAGAACCCAGATGAACTCACCTTTTACAAAGGAAGCGTTATCAACGTTGTAAGCAAAGAAGGGGAATGGTGGAAAGGCGAAATGAATGGACAAACTGGCATGTTTCCGTCCAATTACGTTCAGCCACTGAGCGACTTAAAAATGGGTACCACGCAATGTAAGTCTGGGTTTGAGGCCGTTATTTGAGTTGACCTTTTCCAACTCTTCAGGTACATTCCAAGTTCTCGTAAGCGACCTCCGCGGAAATTCGAAAAAGTGGTCGTAACTAGAGCTGGTCGCTCACGAGAATGAGCTCAGTAACTCATTAACAATTCATAAAGAAAAAAAACCAAAGAGATTTTTATAATGTTTAATGAGTGTCTTTATATCTGATATAGACACCGCTAAACTTAACGTCCAATTTTTTAGACCATTAGCGCAGTGTGCAGTTTTCTTTAAGTGTTGATTTATACGAATAAGACCATGAGTGGTCGCTTTCGAGAGCTTAAAAACAATGGAAAGGTCCAGTTGGGAAATCCTAAAAGTGGTCGCGGTCGCTTACGAGAGCTCTTCATTACAAACGGGGTTTCACATAGGTGTTCGTAACTAGAGATGATCGCTTACGAGAGTGGTCGCAAGAAGGGCTTCAGCTGTAGTAAATACTTGTAGAAAGGTGTCGGCTGTCTTTAGACCTTTCTAAAATTACCTTTTCTCGTTACTGAGCCTTTGAAGCCGAATTTTTCATAGGTCAGCGTCAAAATCGCCGAGAAGACGTGAAGTTTTCCCTCAGACCAAACAACTGTTGGTCATCGGACAATGTCCGACTGCAATTACTTCCGGAGAAATCGTGATTGTGACAGTGATGGCCTGACAAAGTTAATACAGAATATTATCATTAATTTTGTAAATTGAGAGCGGAAGACACAACAAAGTCAATTTTGGACCCATGTTCTGTAGTTCGGAGGCCATTCTTATGATACTTTTTTGGCAGTTCTTTCACTTGGTGATATTCACTTAGTATAATGTTGTTCCAACTTTTGAGCCGGTGCATGAAATCCTACGTCGTGACCATTCAAGTGAAACCCGTAACTTCTTCATCCGTACTTTCAGATGGTCCTATTTATTTAGTTCAAAATCCTATGGGGTGGCCATATAAATTAAATCTCTTGAGCAATACTCTCATATGGTACTATTTATTTGGTATTTAATTTTAACTTTTAAGTCTGTTGACGAAATCTTATAGTCTTACCATTCAAATGCAATCTCTTCAGCACCACTTTTGCTCGTGTGTTGACGCTATTCAGGGTTTTATGTCTTAGCCTGTTACGGTCATTAGTATTACACGAATTAAGAGCTTTTTTTTAAAAAAAAAAAATGAAAGCTTGATGTAGCCCCTTTTGAAATAGAGACCTATAGAGAGCGCGAATACTGAGCAATGTGCGCGCGCGGAAACAAGTTAAAAAGGCAGACGTTTTACCATTTTATGATCGGGAGAGAGCTTAGTCTTCTTCAAGAAAAATAACCAGGTTAACCTTACTGGTGAAAAAACGTAAAATGAAGCTTTCCGGGGTGTCTATATTTTTAGAATACGCGAAAAAACTTCAAGTCATATCTTGTCCTCGTGGTCCTCCTCGTCGTCAAATCTAAAGGTCTCTAATGTCTCCTTGTTGTGTCTTTCTCTGCAGGACGAGGACTTGAGATAACAGAAATGCTTTGGGATTTGCCTTCCTATAAATAAATAATCAAATCTTATTAGATTTAAAATTGTTACTCGTGCTAAGAATTACAATCTGAGAGATTTATAGTTTATGTTGTATATATTTTTTCTTTGCCAACATTGCGACGTGGCATATCTATAGACGATGAATAAATCGATGGTCGTAATTTTATCGAAATTTGCTTTTAGCCAACGATTTCGAACGACAATTGTTTTACGCGGGTGATTTTTGTGGTGGCCGTCGTCATGAAGCTGTTAGTCGTTGTAGCGTTGTATTCTGTTCAACTTTTATGAAAGTGTTATGGAAACGATACGATAGCATTTACCTAAATCTTTAAAATTAAGGGGCAAAGCTACGTTTGACGTTTTCGAAGAGAAAAATTAGGTTCCGCATATCAATTCATTAGTCATGTTAAGATTAGCTGTAAAGATTATACATATTTTTTTTAGGCGAAGAGAAATGCGTGATGCGGAATATTATATAATAGATAGGGAAAAATTGATGAATTGTGCCAGATTTGTTCAATTTGCTTTGGTCAGTTTTGGGCTCTGGTCTAATCTTAAGAATTTACCTTATTTTTACCGGCCTTATTTCTACCGTTAGCGAAGTGTCAAATTAAGTTCCAATGTTCTAAAGTCCAAATGTAAGAACTGCATGATAACGAATAAAAATAACTTGCAATGCTGATGTGTTTGATGGTTTGTTCGTTCATTCGTACGTAATTCCCAAAGCATTTTCTTCATCTCTACCTCGCGCCTGTTGCAAAGGATTCTATGACACCACTCATTGGAGATTTATTGAAAAAAAATTCCCGTCTTTCCTTCAGTTTTGTTGTTAACCAACCCCTTTCCCTGCCCTCCCCTCCCCTCCCCCCTATTTTCGTGACCGTGAATGAATGGTGTATTGGGAGACAACTGTCTTTTATGGTGTTATTTTCCCTGGAACCTTTGGTTAACGTTCAATATTTCTACGTGGCAGTCGTGTTTGTCATTTATATTGCACAAGTATTTTAGCGGGAAAATCGCTCTCGATGAGCGCTCGAGATTCAAACATCTTTACTTGTACCGGAATAAAAAATTGTCCAAATTAGCTTGATGGTAGTAAATTTTCTCTCGTGTGTCAAGAGTCCTTTGTAACCCTGAACTGTTTCTCCCTCTTTCTCCCCAGCGCTTTTGCAAAATAGTTACTTTCTTTCAATCATAAGATGCGTGGACAATAGAGTGGGAAGCCGTTACCTCACGTTGCCATTGCAGCAAAATTTCTGGATCTCAACAAAACGTCGCCCTGCAAATATGGCAGGAAAAAGAAAAAAATTAACAAACTGTTCACTCAGGAACAAAACGGTAGCCCATACTTTTCTTCCATTGTTCGACAATGCAAATGGCTATCTCTGTCAAGAAAGATTGTTGAGACCCAGAAATGTTGCTACCATGGTAACGTGACGTCACACTTCTCACTGTTCAATGAACCTATCAGATCTTGAAGCAAAGCGGTTTCTCGGTGTCAAGTCAATGGTACTGAAACGCGTGTTCGCAGCTTACAACTGTTTTGCTTTCCCTGTGTCAGATGAGTTGAAACGAAAGCATGACAATGTAAACGCTCTAGTACGCTTTGTAAGGGAACCTATCGTTGGCCGAGTCAAACTTATCGTTTTCCAGCGTTGATCACAGGTAGTCAACTATTTCTTTTCGAAGGCTGAACAGGTCGTTCGTTCGGTTTCGACTGGTGCTCTACTTACCATGGGAAAAACAGTTATTAGTCTAAGAGTCACTGGATGCAATCAGACAGTCGATATTTTTCTTTTTTCGGAGTTTATACTGAAGATACAACTGCCAAGGAAATCTAAGAATGCTAAGCATCTCGTATTTTATTTCCACTTTCTTGACCAAATACAAGGAATAAATATTTTTGGCCGATTTCCTTCAGCCTCTCTCCACAAGCCTTTCGGTTTTATTTTTGTTATATTCATCACAATCATTTGTTTGAACCAAATTAACTTGACTCCTACAAATTTACTGTTACTGAATCTAGTCCGTGGATAGAAACTAACGAGAGCCAATTGTTCTATTCAGGAGAAGAATTTTATCCCCCCCCCGCAAAAAAAAAACAACAAACAAAACAAAACAAAAACATCTATTTTGTAAAATCTTAAGACATAAATTGCACTCAACACTATCCAAATGTTCAGCCAAAGAGCCGGGTTTCATTCGAATTGTAGCGTCATACAAATTCCGTTTCCACTGATTTAAATGTTAGAGTGACAATAATCTTTACATGACTTGGTCTCAATTGGAGCCAAATGATACATAAGTTTTGATTGCGTTAGTCTCTGCCTTTTTTTTTTTTTCGAGATACAGACCCTTGGGTCTCACGAAATTGTATGTATTTTTATGTTTATTTCTTGGTCAAAAATTTTAATAAGCATGTTTTTACAATATCAAATTCCCGTCTATATTGTGACGTTAAAAACACCCGATGAGGAAATTTGCATCGTATTTTTCATGAATATGATAGATTTTGTTTTCACTGTGTTTTTAGGTTAAAAGCAACGAAACTGAAAAACAGGCTAAATGTTCTCATCTGCTAAAATTACTTTTTAGGTTTCCATTAAGATTGTCACCTCTGTGGTTTTATCGCTCGAAAATGTCTTCTTTTGAATAACATGGTTCAAATGCAACAACCGGCAACTATTGCATCATGTAGGCCGGTCGCTGAAAGTTAAAAAAATGTTAAATACGTTGGTTCTTAATACGTGTAATTTATGACTCAGTCCTATTTTTAACCAATTATAGGCTCTGAGCCGTGAATTATATTCATAACATTTTGTTGAAACGTCCAGTTTTATTCCGTTGGTGCGATTTTAAAGATCTGCCGAGCCTTAGAGTATTGTACTGTCGTCAATCGTTAGCGAGATAACTGTTGTTACACGTGATGGGTTTTAATCGCGCGGGATCGCCTCTGCAGTCTCGCGTTGCGAAGGCTTGTCGCAATAGCTTGCGAAACCTGAAAAACCAGTTTCGCCCGAAGAAACACAAGGTCGAGGTTATTCAAGGAAACAATGAAAATGCTTCTCAGGGTACGTAACACGCTCGCTGTTTATAAAAATGACTCTCCTTTAATGTTTTCGCTTGTGTAACAAATTTATGAATTTTATGACTCCTGATTTTGAAATAAATTGATTTCCCGTCATCGGTTGCAATGGCAATTTTATGAGTCAATCGATGAGGACTCTATGTAAACGTCTTATTACATTGAGTATTCTAATTTCTTAAATCTTCTTAACCGCGTTCCGCAAAGGTCGTTGTTCACGGTTTACATTTAAGACGAAACGTTTAAATTCCAAACGGGCCTCGCCGGTTAAAATACTTCCTAGTAGATGACGCAATTGTAAAATGATGATTTTTTCTTTCTGACGGGGACAAAGACTTTTTTAGTCAGTCTAGAGGTTGTGCATCTGTTTTGCAAAATACATAGCTTTTAAATTGTCATGACATGGTTATAATATATTTGATTGTTTAGCAGTATTTTTTTTTCTGTTGCAGTCATGATTTGGCTTGCGATGCAATCTATTTTTGTATTGGGATGCGTTATTACATTGCAATTGATTTTTTCTACATTTTTTTTTACTGACTGTAATGAATTACCTATTTTATTTCGACTCGCTTTCCTATTCGCACAGGTACAATATGTTCAGTATTTTCTCGTATCGGTTTTAGTTTTTTAGTTTTAGAAAACTTCTAACGAAAATAATATATAAATAAATAAAAACTCTGACGGGTGCTTTTCAATAACACTAAAAACCTCAAGGCCGATATGAAACCTCTTTCTGGTTTTGTATTCCAAAGACAAACAAAATTTGGGCTAAGTCAGGCCATTTTTCACGTCGATAATATTTCATCATTCCATGGCCTGTAGAATGTACTGATTTGCTGCGAAAAGGACAAAGGGAAATTAAGAAAGACAAAGGGCTACAAGTACATAACACGGCTGCTGTGGCCTTTGCTTTCTTTCTTCAGGGACGGGGTCTTTTGATGCCAAAGTTTTGGCCTCTATGTCAGCAACGGAACAACAAAGACAGGTATTAAAAGTTCGGTGGTGGTTTGAATTCATTGAATTTAAGATGTGGGAAGAGAGGAGGGTTTTTTTAGCTTTTGGCTTGAACAGAAGTCTCTCTTCCCACTTCAGCTCCTTACTCCCTTTACTAAACACCCCAGTCAGTGCTAACTAAAAAAGTTGCCTCTCCCTTTTCGGTTTCCTCCTTCTTTCGCTTTCAACTACAGAAACATTGCTTGCTTGCTTGCTGTCTTGTTTCTTGTATTCCTCTCATTTGTCATATTTTTTTTTTGTACTTTTTTATTCTTATCTTTTTGTTTAACCATTTCTTCCTTTCAAAGAACGTCATATACGAGCTGATTAACACGGAGCAAGTTTACATGGATGATCTCAGTGCGACTTTGGAGGTCGGTATAAGGGGTGAATGTGGGGCCAGGATGGTCTTGTTTACTATTTACATCGACAAACTAGTCGGTTCATGATATTGGCAGCATACTGCTAAGCATCCCATTCAGGGATAATACTTTGCTGCTTCAAGCAACATTTCACTAGCCTGCTTAGCAGGCACCGGTTATTATTATTTTCATTTACAGCCCTAAAAAAAAACAGGCGCTTGCTAAACAGACCACATTTCACAGGTATTTAGGTTCTTCATGTTTCAGAAACCAGGAAGTCACATTCTAAGGGCGCCTTTACACTTTGAAAATTTTTCCGTATTCAATTTGCTGTTTACACGCAGATGCGTGAATCTGAAATGAAAACATCCCAGCTCGACAGCGTGTCCGGAAATTCTGAATCCGGAATCTTCAGTGTATACTTTGTATCCAAATGAATTTTCTCGGTCTTATGTGTGTGAAAATTCGAAAAAAACATTATGAATCCGGAAAGATAAAACTATGCTGTAACTCTAGCCTAACACTGTGTTGTCAATTATATTTTGTTATATTTGTCAGGTTTTCTTCAACCCCTTGGCCGAGTCTGGATTACTGACTGAGCAGGAACTTGGTACCGTGTTTATTAACTGGAAGGAGCTCATCTGGTGCAACATGAGACTTCTTAAGTGAGTATTTATACCGAGCAAAAATTCAGGGAGACTGGGAAACAGCTTGTATCACTAGGATTTCTGGGTAACCGGTATGGGCGAAGACGTCGATTATTAAATGAACATCTCGACTTATGTGACCAATTAGATTAATGACCAGAGTTTAACACCACCAACTGACGACACACAACTAACGTTGACTTTGATGATAACTTTTTTACATGCTGCCGTTACATCATTCATTGTCAACAATGGTCACACTCAACATTACACTTGTCCGGACGATCAACATTTTAATTGACACGACTCCTCTTTTCAAACCGTTTAGAACCCGATAAGGAGACTGAGTATGACTATTCCTTGTTTACACCAATGTTATCCCCCACTCTTCTGTCTACTCGTCAGCTAAAGGAGAGCGAAGTCTGGGCTGAGTTGTTTGAGAGACGAGTAGCGAAATCGTCAGGCTTGTTACCATGGCAACCTATTAGCCCTGCAACCGGTCGTCAAACACTGAACTCGTGGTTTTACAATTCAAATGTCGCGCTTGTATAATCTTCTCCTCGTAGTTGAAAACCATCGACAATTATTACAAATCACAGATCAAACACTGTTTATTCAAAATATTCAGAAATTCTAGTGACGAAAGCTGCCATCAGTTTTCCTGAAGTTTGAGAGTGGCCCTCCACCGTGTGACGGATTGCATTCATAATTAATTATAAACTTATCATCCTGATTTTATTGTCAGGGCTTTTCTGATTCGAAAGAAGATGAGTAGCAGTGTGGCTATTACATCAGTTGGTGATATCCTTTGTGAAATGGTAAGATACTCCGCACTTAAAAAAGGTTAACATGCTAAGGACACTTGTAGCGAAATGTCAACTTTTAGCACAATGCTGACCTCTTCTCCATTGCGGTTTCGGAAGTTGTTTTTACCGTCTTCTATGTCTCAAGCTGGAAAAGTCAACGAGACATAACGAGTCAGAGACCGATTTACCCTTCTTGAACAAACATAAACTTTTGCTAGAAATAACCAGCGACTACAAGAAATCTTATTTAATGGAAAGCGGCGGGTGGCAATTGCTTCAATCCAAATATTCTGATATACTCAAGGACATGTTGGAACTGTTTATTGAACAGTATCCAAATAACTGGCCGCCATTTTTGGCCGGCCGTGATGTCATGTCAAAATCTGTGGTAAAAATCTATATATAACAACGTACATCATTCCAAGCTTCAAAAGGTTCTTCCCTACTTAAACATAATTCTGGGGGGTCGCTGTCACATTCTTCAGGATATTTTCAGTTCTGCTTGTACGTTTTTTTCCAAAATAATTGATAATAACCTAATAGCCTGCATCCTCTTTATCTACAGTAAACCATTTTTGTATTTTTTCTCCGATTAATTTGGCTTTTCCTTTTTTCAGTTACCGCGTTTGACGCCCTACGTGCGATTCTGTAGCTGTCAGCTGAAAGCTTGCCAACTTCTGCAACACAAGACTGAAACAAACCCAGAATTCAAACAACTGGAGAAGGTAATGTTTAAACTAGCCCCAAAATTCACTCTACTAGCAATTTCTTTCCAAAAAATGCAGTGTCCTAACCGATAAACGTTTGTATCATTATTTTGTTGTATCGTTCGTGGCAATTTTATTTCTTTGAGTAGGCGTTAGGTGTCCATTAAGCTGGTTTAATGAATGGTAAATTATGGCTCAACTATGTTTTCTTGTTACATATTTTATGTTGTTTTTAACAGAAATGCATTGCAGATCCTCGAGCAAAAGGTCTCCCTCTCAGCAGTTATCTGTTAAAACCTCTGCAGAGAATATGCAAATATCCTCTTTTAATCAGAGAGGTGAGGTTTATACCTTTCTTATTAAAGACAGCCATCCCCTTGTTAACTTTTCCGATGACGTTTGTGAGTTTCAAATCTATAAAACTTATGTTTAAAAGAGTTAAAGTTGAACTTACCTTTACGAGTTAATGTTAATCTCCAAACAGTCAGCACTTGCACTCAGCCACATATAGAAGACGGTTGAGTGGTCTAATATAGTGTCGTGTTTGCCTTTGTCACTAGATTTTAAAGTACACCCCCGAGAATCACTTTGACAGAGTGAATTTAGAAACTGCGCTGGAGAAAGCTGAAGAACTTTGTCAACAGGTACGAAAACCCCGAGTAGACATATGCTTTCTTGACTGAGTGTGTGGTCAAGATGGCGGATTATGATTGGCCAAGTTTTATGCGGGATTGAGGTGAAGTTACGCCGGGGCGAGCTCGGGACGGATCCCGTGCGGGTCAGATAGGCCTACAGTATCTTGCCCGCGCGGGTAGCCAATCAGGTTACAGTATTCGCTTGACATTTTGCCCGTTCACGGAGTTCTTTCTTACTAACTTGCATGTATGGTTTATTTAGTTTACTGTCGTCTTAAACTAATTTATAGCTCGCAACAGACCGTTCCCTCATTCCTGTGAACAAAGGCACCAACTCGACGCCTGGGATGACAAATAAAATGATGTGTATGAAACTTTCGACCCAAGCGTCGATCTCCATTCACTAGGGACTTAAGCAAGAACGACGACGATGGTGGCGAAAACTTAACGTCTCATAACAAATTGAATTCTCGCTGTTTCAAAATTCATCGCTCTTAGTCCATGCCGTTCATTTTGACAAATATTAGTAAATTTTTACGTAGTTGAATTCTAAATGACAGACTGTTTGTATCTAAGTTTAAGAAAAAAAAAGGAAAACCGTTGTCTTGTGCTCACGTCCTCCACACGACGTGAAATTAGGCGGGTTGAGGAATGCGGGGAAGTTCTATCTGCAATCGCATTTTCCTCGTCGGAGCATTTGATGACGAATGACCTCGAACCGTCTGAGAACACACACTTCACCGAAAAACAGGCTAAACACAGTGGTGTTTTATACTTTGTTTTTCCACAGGTTAACGAAGGTGTTCGTAACCAAGAAAACACAGATCGTTTGGAGTGGCTTCAAGCACATGTCAACCTTGAAAGTATCGGAGAGGTGCGTAATCGGTTTTTATCGGCAACATCCTCTACAATTTACTGCGATTTACGTGATATGGAGGGGAACAAACTTCTACTATTTGCTCATAAATTTTGCTGGGCTAACTTAACAGTGGAAAAAAAGCATCAGTTTCATTTATACTCAATAATGAGGAAGTTTTTAAGCTAGTGGGGTCGTATTCACTTAATCTGATACATACTATGAAGTCCCAAACTTTTCACCTATCATCGTGAGAACGATTTTAATATTATTAAATACAAAAACTTTTTCCCTCCTGGAAATCCATCTCTTGATCGTTTTATTTTTGTCGGTGTTCTTTACTCTACAGCGTTTGTTTTTTAACTCAACAACAAATTGCCTGGGACCGCGAAAGTTGTTACACTCTGGAACACTTTGGAAGGTAATTAATTTTCACCATTAAAGGGGGAGTATAATTATGCTACAGTTACTCTCCATTTTGGTTTTCACTGAGTAATCCTTTACATGGTTCTATAGTTCAGGTAAATGAAAACGGTAGACAGCAAACGATGACAGAGAGAGCATCTTTATTGGTTAAGCTTACGGTTGCCCATCATTAGCTTTCTAATTGCATACGATTGAGCGGACTCAAGCTTAACCCTCTTGGCTCGAAAAGTCTGTTTGCCTAAGTAAGCACTACTTGTTTCGTCCGCCATTTGCTGATAGCTCAAGATGGAATGGTGTAGACTAGTCAGTTTCCCCGTGAGAATTTGAGAATTGCGTTCGATCGGCCAATCAGGTTGCTGATAAAGAAAGTGACATCATAGATAACAACTTTACTATATAGCCCTCTAATTCTAGCATTCCCTTTGCTTTCCGATTATTTGTTTGATCGTTAACCCAGCCAAAGTTAGCCAAAAGCCGTGTTGTTCACCACCATTTTCAGAACCATCTATGGCTCCCCTTCAATTGGTTAGCTGTTCTTGCGAGTGAACCAACTCATTCCAAGATATGCTTATCTTATTCAAAAACTGATGTTTATCACATTCCGTTATTTCAGGTCAAGAGCGGTAAAGAGCTCAAGGCTTTTCTTTTTAACGATTTCCTCATGCTAACACGACCTCAAAGCTCCATTACCGGAAGTCTGTCTAAGAAGATCGGGTTCGAGTCGAATGAACAAGACGTGATGTACTCCATATACAGGAAGGTAACTCTACGCTGTTCTACATAACAGTAACCATTGTAACATTTTTATTGGTTTAAACCCAGGCGTTTTGTCATAAGTACGTGGAATATGATTGTATAGGCTTAGGATTGTTGGTAAATGACTTTATGTGACCAACAGTCTTTCCCAGGACTACACTTACCCTGACGATAATAAATTAGAACGTGCAAATCAGTGTGCATACCTCAAATGACGTAATAAACCCCCACTTCCAAATAAACGCCTCGTATCGAATAAACGTCCCCTCTACGCTGTTAAACTTGTATTAGACGCTTCTCTGTAATAAACGCCCCCTGTCTAATAGACACCGCCACCCAACCCCCTATGAGAATTACTCCAAATTACTAGGAATTAGCAAAAGGGAGCAAAATCATTCAATTCGTTCAGTTGCTTCCTTATTAACAAGGCTTTGTGTATTTCATCTTGTTCAATGTCAAGTTTAAAGTAAGGATAGACTAACGATGGCAGCACAATCACCCTGAGCGAGGATTCTGACATTGATGTCGGAATTTGAAAGAGCGATATGGATCTCTTGGCGGTCTAGACGTATCAATTGATGGATCGGACATTCCACTATTTTAAAACTTATCGTGATGTTTTCGCCAAAAGCATATTAGTTTTGTTGAGCTTCTTACATGTGAGAATAAACGCCTCTCTATTTCTTTCAAACGCCTCCTGTCTTTTTAACGCCCCCGCTTGGACCCCTAAAATTAAATAGACGCCTTGGGCGTTAATTGGGTCATTTACGGTATCCTAAAAATCAAGAGGCCTAGCTGGTCTTTCTCTTCTTTATCTACAGCCTATAATTCTGAATGAAGTGATTGTCAAGCGAACTCAGGAGATGAATAGTAAGTTGAAAAAAGTAGGGTGTGTGGCCATGTTGCTGTGCCCAAACAAAGTTGTGTCTTTCTTCTCTATGTACAAATACTCCCCATTGTCAGGGTACCACAACGTGGCTCCTGTGGCGTCATGTGTATATGCTGTGGTTTACTTTTGTCCTTGGCTTAAATGTTATTTTCCTTTGTTTCCAAGTCATTAGCATTCATTATTATATGGTTACAATAGTACGCGCGCTCTGATTGGTCGTTTTCTTGTTATGACCGTGCATTACTAGCTAGGTGTCCAAGGCAAATACAATCTTTGTTTAACTTGATAATGGACATCCTTATGGACATCCATGTAATGATCAATTGACAGCTATCAAAAAGGGTATCCGCTGGTCAGTGTCACCTGACTGTATCGCGGTCTAAGGTGTACAACTCATTGAGGTAAAGTGTTTTTTTAAGTTATCCGCTGACCAGTTGTTGGTTTTGCCTGATCGCAGGCTCAACCTCGTCCGTTCGGTCATTACAAGGAAATCTCAGGGCTCGGCCTTAATGTATGACCTCGCGACAGCGAGGTCAATACATCAAGGCCTCGGTCTGAGATTGCCCTGTAATGACCTCGTTCTCGGTTAATAAGTAGTATTTACCATACCCAGAAACAACGGAAAATAAAATTCAAACCAAGGATAAAATTAAACCACAACATTTACGTTTCATAGAAAGAGGGGTCTGGTATTCCTTTTTGATTTGATACTTTTTAAAGTAAAAAGTGAATTGTTGTTGTGTATAGTATCTACCGTCGGAGCACGACTAATATTGAAGTTTTTTTTTCTTTTCAGCCGAAGAATACGTGTTTCATATATCGCATATTGATCAGACTTACTCCTTCCGAGCAGAAACGAAAACTGAAAGGTACTTATTGCACGCCATTATTTTATCATATATTTTATCCTATTAACTGTACTTTAAAAATTATTTTGGAATAGCTAAAGTCTTTGCCCCATCGACCAAATAGTCGGAATAGAATCATGTTAGCTTGGGACCAGACTCCTTGGTGGGGAGAAAGGAAAACATCGGCAAACGAAGGCTTTGTTCCTCGCCATCTCCTCGCGTTTCTACTTTTTCCTCCCAAGAAGCCTGTTCACAGGCTAGAATCATGCCAAGTGGCGATTTCTACCAAAGACCCAGTTCAGACGCCGAACTTTTCATGAGCCGAACGTAATTCGAATTAAGGCCGACCGAAACTATTTAGACCACTTGAATTGATTCAGACGCCGATCTTAATTCCAGCCAAACTAAAGGCGAAAAATGCTCACTTTGGTCAAACTGCTTGCAAAATACGTCATTCAACAATTAATGAATGAGGCTGAGTATATGGAGATCGAGGAGAGTGTTATCCGTCGAGGCCGTAGGCCCTGGGGGATAACACCCTTCGAGATCGCCATAATTATTGTTCATATGATACGAAAGCCAAATTCAATAATTGTTTTATTATTCATTCAAAATAATTCCTAGTTTAAAAACATAGCTAAAACATGCTTACCTCTATCGATGTTTAGTTCATCTTCGATAGTGCACTTTTAGGGTTGTTCAGCTTGGCAAAAATTCTCCAAATAGTAGATGTCGCCCTTCGAGTTTTTAGCTATTATTTCGCCTAGCTCTTACTCTTGAAACGCTCTTGAAACGAGTGAAATGTCCGCCATTTTTGTTTTTACAACCAAAACAACTCAACCTCGTCCCCAGGGCTTCTCGGTTAACGGTGCATAACTTGCAAAAAAGCTGCTTTTTTGACGTCATGGGTTCGTTAATCTCAAAGTTCTTCCAAATTTGGTCATCAGTAGTTGGTTATGGTGAATCATTCGTGTGCATTTAGCCAATCAGAATCGGGGAAATATTTTGAATGAATAATAATATAATTTATGAATTAGGTTCGGTACATGAAAAGTTCGGCGTCTGAATCAAAGCCGAATCCAAATCGTTCCAAAGCCGAAATTCCCGGCCGGGCTAGGCGGAAAGAACTGCTGAGCCATTCCGAATTGAAACAGGCGTTCCTAATTGATTCAGACGCTGAACTTTTCATGTACTTAATTCAATGTATTAGGTTCGGCTCATGAAAAGAACGGCGTCTGAACCGGGCCTAACATTGGCTAGCAATATTACCTCATGCAAGCAAGTAAAAACGCAAATGTGAGCTGCTAATAATGCCTTTATTCAACAGAAATCGGTGGATGGAATTGATCGAGAAAGCGTCCGAGACTTACATTGAAACTCAGCGGGAATTAAGACAAAAGGCTCATAGAAGTACGTTAAGTGATAAACGTGTCTACCTGTCTCTCTGTTTGTCTGTTAGTCTGTCTTTCTGTCTGTCTGTCTGTCTGTCTTTCTGTCCGTCTGTCTGTCTGTCTACATGCCTGCCTGCACGTCTGTCCATGTCTCCCCGTCTGTCTTTCTGACTACCTGCCTGCCTGCGCGTCTGTGTCTGTGTCTGCCTGTATGTTTTTCTGACTGACTACGTGCCTTCGCGTCTGTCCATGTCAGCCTGTATGTCTTTCTGACTACCTGCCTGCCTGCACGTCTGTCGGTGTCTCCCCGTCTGTCTGTCTGTCTGTCTGTCTACGTGCCTGCCTGCACGTCTGTTGGTGTCTCCCTGTCTGTCTTTCTGACTAACTGCCTGCCTGCGCGTCAGTCTGTGTTTGCCTGTCTTTTTCTGTCTGCCCATCTGTTTTTCTGACTACCTACCTGCCTGCCGGCACGTCTGTTTGTGTCTGCCTGTCTATCTTTGTCTGTCTGCCCGTCTGTCTTTCTGACTACCTGCCAGCCTGCCCGTCTGTCCTTCCGACTACCTGCTTGTGTGTAAGTCTGTCTGTCTGTTTGTATGTTAATGTGTGTCTAAAAAGACAAATAATTGCACTTGAATTTTCGACTTGTGTGCGTGTATTTTGTTTAACCTTTTCGACATTCATTTTGTTAATCCTTAGCGCGTTCGATCAAGACCGGAGGAATAGGAAAACTCAAAGTCACTTTGATAGAGGGTGTTGATTTAATTGCCTCTGATCCAAATGGTGAGTCCTTAGTTGAGGAGTTAAGTCACTGCTTAAGTTGAACGCACTTTGTAAGGAAAGTCTACTAGAAAATCTGGATCAATTTAGGTGTCTTGGAAACTACCCAACTACCCCTCCCCTAAGCCAACATTAACTCGTACTTCTCACTTAGGGCAAAATGATAGCTTAGGGGAGAGGTAGGTGGGCAGTTTCCTAGAAACCTAAATTGATTTGGAAATCTAACGAACGCATGGGACTTGAGGACCTCAGAAAACGTACCTACGGCGCTAAAAACACTTCTGGAAAAGCCCGCTCGCGTGACAGCAGCATGCAAGGTAGTCCCATTCTCCTATGAGGTTTTGCAGCGAAATTAATTGGCGATGAGTGTCTGGGATATCAATTAATGATTTGCAAATAGTTATATAAAAAGTGAGCAACCGCCTTGTACTCGTCTCTTGTTCCCTCAGTGTATCAAGAGGTTGGTGCTGCGCCCACTCTTCCTGCGAGGAAACCGGTGTAAAGTCATGAATAATAATACCTACGATGAAAATTACACTTTATGAGCCTAAACAGTACCACATGAAAGTAGTATGCAGTAGCTATGCTTTCATTTGAATAGTCTCAATTTGAGAACTGTAACTAACTAACCAGTTTTCCAGAGGAGAGTGCCGCTCATTTGCTTCCACTTTACGTTTTAATAGTATATTTACTTTGTCCATTCCCTAGTCAAATCAAATCTGCGAATTGCGAAAAGTCTCGTTTCCATACAGAATATTAACCACGGCGGTGCTATTTTTTGTATAATTGATTCCAAGCTTTATCCTCCTTGTCGTTTCTAAATGGTCTTTTTATTTAGACATTTCTATTATCGATACGAGCAATTTTTCCTTTTGTGTCAGATCAGTCAGACGTTGGTCGCCGACTTCCAGCGGTTGGTCGGCTATCCGATAAAAAATATAAAAGCTTTGTACTTCTTGGTCCATTTCCTAATCAAAACACAACGATAAAGTCTGAATTCTTGAGGAGGACAATGACCAACACTAGGAACTTAAAGTTTGGTGTTTAGCAAACAATCTCCGTAAGAAGTGAAAAATTGTGTATGTTTGAATTCGACTGAAACGAAAATATATTTCAAACCTTAAATTTTCAATAGCCGTGATAGTTTATTTAATAAAAGCGTTATAAATGACTGCAATTATTCTTAAATAGCGTCAGAATTCTGCTTGATATCATATTTTGATGCTAGGAAATTTTGGTGTACTTTCGTTCTTGCGATCTTGAAAACTAACCCGTTTTCTCACCACCTGTATAAGTGCAACTTCGTTTAGAATTTGGATTTTTAGCGCTTTCTTGTATATCTCCGAAGCGACTAGAACGATTTTTTTTTTTTAAAATCTCTTCACATAATCTTCATAATATATAAAAAAATGTCTGAAACTTTTATTAAGATTGATTCACTGCAACACCTTGAAATTTCAAGACAAACCTGTCCTACGAACCGGTCAAAAATCTGCATTACAACGTTCACTGTTTTGACGTTATGCTCATTTTTCCAAATTAATGCGGACAATACATATATCCATGACTAGTACATTTCAGTGTGAGTATTGTCAATGTTTTACATTCAAAAGATGCGATAAATTCAAACTAAAATGTACTAGTCATGGAGGCATGTATAGTGCGCATTCTTTTGGTTTCGGAGTCGGAGTCGAAGTCATAAGGTCGCTTATGATCTCCGTTTATAACTCCGTCGCTTATGAACCTTGCGATCTAGTGAAAACTAGATTGTCAGAGTTCGAAGCAGAAGCGGAATGGTATCAAACCAATAACAATGTCCTTTTCCACGCTTTGTGATTTGTTTGATTTTTCTGCTTCTGGCCGCAGTTGTTCAAAAGGTGGATAGCGCTATCCTATGGATAAATTTCTATCCAGTGGATAGTGCAATTGGTTTCCAAAATACTTATCCACTGGATAGTGATTTATCCGGGCCGGGTTGTTCGAGGCTGGGTTAAGGTAACCCACGGTTAGTGCGAAATTTGAACTCGGATATGACAGTTTAAAAAGCAAATTCAGTATAAATTCTCTTTGCCTACAATTTGATGATTGGATACTCTAAAAAGAATAGAGAAAGTTATCCGATAGTGTGCTTTTGATAAAAAGAAAAAGAAACTCGGACCTGCTTGTGACTCCGACAAGCCCAAGTTTTCACTATTTGTAAGCGATTCCGACGATCTAGTTTCATGACGGCGACGGAAACGAGAACTGCAAAAAGCAGGATGTTGAGATAAGCAAAAACAACACCTTTTCGCATCATTCTTTTTTGTACAGGGTGTCCCAAAAGTTCGTTCCTCTAATTTCATGCACTATAACTTTTGATCAAAACTTTATTTTTAAATGAAACTTCTAGAAGATGTTTATTTCTCTATCAAGTACATGTATTCAGAATTTCAGTAACTGGCATGCCCTTTTTGTTTTTTCATAACACTCTCTAGCCGTTGTGGCATGAAGTGGGATACAGCGAGTAGACCCACAAATGATCCATTTTGCGCTTTTTTATCACCTAGTGCGCAGGATCCAGTTCAACCCCCAAACAACATTTGTTTAGTTTAGGCAGCTGAAAAAAATATATTTTGGGCATTCATCCAAAAAAGATAATAATCCTGGCCCCCTTCCACAGTAGGGCTTTTGTACTTCTTGACATATTTGAAACGAGCTGGGTGTTAATTGGCACACTAAGCAGAGGTTTTTTGCCATCTCAGGGACCTCTAATTTTAAACATTTTAAACAGCTTTTCATGACCCTTTTATTTGGCTTGCTAACTATGTGAGACTGAGCATCCTTGTCGAGTCTCTTATTTTGTATCTAGCCTTCTGTAAAACTATTTTAGTTACTTTATTAAGGGCTTTTGGTCTTCCCCTTAGTTTCTTGCCTTCAAAACCTTCATTTCTCCATGATCATTCTACCACCCAACATTCGGATTTTTCTGGTTTTTAGTAATTTCTACAACGGATAAGCCAGTAAATCGAAGTATACGGGCTTATGCTCTCACGCAGCTGAACGTTTTTGAGTTAAGGGGGTTTATCTTTCGTGATATTCACAAAAAAACATGGAAGGAGTTCGAGCAATTCGGGCTATGGAATACAAAAAATATGGCAGGAACATATACTCGAGCACGCGCACCTTTAGCGCGAAAGTACACAAATCGAATATTGGAGTCAAAAGATGGCACAAAAAGTATGAAAATAGTGAATTATATTGGAAGACAACTTTTGCTTAAAAGATTTGCTTACCAAGTCCAATCGTACTGAAATACAGACTTATGAAGTAGAGGAACGAACTTTTGGGACACCCTGTACATTTCTTTGCCGTCTTTGCACGACCACGACGTGAAAATCAGCCTTAATTCACGTCTTGTGGAGGGCGTGAGCACAAGACAACAAGGTTCCATTTTTTTCCTGTCGCAATTTAGACTTTATCTCCAAAAACAACTGGCCAACATTTGACGAATTGAACGAGATGGAATAATCGCGATAAAGTTTGAAGCAGAACTAATTCACTTTTCGAATGACGTTTTCGTAACCGTCGCCCCCGTTGTCGCTTAAGCTCCGTACTATTCGTAAGCGAAATTGGAACGCTGCTTTCGCTGGATCACAACATTTAACGCCTCTAAAGACGATTACAATTTTATTATACCTATTGTCGGAACCTTTTGTAGTTGACAAGAAATGCAGCTTTGATTTAGGTTTATTTTCCAATTATCGCTCTCAACACGACTTCGTTAACACCAGACACAATGGCAAGTGTTCCACAGTCGAGAATAGGTTTTAATCAAAATTCAAAATGTTTACAGTTGATGGATGATATTGCCTCCGAAAAGCAACTTATCGGTGTTAGAAAAGTTAGGATATAGTTAGTATGAGTTGCTTTTTATATGACCGATTGCTGCTGTGTTCTGAATGTATACTCGGAATTGTTTTGCCAGTCAAGCGATCTCGACGAAAAACATACTCGAATTACGTTAAAAAGGATCATTTCATATAATATGGAGTTATGCTCCTCGCTTATCAAAGATAGAGAACAAAGAAATGCTGTTTTTAGAATTGGCGTTTGTTTGTTATGTCGTGTACACATATCTACTACGTGGAATATTTTAAGGCAATTTGGAGATAAGGACATGAACGACAGTAAGCAACGCCTCTTATTTGACATTGAGCGTTGGTCAAATTGCTGTTAACCTAAGCATAATTTTCCTAGTATTTATATTTCATATTTAAGTAACCAGGCGAAAAAAAATCGTGCTTATTTGAGAGACCGCTTCAATCAATAGTTTCTAAATATCGGCCGTTTTTTTCTTTCCTTCTTTTTTCGTAGTTGTTATTCAGTTCTTAAGATGTAGGGCTTATCAGGTTCTTATAAATTATTATTTACAAGGTAAAGCAATGGGTTTTTCCTTGTAAAATCCTCTGCTAATAAGGCGTGTTTTTAGGATACGATTTTTTAGTATGATTATGTCTTGCAAGATTTTCGACGGCCTCAAATTTGGATTTGAACAAAACCCCCACATGCATTGTATTTCTTTAGTCCTGGTAAATTATATTCAGACTCAACCTGAGGTCAGGTGCATAAGAAACTGAGTTTTATCTCTTGTAAAACCTCTTTAAATGCTTGTCTGTAATTTGAGCTACCGACAGCGTAGGTAATCGGATTAATGCTCGAACTACAGTAGACTAAAAAATAGGAGATCTTATAGAACGTGTTTTCCTGGTGAATGTCAGTAGCCGTGGCTATCGCATAAGGGAAAAAGCAAATGACAAATACGACTGTTACTATCAACAACATTGTGACAATCCTTCGTTTAACCATTGTGTCAGTTTCATCTCCTCCGGCTGTATTCGCGTTCGATGAGCATATAGTGTTGGTAAAGTACAACCCCCTGATGATACTAAAATAGCACACGAACATGGTTACAAAAGCGGTTGTTACTATAGTAGCGAGCACAATCCAGTAAGCGTTTGCATTTGTCGAAGAGGTAGGCCACAATGTCGCGCAACGTTTTATTTTCTCGTCGAATGTCAAAAACACGAAGAGCGGGAGGACGTAAGCGATGGCAAAAGCCCAGATTACCGCAATGACGTAGACGACATTGTCTTTGTTCAAGCGAGAAGGCGTCTGTAACGCGCGCACAAGCGCTTTGTAGCGTTCTACGGAGATTAAAGTGAGCGTTAGTCCAGACACAATCATGCCTACGCCTGCAATGCTGTGTGTAGTGATGAATTTACACAGGAAGCTACCTGTTTGTCCACTCGGATGTGTAGTGTAGGCGAGAAACGTCCCTGGCATACAGCACACAAGGGTAAGAAGGTCAGCTATGGCCAGATTAACAAACAGGAAGTTCATTGTGGAATGCATAGATCTCTTTTTCCGAACCACGTGTATAACTAGCGAGTTACCGCAGATACCAACCAGTACTATAATGCCATATGCTGTGATAAGTACTGCATTAGCGCTGTCAATCCTCATTTTACGATCCTTCGTCACTTCCAACGTTCGCTACGTTTAATAAGTTTCTCAACTGCGTAAAAGCAACGTCGAAAGTGTGTTATACTTCAATGTTGATGTTCGATCCTCTCACTTACTACCTCCTTTTGTTTCCGAGGTTTCCATTCAGCTTTAAAGAAATAAATTTCCGGTCTTGCTTTAATACTTTGTTGAAAGTATCAGAGCGTAGTGTCGATATCAATTTTTGCGCAACTCGTGTTAGTTCTCAGTGTTCTGTTCTTGGTGTACAACTGTATTTTGTCAATTTTAGTCAGCTCTTGATTTTAGACCTGAGCGAAATTCCTCGGAGCCTCTTCTACTCGCCTTGGATAAAGTTGTTTTCCAGTGTCATTCGATGTTTTATCAATTCGTTTAACGACTGGAGTCAATTGCTGAAAATTTTCATCCCGTCACAATCAGCATCTGGCAGCTGTTATTGACCATTCAGGTTCTTAATTCGTTTCCCAGTCGAATAAAATTCTTGATCTTTTTCGTAGTATTTACCTTTGCGTACCTTTCTAAAATTAATTACAACAATTTTCAGCAGTTGAATCATGAGCTATACTGAGAGGCCTCTGTCAAAGATTTCTTTGCAGTTTAATCCTGAAATCCCGCGATCTTTAGTCGACATGATCCTTTTAGTTTTCAGCGCTGCGTTGAATAGGTATCAGTTATGACCTAGAAATACAGCCGAATGAAAAAGTATACAGTTAAAATCGTTCAAAGTGAATTAAAATATTTAAGTACCCTTAGTCATTAAAGAGTCGGATGTTTTGGTTATCGACCTTTTTAAAAGCGTGCTTTGATGACGGGGACCGCCATTGTCTTTCACCCAAAACTATTAAGTTAAAGTTTTGGGATTCTATTTTTCACCAACTGTTTATACTCACGGTTGTCATTTTGTTTGCCCAGCTTTCAAAATAAGAACCATATAAATATAAGATTCTTTTAAGTTGTCGTAGCTTCAGGCACAAGTCATTATTTTACTAAGATTGACTTCCGAATATGGCGACATATGCGGGGGGCATAGGACGTCTTGATTTAAAATGACCTAAAAGAAAAAAAAAATGGACATCGATCCACTTTACAACGGCTTAGTACTAACAGCAGAAACAATAGCAAACTTGTTGAATTAATCTAATCCTTAAATTCTTGTATTTGCTTTTGAATACTAGAAACTCTAACTCAACTGCTTAATTGTTTAATGGAACATGCCTCTGTTTCAAATACTGTACTTGTTTAATTGCCATCTGATGGTTATTAATGCTTTTATTCCTCTTGGCTAACCCAAGTCTCATGCATTCAGTCTGGGTTTAGTTGTTTACGGTTCTTAACCCTCTTACGTTTTCACTTGCCAAACTACTCTGACAAACAACTGAAGTGTCTCGAAATAATCTCGTACAATGCCACAATGAGATTGAACCTGACTGCAGCAAAATAGGCGTCAAAATTTGATACGATTTTATCTCATTGTAATTAGAAGATTGCATGCTTGTCGTATTTATATTGTTCAATATAATCCTTATTTGTGAACCTGATATGAAGCTACTTATTTTTCTGACGACAATCACTTTCTCAGATTTGTAAGCGTATATTTTAGAACAAGTGATATGTATACTTCGGAAACTGAGAATTGCGTCAGATACCTATCATTAAAAGTACATCAACGCTGAAGGCACAGATACATGCCTTGCACCATTGCAAATTCTCCTTCGCATTTGTATTAAAAAAGAACGGTTAGGTGAAAAAAAGTCATTTTATAGTGAGAAATCGACATTAGCAACTCAACTGGCAATACTTGTAGGACAATTTTTGTGCGTCATTAAGCTCTTATTGAATGTTACTGATGTCCCAGATCAGATCAGATCATATTCTTGATTTATTATATAGACACGAGTGTTTTACTGGGAAATATACCACTCGTAAAATTCATAAACGCTACATCCGGGACCCGAGTGGTTTATTTTCCATAATCTCACTAGTGAGTTTATCGATGACGTAATTTCGGTCATTTCCCTCTATTACTTTATCCATGTCTTTTTGTCTATATAATAAAAAGAACATTACACGGCGGCTTGAAGATATGAATTTTATTTTCTCGTGGCAAAAACAATATTTTACTCACTCGCTGCGCTCGTTCGTAAAATATTGTTTTGCCACTCGAAAATAAAATTCATATCTTCGCGCCACCGTGTAATATCCTCTATATATACTGGCTTGAGTTTCAAACACTTATTTCGTAGTGATGCACCTACTTACTTTCACGGTTCCCTTATCTTCAGCTGCATCCGCAAGGAAAAGTCTGAAGGAAGGAATATAAGGAACAAAGAGAATATTTATCGCTTCCTCTTCTATTATAATATAACCAATATTACTTGGTTTCACGCTTACTAGCGCGCATACGTTTTTCAGTTCATATGGCAGTGGTTAGCTCGAAAGCTATTCTCCTGTGACGACCCTACACTTCTTCCACTTCGGTCCATTCAACTTTGTTAAGTTCTTCTCTTATTTTCTATGTTATTTCTTTGTTGCTATCTGATCAATATATAAATATCATTAAGTGTGACCAAAGAACTAAAACTGAACTGAAACTAAAACTATAATCTATTCATTTTACAGTCTTGCATTTCTTTTTCACTTCAGAGCTCATTAGGATTATGAAATGTAAACAGAGGTTACGTTTTACTCAGCCTGACGAAAGCAACAGCTTGTAAAATATTCAAACAGCGTTCCTTAAAATGAATACAAGTGATCAAACTTTAACTGCAGGTTAGCGGTATGTCCACTGCGATGTAAGATGTAAAACTTTTGAAATGAGGAAACCATGTTAAGTACTAAGTGAATAAAATATAAAGAACAATTTGCAACTTGGGGCAAAGCGTCTCAAAGGAGAGGTGATAGATAACAAGTCCCGTAAGCGGTGTTGATAAGCTACAGCCGCGTGAAAAGCACGCGTTTGCGAACTTGCCTAAGTATAAAATATGTATGGTTAAAGTTTCTCGAGCTTTCTAGCTTGTTCTTCATCATATGCCCCACGAAAGAAACAGTTCACAAGCTAGGAAAAGTTGCTTCAAAGATACTGATTGAAAGGGGTCTCAAACGAATTGAAGCAATGGAGGGTCGCAAAAGCAAACATTTCAATGTAAATTAAAACTGTCAGTGATAAAATGCAATAATATTAAAATCACTTTCGGACTCTAAATTTGCTTGGATACAGGTTGCTTCCAAAATCAATGTTTCAATTGCTGGGTTTGTACTAAATTTGATTTTCACGCCTTAAGAAGACTATATAGATTAGAATAACAAAGAGGTTTGTAAAATATGATTGTAAGGAGAGACAGAAAAGAAACGTTCACTAAATTTCGACTGATTTAATACTCACTAATATTTCAGTCATCAACAAACTCAAACGATTGAACCATACTCAAGCAATATGTTAACAGTGGCACAAGAACTATAACAATAAAAATAGCTTTACCTGAATGAAATGCTTCTTGGTTGTACATAGAGCCGCCTTCGACAACCACAAACGTGAGAATTTCACCTGTTCACAGACTCGAAAGTTTCATGTCTAAGCGCTGCTATTATACCGAACAATAAAGCGCCACCCGTAATATTAGACTACCAGTCTACTTAGTTCGACCTGTCGGCCCCTAATAGGTTCAATAAGAATCCGATGAATTCATACTGGCTATCGATTAAGACTTTTTTCTCAGTTCGACTTTTATGTTAGGAATAATTGTGTCATTGGGCCGCCACGTTGAACCCGTTGGCCTGGCCCCTCTCATCATTCCACGTCATCAGTAGGCCGTATTTTTGAAGGCGCCTTTTCACAACATCTACCTAAATGCTTTCACCTTTTCTAGTGCAAATAAGGGCTTTTGTTATTGAAGTCTCTCCGGGATTAGTGTATTTGAAAGAAAAACGAGTTGAATTCTGATGGCTGAAGAAAAGTGACGTCATTGTGAAAATGGCATATTGGAAGGTATAGGACCCAGCCCATTCAAAAAGAGTGAGCGACTTACTCCTCGGTAGAGTCGGGGTTGGTTTGTGGTGTATAACCCTGTAGAAGACCTCGTGTTCTATTGTTATGACTCCTGCCTTTTAGAAAAAGCTTATGATTATCACCACATTTAAAGAAAGATCTAGAGAATGTAGAGAAACGAGCACTATCAATCATTTGCCCGGGACTGGCCTATAGAAAGGCCTTAGAGCTTTCAAATATTATGTCTATCAATGACTACATCGCTAGCTTATGTAAAAAGACCTTCCTCTCGATTGCTAATGAGTCGGCCCATCTCTTACATAATATGCTTCAATCGTCAGGGCCGTCGTGTTGTAATCTTCGGTGCAAAAGGCGTTTTGCGATTCCCAAATGTAAGACCGAGCGTTTCAAAAATAGCTTTTTAGTAAGATCATGTATTGATAACGAATTTTAGCGCTCGGTGAGTTTTGTAAATGAGATCGATGACGTTGTATATATTTTAACAGTTTTAAGTTATATTTTTAGGACTTTATCATTATCATTTTATTATACTCACTATTGGAAGATTCTGTTATATCGTATTATATATTATATTGTAAATACACAATTCAGCTTAGTAGCTGCAAGCTTTTTACAAATAAACTATCTATCTAATATCTATCTCTCATCACCACAGTCAAGGGATTGTTAAAGATTCCGTAATGTCGTGCTTCAGCATTTTCGTCTACCAGATTAATGAAAATTGGAGCACCTCAGGAAATTTTCTTAGTGAGCTGTGTATTAAGTTTACACCACCAAACCAAGTTTGGAATCCGCGGATGTACGTAGTTAATCAAGTAATTTAAAATTTGTTGTTTAACTAAAAAATATTTCAGTTATTTTTTTTTTCTCCTCGCGATTTACTTAACGTTTTGCACGGTTGGCTCTAACCCTTGTTGTGATTCTGTTTTGTCTGTGTTTAAAAACAGGTTTGAGTGATCCGTACTGCGAAGTGAGCATGGGTAGTCAGGAACAGCGCACTAAAGTGGTCCCACAGACGCTAAATCCAAAGTGGAATTCTACGGTGGGAACCGCGTAAAATAGTTTGATCTTAATACTAAATGGGAAGGGTGGAAATCGAGATCGACCGATGCCACGAAATATCAAAAAGCGATACTTCAACGGACGTGTCCATTTAAAGAGATTCTACGGTGCTCGATGATTCAGGCTTAAGGTGGATTTCAATTGTCGCGTCAAATTCAATTTTTACGTGTCTACAAGCATAAAATTTGCGTCTGCAAATAAAATAGAGGCAATGTATGAAAGATCGCACGTAAACGTAAAAGTTGAACCTTGCTCAACTTCACGTTTAAGCTCAACACTCTAAAGAGAGATTATGCATCGCGTTTACGGCAAAAGGCAAACGCGAATTTGTACCACGTAACCAAGTTTTCCATTTACTTATCGTTTACTGTTATTCTAACTACACGAAAATCGATGGATTCACGCCAATTCTATCCATAACAATTATAAGCTGTTTTTATCAACTCATTTCTCATTTTGAAAATTTCTCAACTTGAATCTCACGCGTAATCTCTCTAAAACTAATGCAAGTGACAGTGTCTTTACCGGCGAAACAGCGTCGGTTGAATCAAGCGTAACAATCAGTCAAGTGTTTAAAAGGTGAACAAAAGTGAAACAAAGTCATGCCTTGTTTCTTTCCTGTTTTGCATTAAAGCGTTCGCTGTTTTTTTTTTTTTTCAAAGAAGTCGATGTTTTAAAGTCACTTGTGATTTACTTGTTAACGAAGAATAATCATTATATGCTTATTATGGCATTTGTTTTGGTTTTCTTTCCCAGTTGATATTCACCGTCAAAAGTGTCGATCAAGATGTTCTTTGTATTACCGTGTTTGATCGAGATCTGTTTTCTCCAAATGGTAAGTGTTACTCCCCATATCCACTTACTTGCTGCGCTTTTACCAGACACAGTCTTTGATTCACCCAGCCAAGAGAAATAGAAAAGGACAAGAGAAAACGAGTAGCGACCAAATATTTGGAGCTTTTGCTTTGACATCTGTGTGAGAGCGAGCAAACTCAGACACAAGGAAAGCTCGTGAGAGGCTGTGAGAAAAGATAAGGTGCCTTAAAAGTTAGGCCCGGTTCAGACGCCGCTCTACTCATATGCCGAACCTAAATGATAATTTAAGTACGGCAAGAGAGCAGCGTCTGAATCAGTTGGGTAGGGCAGTTTTAGTTACGTGCAGCAAAAACGTTTGGTACGGCAAAAGTTCGACAGAGTCTGTCGCACTTTTGTGGAACTTAACTTAGGCTCGACACACGGTGCGCCAGTTTCGCTCCAAAGGCGAACTTAATCAGTTAGGTTCGGCATATGAAAAGTACCGGCGTCTGAACCAGGCCTTAGAGTTTCACAGCTTGTCCAACACAAGGCAAGGATAGCGTGCATCGCAGACGCTCTGAGTGGACTATACCAACTGTGTAGACGATGCGTGGGTCAGCTGCAACGCAGGCTAGCAAAGAGAGTTCTCAAAGATACATCGTTAAAACCTCATTCAACCTTCCTTATAACGGCTCGCTGTTAAAGTATACTTTCCTCAGTTCTGAACATAATTTCTTTGACCCCCGATAAAATCAAAATCCCTCATTGTGACTGATTTGCTTTATGTGTTAATGGAAACCTTATGAGAACAAAACGATTTGTGACTTTTTTTACCGTTTTATTTAGGCTTTAAATGTTTATGCAGGTAGACAAGCTTCGCGTAATATAAATTCAAAAGCGTCTATCGCGAGAGTTTTCTTTTTTTTCTCTCTCTCTCTCTGCAGACTTCTTGGGCCGTACAGAAGTCAGCTTGGCAAAACTAGTGGCGGGAGGAAAAGGGCCCTGGCATGAAAGACTGTTATTGCACGAAGTGGAAACAGGAGAAGTTGTAGTTAATATAGAATTGCAATTAACTTGATAATGACTGCAGGCAATCTCAAGCTGCAGGTTATGTAAGCGCGTCTGAAGCCTGTCATGATTATGATCTGGTCACCAGTGTAAACACGAGGTGTCACGTGGGGCCACGCCCTATTGTACTTAGTCCTCTCTCGAATGTTTGTATCCTGCTGTATTATGACTAATAATAGCGTGGGAAAGACAGCAAGGTGAGGCTGGAAAATGAAGTTGTGCTGAGAAGAGGAAGATAATTTCCTTCTCTGAAGTGTGTTTGCGTTTTTCTTGTCGACAGAGAATGGTTGGTAAATTTACCAGCTGAAGCGCGTGTTAGGTAGGAAGTTGCACTTCACAACAGATATACAGTCGACTCTCTCTTAGCGGACACTTCTGTAATACGGACATCTTAGTAAAACGGACACCAAGAGTTGGTCTCTGCCTTACTTTACTCCCTTCATTTGACCATCTATAAGACGGACATCTCTTTACGGTGGACACTTAGTGCTGGTCCAAAAGATGTCAACCGTCACGTCACCTTAGAGAAAGTTGACTGTAATCAACGCCGGGCTGTTTGCAACTTGTCAGTATTAGGAACTTTAAGATCCAAGGACTCGTCAGCAACGACAACGTCGCTTAAAAAGTGAATTTGCGTTCTCTCAGTCTTCATCGCGATTATTCCTACTTACTTACTTTGTCAAATGTAGGCCAACCCTCCTGAAGTTCAATCCCATTAATCATATTCAAGTTCAGAAAGACGAAATAAAATTTCGTCGTTGCTTGTGTACGTTCTCCACAAAATACGAAATTAAGCATTTTCACGTCGTAGTCGTGCAAAAACGGCAAAGAAATGTACGAAAAAGCGTGATGCACATGCAAAGTTCTTGTTTTGTTTATTAAACCTATTTGCTTTTAGACGTTCTCGTTGCCGTCGCGTCGTTGAATCTTAAAGTCTCTATTATCACGCAGCGCGTGGTCAATGAATCTAACTGTTCAGCTTTCTACCAGCTGCTGATCCTCCATGGGTCATTTTAATGTTTGCCACAAAAGATGACCACTTTGAGAGGACAAAATGTTAAGAACATTAAGTGCAGTGAATATCTTGTAACACGAAATTCCCAACTACCGAAAGAGTGGGTTTGTTAACGGATATTGGGCAGACGCATATTTCTTTCTTTGCGTAAGAATTCGAAACCGTATAAAGTCTCGATACAATCGAACAAACAAGTTCTTGTGCGTCAGCATTCGAAAACTTTATAAAGAGCCCTCGTTCTGTTTTTATTACTCATTGCACAATAACCATTGCGCACAGATACTTTATTTAAGTTGGGAGGTGAAACTTTAAGAAAAGTTTTCATTGAGATAGTAATGCTTTAAACAAGAGATCTCTTGGTATAAATTTGTCTTTAACCAGCAAATTCGTCACTCGATATAAAAATCAAGGGAATTAACTATCCAAATTGAAACAGATGAAAGTTGGCACATTTTTTTAGCACTTTTTTGTTACTTTTAAAGTTACTGCTATTGTTTTGTTTCATTTATTTATTTATTATGTATTTTTGTTTGATTATTTGTTTGTTTTTCAAACGAGTACAAGAGGCGCGAAAAATTAAAATGAACCAGAAATCATTCGTCACGTAAGAAACGAGGAAAGGGAACTGGAACCGAAATTCGTCGCGCAATTATTTCTGGGATTGTTTTGGGGGACGCATGTCTCTAGTAACAGTCCTAAAAGTCTTTGCGAAAGTCAACTCGGCCCAGTTTCCTTCTCTTTTCGAAAGTAGCGAACTTTGTTGCGAGGTACCGTCAGTCCAATCAAATGAGGACGCGTAGTTCGGACGTGGCTTATCAAACCGGAGTACATGAAAACCCTGACCAGAGGAAGTGTTTAAAGGAGCTGTGTCACGAAGAGGAGTGTCACGTTTTGTTTCAGGAACTTCCATATCATTTAAAAGTGAATGCCACATTGTAATGCAAATACAATGCACAAAGAATCTTAACCCCAGGAGATTTGAATTGGCTACAACATTGAGTTAGTCGAATAGGTCTATTGCAATTGTGGGTTTTAAAAACTTGTTTGCCTAACAGTTTTTCATCGTTCATTTTCGTTGTTTGTAACGTTTGATATAACGCTAAGAAGGCATATTGTCATTTACCAGTAATCTCTTTGCTATCGTTAAGTTCCATAGCGCACTAAGGACACCTATTGGCAATATTGACAAAATGAACTTGACAGGCGTGACAGAGCCCCTTTAATTTAACCAAGGGATTTCTTGTCATAATTTTAGTTACAGAAAACTTTGCTCCAATTTTTTTCATCTCACAAGGTTGAGAAACCAAGCATCGCGAAAATTTTTGATGTGTTAATGTTTTGTTACCCGCATTTATTAAGAAAATGGAGGAAAAATATCAGATCCATTAAATAACTGATAATTGTATAATAATCTTGGGGTCGTGATGTAAAAACGAAATAAAATTTTCATTAACATATCCATACGCCTATTTTTCTTGTTATCCGTAATTATAGCGATGTTTGCTGTTTGCAAACAGTGTTTTTGTTGTTCAAATGTGCAGCAAATGAAACTGGTAAGCTCAAAAAAAGTATGCACTCTATGAAAACAAACACTTTCTTTCTTGGAAAGAAATGAGACCCTTATACATTTATAATCAATAGTTCGAGTCCTATTTGTAGTACTCATACCCTTCTCGTGTACGTACCAAGGTAATTTTTAAAATACACTATCTTTGCCATTCGGTCATCGGCTATAACATGGTAGCAGGTTGTCTCTGTGAGGCGTATAGTGGAGCTTTCGTACTCATCTCCGAGTGGTCAGATGCTCTGAGAAACCTAGTTTCCGCTTTATTTTGTTTGATTGTTTCAGTTTTCTTTTGTCTCTTTCACGAGCACCTACGTCACTATTATCTTGTTTCATCGCTTGTATAAAAACGCTGCTATTGACCAAAACTATGGATGCAATGAAATCATCATTAATGTGAAACAGTTCAGTCTTGAACATCACATACTTAAATAAAGAACTGTATGTTTTTAATATTAATGTGAAGAGTTCTATTGGCGCTAAAACGTGTTTTCATAATTGTGGTTTGTTTCGCGCACAACTAATTTGGTTTCCCTTGAAAATAACTCACCGTTTTCAATTGTCTTGCGGTATGATAATTTTTATACGGAAGGAACTGTTGGCTAGTTGCTATAGAAACTATGAAACGGACGTACAAGAATCTTTACTGAAAATTTGAAGATAGATGTTATTTAACGCATAAATGGAGAGAAAAGTACATCCCTCTCAAGAATTGGCCCTTACATCAAAAGAACTTCGTGAACTTCAAAAACTTCACGAGCTTGGCAAAAAATATTGGGTAGGTTAAAAAACATTTTAAGTTTACCTGAACTGTAAGACCGAAGTTTTAACATGGAATTGAAACTTTCTTTTTCTTTTTATACCGTTTTAAAAAAAAGCGAATTATATTAAAAATCAAAACCGATTTTAGTTCTCAAAGGGTAGAGAAATGATTATCCTGATGGCTAATTTATTGTCTAAGAGGAAATGTATACTGTGAGGAGTTTGTGAGTTGATATTGAAACAAACCGTGCAATATATTAAATACATGCTGGATTTACAGTTTTCTCTACAGTAAAACATCATAAAAAAGACCGAGGAGAAAAACATTGTAATTAATCTGCGAATTATTTCATTGATCAAGCGGCCAAATTTGGAGTTTTAGAAAGAAAAAGGAAATGAGTCGAAGATGCGTAAATTACGATACCTGAATATCAAACCAAAAATGTGGATAAATTTTAGCAGGAATGTTATCTCTTTTAAAATCCCTATAAATAATTTTTAAAAGCGATGCGCTGACCCTTTTCTATGGAAAAAGAGAATTTGCTGTAATAACATATGATACCTTTATCCTCTCATCATTTTGAAAGGAAACGATCTTGAAAAAATGTCACATGGTAATGACTAACAGCTTGCATGTGTTTTACATGTTTTCACGTTCAAACTGTTCTTTATAATAGACTGTTCACACTATACCGGGTGGCTTTTGCGCCGACACGAAAACCATACCTGCCATAGCGGATAGGGCCTACGATCACACATAACAACAGTGATTTTGAGGTGATTTCTGTAACGGAGCGAAGCTGTGCTGCACCGATTTTGATCTTGACAAAAAAAAAAAACGGGTTGAACCGCGGTAATGCCGATCGCTTGAAGCGCTTTTTGTTTAAAACTCACAGTTTAATGGTAGTGATGATCTAGGGCGAATAAAACAAGTTACATAAACAGCCGAGCTTATGTAAAAATAAGTTACATAAATAGTGTAACTTCAGTATAATATACTTCCAGAACAACTGTTGTTTTTAAAAATCCCAAGTCGCACCCTTAACTTGACAAATAAAAATATCGTTGAATCTCATCCTGTTTCCCTATAAGGGAACTGGGAAGTAAATAACGATTTGATGCCTTCAAACCATGAGATATATAGGTATATCGAATTTATATGAACACAAAAACGAGCACAACTGTTTACCAAGTTAAATATTCAAACATCTTACTCTGTGCAAAATTCTAGAAGCTGATCGGCTAATTACAGTGTTTTACTATTTTTCAATCGTTAATGACTTCTTTTCCCCTTTATTTCTATTTGCCTATGCGTATGAGTTTTACGGACGTAAAATATGAAGAAATAACTTTTTCAGTGCAGTTTCCGTCGTTCATCGTTCAGAAATTGTCACTTTTTACATTGCCGTTACGGCAGAGCAGGCGCTCTTGGTTTACCAGCAAATTAATGCACTTTCGTGGAAGTAAAAATGAACTAGAAATTCTTCAAATTGCGCTCGCCTCTACGCTTTGTCCACTGTATTTTGGTTTTCGTTATATCAAAATTTTGGAGGGTCATGTAGCAGCTGCTCGGAAGAGAAGTCACCAATGGTGCGTAACCCCAAACAATGCTAAAACAATGGGAAGAATGACATGTCATTGTTTCCAGCGACCAATTAGGAGAGACCTTACGAGCAGCTCCTACACAACTGATTTTGGAGGGTGATCTGCATAATTATTCATATCACACAACTGTTATACTAACCTTCGGTCAGCGGTCAGGAGACAAGATGGACGCGAAGTTTTGAGCTGTGTCTCTTCTGACCCTTTTTTCGCGACAGAGCTCAAAACTATTTTACTCCGATACTCTTAATAATATGCCTAAAATATAAAGAGACGATTGCTTCTATTAAGCAACAAAACCAATCACTTAAACAGCAGGTTGACGCTCTGTGCAAAGAAGTTAAGTCCTTGAAAGAAACGTTTGCCGCCACAGAGGCTGTTAATGAAAGCAGAATCACTATACATTCACTAATGCCTCAAACGTCGAAACTGCTCGGAGTTTGCAATTAATACTTAAGAGCAATTCTCTGTAAGAATCAAGCAAAGTGGGAAATGAAAAATTTTGACCTCCCCTCAAATTTTGCATGCAATAAGATATTGTGGGGGGATGTCTAAAAATGTACTTTGTTTGGGTTGCTACTTTATTGTTGTCATGGTAACACCAACTGTTTGTTGGCGGCAAAATATCTAATATTTAACTAAGAAACTGTTGTAAAAAGTGCAAAATGTGTAGCTCTGTTTCTCAAGTCCATTAAAACGCTAGAACCCAAGACTTTAAGCAGATATAATACCATCACTCTAGTTTACATTTGTGTATATTGCTCTTTATTATATCAAATTTGCGTGTCATAAACGGTTAATCAACTACATAGAGTTTCGGCCATTTGAGTTGATGGCTAAAATATGGTTATCCTTTCCCTGAATTTCTCCAAAAGTACGGCAGTTCCAGAGCTAAAACTAAGCAGGCAGCTTACACACATATCCTAGTTACTAAGTCTGTAAAAATCTCTGCGGGGCGGGCTCTTCTGTTTGCAAAGGCAATTAACGAACAAACGCCAAATTTCAGTTTTTGTATATTTCATCGCAGTTGACAATCTATCTACTAGCCAACAAAATTTCTAAAACACTGAAACTACCTTCATTATCAAAGAATATTATGTACTGAGTCATTTTATGATCAAAAAATTATTACTGGCTTTCAGCTTTCTAAACAATATCGATCAAAGTAAGGCTTACTTTACGGTTTTCTCTACTTCACCGCTTGAAGCGTAGCATTTACATTCAACGAACACTCGGTTTCTCGAACCATCCTCATGTGTCCGGTTGTGCTGTTTCCCATTGTAAACCATTGTAAGTCTCCTCAGTCACTTACAACAAGTTATAAAGTGATACAGAAGCCGATAAACAAGTCATACACAAGTCCTTGGCAAGCCAAGCCACATCTTGTAAACACGCACTCTTCCACTTTGCATTTACGCCGTATTTCTTCATTAGATGTCATCAATCGCTCCAGAGAGAGTTAACCTCATTAGGTTTTAGTCATTAAGCCCACAATAGGAATTGCAAACGTATTTGATAAAATCCGAAACTTCAAGTCGAAAACCGAGCTTAGAAAGCTGAAAAAGACACTCGTTGACATCTCTGTGAACATGCAACCTCTCCTGGTCAGCGGTGTTAATCAATGCAACATAAACAATTTCCGGTAGAAATAAAATCCTTTTCCCTTCCCTCCTGATCGAAGATTACATCCCACCTTGCTCAGAGAGTGAAACCAAATTATGATTTCTTAGTGAAAGTAATCGTGGTGTTTGTACCTTTCTGCAAACTTACGGGCTCAGTAAATGTTGGAAAGGTATTACCGATGAAGTTGACTTCCTACTCTGACGTGCCGGTAATAAAGTTCGTTTTATTTTCTTCACTCTTCTGTAAAGTACTAGGGGGGAAAACAAAAATTTGAACAAGGAAATTTAGGGAACATAGACTAGAAGTTATTTGAGATACTGTAATTTCTCAGCTTGTGTATTGCTAGCAACACTAATTTTGTCTCCACTCTCCGTTAGAGGTTTCAACTCTCAGTAGATGGCTATTCCTTTTTAGTCACTATTTGGGTTGTAAATTGTTCACAAAGAATTTTGCAAAATGACACTTTACTTGGACGGCTTTTCTTCTTGCGCTACGTGTTGTTGGGACACTTTGCAGGTACATTCTCACCTTTTCCTCGTTTTCCTTCATTTGAATGCTGACCCCTCTACTTTCTCTGAAGTTAGGATATGTAGCTAAGCCTGCACGGAGTTTCTATTGGATCACGCTTGCATAAATTCCACCCCCCGCTTCAATCCCTTTTACGCCGGCCACACATGCGAAATATAGCTAGCATAAGAGTATAAGAGAATGTATAAGAGCAATATAGTTTCAGCGCAATTTGTACTGAGATTGATAATTTAACATCAGTTGTAATAAAATCATTCACCTAATACCGAATAACGAAAGCTAGAGACTTGAAGTGCAGGTATACGTTTAAAGTACTTTGTTGTAGCCAGAACCCCGGGACATTCAGTCGTGTCAGGGAGACAACAAATTCTGAAGCTACTTGCGTCGACAAGTGTAAAATCGAAAACTCCTAAAGAAGGTACGGAAGCCCTTACAAAACAATATGCTCCTCATGTTATCATGATATTCAAGGGCCAGGAAAAAGTGATCTGCCTTGCTTTTAGCTAAAAAAAATTCCACAGTAAACTAGCTTTAGAGTGTATGTATGTACGAATCCGAAAGCCGATTTCTGTAAAAAAAAAAGCTTTCTTCTATATTAAAATATATTTAAATATCTCAAGTCCATGTTCCCAACATTCCGTTGTTCCAGATTTTCTAATTACTGTATTTCAAAGTACAAGTTACGAATTTGTGTTGGTACAACATGTTTCAAATCCTATGGTGAGCGGCCATAGGAGTTACTTGAGGGTTTCCCCCCTAGTATTTAACAGAAGAGTGCAGAAAATAAAATGAACATACCTGCACGGCAGACGGTAGGAAGTCAGCATCCAACTCCATTGGTAATACCTTTTCGAAATTTGCTAAGCCCGTAAGTTTGCAAATAGGTAGAAAAATTGCGATTACATTCACTGAGAAGGAAAAATTTCGTCTGACCCTGCATGCAACCTTCGATCAGGCGATCCTCTTTCTCCATCATCTCCGGGAAGTGAGGGGAAAACAATGTTACCGGAAATGACCGGAAATTCCCGGAAATTGTTTATGTTGCGCGATTAACACCGCTGACCAGGACAGGTTGCATGTTCACGGGAAAGAGTGACCACTAGTTCAGCTTTCTGAGCTTCTCGACTCGAGATTTCGGATTTTAATACGTAGATAATTCCAATGCTTGGCTTAATGACTAAAACCTAATGAGGTTTAACTCTCTCTGGAGCGATTGATGACATCTAATGAAGAAATACGGCGTAAATGCAAAGTGGAGGAGTGCGTGTTTACAAGATGTGGCTTGGCTTGCCAAGGACTTGTGTATGACTTGTTTATCGGCTTCTGTATCACTTTATAACTTGTTGTAAGTGACTGAGGAGACTTACAATGGTTTACAATGGGAAACAGCACAACCGGACACATGAGAATGGTTCGAGAAACCGAGTGTTCGTTGAATGTAAATGCTACGCTTCAAGCGGTGAAGTAGAGAAAACCGTAAAGTAAGCCTTATTTTGATCGATATTGTTTAGAAAGCTGAAAGCCAGTAATAATTTTTTGATCATAAAATGACTCAGTACATAATATTCTTTGATAATGAAGGTAGTTTCAGTGTTTTAGAAATTTTGTTGGCTAGTAGATAGATTGTCAACTGCGATGAAATATACAAAAACTGAAATTTGGCGTTTGTTCGTTAATTGCCTTTGCAAACAGAAGAGCCCGCCCCGCAGAGATTTTTACAGACTTAGTAACTAGGATATGTGTGTAAACTGCCTGCTTAGTTTTAGCTCTGGAACTGCCGTACTTTTGGAGAAATTTAGGGAAAGGATAACCATATTTTAGCCATCAACTCAAATGGCCGAAACTCTATGTAGTTGATTAACCGTTTATGACACGCAAATTTGATATAATAAAGAGCAATATACACAAATGTAAACTAGAATGATGGTATTATATCTGCTTAAAGTCTTGGGTTCTAGCGTTTTAATGGACTTGAGAAACAGAGCTACACATTTTGCACTTTTTACAACAGTTTCTTAGTTAAATATTAGATATTTTGCCGCCAACAAACAGTTGGTGTTACCATGACAACAATAAAGTAGCAACCCAAACAAAGTGCATTTTTAGACATCCCCCCACAATATCTAATTGCATGCAAAATTTGAGGGGAGGTCAAAATTTTTCATTTCCCACTTTGCTTGATTCTTACAGAGAATTGCTCTTAAGCGACGAGTATGATGACTTGTCAGCTTCTAACTCTAGTGTCTCGGTACAACTCAAGCAAATATCTCACCGCCTAATGTATTCGGTGCCCAAGTGCAACGTGTTGCTAACGCCATTAATGATGTCGAGGAGTACAGTTACCAATTCAAAGTAAAAATAATATTGGTCTTCCGGAGTTGAATTCAAGTGAAACTGCCCCCAAAACAAGTTCTCTCTTTTTAAAACTCTTCCAGGAAATGGAGCTGAAGTATCCATTCTTGACATCGATATAGCGCATCGTGTATCAACAAGGAACGAAAGCGAGGGTCCAAAACCTGTGGTATGTAAATTTGTCAGGCGTTTGGCGAATGTGAAAACGAGCTTGGCTATGGTAGCCAAATTGTAGCAAAATTCAAGAGAGAAAATATATGTCAAAATCAACAACTTGATACCTAATTCAACAAATATTTCTCAACATCAACACCATCAACTTGTCAACTTTAAGAACGTTATTTTCAATTCAACGATTTTCGTTCAACGTCAACGCATTCAGCTTTTCAACTTCAACATCGCAATCAGTCTTAAATGAAGAACGACAAATCGCCTCAACAAAAACCATGTTGCTTCACTATCAACTCTTTCTGATTTTCAAATTAAGTCACGAACCAAAAGCTTTCAAGATCAACAAGCAAAAATTCGTGTCAACAAATTGGGTCCGAGTTGGCCCCTTGTTACCGCGAGGGACTTGGCAGGAGTAAAACTAAATATCCCGGATTACAAGCGGCGTGAAATGTTCACTGCCGGTGTCACAGTGATATGTGTATCCCCGTGATATGTGTATCCCCGCACACATATCCCTAGTGATATGTGTATCCCGGGTGGGGATACAATAAACACTGATGCTAAGTATCCAGCCTCATCAGCGACACAATAATAAAAATAGCGGCTCAAGAGGGAGAAAATGGTTGTTTTTTTTTCAGTTAGATTCTTAAACACTGTACTCTTCACTTTGTCAAGGGGTCTAAGAGAAAATGTCGGACACTGTTTTAAGAAGCAAGGTAAGGAATAAAGGAGTAAAATCTCGAAAGAGTTTCTGGGCCATTTTATATTCCACTGGGTTAGAGCGATTGGCTGTAAAAGAAAATTTTGCGGTTGAAGTGACTGAAACATAACTTCTCACTTGTAACTTACCTCCGGGGAAGTTAATTTGATACAAATGGAACGCGGGCGATACACATATCACTGAAAGTTCTCTTGCTAAGGGTTTTTTTTTTTTCAAACTACCGTGCGAAGGTGGAAGATTGTTGGCGCTCTCGGGGGGATACAAATGTCAGTGAGTCAGCGCAGAGCTACATGTATGTGTATCCCCTTCATTTTTGACTGTTTTATCTTCTCTCGCTAAAGGAAATCTCGTCGATATCATCTAACACAACTAGTAACACAACTAGGGTTAAGACAGGAATCAAACAACAAGCAAAGATGGAAAATTGTGGTGCTTGTAGGGGGGATACACATATCACTGAACCGGCGCAGAGATATGTGTATCCCCTGTTTTTTTTCTTCTCTTGCTGAAGGAAATATCGTCGATACCATCCAATACAACTAGTAACACAACTAGGGTTAAGACAGGAATCAAACAACATGCAAAGGTGGAAAATTGTGGCGCCCGCAGGGGGGATACACATATCACTGAACGGGCGCAGAGATATGTGTATCGTCTCTCTATTTTTTGACTTTTCGAGTTATCCCTTGCTGAATGAAATTTGGTCAGTCAAACTTACTTAACGCGACTAGTGACATAAAATTATAATCTCGTTGGATAAGGAGAGGAACGAGTGTTTACATCAACATTGCGGTCCACGAAGAAGTAAACTCGCCAGAAACAGCTTTGCGACTATTTTTGTCTCGAACTGTTGCTCTTAATCTTGGATCATTAGTAGTCCCTTTGACGATGATTCCACAACAGAAATAAAACCGACACTTGTTTTGAGGGGTAGGGGGTAGGGGGTAGGGGATACACATTTCGCTGGGAGCCATATTGGAGGGATACACATATCACTAGGGATATGTGTGCGGGGATAAATCCGGGATATTTAGTTTTACTCCTGCCAAGTCCCTCGCGGTAACAAGGGGCCAACTCGGACCCAATTTGTTGACACGAATTTTTGCTTGTTGATCTTGAAAGCTTTCAGGGGCACCCAACGAGGATGTAGTTCAAAACGACTTAACATAGCATTGTTGAACGTATTTTAGTATTTAAATGGTAGATATAGGCATATTTTTATCCCCTAAAAACTTTTCATCTGTTCGGATTTCCTAGCTGAAAATCTAGTCTTCCGAAAATTATAGGGATCAAAATTTACCTTTTCGAAAATTTCAGCCAGAAAAAGGCTGCCGAAAATCCTAGGAGGGGCAGGCAAGCAAGAAATTTTACAACAAATTTTCCGAAAATTCTAGATCTCAAATCGTCTTTCGAACAGATATTTTCCGAAACTTGCCGTTGGGTGCCCCTGAGCTTTTGGTTCGTGACTTAATTTGAAAATCAGAAAGAGTTGATAGTGAAGCAACATGGTTTTTGTTGAGGCGATTTGTCGTTCTTCATTTAAGACTGATTGCAATGTTGAAGTTGAAAAGCTGAATGCATTGACGTTGAACGAAAATAGTTGAATTGAAAATAACGTTCTTAAAGTTGACAAGTTAATGGTGTTGATGTTGAGAAATATTTGTTGAATTAGGTATCAAGTTGTTGATTTTGACATATATTTTCTCTCTTGAATTTTGCTACAATTTGGCTACCATACTTGGCGGAGCAAGAATATTCGATCATCTCACCTCGAAGAAGCAGAACCTGTTATTTGAGGCGAAGAAATTCAAAGAGCGGAATCATTATCAATTTTGATGGGCTTAAAACTCCACCATTTATCTCAGAAAGGATGAGAGCTCCCATGAGATTAAAATCTCGGATACTGATACACTAAGACGTCTTGCATCGGATACGTAATCATTACAAGGGTCTTACAAGTTAGATAAGTATCCACTATTAATGAATCTTAGTTTCATTAAAGAGTATTAACCGCCAGATCGCTCGTAGTACTCACTCCTTATTTCGTGAGCTTCCATACTTTGGGCGAAATATTATCTTAGCTCATGGCCAATTTAATAACTGTATATCTTCTCATTTGCCGACTAATAAGTATTTGGAAAGCGTACTAGTACTTATGATCTCATCTTTTTAGGCTCAATGCAGCTAAAACCTTTAATCCTGATAATGATAATCTTTACTACAATCGTATTCAGAGCCGTTACTACTCTCCACATAGCTTCAACAAATTTAAAACTGAACTTCCAAGACGCGCTAGTGATTCATGTTTCTCTGTTCTACATAATAATGTCAGGAGCCTTAGGCGAAACCTTGAAAACTTCCAGGTCTATTTATTATCTATTTATTAGATGAATTGAACTTTGATTTCAGCATTATAGGTTCCCTGCTAGCAGAGGTCTCTCACGACGAGGCAAAAATGAGAGAAAGGAGAGAGACCTCTGCCGGCTTCCGAAGCGTTGTTTGATGAAGCCGCCGACCAAATTTCTGGTCGAAACTTACCGGTTTCAAAACCGGTTTCGTTTTTATGTGTAATGCGCGTGCCCTGTTAGACTGAACGATGACAATTATTGAGCCCACAATGGAAGGTGTTGACAGGCCAACCATGACTCATAACCTCGTGGTTGTGTGATACGTGACCTTATTGTTTTGCTTTAACGAGGATTTAGGTTCATTATTTCTGTTTCGACCGCCGCTGCAAAGGTAACTCCAAGTGATATGCTCTCTTATTTTGAATTGTAATCCTCAGAAAAGACATTTACCGTCTTTTCCAGACTCTCAGCTGGTTTAACGGACGTCCTCGCTTTCCTCAAATTTGCGAGATTGTGGAGTTCTCGACATTTCTTGAAGTTTCGCGTGCAAACCGGTTCTGTGCGTTGTGTCGCACGCGACAAAAACGTCACTGGTTGTTAAGGAAACGCAAACGCATGCGTGATAGAAAACGCTTCGGAAGCCGGCAGAGGTCTCTCTCCTTTCTCTCATTTTTGCCTCGTCGTGAGAGACCTCTGCTAGCAGGGAACATTATAGGAGTTTCTGAAACCAAAATAATCAGTGGAAAAAACTTGGATTTTCATCCAAACATACCTGGATATGTTTTTGAGTACGCTCCGACACCTCTCGCCTCTGGAGGTGTTGGCTTGTACATTAATGAATCCCTGAAGTATACAATTATTGGAAAAACATCAAATGAGGCTTTCTAGGCGCTATGGATTGAAATCCATTCCCCACAAAAATGTAACATCATTTGTGGTATTGTATATAGACAGCATAATTCTCCGCAACGGTTGCAAGAATATTTTGACGAAACTCTTGAGAAACTAATAGCTTCAAACAAATCAGTTTATATTATGGGCGACTTCAACATAAACCTCCTTCACGCCGAAAGCTCCCGTTATGCTCAGGAATTTTTACTTTCTCTGCAAAGCTTTTCATTTATATCAATTATTGATAAACCAACACGTGTGCATAACAGCTCTGCCACCTTAATCGACAATATTTTGACTAACAAAGTTGATGCTAATATCACCAGCGGCAATATTGTCTCTGATATCAGCGACCATTTTTGACAGTTTTGTGTATCCCACACTTTCTTAATTTAAGAACCTGAAGTCGAAAAAACAAAAGCGCAGAGATCTTTCTGGTTTCTCCGTTACTAGGTTTAACTCTGAACTCTCGGAGGCACTCTTAAACCAAAACAATTTTGATGACCAGTTCGTCGGCGACATTGCTTTTTCTAATTTCTATAACACACTGTCTGGTCTTGTCGAGAAACACGCTCCCTTGAAAACCCTCTCAAAACGCAAGCTAAAGCAGTTTTCTAAGCCGTGGATAACCATTGGCCTTGAAAAATCTATCAAAGTGAAAAATTCTCTTTTTCAATCAGGGAATTTAGCACAACATAAACTCTATAGAAATGAAATTTCCGCTCTTACTAGGTTGAGTAAAAAGAATTATTATAACGCATTCTTTGCTGACAATTTGAATAACATGAAGAACACTTGGAATGGCATAAATAGCCTTATTAACGGCAAAGAAAAAATCTCGGGCTATTTCTTTGCTAAAGCGCCTTAACGACGGCATAACAACTGATCCCCTTGAGATTTCTAATATTTTCAACAACTGCTTCTCTTCCGTTGTTGAAAAATTAGCGTCGTGCGTACCACCTTCTTCTTGCAGTTTTACTGAGTATTTGTCAACCAATAATTATCCTAACTCCTTCTTTTTTGATGCAGTCTCTCCAGTAGATATTGAACGGGAAATACTGTCTATTGCTATTAATAAAACTTACGGTCTTTACTCTTGTCCGATCCATATTTTATCCGGTGCTAAATACATTATTTCTGGCCCTCTATCGAACATTTTTAATATCTCTGTGCAAGAAGGCGTCTTTCCATCCAAATTAAAGCAAGCGAAAGTTATTCCTGTCTACAAAAGCGACGATGAAACTGAACCCGGAAATTATCGGCCTATTTCGTGATGTACCGAAAACTAAAAAACGTTCCTGATAAAAACGATATCCTATTTTAATTACAGTATGGTTTCCGTGAAAAGCATTCGACTCAACACGCTGTTATTGACTTTGTTAATATCGTACAAAACAATATGGACCTAAAATTATTTACTTGTGGCATCTTCTTGGATTTAAAAAAGGCCTTTGATACCGTCAATCATTCAATCTTACTGAAAAAAAACTTAATCACTGTTATAGTATCAGGGGCATCATTAACGACTGGTTTTCTTCGTACCGTCTTGGCCGTTCACAAGTGACTGAAATAGATTCTAATTTATCAACCATTAATAAGATCTCATGTGGTGTCTCACAAGGCTCTGTTCTTGGTCCTTTGTTATTCCTAATTTATATTGATGACTTATAACTCTTCAGCGCAATTTTCGTTATACCTTTTTGCAGATGACACAAATTTGTTGTATGCCGACAAAAATCTTAAGTCTTTTGAAAAAACGGTCAATAACGAACTGGTCAGAGTCTCGGATTGTCTCAATGTAAATAAACTAACATTAAATGCTAAAAAATCAAACTTTGTTATCTTTTGTCCTCACCAACGTAAGATGGATCATTCGGTCAATATTCTAATGCTTGATAACAGTAATCACATTCTTACTTCCCTTGAGTGTAAGGATCATGTAAAATATCTAGGTGTCTTACTGGATAGTCATTTCAGCTGGAATACCACATTGACAATGTAGCACTAAAAATAAGTAGAATTATTGGAGTTATTGCCCGTCTTCGGCACCTCGTCCTTTTTACCACTCTATTAAGTATTTATCGCTCTTTGATACTACCCTTCCTATCCTATTGCTTGGCTGCTTGGGGTCAAGCTGCTAAATCCCATTTACAAAAAATCCTCGAGCTACAAAAACGTGTCCTTCGGCTGATGTATTTTTCTGAACCCAGAGCACATGAGGCGCCTTTGTTTACCTCTTCAAAAATCCGTCCTTTAAATATGTTATACGTTGAAATAGTTTCCTCAATAATGTTCGACGTCTCACGTCTAACTGTTCCCACTAACATTAGTAATCTATTCATTAAAGCTAATGAAAAACATAATCACGAGATCAGGTTCTCATCCTCCTGCAATTTTTATATTAACCGATCGAGACTGAATCAAAACCATGGTTCTTTTGCTAGGTTCGGAGCTAAGCTTTGGAACTCCATTTGCCACGAACTTCGTTACCTCCCCAAGAGATCTTTCAGAAAACAAATGAATGACATGTTATTTTCGTTATTAGAGGCCGAGGACGATTATGTTAGCTATTTTTTGAAGCAGAAAGGGCGATTCAACTATCGAGCAAATACAGAGTTTAATTTATAAAGTATTAATACATATCTTAATTTAGCGTTGCCATCAATTTTACGAGTTTCAAGTCGTTGATTTTGTAAATGTTATTAATTTATGTTTAAGCTTTATTCCACTTATTCATATATATATATATATATATAGTTATTTATTTATTTATTTATTCATCTATTTATTTGTAATTTATTACTGACTGCTGTACCTGTTGCTGGTTTTCAGTGTCACGCCATTCAAAATAGATTAAAATAAAAATCAAAACCATTCAACAGATAAAGTCCAGAATCTTGGAAATGAAAGGAGGTAAATATACAAAGACCCTGGCCAAGATTTGGGTCGAAGGAATAATTCGTATACGAGATATCCGAAGAAATGTTTTACCCAAATTTATAGAGCTTTGTATGGAGACGCCACGCTGGAGCTCATCAGGATGAGCTCCAACATGGCGGACGGAAACCAACAGAAACATCTGTTACCGAGTTTTGCTACAAAAGCGTGAATTTATTCTTCGAGAAACTCATAAACATTAAAGTAATACTTTTTCTAATACATGAACTGTTTAGATAGCAAAATTTCCTAAAATAAGTCATTTTTTAACCTACATGACAGCTAACTTGGCCGTCATGTAAATGCCGCGTCACGCAAAAGCTTAGAAATTCAAGCGTACTCTATCACAAACACCAAGAATCCCTTTGAATCGAAAATTTGTATGAAAATTAGTTTTCAGCTGCTCTAATGCATCGTGCAAGTAAAATCTCGGTAGGATCTATAGTTTTTTAGTTTGCATTTTGGTGGCGTCATGTGAAAACCAACAATTATCTTCGCCCGCCTCGACTAGCACCTGCTATTTGCGGGCGGAAATGGACTTTATGTAAATGTAGATTGTTAATAATAATTAAGTGTATAAGTGTATAGCGTAAAGTGTATAAGTAATACTCCAATACTGAATAGCTAATTAGGGGTGGCGAATGGTACGACGAAAAACGTGGGTCTCGAAAAATTTTGGCAGGATCTCGAAATCTCGGAAGCGTTTTTGATAAGTCTCGAAGTCTCGTTTTTGCATGGTTTGTTTTTCCTTTTTTTGAGTCTCGAAACTTTTTACCAAAGAGTCTCGGGCTCGGATTTCTAACTAGGATCTCGGCGTCTCGGCGAGTCTCGGATTTCACCATTCGCCACCCCTCTAATTACCAGTGATATTCATATCATATGACCGTTATACTCTAATACTAAATGAATGGTGTTTCAGATGAGAAGGTGTAGATCTGGACCCAGTTGTTCAAAAAGTGGATATATAGCATTAGTATAATTACATCGATGACTATCGAAAATAGAGCGCTGTGATTGGATATATAGCACTATCCATCAGATAAATCACTATCCAGCGGACAGGGGCTGAAAACTGGACCGTGTTTTACCAAATTTTAGTGCCACTGAGCTTTAGATTGTAGTCCTTCATGAATTATTAATGAATCTGGAACAGCGTTTTTATTCCTCCTACGATTGTCTCGATGATCAAAGTTTTATCAATATTTTGATCACTTTTATCCGGCTACTATGTCTGTAAAGTGAATCGTTTTTTACTGCACGTTTTTTTCTTCTGTTATTCACGTCGGCTTTCTTTCACCATAATAATGAAAAAACAAGTCCTTTTAATTAATAAACTGACCCTTTGGGTACCACTAAATTAATAGCCTGTTGAATTATAAACTAAAAACTATTTAAATTTGACGCCATTGAACTATAGATAGACATGATTATGCTGTTACGATTCATTCTGAAGAAAAATTGCATTGAAAAAGCATAAATCTGAGTAATAGTTTCCACCGTCGGTCACTTTATCTCAATGGCTGTTGTGTTGTTCACGTAAGGTTTTCTACACTGAATTTTCATTTAAAATATTCCGTTGACAACAAGCAAAAATATAACCGTTTGGACAGTTTTGATCCATTAAGAATCATAAACCGACGTGACTTGCCTTTCTTTTCTGTCCTTGGGTAGCATTAACAGGAAACAATATTGCAAATGGCCTTTTTGTCCCAAATTTAATCTATATGACTGCGTTAAAAGCAATGCCTGACATCACTGTCAATTATTGATCTGCACATAATGCCAGTAAGTGGGGGGGGGACAGGGGAGCGGGAGCCCGGGAGAACAGGGGGCGGGAGGGGTACGGGAGGCGGGAGAAGAAAGGGCGGGAGGCGGGATCTCTACGATGGCGGGAAGCGGGAGAGAAATTCAAAATGGCAAGCTTTTGCTATTTGTTACTGTTTACTTCCAGTCAAAGAAACGAACCCAAGAACGTTTCTTGACTTCCATTTAACGTTTTCCGAGGCTTACAGCAAAATTTTATACACGAGAAAAGTAAAAAAAACGAAAATTCGTGCTCGGGATAAAAAAAACGGCATTACTTCCTGTGAAATTGGAAACCTTTCCAAGTCGCTTACATCTTAGGACATGAATAAGATAGCATGACATATATATGTACACGTGTGTCGACTGTGTCAGTCGTGTCAGTGTCTCGTCTGTCTTGCTAGCTGTCGAAATTCTCTGTAAGAACGACAAAGCAAGTCAGGTCAAATGTCGTCAGAGACCGTTTAGATCGGTCTTAGTATTTTTTGGTTCGGTGGGGAAAAATCCGTCCATGGAAGACCTTCCTGGGAGCTCGCTCCTTACGACTGTAGTTCACGAAACACTGTTATGAAGATTTTGCCGCGTGGTGTAAACTTGTGTCAGGGCTGACAAAGGTTGGGCGGTGAAACGAGCACGTCCGAGCAAAAAGGTGCGATGCAGTGGACTGGGACTCTGCTTAGAAATGTCGCTTGTTTTCGCTTGTTTGTGACTTCGGTCAGGGCTTGCGATGTGGTTTGTCCATTAGACACTGCCGCTGTCACTGAATTATGGCGGCTTGATTTGTTTTCTTGCTCTTCTTCCTCGTTCTTTTGTACTCTGTCGTGCTGGTGCGCTGTCTTCGAGAGGCAAATGTCGCTATTTTTTGCGGGAGGTTTAGTCAGGAGTAGACAACCACCTCCTTCAAAGGGTTTCTGTTATTACTTCCATCACTCTACCACTGAATTATATTTTACTTCTACTACTCGTCAATGTCGATGTTATTCCAAAACAAAAATAAACTAAGTACGGTCTAAAAAATGAAGGAAAATCTCATCCATGTCATCCATGGCAAAACTAAAAGAAAGCAGATGGTGTTTCATAACTAGATGACGTGTATTTTATAAATACACTAAACTCCACAGCTCTAAACCTCTCAGTTTTTACTGTTTACCTTGTTTTGTTTTAGAGAGAAAAACGGAGAAAAAACCTTAAAACTAACCTCAAAAAATTTTGTTTACATGCGGTTGCCGAATTTGCGACGCATTGCGCGAATCGCCATGGCGCGTTGCACCCGAGAAGCAAAGTTTGAAGCAGTACAACGCCACTATATCAAAATATATCAATCTAATTTTTTGTTATGTTATACAAAGTTTATCCCCCTTTAACATATGTAAAAGATTTAACATTGTAGCCTGAAATTTCGAAAGAAAATAGGATTTCCGGTTTGCAAACAGGAAAATTTCGCCGGCCTTCAAGCGCACCGGAAGCGCGGAAAGAGCGCTCGTGCCAGTCCTACTCCGAGCGGAGCGCTTGTTTCATGCCCTGCTTGTGTCGAAGGTAAGCCGCTTCAATGATCGCGCTGGAAAGTGCGGAGTGGTTCGATTTACCACACAATTTTTTATTTTGGACAAGGCCAAAGCACTCCCTATTAGAATCTGAGTAGGGAGTCAAACAGCGTGATTTACATGATAACGGGAGAAACACAATAAAGGGCGGGAGTCGGGAAACAAAGAGACAAAAACGTACGGGAGGCGGGAGAACGGGGTACGGGAGGCGGGAGATTGTGACCCCCCTGTCCCCCCCCCCCCACCAGTAATGTACCAACAAAGCTCTTTTTATAATTGTAATTTGTTTACCCACGAAGCACGTGGGAGTTCTTATGAACTCGTTTTAAACTTGTCCATGCGTTCCAGATCGAATTGGGATTTGGAAGTGTTGGTTTTTGAGGAGAGGGGAAAACCAGAGTACCCTGATAAAAACCTCTCAGAAAAGGGGAGAGAACCAACAGTTAGAATAAGTGTTGACAGGCCAAACACGACTCATAAGCTCGCGACCCCGGGGAGGGGGAGGACTCCCATATGAAACAGACGGGGATGCTCGTAGTCTCGCTTAGGGGGGCAAATTTTGGATTTTGGTCTCGCTTAGGGTGTTCCGGGCAAAGCGCCAATATTTTATGCCGCTAAGGTCTCGTTTAGGGTTCCGCGAAGAGAAACAGAAGGCAAATTTTAACTTGTTTTGTTTACCGTATTACCTCTGTGATTATAAATCAAAGATTTCTACAAATAGTAGAGAGCATTATAATCCGGTCTCTTTTAGGGGTCAAAATTTGCTTAAGCCACGCCCAGATTGGTCTCCTTTAGGGGTCACAAAAAGCTTGAGCCACTCCCAGATGGTCTCCTTTAGGGGTTAAATCCAAAATTTCCGACGAGCATCCCCGTCTGTTTCATATGGGAGTCCCCCCCGGGATCGCGACCATGTGAAACGTGACCTTGAGAGTTAGCTTGAACAAAAGTTTGTTTTTCCTTTTTCTCTCTCGTGCGAAGGGTACTAGGACTTCACAGTGCATGTACCATTGTAAACTTCAGTTGACTGAGTAAATCTTGTTTTTGCCGTACCACGCGACTTTCCGCTTACATTAATTAAGAGGTGATGAAGCTGGTTTGTTACATACAAACTGAGTAATAATTTCCTGTAGTTTATGCTTCTGTAGGTGTACCTGATAGGATTTGATCTCAGATGCATTTGCAAAGTGTTTTAATTTTCTTTGACCTCTGTTTCTTACGGCTAAACAAAGATTTTAGTTTCCTTGATTTTCTCCGTAATGCCTGGATCTGAATAACTACGTGCATGCGAGTTTATTTGTCCGTGAATGTGGTTATTTCCTGCTATGTCAGTATGACGCTGGGCCCAGCCCTTAAGTCAGCGGCTGTTTGCAGGATGTCGAATTTTCACGGATAGTAAGATCTTCAGATTTGAGTTGTACACTGTAGCTTGAGCTAAAGCTACATCATGTATGAAGAATTATGCTGTGCATCATCCAAGATCATTCTCTAAGCGCTGATGTAATCCATTTAGTTTTTTTCTTGAGATAAATGACTTTTTGGACTGGAGCGCGATGACTTGTATTATCTTCGAGGGTATTTTCTTTTGTTTTTGCTCAACAGTGTATACGACTGTTCTAAATTCTTAAACAAGACTGCAGTTTCGCAACTATAGCGTTCCTCGTCAGTTGCTACTGTGGTAAAGTCTTAGGTGTAGAGAGCGAAACAGGCTGTTTAAATACTGGTGGCAAAAACGTGACCAATAGCGTAGGTGTCTCTTTGATCTGCGCTCTGTTGTGTTTTCTTCCAGGTCAAAAACTCTTTGTAGCAGCTGAACGAGTATGATAGTATCTGACTAGGCTGCAGTGATGCCAGGTCACTGACATGTTCTAGTGCGTGTGAGAGTTTGAAAGTGTCTTTCTAAGGAGATCCGGGAAATTTTCTCGCAACTCTACATTTGGCGTCGACGCCGGGATTTGAACCAGGGCCACATTGGTGGGAGGCGAGTGCTCTCGCAACAGCGCCACCCACGCTCCCCGCTCCACGCTCTTTATTGTCTTTCTCTTTGGGACTCAGTAGCCACGAATTAAATATTTTAAACAAACTGTTATTAACCGATATCTGAATCAGATCCCAATGCTCCAGGTCATTATAATTTCACAAAACAGTTGTCAAGTGAAAGAATTATATTTTCATTTCTAATTTATAAACCTCTGTACAGATGTACTTAAACAGCGCGACCCAGAAAAATTACACCAGATTATCAGTCACTGGTCTCTCGAGCGGTAGCCAAAAAGAGGATTTAGAACCTGCGTGCTTGCATTTCCTTTAATCCACCAAGACGTTTAAGGTATTTCTTTCATTAATCTGCAGCCAGCAGAGGACAGAAGGCTTTATGAGGAAGAAGAAATTCGACCAGATCCTCGCCGTGGTCGGTATTTGTTTCGCCATCCGTACTGCAGACTTCTGACTGCCTACCTGGTAGTATTCTTTAATTTTCTGATCTTCGCTGAAGACCCCGTCTCCCACAGCTATCGTGAATGCGTAATTGACGTAATAGGAGAGATATACACTTTCATATTTATAAGGTAAGGAAATCACGTTCGGCTCGTTCTTTCATTTGAATGATAAAATGTGTGATCTTATCTCGGGACACGTCTAGGCGGATTATCCGTCTCAGACGAAGTTTCCATATGAGAGGGTCTGGTTTTCGCAACTAGGCTCCTCAACACGGAAACACCGATCGTGTAACCAGCCTAAAATATCTAGACGAATTATGGAGCAAAATTCGTCTTCGGATTTATACTTAGACGAATTATCCGCCTGACCGATAATCCGTCTAGACGGATAACTGCGAACAACAGAGATACCCAAACCATAATTTTCCACTTTAGAAACGAGGAGACAGGTGCTGAAATGTGTCCCGCGATTGATTCTGGGATCGTTGCTGGGGACGCGCCTGTCAGCTGTAGGTGAATCTTTGTTTATATTTTTTGCCTCATTAGCTTAGGCTGGTCATTATCTGAAGGGGCTAAAACAATGAAATTACTGAATATTGAAAGAGCATAACAATTTCAGTTATCTCTGACGATTTGAGCGTGATATACCAGATATTTTCGGAGAAATTCTCCTTGAAAAAACCCCAAATTTACTGAGAATGTATGAGCTCATTAATGTTTTGCCACCCAGTAATATTGCAGTTTTAAAATGGTGCTATTTTCTTTGTTACTGGTTGCAAAGAGCTGAAACGTACACAAACAGCATAAGCCAACCAGCTCTTTTTTAAATCAACTTTTTTAACCTAATTGGTATATACGGCTACATCTTCTATAGGTTAACTCGTACGCTAATGAGCAAAAATGTAAACAATGATGTCACGATGAATCCGTCTATTGGCTATTTTTTCTTTGTCCTTAATAACAGTCCCAGAAGTCTCTGCGTATATTAACTCAGTCGACCAAGTTTCCTTCTCATTAACTTTAAAAGTGGCGGATTGCTAATGTTTTAAATTTGTTAATGCAGTCAAAGAATACAATTCGGCTTATGTCCGTTTAAGTGAAAAAACTCTAAAAAATAAACGAGAGCGGCCCCGTGGTTATCCTTTGCCATGAACATTCTCTCTATTAAAAGTGCAGTTTTTTAAGTAGAAATTGCGAAGACGGGCAGGAAAAGCTGTGCTAACTCTGCCTTTGTCTTTCTCCAGAAATCGCTTAGATTGCTATCTGTCCCTCAGGATTGTCGCGCGAGCGAGCATGTTACGAACGAACGAGCGAGGCAAACGCGCAAGGAAGGAGAGCTCTTCTTCCCCGCGGGCTTACCTCGCTAGCTCGCACCTAACATTGATGGTAAATAACCTTAGTATATCTTTTGATGTCATATTTAGATCTCTTTCCGAGCTGAGAATTTCAAATTTAAGATTAAACGAGGACAGTATTACCCTTGTCATTGTCCCTTGAGACAATGGCCAATAGTGTCACTGCTTTTCCTCTAATTTTCAGATGGCCTAGTGGCTCATTTTCGCTAATCAAGTTCACCTGTTGGATGTTTGCCCTCATCCTTGGGATGTGTATAGGCAAGTGGATCGTTCATGGCTGGTTCTTCTGCAAAAAGCTCAAGCTTAAAATCTTTACTGAAGATGGACAGGGTTCATGGATGGTCATGTTCCTCACATCTCTCTTATCACTATTTATCTTTAGTTTTGCTTACAACGGTTTCCTCATGCTTGAAGGTAAAAACATCTCTTCAATGTAAGCAGAGGTCCCTTTTGGTTCTCTCCTTTGCTCCTAGAGGTTTATTTCTGAGTACTCCCGTTTTCTCTTCTCCTCTAAAACCATCATTTTCAATTCCCAAATCAACCAGAAATGGTAGACGAAGAACAACTATAAATATGAGTGCATACCAAATTTTCAACATAATTAATTTCTTATATTAATCATAGTCTTCCCTTTTGGTTTTATGTCGGCAGACAAAGTCCCCCACCACTACCCCCCTTGCGCTGGCGTCAATTAATCCCCGGAGGTTTATATTTTATCATCCGAGCTCGACGGACTTTGAAGAGAAAATAAAGGGTCTGTGAACAGGCTAAAGAAAGTAAGATGGAAGAGTTAAAAACTGCGGCTTAACTTACCTGATTTAGCAAGAGGAACGGGGGGTCGAGTGGGGACTGGAAAATGAAGTCTTGACTTTCCGCTTTTTGTTTTTTAAATTTATACTTGCGGCACCACCCATTGCTCACCCCTCCCTTGTAACTCTTTCATATGCTAGGCTATAGTATAGAATGACTTGAATCGGGTTAATGTAGCAACCTTTCTCCATAAACCTATTCCTGTTCTTCTTGAAAAGGCCATGTCTTTTTATTTTTGAAGCCCAATTCATTTGGGTGACTAGCTCGTTTTCCTGGTAAGCGTTAAAGTAAAATTATAGACAATGGTTGTTTTTTTCTTCAGGTAAATACATGGATAGAATGCATGCTAGCCATCGAATGGGAATGGAGAACCAAACATTCATGAAGGTGGCGGCCATCTGCACGTGGCTTGGAGATTTTATTACCGCGTGGATGGTCACAGACATGATGCTCCAGGTAAAACCTATACATTTTTTCCTTTAACCAACACTGAATCTGCCATTCATTGTTGGGTTCGTTACTTTCTTTACTTTACTAATAATGATCGCATCGGGCATTCAGACTCAAAGGGGACAGATGGCAAATTTATTTTTGCTTGAAATATCTATACGTAACTCGGTTCATCTGACGTGATGCTGTATTGTACTCACTCATAAGGTTAGCGTCTTTTTTCTTTTAATTTAGTTTCTTTCCTTTTTCTTTCCTTTCTTTTATTAAGTTAGTTTTTTTACTTTCAGCCCGATTTGAAAATAGAAAATAGCTTAATAGTTAAAAGAACTTGTATTTGTAATTGGACAAAAGGACTAATGAACTAGCGATGGTGGTGAAAGACATTCGTGCGTTAAGGGACTCATTTGAGCCCTGATTGGATGAAGTGTGATAGAAATTTACATGGACCGAGATTAAGAACTCTAGTGTTAAAAGATATAAGTCAGAACAGTTAAGAACTTGGAAGGACTTGGACAGAGAGACAATTTTAGTCCATTCGATTAATAGTTTTTGAATTCGGTCAAATTGTAAAATTCGTAGCTAAGAGTTTGTGAGCAATTTTTGAATATAGTTCATTCTCGTGAATAGTAATTATGTTTGTAGTTATTTTTGTTTCAAGCAAACAAAAGCAGGAGGCCCGAAATCTCACAATTGGTTTCGGCTCTATCAAATCCTATGCCAGTTGTAGAACATTTTAGAAGGAACCATCCGCAATTGTTGTAACGTTATGAAAATAACCGTTATAGAAGTTTGAAGCCGTTTTGAAGTTTGAAGTTTGAAGTTGATTTATTCATTTATTTCATCCACTTTGAAATCACTGGCGATCCGTGCAATCTGATTGGCTCTCAGCAGTGTGATTTATTCTCAAATCGCACCATTTTTTGCTCTAAATCGCATTTGTTCCAAATCGCGTCATTTATGTTCTAAATCGCATCATTTCCGTTTTAAATCGCAGACTCGTTCCCAGTCCCTACTTATTTGTTCTTCAAAGGCAGCGAAAGACTGGGGAGAAATGATGTCAAGGTCGCGGGGCAGGCTGGGAAGGGCGAAAGAAAAGAAAAGTAGCACCCCGATTTTCGTGCGGCCTTCCCTTGATGCAACGCGTTCTACTCAAAACCGCCTCAGTAGCGACTGGGAACGAGTCTGTTTAAATCGCACCATTTTTGTTCTATATGGCATCATTTCTGTTTCGAATACAAAATGAGATGTAAAAGCCTTTTTGTTTCGGCTTTTTAACAAACCAGCTACTTGATCGATAAATATTAGTACTGACTAAATTCTGCGATTTCAAAATGGATATAATAAAGTGGTAATTGAACTTCGTCTCGTGCAATTTTGGTCTGAAATCATACTTGTGATTTCAAATCGAACTCGCGCTACGCGCTCATTCGATTTTGAAATCACGCGTATGATTTCAGACCAAATTGCACGAGACGAAGTTCAATTACCATTATAAATACTTAATTAAGCATTTCGAAAACGTCTGAATCTATATTTAATTAAAAAAGACAAAAATATAGAAAAATGCTGAAAATTTTATTAAACACCAAATTCAGAAGCTCTAAACTGTGTTCGCTTTAAGATATAAAAACCGTGCGTGGCACGTTAAAATTAGGTCGCGAGCGAATAAGTAGTTTCGTGCGGCGTAGGTAATAACACTAGGGTTTTAAGTTTCAATGAGGTGATTTTAAGGTGGCTAGACCTAGCATTTTGAGAGACAAATTAACATTCCATCTTTGAATCTCTTATGTCTGGACAGCTGAATCTTTACATAGAGTAAACTGTATTATTATGTTATGTGTTCACGTGACAATGGCGTTACATATTTTAACTTTCTTTGGAAATATTCTACGCTTTTCTTTGCTACGTAAACTTTTAAAAGAATTTTTTACAGGCTTTTGTCAGTGTTGAGGGGCAAGATCGTGCCACCTGTTATACGGACGTCTGTAAAAAATCGCGAATTTGTGAAGCAATATTTTCGCTCGCTTTGAGACCGTATCACCTTCAAAATTTTCCCAATTTTAAGGCGCTGTTTCCAGCAAAGTCGATAGATATTCGCTTACTGGTCTTTGCAAGAGCCATAATAGGACTATTATGGTTCTTGGTCTTTGTTAAAACAAAAAATCCACGGAAGGATCTATTCGCCGTTTTTGAGCACGTCATTCTGACCTCACTCTTCGTTTCTTAACCCAGGGAGTACAGTATGCACACTGGGCCCCAGGTCTCCGCCGCTTCTGGAAGAAAGGCCTGAACAGAGTATATGCATTTTGGTTTGTGTTCGTTACTATGACAATAGTAGTAAGTACAGCAATCTCTACGGACTACGTGAATTGGGACAGGCTAAACAGAGATTTTGTGGCGACTAATGAACTGTCCAGGGCATTTCTGGCATCGTTTATTCTTGTGATGGATTTACTGATAGTTATGCAGGTACGATTGCGTTAGGAAATCTTAGAGGGCTTTAAATTAACAAATGATAACTCCAACGAAAGTTAACTGTAAACCAACTTACATGAACTTATAGAGGGTGAAGGGAAAAGGACATGTGCTATATATGCTAATTCTAAATGATTTAAATGTTTTTTGTGTAAATAAAGTTTTTATTAGCTTGATTCGTCGCGACGGCTTACGGGACTTGTCACAAAATAGAAAAAATATTTGATCATTTTAAACTGCATGACGATTTGCAGAAAACGGCTGAGGGAGGTATCCAAGCGTAAGCAACGCTTGGAGGGTCATTGTGACTTATGCAGTTATGCAGGAAATGTGTCATGGCGTTTTGGGTATTTCTTTAAAACGAGAGAAACCTACTGGAATCAAAGAATACCCTGAAATAATGGTTAAGTTTTGTTTAAAAGTTACTCTGTTACTATACATAAACTAGTGTAGGTCTTTGGATTTCAATGGCCGAGTAAACGGATTGCAACTTGAAAAACATTGAGCCAATTGTTTCAGGTTTTTAAACTCCTGTGTTGCGAAAGTGACCAAAAAAGATCATGGTTTGTTTTCCCTTGATGGAATCATCTGATATATATATTTTTAAGTTCCAAGTATGAAAACAGATGTCTGTCAATACCTAGTTATAATTTCAGCTCAGCTTTGACCATAGCATGTTGAACCTCCTTAAATGTACGCTGCTTGCCAGTTCAGTGCTAGATCAGGACGCATTTTTACACTAACGGCGCTTTCCATTTGTCAGAACTGACCGGCCAGATCACTCCCGTTGTAATAAGAATTTCACTTTTAATCAAGGCTATCTAGCCAGATTAGTCAAATCGTAAATAGTATGCACAAAGGACATAGTTGTTTAGCAAAAACTCTTGATAAAAACCTATTTCATTTTTAAAATGACTGGTCCGGCCATGGTCCGGCCATGGTCCGGCCAGGCAGTTCTGACTTTGGAAAGCACCCTAAGCCATTCTTAAGAAAAAAAATCACTTACTTACTTTTGCCATGAATTTACGTTGTTTTAAGGATTGGGATTTTCCGCACTTTGCCGGATCGCTGGACATAAAGCTGCCAGGGGTGAACTCAGATGCTTTCGATGTCCATATCCCAGCATGCTGTGGTGCGAAACCACTCGATATTTACATTACAGGCAAATGGTTTAATTATGGTATCATATTCATCGTAATGATCCTTGATCTGAACATGTGGAAAAATCAGATATTTTACGAACCTTTCACTTACGGCCAATATACGGACCCAGAAGGATATATATACACCGTAACAGACCGGCAATTCTTGAGATGGGGAAACAGAACTCTTATGACGTACGAATGGCGCTGGAATCACATTAATCCTAAGACCAACAGTACCTATGGATTGGAGGATGTACGAATGAACTCAAAGTACAAGGGATATTCCTTGACGCTAAAATGCATTGCATTTGTTCCTTCAATTGCCGCGTTTTGTATCTTTGGTTACTTGTTGTGGCTCTTTGGTTTAGAGGAGAACCCGGATGAAGCATTAGTGCGCAAGTATCGCCGGGATATCAAGCGTCATAGGCAGATGAAGAGGTTGAGAAAGAAGAAGAGATTAGCAGAAAGAATGGCTCAAGCCAAGTTGTCAGGGCAACCGGACGACCCAGTTGGTTGGGTAAGTATAGCCTACGAGCAAGCTCTCCATTTGGGGGATATCGTTAAAAGTAGACACGCGAGAGGCACGCGAGAGGAGATGCGAAAACGGGGAACGGCCCCACGCGGCTTCACCGCTCGCGCACGCGTTCTCGCGCGGATCGATTCACGCGCCTAAAAAGGCGAGCTTGCTCGCAAGCTAAGGTAAGTATTAAAGTGACACTAATATAATGATAGTGTGATATAGACTTATTCTGAAAACCACCGATAACCAATGCGGCATGTAGTTTTCAAAAAATCTTATGCAATCCATTTTGTATCTGCTGTGTTACTTAACTGTCTATTAACTATCTTGAATGGTTATTTTTCAGCCAGTTTGGTGGCCACTGAGTTCTCAGTGGCTTAATTCGGTTAAATTGCTTGACATAGCTCCTTCATGTTCTTTTGCAAGAAAAATCTGAAAAAGGAACTAACTGATCACAGACAGTTCCATGTATCTAACTTTGTTAACTTGTATTTCTTGTTTGCAGCCGAGGCCTTTTACAATATCAGATCACCATAGGAACACAGCTCTGTCTACTTCTTCATCCGATCAACGAAGGAGTGGCGTCGATATAATAGACATGACCCTTTTTGATGGTGTCAATTCAGCAAATCACTCAAATGCCAACGAAGAGTCTACGAACCAGTCGGAGGAAGAGAAACCAAGAACGAAAAAGAACTTTGCTTATTACTTTCGGCATCCTTACTTTCGCATAGTGACGTCCTATTTAGTGGTGTTCTGTAATTTCCTGATCTTTGCTGAGGACCCTGTCTCCCATAGCTACACCGATTGCATCATTGACATCATTGGGAATATGTACGGGTTTGTGTTTTCGAGGTAAGTACATTATTATACACTTTATGTCAGGTACCGTGGGGAAGCGTTTTGCATTCCCTGGGAAAAAGCGCGAGGGAAATCAAAACTAGCTATGTTATACATGTATTCAGGCTTCCCGGCGGGGAAGTTGCTGAATGCATCACGATTGAGATAAATTTGAATTTAGTCAAGGCCACGTGACTAAGAGTCAACCAACCGAAGTCTCTGTCTAGTTGAGTTAAACTGTGCGAAGGATATAACAATGATAATTACCAGTGACTGAATGGACGACGGCAAGTTTAGTTCGGTTGTAAAAGGGCGGATCAAGAGATAGCGGGTTCGATTTCCGGGTCCGGACCAATACCCAGAGACTAAAACTGGTTAACAAAACGTTTTAGGCATGGCGCCCATTACCCTAGGCACCAGAAACGTAATGTTCTTCCCGTCAATGGCTTTAGGGGACGCAAAATTTAATGTCCTTCATAATCACTTGTGGGTAGTTTTTGAGACTCGAAGCTCAACATGAGAGATTTAGGCTGCTTTTACTGTGATCTCTTGATCATTAATATCTTACATTGCGAATAAACTTCAGATGAAACAAAGTAAGTCTTCGTTTAACCATGAAGCACGCACTTGAAGGATTGGAATATCCCCTCAGTGTCGGGTTTTTTATGAATTTTGCTGTTTTGATCATAAAATCAGAGCGTACATCCCATGAGCTTTTCACATTCCTTTTCAGATATCCACCCGATCCCGGCTTTGTCGCCCTAAAGGTCTTCATGTATTTGTTCGCCATCTGTCTGGGTATGTTTGTAGGGAAATTCTTCGTTCATAAATTCCTCCTTTGCCGCGTCCTTAAGCTGCGCATTTTTTCTGAAGAGGGCCAAGGATCGTGGATGGTGATGTTCCTCACTGTACTCATGTTCCTGTTTATTATAAGCTTCATATACAACGAGTTCTTGCTACTCGGTGGCGCACACTTTGCGCCTTATGTAACCACTCATAACCTGGGAATTCAGAATCAGACATTCATGAAGATGGCAGCTATAGGTACTTGGCTGGGTGACTTTATCACCGCATGGATGGTAACGGACATGATGCTGCAGGTAAGGAGCTCAAAAGGTCATTCTGCTGAAGCGCCGCAAGTTTCGGTAATTGAAATACAGTACCTCGCTCGTTACAGACACAATGGCCCAAATGGAAGCTAAATCAAAAACATTTGTAGCTTCGTAGTCTTCATAGCTAGATTGGCTTGGTAGTTTGTTTGTTTTCTTGTTTGTGTGCTTTATTTTTGTCTTTGTTGTTCGTTGTTTTTACGTCTGTGGTCTGTTGCATTTACAGCGCTGTAAATATATAAAGTAGTCCTGAGCAAAAGTTTCTTGTCAGGTCCAGCTTAGACGCCGGATTTTTCATTACATCAAAGTTATACATCGAATGAATTCCCTAGACAACGGTGTTTCTAATTTGTATTTTCAACCTTTTTTACATGGCTTGGCCGTTTACCTTTGTGGCAATTTTAATTAAGCGGCGGAACTTTTTTTGCACCGAAAAAAGTGCATAATCAGCAATTTTACGATTTTCGCTGTGTCTAAATGAACTATCTTTCGCGTTTGTTGGTTTGGGTCCCTATCTAAAACAGAAGTTGAACCATTCCTAAGCTAGCTTTTTGAAAAATTACGACTTTTTTCGGCTTGTGGGCAAGTTGATCTGTTTGTATGATAGTATTTGTGGGTGCGTGAAGTCACTTTTATCAATACACCGATAACTCAAACTCTACGCCCTTAACAGATGAGCCGTTACAAACAAAATGGGAACCTTCTCTTAAATAAAAGTTCCGTCTAGCCAATTTTGGATTTTTGTCATGCTCAGTTTTTGGCCTTATTTCTATAGTTGGCTCAGCAGGGCTGAAAAACGACTGCGCATGTGTGTTGATATGCGGCAAAGAACGCAGGCTCAAGCGCTCGTCCATTCAAAATGACTGCCGTTTTGCGGGAAATAAACAGGCGGCATTTAAATCGAAAAAATAAGGTCATGGTTGAAAAGATAAGCATTTCAACCAACATTTTGAAAAGAAAACACAATTCTCTACAAATCTGGAGGGTGTAGAAATTGTGAAAAATTTGTTGTCGCGCCGAAAACGGCCTTTCGCGTAAGTGGAGTTGCGAACCCGGTTAATTTAAACTTACATTGGCAATGTTTACAACACTGTGTTGGCTTTTTCTGGCTATTTTGCCGCCTGTTCTTGGATGTTGGTTTGCTGGTAAAGCTAGGAATACCAAGGAGGCTTGGTACGACGATACTAAGCCCTAACCACCAGCCTTTTAGCGAGAGCTGCTAACATGCCGAACCACACAACAGTTTCCCTGAGACATGGACCGAATGATTGAGTGACAAGGCAGTCGCTGCTCTGAACCTTTTCAAGACAACCACTCTGCTCTTTCTTTGCGTGTATAAATTCAGTATTAAGACAAACAATTCAGTGACCACAACTTGAGTTCATTAAAGAATCCAAATTCAATGAGAAAATGTATATTTCTACTATTCTAATTTGTAATATTTTTGTGTGCATACTTTTTGTGTTCTTTGAATGAAATATAATAATTAAAGTTAGTTCAAAGATTATTTCTCGAGTTTAATAATACAACAGTTCAATAAGCTTAGACAACAGTTATAATTAGTTGCTGAATATCCATAACATGTTAGTAAAAGGTTTTTTAAGATACAAGAGGGGAAAAGGGGTTTAAGAAAGAAAAAAGGGGAAGGGGGTGGTGGTTGGGTAAGAGGTATCCTACTGTTTGGCAGTGTACATTGGGTTGTGAAGAGTATAAATGCAAACATTGCAGAACTCTTACTTATTCTCTTGCTTGTTCAAATAGTAGTTTCCACTCGGCCGCTTTCAATTTAACATCGACCCACGAATGGTATCAATGCAGACAACTGGTCATTAACCTGCCTCCTTGTCCGGAATCCTTACTACACTGTAGATTTTTTAGTCTCATGGCTGTCATCCCATCCTTTAAATGACCGTGATTGTAACTTTAAAATGGGCAAGGCTATGAAAGTTGAAACTTTTTTTTCATTTTTCTTGCTTGCTTAGCTTAACTATAATACTTTTATTTACGTTTATTTATGAACATTTTATTGTAGGAAAAGGTATTGCCTAGTAAATATTTAATTTACCATGATTACACTTCACCTTAATTCTTAGTGAGTTTTGAAGGAGAGGAAAGGAAAGCATGTAGTAAAGACATTGGACATGTCAAAGAAATAGAGCAAGAGGAAAAAATGCAATGAAAAATAAAAAAGGGAAGAAAATCTCTAAAACAATAATTGAGGTGTTAAATAATGGTTCTCCTTGATTTTATTAGAGACAATTCCATTCCTCTAAAGCCCTCCACCTCATTAGTTTCAACCACAATAATAATTGTTAGAAATATCTGTCTCCACTCCATGAGAGCCACAGCCATTATTACGGAAAAAAAAAATTTTTACACTTTCATAACTATTTTCTGTATGGAAAATCTGGTCTGCCAAGCGGCATAGCTGTCCAGCAATAAAATACAGCTGGCAGCCGCCTGCTTGGCCTCCACAGTAGTGTTCTTGATCTGGGCTGCCTTCTTGAAAGTTTTTTTCTTCTTTTCTTCTATATCTTCTTCTTGTTTTTTAAATTCCAATCTCATGTCCTGTCTCCACCACATGTAATCCTTATTCCAGTTAATATCACCCCAAGAAGAGTACGAAATCAGGGGGGGCAGTGCCCCCCTGATTTCATACTCTTCTTGCGGTGATATAAACTGGAAATATGGATTACCCAAGGAGCCAGTCATTATCAACTAACTAGTTTTACACTGATAATTTATAAACCATAAGGGGCCAACCATTTGACTTTTGAGGGAGGTATGGTTTATTTCAGATAAAAAATATGCTGTAGACTGATTTTGAGGAAAAAAATTCTTCCAAGGAAATAACTAGCAAAAAAAATTTCTTCACTGAAAAAATATATTTCAAGGCGTATAATGCTGGAAGAAAATCTTACACCGTAGTTTGTCAGTAAAAATTCCAGAGGTTTGGGAAAAAAATTATACACAAAAAATTAAAATTATACACCCATACCACCACTCAAAAGTCAAATGGTCGGCCCCTAAATTAATTTCCCAAAATTAACTCATCATTAACAAGCAGTAAGGATCACGCAATAACGGCAAAATGTTGATTGCCTTGTCTCATCAGGAGCTCAGAAAGATCTGGAAAGTAGAGAAACATGTCAGGTCAACTGAAAGACAACGTAGCTGCAAAAACAACACAATTGAAAAAAAAGCCATGCAAACAAAATTTTTCAGCTGCAAAATCTGCTTAGATGCACGATCCAATGCCCACCAAACTAGCAGTCTGTAAAATACAGATACTTAAAGCTGGAGTGTGAAATTAGACAAATAAAATTCACGAAGATAAGACACATGTTCACGAGTAAAGCTTACTTTTATGTAAGATTGATCTTACATATGTCAGTGACATTTTACATTTTCAGTTTTATCTTTTGTAAGTGAGCTTGTTTGGGAGTCACACTACAACAACGTTGAAATTTTTCTTGATAAGTTAATTATATTGCAGTCTAAATCAAGCAAGCGTACTCACCGAGAGCTGCCATCGTCTGAAGCAACGCTTTCCGGAATATGTCTGCCGGCTTAATCTATCGAAATAGACGAATATTCGTTTAAAATACTTTCAGCATGTCCGAGAATTTCCCTTGACTGAAACTGTTTGCAAACTGCGTCTCTCAGTTCCATCTAGCAAACAAATATTGCCTGGGAACCACCAGCAAGAACCATCTTCCACCGCCATACGTTTCATGATCACACGATCGAAATGACAGACAACAAGCAGACAACAGTTCTTCACCAAACGCATGCGCAGTCGTTTTTCAGCCCTGCTAGTTGGCTCTCGGATGTCACTTTTTTCTCCGCGCATGCGTTTTATGGAAGTAATGTTCACCTGCAGTCCCACAAGGTTTCACTCGGCAGGTTGAAAATAATCCTTTAGGCTACGCTCTTCACAGCATCTCTGGTTTCCTTCATAACGAACAAATCTCTCGCCTTTTACTAAAGATTTCCGTGGAGGAGAACAATGGAATGAGTCTTGGGACTAATTTTTTATCGCCCTGACTTGAGGCGGAGCACACGATAAGATACTAAAGTTCCCATATAGACGACCCTCGCCGTGTACAGAACGGACGCCTTGTTATTCAGATTATTACGGACGAAGATTATTCAGCTTTCAACTGAATGAGATGACCGAGTCCGAGTATCTGTCAGAGTTTAGATTTGGAAAAAGAGACATGCTGATGTGATAGCTGTTTTCCATATAAAGTTTATTTCCTCTATATTAACACATTTGATTTGCCTTACCTAAACGTACAAATAAATTTATCACTTACGAGTTCGCTCGCTCGGCCTCCACAGCTGTTGTCATTCTTCGAAGTAAAAACAATTCATTAGTCGAATTTCCAATCAACATTGTTTGTTAGGAGAAAAATAGAAAGATACCTGGACTTACGAGAATAAAGAAATGCAAAGGACTTCAAAAATCGCTTAAAACAGTGGATTTATACTTGCCGAAGCTTGTGGATTGCACGACGACGTGATTCTACTATGTTTGGCGTCGTCGACGACACCACGACGACAAAATTTACTAGTCGCGCTTGCGCAGTACACTGTAACTCACATCCGGTCGTCGTCGACAAAGTCATCGTCGTGGTTCTTAAGTTCCCTACTAAAGTTCCCATACAGACGACCCCTGCCGTGTACGAAACGGACGCCTTGTTATTCAGATTATTACGGACAGTTTGCTTGGTTCCAGAAGAAAGAAAGCCATTACAATTTCTCTAAATTCAACCAGCTTAATACGGACATTTTCTATGGCCACTTCAGTGTCCGTATTAACGTGACTGTAGTTACAAAAGCTCTCATACTTGCCCTTTTCTCCTTTTTAGGAGGACCACTATCCGCAGTGGAGCCCAGCCCTAAGAAGGTTTTGGAGACGCGGTCGCAACCGTGTGTATGCATTCTGGTTTATCTCATTCAGTATGAGTGCCGTGGTAGCTACTGCCATCACAACTGATTATCTTAACTGGGACGAGATCAGCAGGGACTTTATGCCCACAAATGAACTATCCAGGGCTTTTCTGGCTTCATTTATTCTTGTTATGGACCTTTTCATTGTCATGCAGGTATAGTTAACATTTCCAGTACTTTTCCTCGGTTATTCACGATATCAGTGTATACTCTCGTCATAGGATTTTAAATTAGGGTCAAAATACAGGCCATTGACTCTTGGACCCAGCAGTCGTCTTTTCTTATACCATACACAATTAAGGGACTAAGGCCGGAGTCGACTGTTTCTAATTTTTCAATTGAGATAAATATCGCCGAGTACTCATCCTCGCAAAAAAAGTTCTTAAATTGGCCTCTTTTTGAAAGCGACGGTTTTTGGAACTTCTAAATGACATAGGGATGGAATTGTATTAGTTGAGAGAGGCAAGAAGCCATATTTCACAGATAATAAGCACTTCCTAGAAAAAAAATACCCTGCAAAATAAAACTGGAAGCCCATAAATTGGATCTCGGCAAAGAAAGCTTTAATACTCGTTTTTGCCGCTCCATCAAATGTAGATGAGGGTTGCACTCGCTCTGGGAACTTTAAAAGAAAAAGCCCAGGAACACTGTATGCTATTGATAACTTGACTTCAAACAATCATTACCCAAGTTTGTGACTGTCTTTCTCTTTTTACAGGATTGGGATTTCCCTTACTTTGATGGAAGTATGGATATCAAGCTGCCGGGTCTAAACACAGGAAATTTTCATTTCCGCCTTCCTGGAGGAGAGATTCGCATCACAGGAAAATGGTTCAACTATGGCATCATCTTTATTGTCATGATCCTTGATCTCAACATGTGGAAGAACCAAATATTTTACGAACCTTTTGTGTATGGGCAATACACTGATGACCAACAGTACATCTACACTGTTTCCAATAGAGATTTCCTTGCTAATGCAACTGCTGACACTTTGAGTTACGCATGGAGATGGACGCATGTTAATCCTCTGACGAACAGGACTTACGGCTCAGAAGATCAAAAAATGAACTCAAGATATATTGGGTATCCTCTGAGTGCCAAGGGCACGGCTTTCATTCCATCGCTTCTGGTATTTACCATGTTTGGTATACTTGTCAAGTATTTTTCTAAAGGTGGTCCGCCGAACAAAGTTGCGCCTTCCAACGAGAAGAAAGGTGCCATAGAAGGTGCGCCTGATGTAAAAGATGGCTACGAGGAAAGCTCGTCTTCACCACACGTTAGGATGAGCCGTCAATCAATGTCAAGTTATAAAAATGAAGATACTGCGAACAAAACCCGAAAGCATGGTTTGTTTTTGACTATGGATAGCTCACACGACAACCTTGAAAGCTCACTTGATTATCTGAACAGTTCACAAGATAATCTAGACAGTTTACGTGATAACTTGAAAAGCTTACGCGACGAGCTTCATAGTTCGCGTGATGATCTGAGAAGTTCTGATGAGTGTCTTCAAATTTTACCTGAAGGGATAGAGAAGCACAGCGTCAGCCGCCCGGCTTGGTCTGATAGCAGACCAGAGAAGGTGCTTCCAGAGGGCAACGGGCCTAGGCGTGACAGTTTAACAGTTAACAAATCGTCAAAACGTCGTCAAAGTTCCACAGATCACCCGGACAGCGGAGCTATGTCACAGGACATCTCTGTCACGAATCTTGATCTGGAGAGCGAGCAAACCAAAAAGAATGTACCGTCGGCTAAAACTTCCGTCAATGACAGCAGCACAACAGCCCTCTCATTTGGTGATCTGTTTCGTCGAGACACACCCACCGGGGCAAGATCCGTAACTCAACTTTCAGATGTGGCATCCGATGATGAAATGAACAGTAATGTGGAAGCTAAACCAGCTGTTGAGGAGTAACACAACTTCCTTCAAATACCTTGGGCTTAGCAGAAAAACTCCCTCTATAGAACACTTAATATTATAATTATTTTCAATGAACCAAGCTCCGCTCGTTAGCCTGGATGCGGTCTTGACTATTCGCACGTGCGTATCATAGAAATTGTCAAATATATACTGTAATAGGCGGGATTTCTACATTGGTAGAGTCTCATCTCCAAATAACTGGGGGACCCCAGGGGAATCACTCTGATCCAGACCCTAAGATAAGGAAGCGGCCGGACCTCAAAAATGATTTTTGTCGACCATGTAGACTTGAGATTGGGCTAAAGATAAGGTAACTTACAGTCTTGGACAAAATGAAAACAAATTTAGACCCCCTTTCCTCCCACAGTCTAGTAAATGGCCTTTGCGCGACCCGATCCTTGATTTTGGGAGGATGAGGGGGGAGAGGTAAGTAAAGATGTTCTATTTTATTCTGTTTAAGATTGCAGCTTCTGGCTTAACCTCTTAATCTAGCTCCTGGTTAAGAAACAATAACTGCATTTATTCGCCTTAGTTTCCTGGAACCTTTGCACCTTGATAAGGACAACATTGATAATAGATAAATAAACCAACAAAATAGAAAGAAATAACCGCTGCACTAGTTTAAGACTCGTTTAACTGCCTTGCTGGGTTAAAGTTGACCTGATGGGGATGTATTCACCAGCCTTTAATTGATGAGTTCTTGGTTTGCAACGTGGCAAGGCGGCCATGCATTAAAAATTATGGTTTCGTTTGCAGATTAGGGAAACGCCTTTGTTCTTGTCTACGAACCCAGCGGTCATGACATCAGCTAAAAACCACACTAGTAAATGTGTCAACATTGCAAAGACAACTCCGACTGAAGTCGCGAACCTTGATAAGGAAAACAAGCTAAATCGAATGACTGACGTTCTGAAATGCTCTGTTCGTTTAACAGCAGGTAGCGGCAATTTGAGGCCTCTGGATAGGAATCTTAGACGTCATATTGGACGACTTATGTTTTTTTCAAAGGAGGGAAGGCTCCCAATTGAAAGGCTGTTAGCTTGGCCTACTCCTCTTCATAATCCCTGCTTTTGTTGGTTACCATAGCATTTATAGCTTACGAGACCAGAGACGAAAGATCCTCTGGATACCTTGGCTGTTCCTGTTAAAGGACCCGTCGGGGGAGCAGACGGGACACTAGCTCTTTATGCTTTTAATGCGTTTAATGTTCTCTTTTAAAAGACTCAGATCAACTTACATTGGACGAACAAATACAACAACAACAGCATTAATACCCATTATTTCTTTCTGCTTTTTGGTAACGGTGTTGGGGAACACGCTAAGGGAAGAGTAGTCACCCCATGTAAAGCACAGTCTTGGATTCTGGATTCCACACCCTGGATCCCGGATTCCAGGTACAAGATTCCAGTCTTTGTTAGATTGGATTCCAGTCTTTAGTAGGATTCTAGATTCTTTAAGCTGTATTCCGGATTCCAAGACCCAGGCTTTCGGATTTCACAAGCAAAAATTTCTCAGATTCCAGAATCATATTTCCTCGACATGGGCGAAAAGAGGAGGCTCCTAAAACGAACGCCCAAGTTTCCCTAGTTTTCTGCGATCTCTAGCGGTGCGTATAGAAATCCATTGGCTACAGCACCTTTGGGGGTTAGTCTATCTGTCTCTTTTTCTTCTCGTGTGCGCCCGTCCTCGAAGTTTCTCCCTTTGCCCTCATAAAACCAGGCGCCTGCTACGCAGGGCACAACAACTTAAAAGCGGAACCAAGCAATGGTATTATAAATTGTATTTTAATGAGTGATTAATTTGTACCGTTTTTAAACAAAAATCAGAGGACGTCTTAGGCCGGGTTCAGACGCCGTACTTTTGATGTGCCAAACCTAACTGAATAAGTTCGACTTTGGAGCGACACTGGCGCGACATCTGATTCAGACGGCGTATACGTACCCGTGTGTCGAACCTAAGTTAAGTTCGACAAAAGTTCGATAGACTCTGTCGGACTTAACGTTTTTGCCGCACCAAACTAAAACTGCCGTACCAAACTGATTACTTAATTCATCAGTTAGGTTCGGCACATGAGTAGAGCGGCGTCTGAACCGGGCCTTACATACATAAATCGATTATTTCTGAGCAAGATATCAAAAATCACAAATCACACCTTTTAAACAAGAATGAGAATAAAAAGGGAAGACTACCAGCCCTTCTTGTCAATTTTGTTTTTCTTCTTTGGTTTTAAACGCCATATTGGTTTTTGAGAAGCTGCAGATGCTACTCTTTCGGAAGCTTCCTTCTTCAACCGCGCCTGTCTGTCAAGAGAAGAAAAACATTCTTATATTATTAACTTAGATACTGGATTTTCTATCTTTAGGTATTAATTAGTCGCCAGATCTGTCTTTCATGCCCCCTGCATATTCAAATTTTGGACCTAGCAATAGCCTGAGAGAACAGCCAACAGGCTTTCCCGCGAAATGACGTCTGAGAAACGCAGAAATTCCAGACTGATGACGCGTCACTACCGAGATACGGGTAGTTTTTCTGATTGGTCAAGCTGCTTTTATTAGCTAATCAGCAGCACCACCCAGAACTGGGTAGTGACGCGTCATCAGTACGGAATTTCTGCGCTAGCCTCTGGATCAGACGTCATTTCGCGGGGTTTCCAGCGGTGGTGTCGCGAAATGTCGGCTGCTTTCTCAGGCTGACTCAACCATTGACGTCATCTGAATTAATACTCATCTCTGGGTCCTTTCAATTGTGCTACGAAAGACTACTGTGCTTCTGGTTGGTCGTGCCGCGTGGGAAATTTGATTCAACCAATCAGAAGCACTACCCAGATCTAAGTAGTGATGCGTCAGAATGGAATTTGTGTGCTCGTTTCTCAGACGTCATTTGGCGGGGAAACCAGTGGTAGCGTTGCCCAATGTCGGCTATTTTCTGAGGCTATTTAATTTCTAGGTTACTGGAAGTTTTAAGCGAGTCGCAAAAAACTGATTTCTCTATAAAGTGTTTTACAAATGACATTTGTTAAACTCCATGACTGATGATTTGATGTTCAGGTTAAAAACGAAAGGACTACGGACACTGTACGAAAACTACCCGAAAGAATTTGCTAAGATCAACCTTGCGTTGTTCAAAGACGATCACTGGTGTGGTCATCTACAAAACGCTACAACAGTAGAGCGATTTTCGTATGACCTTGAAAAAAGGTTTCGCTAAGTGTTCGTTCTTTGTTTCATCAGCCAATGGATGAAAAGATCAAAACATGGCCTCTTTGTTTTCCCGCCAAAGAAACCCTAATATGGAGAAGGCATTGTTCGATTGGCCAATCGTGTTGTAGTATGACGTCAAAGCGAAGTATCGTTTGATATCTAGAAAGTTCTCGGGCATGAAGGTTTTTCACCTGAGCGTTCGCTTAACCAATGAAAAGCCAGACGCGTTTGTCTGTCCGTTCGATAAACCAATCAAATCGCTCTATTTCCGTTCGTTTGTTGTTTCTGTTTTGTTCGCGCGCTTTCATTTCAAGGTCATACGAAAATCGCTCTATAACGGTGTAAATCTAAACAAATTCTAAACAGCAAAGTAGTTGGCGCTTCTTGGTGATCACTTCGTTGTCGTGTTTTGTGAGTTGATCTACTTACCATGTACATTTGTTTCAATTAACAGAACAAGTCGGCACTCACTTACCTTCGTCTCCGAATCACATATCTGATAGTCTTGTAAATGAAGAGCAGGGTAGAAACCAACACAACACTTGTAATCAATGTTCTGATTATTTCCTGTCTGGTAATACCACTGAACAGGGATCTAATGTATGTGACGTGACCTGTAAATAACAAAACAGTACATCATTACACTCCGCCAATTTCCAAATCACTTGGATTATACGGATACGGCGAGTTGAACACACAACCTCAGTGAGTTTCTGCTATGTTTTTGTAAGAAAGTCCTATCTAGCGTTTGACTGAGCACCAGGCAATAGCAAGACAGTCAGTGCAGGGTCTGAAAAGAGAGCCGGTTCTGATCCCGCATTCTCGATTCTTTTCAAAAAAAAACTTCCGTTTCCCAAGATATTATTCGTTTTTCCGAATCTTGCACCGAATCCTAGATCCCGAAAAAGTAGGCATTAAATTTAACTGTAAGTGAGACATAAACACTTGTTACAGTTTTCAGAAGATGTTTCTTAACCAGTCCAGGGATATTTTATTTAAAAAACGCCATCCATAAAGAAATGCCAAGCAGAGTAGCCGGCTGATACTAACTAAGTAGGCGGCGATTTTCGCCGGCAGCCGGCTTCTTTTGACAACCCTAAAGTATGGTGTTCAGCACAAAATGTGAAGGAAAGCACAGGGTACAGACAGGGCTGTACATAATAGCCAGGAGTTGGGAAAATACTCGGCTCTCAACATATTTTTTCTGTCTTTAAATAGGCAACTGTTTTCTTTTCATATTACCCGCCCATCAAATGCCACTTCCCATCTGTTATAAATTTAAGCTACATCCTTGTACAGAGGAGTTCAATTTGTCGTGGGAACATCCAAAACCCTACATAAAAAACATTTTTATCAATGATAGTTATTAATTCTTGATAATGCAGTCATTGTGTTACATTTCCATTACACACCATTTTGCAGTAAACAAAGGTGAATCCTACTATCAGCATCAACTGTAAAATTTAACTGCAGTCAAGGACACAAAATAACTCCAAAGTGCCCTGTGAGGAAGGTCAAGTTTTCAGGCAGGTATGTTTTCTGACTTACATTTACTGGTACTTTAAATACTGAAACATGAGATGCATTTACAAAGGCTTTTTAGGTTTTGCTGTTAATGGTTGAGGTCACACTAGAGACTTATGGTAAACTTTACCCTGGTTAATTTCCATGACTACCGCGGAAAGAACAAAGATGACCCATCACCGATAACCATCGGGTTACCAAAAAAAATAGGTGGGTATACTCTACTCTATCTAAACTTTGTTTGTTTTTTGATAGTTTCTCATGATTTTTGAGGAAAGTGGTTTCAAAAAGGGTCACATAACAGAATAGCTTTGGAACATCGGTGATTGTATTTATTCGCGTGGATTCGCGTGCAGTACAGTGCGATTGAACTTTGTCAAAGCAGCCGAACTGAAAGAAGTTATTTCGACATGGGGTCGAGAGTAAACCCAAGAGTACGTCTTCGATGGGTGATCAATGAACCTGTCACTAAAACATCTTCACTAACTTCGTATTCGAAACCAAGGTAGGTAATAAGGGAGCGCATTCTTCTTGCTCGTACAAAAGAAAACAATACTCTCTCACATTGAACCACCTTTGTACACTTGTGAGGGTCACGCTCAGGAAGTTACAGTTCAGTAATTTCAATTTAGTCAGCTGTCATAGCATGTCATCATTTGTTTTACTTATCACTCTCACGTTACCGATCACGCGAGAAAAAACGCCTGGAAAGTTAAGTGGACCTGTCAGGTTTACTACGGTAAAAAAGACGTTACGAGACTTATGTGGCATCCAGTAAGCCCTCGGCTCCACCAACTGAGCTCACCATCAATCAACTCATGTACAGAAAATTCAATTCAACCACATCACAGATGACTACCAAACATAATATTATAAAAATGCTCATCTCATAGATGTACAAACTTTATATAAGTAGTTGAAAACAAAGAATGTTATGGTTATACCTTCATTTGTTTCATGAGCTCAAACATTTGCTCAGGGGGTAAACTGGCCACTGCCTGTGTGATAGCTTCCGGAGCTTCTTCAGGAGCAACAGAGGGACCATAGGGGTTCACCTCTGGACGGGAACTTCCCTCCATACCTAAAAGAAGAAGGTACTCGGGTTAGTAGTTATAAGAGGATGCTTTACCATTCAATTTCACCTCTGATTATTTTCTGTCATTTCCTGATTAACTCTGTCACCAAACCATTTAGTTCAAAAATGACAGAAAATAATCAGAGTTTTTTTTCATTTTTCTCGATATTCTGGCTCATTTTTACCAAATCAAAAAAACCACATTAAAATCTGTAAACTGTGAAAAATTATGGACAGTGACAGCAATAATGGCTCGCCTGCGGCTCGCGGAAATGACAGAAAATAATCAGAGTTGAAATTGATGGACAGGCATCCTCTTATAACTACTCTAGAAGAAGAATTCAATCGCGAATGTGATAAATATTATTACAAAATAAAAAAAGAAAAGTTTAATTATAAATATATTTAGAAAAGATTAATTATAAATATAAATATATTGTAGAAATGTTTATCGGATTTGGATTAATCATCAATAATTCCAAGATATTCACTATTTCCTTCTTCAATAAGATAGTTAATATTTTTTAACATGTCTATTATTATTTTGAAATTTCTTTTCAGATACTCTTCATGCTTTTCATCTGTAAACATTAAATGAGCATAATGTTCAAATTCTGCATTAAAATCATCTAATAAACCAAAACGTAATTCCTCAAAAAGTTCGTCGTTATTATATACTTTTGGGTCCATTAAAGCAACTTGGAGATATTTATTTTTTTGTTCTTTGATTGTTTTTCTTTTCAAGTATTCCCATTGAGAGATTTTATATTTTTTTTTAATTGATCTTATTTTTTCTAATAATTCCCATTCAGAAGCTGGTTTTTTTGTGTTAATTTTTTCTACAGGACTTAAGAATGGAATAATATCAAGAATTGAATCTTTTGAGTCAATAGGTGATGAAGGTGATTCAGATTCTTTGTCGAGTTCATCAAGGTTAATTTTTTTTACTTTGTTAAAAAAAAGAGTTTTAAAATCATAATGATAAGTAGAAATAAATTTGTATTTACTTTTGAAACGAATTTCATGATCTTTTTTTGAATTATCATTTTCTACTACATAGAGACAGTTATCAAAACCACAAATATGATCTTTTCTTCTAAAACTAATTCCATATTTGTAAAAATCATCAAGCATTTCAAAGTAAAAATCACACAAATCAACACCATTCCATCTGCTGTAATAAGGGGGGTGTTTTCCAAGATAAAACATGAGAATTTTGAAGGGGTGATTAAGAAATATTTCATCTTTTTGTTTCATATCGAATGATTCTAATTCAATTCCTGGTTTGACTTCAAAATTATCAAATTCGGGGCCACTAGTAATCATTTTATTAAGGATTATATATTTTTTAAATAATTTTGATTTAAAAAATAATATTTACTAATAATAAAAATGCAGTTGTCAAGTTACGATCGTCTCACACCAGAAAATATTGTTTTCAATGAAGCCAAAGAATTCAAAGTCAAAGATAGCAAAATCAAGTACAAACGAATCCCAATTGAAGTCAAATACCCAAATGGAAAGAAAGGTGCTCTCGTAATTGAAACTCCGTTTCTTTTCTCTTTTGGAGTAAATGAAAAGAAAAACCAAGAGAATAACAAACTTGTTGGTTACAGTATTCCAGTTTGTCTCTGGGGAAAAGATACCGAACCAAATACAGAGGAAAAAGCATTTTTTGATGCATTGAGTAATATCAGGGAAATATGCTGCAAACATCTTGAAACTGAATACGGATCTGATATGGCATCAACTTTGTCTTCTCCCCTTTATTACAAACAGGTTGAATTTGTTGATAAAAAGGGAAAGAAGAAAACAAAAAAAGATGAGTCAGCCGCACCAGTTCTTTACGCAAAACTTATTTACTCTGAGAAGTCAAAGAAAATACTTTCTTTGTTCAAGACCAGGGGGAAGAAAGATTTGAATCCTTTTAAATATATTGATCAGTATTGCAATGTCAAAATGGCATTGATAGTTGAAGGAATATTCTTGAGCAAGACTGTAACATCTATTCAAATAAAAGTTCATGAGTGCTATGTAAAACCATTGAAACCACGAGAATCTCTTTTGACAATAACCGAGGAAGAAGTTGATAGTGAAAGTGATGATGATGATGTGACTGTTGAGGTTGGAAATGTTGAAGATTTAATTATTTCCGACATTGAGGAACAAGCATGAGATTTTTAATACAAAATTTGTATTAAAAATTAACCAAGTCTTTGAAACTCACCCATGAGTTAAACTTATCAGGGTATCCACTCCATTTTACCAATGCCATCTTTTTCTTGTTATCTCTTCTGATAACTTTTTCTATTCTAAAAGTCTGCTGTTTTGCTTTTTGAAGTTCTTGTTCGTAAAAAGATCCTTTTATCGATTCCGACATCAGATCAACAATTGAATATGTAACAGGTTTTGTTGGATTAATCTGTTCAATCACAAATATTTCCTCTGTCCAGTTTGGCGTGTAACCTTTATCAAATACCTTTCTTTTATACTTTGAAATTCTAACGTGGTCTCCAATCTCGAACTTTGGTTTCTCAGGTTTCAAGAAGATAGAATCACTGTACAAATTCGACCAAACTTTTTTCTCATTTTTCTTTTTACTCGCTTCAACAGGAGTCATCTTAATACTGGAATGTCTCGTATTATTGTAATCATTAACCAGTTTATCTATCTTATCCGCGAATACAGTGTTGTTATTCACAGAGAACATTTTCCACATCTTGTTTTTCATTGTCCTGTTCCATCTTTCAACAACACTAGATTTCTCTTCATTTTCAGTGTGATAAAGCCGGATTCCTTTTTTCTTCAGAAAATCTTTGAAGTGTGTGCTGATAAATTCAGAACCTTTATCAGTCCACAACATCTTTGGTTGTCGGCCTTTTTCAAAAATATCATCAAATGCTTTACTTACAGTTTCAGTTTTTTTGTCTTTCAGACCTCTTATCCAACCATACTTGCTAAACACATCAATGACCATCAACAAATACTTAATCCCCCTGTTCCACTTGCTGAATTTTTGCATTTCAACCAAATCAGCAGCCCAGATATCATCAATTCCATTTGAGATGACTGATCTCTTTTGAAAGTTTCTTGTGATTGGTTTGTGAAGTTCGTCGGCAAGTTGTTGAGACCAATCATTTCTCAACGCCGACGCGCGTTTTTTTGAAGTCCAAGTCCAAGTTTTTGTTTTGTGTTAATCATTGTTCTTGCCAAAGTATGTCCCCATTGTCTCTGTTTCCAAGGAATTGCATCTAATGATTTTATCATTTTTCTATCAGCTTCATTTTTACATTTTACTTGTTCGTTTGTTGGTTTGTTTCCACAGACAGAGTAATCAACATCGTGTTGCATACTTACAGCATCTGTTCGTCCAGTTGGTTGTTCAAATATTTCCAATATCTCACCAGTTTGAGGATCGTATCTCAATTGAGATTCCAGTGGATTACCGGGGCCAGTATACTTATGACCAGGAAGAGTAAATCCTTTTTTTGGTGCAACTTTGAGAATTGCTTTATGAATATCAACTCCACTTCCAAAACTTGTCAGAGGATTATTTTCCCAGAAGTGATCATCAACAATAATCTGATATTTGGTTCTCAGGATCTGAGGCCATGTATCGGGATTGGCAGAAATGATATTATTCATATCTGCCAAAGCTTCTGGATTGTTTTCAAAAAATCTTGATTTTTTCATTCTTCGTGAAGGTTTTTCAAACTTAAAAAATAATTCAGGATTACTTCCTTTGCGTATTATTCCCATCTTGGCTTCTTCAGCGGCTGTGGGTCTTCTCCAGAATTTACCAGATGTAATACCATGATCCGATCCAAAAGCTGATTTCATGATATCGCCAGATTTATATCTGTCGTAAACTGGTTTCAAAGATGGTATCAATTCTTGAGTAGTCGACATTGCAATTTCTGGTGCTTTTTTTACAACGGTCATTGGATCAATTCCAGCTCCGTCCAAATCGCGTCTGTTGGTTTTATATCTCTTTTTGGGTCTGACTTTGGTTGATAGTTGATCCAATGCTGATCCAACAGAATCTTGAATAAAAGGAGTCAGTTTATTGATTCCATAATTTACAGCTTTCTTTTGAAGTTTTTTGTTTCTCATTGCTTCACTTGCTCCATATCGACCCATTTCGACTGCCTTTTTCCCCATCCAAGGAAGAGCATGTTCAACGAATGCTTCTGCGGCTGTCCCAACAACGGTGTCAAAGACATCTCCTCCAGATTGCTTGCCCGCCTTCTCAGACGGGCTTATTAGTTTTTTGTCTTCTTCTTTGTTTTTCTTTTCTTTCCTCCAGTTCCAGTTTGAGAGGTTGTTCCCATTTTAACATATCTCACCTTTTTAATTCCACAAACCGCACAATGACAAAAGAATTGTTTTCTTCCTCTTTTATCAGTTTGGTAACCACTTGGCTCGGTGCAAGGTGTTACCATTTTATCTTTGATGCAATATGATTCTTTCATTTAGTATAATGTTTAGATTAAATGTCAGCGAGAGTTGAATTGGTCAAGATTGAACTTAATGAGATATACGATCTGCTTAATGATAGTTTTGAATATCTTAACATTGTGGTAACAAAGAGTGATAATCGATTCAAGAAAATAATTGAGTTGATAATGGAAATCAAAGGACAGTCTGTTTTATTAAACAGGTTAGTAAAGTAATTTAAAAAAATATTGTTATTAGATAAAATGAATGAAAATTCTCCACAATTATCAAAAAAAGTAATTTTGAAGTCATTGGAAACAATAGAAAAAGTTTTTGATTATATAGCTAGTATGGATTCAGAGTGTGATGAAGATAATAAAATGACAAAAAGCAGGGATATTTTTGTAAAAAGTGAACTTGAGAAGATTTGTAATGATTTGGATGAGTGTTATGAAAGGGTTCTTTTAATAAGATTGGAGAATGATAATCGATTCTTCAAAATATTTGAGATGATTGCGGAGTTGAGTGAGAAATCAAATAATCTCAAACAAATCTTGAGAGGAAGTTTAGTATAAGCATAGATAAAATGGAAGCTAAATTCTTTTCAGAGATAGAAAAAAATATGGATGTTGAAACACTCAAAGATTTTGAGAAAGAAGTAAGAACAAAGATAATTGAAGAGTTTGAGATTCTTCGGAGTAAAAATGCTGATCTTTCACGAGTTTTAATGGTTGGTGAATGTGAGATGTGGGAAAAAATACGAAAAGGAGAGTATTCTTGGTTAAAAATCAAATCTGAGAAAAAGAAGAAACTTTTTAGATTGATTGATATTTACACAAAATTTGATTCTATTGTTGATACTGTAAAAGAATTGGAAAGAAAAGTTGAGAAGGTCAGAAAGATGAAGGATTCACCAGTGGATTCAGATTAAATATAAATTTTATATTTAATCTTGATAAATATTATTTTATTAGATTCTTTTTATATTTTGTAATAATCTTTATCCTCCAAAGTATTCTTTTATAAAATCACTGTTGTCATTGTCAAAATGAGGATTATGAATAACATCAAGAATACTTTTTCCATTCTGTCTCTCAAACAAGTAGTAAAGGCACCAATAACCACAGAGAACAGTGTTTCGATTTTGTATTTCATCCAAGGAATAAATAATTCGTTTTCCAGCAGACCTGAAATACTTCAAAGCCTCATTCGGCATAATCAGACCAAACGGATCGAAATACTCAACAACTGAATCCACGTTTCTGTAGCAAACCCAGTGTGTACCAGGTCCTTGCATATCATCAAGATTAATTATTCCAATTTCTTTTTTTATCTTTTGAGGAAGGTTGTCTCGACTAAAGATTCCTCTGAAATGTTTCAGGTTAAGTTTTTTCACCCAATCCATCAAGTCAAAGTTTGAAAGGGGTTTAATTACAAAATGTCTCCTATTATGGGAATTGAGTTGAATGGGCTGTTTTTTCCCAACAGAATTCCTTTGCCTTTGGAGTTTTTTTTTGCCTTTTTTTTTATCCCCATTCCTATTGGATTTTCCCAAGTTCCAATAAAGGGGGGTGGGTAGTAACCCTCTCCTTGTGTGGGTGGAACATAAACACTTCTTGTGTTAGTTGAAGATCCCCTGTCAACTTGAAGACCTGATCCAAACAATTTTGGAAGCAGACTAATTGCTGCTGGTATTCCAATCGCTGCTAGTGTTCCCAGGAATCCACCTTCTATTTGTTTTTGAGTCGGTTTGATAACCAATCTTCCTCCTGTCTTGAAAACTTTGTTGATTTGATCTATTTGTGCTTTGGTAAACTCACTTGCAAAAGGAGGAAGAAATGGGAAAAACTTTTTTGGAATTGAAATACCTCGTCCAAACAGTTTTTTCAATCCTATTTCTCCAAGTGCATTTGCAGCTCCAGTAGCAAGTGCAGGAGCAACTTTTGAAACTCCCTTTACTGCAAGGGGAAGAAGTTTAGCACCAAGTTTTGCCAAACTTGAGAAAAGGTTTCCCCCGCGCTTTACCAAACTTCTGATCTGTGTTTGACTTATTTTCAAGTCTGATCCTGTTCCATTTGCAAGTGATTTTTTTATTTTTGTTATTTGTCTTTGGGTCAACATTAATTCATCAGGACCAGTGAGATGAGAATGTTTTAATCGAAGTGTTATTGCTGTTCTTTTTTGAATTGCACTTGAAAGTTTTGATTTTTGTCCATCTGAAAGTTTTACCCTGTATTCAATATAAGATGACATTTTATATATTAAGTTATATTAAATTTTTTAAGCTCTGAGGAGTAGTTTTCCACTCTTCTGTTCTATTTCCGCTTCTCTTTCGTGAAGAACAAGAGCGTAAATATTATAATCAGCGTTTGGATTAGCGCTCAGTTCGTAATGAAAAGATAATTTTGTTACTCCATCTTTCAAGTCTATTTTTTGTTTTGTAAGATCAAAATAAACAAATGGGAAAAGATTCTCAAAATTTGATCTATTGAGAAGAGTGCCTCCTTGAAAGTCATTGTTAGCATAAACATATCCCATTACTTCTCTGAAAACTCTTGCTGGATCTGTAGCTGGTTTAAAGGCAATATCAGGATATTCATTCCCATTTCCAACCTCGAGATAGCAACGTGAAATATTAGCATTGTTTGGAAGATTAAAAGTGTTATATAAAAATGGATTTTGTTCTTGCTCGTTAACATTGGCTGTGTTAATTCCCCAAACAAATACATGACGTGGTTTTGAAATACCATTTGTAATTCTAAAATGTCCTGTTTGTTGCTGTCCATTATTTGATCTTTCAACTACTTCGTTGAGATAAGTCCATTTATAAGGTTTAAGATAATTGTTAGAGTAAATTTTTTGACCTTCCGAGTTGAATACTAATCTTGGAACAAATAGTTGAAATCTTGTCAGAATAACTCTGCAGTCTGCTCCTCCGGCTCTCCAAAGAATATTGTTATCCGATTCTAATTCAATATTTAACTCAATTTTAGTATTTGGAAGCAACTTGTCCTCAAGTGCTTCAAAAAATGAGTATCTGTTGAGAGGAATATCACAATGAACTGTTGCTGAGTCACCCAGAAGGGCTTTTCTCATAGCAAAGCCTTTGTTGTAATTTGCAATTCTTCCTTTTACAACTGCTGCTCCTCCAGTTACATTTGTGTTATTAATAGTAAATTCTGTTCTTTCAGCATGTCGTGTTGTGTCAAGATAATAAAATTCATTTGTTGCTACACTCTCAGCGTAAGAGGGATTGTATTCAAGTAAATTCTTTATATTTACAACATGATTCGCGTAATTACAACTATATACATCTCTTCCATTTGCCAAAATAGTTAACTTTTCAATAAGAGAACTTGAACCATTTACAATTCCCAAATTATCACCATCCGCATCGATATTAGCTCCACCTGCTAATCCATTAACTTTGAAATCTACAGAAAGTCTCGCGTTATACCAATCAAATGGAGTAGCCTCACCTGAGTTATCGGCTACAAATCTATGCCCTGTTTTGTTTTGAGTGGCACCATTTGCTAGTGCCACATCCAAAGCTTGTTCGAGATTAAAAACAACATCTTCGTATCTTTCAAGATATTTTGGGTCTCTAAAAGACTTCATTTTTAAATTATTATCTTTTTCGAGAGATTTTGTGTTTTCAGAAGAGTTCATTTTAATAATTAGATTATATTATTTTTTTCTTCCAGATCCGGAAATAATTCTTAACACATTATTATTGATTTCTTGCTGTGTCATTTGCCTCTTTGTTTTCTGGGACGGAGGTTTTTCTTTTGAGAGTATTTTTACTATTTTGTCTCCAGCATTTTTAGTGGAGGTTGGTTTGGGAGGGGGAGAGAATGTTACCTTTTTTCTGGTTGGTTTTTTTATAAAAGATTTGACCGAATCCATTAATCCTTCTCCGTAAATATGTTTTCTTGAAAACTTTCCTGTGTCAGGATCGTATTTTTTTTTAAACTCTGATTGTCGCATCATTTTATTTATATAATTATACAACATTGCTATCTTCTGTATGGCGAAGCAACAGTGTCATAAACCAATCAATACCATTCAAGTCAACAGGTTGACTGACAGAATCAGTTATTTTTATATGCATTTCAGAAATTGTATTAGAACTGACGGGGCAATAAAGAGGCCTAAATGGTTCAAATGTGAAAGGATACGATCTTGTCAGATTATCCGTTGGAATAACTGCTATTGTGTTTGTATTAACACCATTTACAACGGAGTCTTTTATAGCACTCACATTAATATTAAGAGAATCAATCGATTTTGTGATATTTGGAAGTTTAGTTCCATATTCAGTTTTAGTCACGAGTTTCTTCTCAAATCCAATGAGTTCTCCGAAATCTGTTCCTCTCAGATCGAGTTGATAACTACCCTCAAGTGTTACCAGGACTCGATAAGTGGAGAGAATGAAAGACAGATTTATTGAGTAATTTTTAACTCCTTTTGCATCTGTTGTGTGATGATTCTTTTGTTCCATGTATTGATGAATGTAGTCATTTATGTCAGAATAGGAATACATTCCGTCTGTAAAGGTGATAGTTTGCCATGTTGTTCCATCATGGGAGTATTTGATTGTGTTGTTTTTGTAACTACTCCGGATGTTGTACCAAGAATAAGTCATTGATAACCTATCCAAGGCGAGAAAATGTCTGAATTGTGGGTCAAGTTTCAAAGGAGGATTAAATTTAACCAAAAAATCATGAGGTTTGTTTACTCCTATTTTTTCTCTTTTTACAGATGAAATATGAATTGCACTTTCATTCATTTATACTATGTTCAGATAACTTTTTTGAGAAGTTTGTTAAGTTGGTTATTAGTCAGGATCCCGAGATCTCGGAGTCGATGAGATATTTGAATGAATTCAGGCAGCACACCATTGTTTCCTGCAACAAGCGATCCATTGAGTAACTCAAATCTATGAAGTAGTTCTTGGGGGGAAAAGAAGAGACCCTGCCCTACTTTATATTCAAGCGATTTAAAATAATCTTTCATTATATTTTTATATTTCATTAGTGTTATTTTTTGTTCTTCTTTTAGAAGAGAAAGAGCTAAATAATCTTCAGTAGGATTTTTATTTCTTTTTCTTCCATTAATCTGGCCAGTTAATTTTTTTATATCACTGTTTACATCTTCTAAATCTTTTTGTAAATCTTCAATATTAGTAACATAAAAATCATTTGGTCTTGTATAATTAAAATCTCCTAATGTAGCAATATCATTTTCATCAAAGTTTTTTTCTAAATCTAAATTTACTATTGAAGTTTTATCCTCTTTTGGTAAAGGAGCTCGAGCTTGATCGTCTTTATCATCTTCTCCGTCTTCAATAGCTCCCACCGGCAACTCTTCCATATCAGCCTTATTCTCTAAATATTCTAAAGCTCGATTAAAATGATTCTGTTGATCTTTAATGCCTTTAAGAGCCAACTGATTATTTCTTATACCTTGTGTAAGAGCCAATTGATTTTGCAACATTTCCTTGTTTTGAGTAAAAATATTTTGTTTTTTAGAATTTTCTCCAGGATCTTCAAACTGAGAAATCAGAGGTTTGAATGTTTCAGTAAATCCTTCTCTCAGATTCTGTTTTTCCCAAGTAGTTTCTTTTATTTTTTGTCGAACCTGTTTAATAAGATTATCTGCTTCAATCTTATTTTGTGAATATTTTTTCATTTCTTCAATATCCATTTATATATTTATTATATAAAATGGAGATACCAAATTATGACAGCAAGGACAACAGCGATAAAAAATTCAAGCAGTTGTTTCCTTTCATGCCATCTGATACATTTCGAATGTTGATTTGTGGAAATAGTGGAAGTGGTAAAACTAATTTGCTCTTCCATATGCTAATGAAACCTCTGTTGTATTACGACGAGATTTATCTTTACGCTCGAAATTTGGAGCAAGATAAGTACAAGAGACTGATGCAAAAAATGAGAGAGATGTCACATAAACTCGGTTATGAAATCCTTTCTGTGAGTAATGATGAAATAACTCCTGTAACAGAAATGGATTTCGAAGACAATCAAAAACTTGTGATTTTTGATGATTATGTCTGTGATAAAAATCAGAGACAAATCGTTGATTATTTTATTCAAGGTCGACATAAGAATTGTTCTGTGATTTATTTGAGTCAATCATTTTACAAAACACCAAAAGATATTCGATTGAATTGTTCTCATTATTGTTTGTACGAATTTCCATCTTCCAGAGAAGCAAACAGAATATCGTCTGAATTGGGAGTTGATAAAGATATGTATAAAGAGGCGACACGAAAACCATTCTCATTTCTTTACGTTAACAAACCAAAGAAAACCGTATCAAAAAACTTCACTGATTATCTAAATATTAAATAAGATGGGAATATTTAACGAACACTCTTCTAATCATTATCAATTTGCAAAAGGAGTTCAAGGAGCTCCAGGTGTTGGGTTTAATCTCACTTCAGATGGAAATTATGACATGGTTGGAAAAAAATTGACAAATGTTGGAGCACCAACATCAGATACCGATTCAGCAACCAAGAAATATGTTGATACCAATTCTGGCGGCGGAAAAACATCACTTTTGACGGTAGATTCAAATATTGATATGAAAAGTCAATTCTCAATCAAAAATCTCAAAACACCTTCAAACAATGATGATGCTGCAAATAAAAAATATGTTGACGATTCCAAAGTTGATGGCAGTGTATTTTTGAAACTTGATGGAACAAGACAAATGACTGGAAATTTGGATATGAATAACAAAAGAATTTTTAATCTTCCAAATCCAACTGGTAGCAAACAACCAATACCATTGGCTTACGGTGATCTTGCTTATCTTCACGTTGATGGATCAAATACGATGACAAATCATTTGAACATGAATAATAAAAAAATAATTAATCTTGTTACACCAACAAATAACTCAGATGCCGTTCCCAAAAAGTACGTGGATGATAGCCTTTCTAACCAAGACTTCAGTTCTTTCTTTAAAAAAGATGGAAGTGTCACCATGACTTCAGATCTTAATATCGGAGGTCATAAAATAATTAATCTTGAAGATCCAACTTCAGATTCGGATGCAGCCTCCAAAAAGTATGTTGACGGCCATCTGCACCAAACTCAAGTTCAACCAAGTCATTATAAGGATGAGTTTGCTTTTCTGATGACAAGTCCAACTCAATGGACAGATGAAATAGATAATAGAACTAGTTTTATTCCAAAAAAGATAGCAGACCTTTCAACCAAAAAAGGAAACTTTCACGAATACAATACAAAAGTTCTTTATACGACTATATTAAAGAATTTTCAAGGTGGTTATAAGTATAAGATTGGGCTTAATTTCTTTAGACTGGTTGGAGGAGCTGATTATACCCTTTGTCTTGAAATACTTAACATTGATTATCAACTATGGCATAAAACCCAGATAAGCGTTGATAACAACACGTCACAAGGATTGCAACTTGGAAATGTTAGTGTAAAAAAACTTCAACATAGTTTCATCGATTCAAAAAGCCAAACACAATTTATGTATTATCATAGAGTCATAATTAATTTCAAGAAGTTGACAACTGGAAACAGATTCTTTATTCACATTTTGGTCAGTATTCCAAATAATGGAAATGATCTGGCTGTGTATCCTCTTCAATATTCTGGTGTTTACATGATAGCCTATGGTATTATGAGTAAAGTTAGCAATATCGACCCAGATAAAGTTTATGACTATCATAAATCATTTGAAATTCTTGGATCGCAAGTAAAGTACAATGTTGACATTAACGCAAATAATAAAAGCATATTGAATCTTACTCTCAATAGAAATCTGAATAGTAGCGCTGCAACAGTTGGGATGGTAAAAGAGTTGATTCCTTTTACGATAAACCATGTTTATAGTCGATTCTTTGAACAAATTTATGATTTTACAGATGCAAATAATTACGAATTAAAAAGTGGTGCATCTGGTATTGTAATTATTGGCCTGAATCATCTTCATAGTTTAAATGGTATTACCATCCCAGATAAAGACTTGAGTAATATCAAAAAGGAAGGATTAAATATTAATAATTACACTATTACTTTAAATCCCTCTGCTAATTTCAGAAATTATACCCTGTGTCTGGTTTTTTATCACTGGGACAACAGAGATTTTGCTTTGGTTAAGAAAAATAAACAAAATAACCAACATCTTATGAGTTTAAATTATACTAAAGCCGCTGGTTATCTAACTTTACTTACATCTAGTAAAAGACAATTTTTTAGTTTACCAAATGGTTTTAATGGAAAAAAAATTGTTTTATGGTTGGCGCATAGTGTTGATACAATTGTTACAAAAGTTAACTTGAGTAACCTCAGCTCAACATTAACTATTGATAGCGCTAATTACGTACCCAGTCAAAATTTTGATTTTACAACCGAAGATGGAGTTTTGAATAAAATTATGTTTTCTCCCCATTTTTACGACTTTGACTCTGAGGTATTTAAGAGGATAATGATTCAAGAGAAACTAAATGGTAGTTATATACTTTAATAATAAATGAAAGACTTGTTTGAATTTAATCATATTGACAACAGACTAACAGAATCAGAGATCAAAACTCTCAAAGACTTCTATAAACATTATCACAAGAAATTTTGGTGTTTTAAGAAATCTTTCAAAAGATATAAAATTCTTGATGAAACTCTCACTCTGTCTGGAGGAGGGCTTGTTGTAGTGGGAACCATTGCTGGAGGAATAACACTCAATCCAATAATTCTGGGTGTTATCAATGGTCTTGGAGTCTTGGTGAGTTCGGTTTCAAAAATGAAGAATTACAAGAAAAAGATTGAAATGTCACAAATTGCATTTACGACCTATGAGAAGGTATTGGTTGAATTGCGATCAGCTTTGAGAGGTGATGAGTTTAACAAGCAAGAATTCGTAGATCGAATGAAACTGATAGATGAAATGATTATCGATCAATCTCCAGTTGCAGATAGATTCTCAAAAAAATATAATAAAAAATATTTGTAAAATATTATTACTATTTTATAAATAAATTCTTCTTTTATTTTTTTTATTATTTATAAAATAAAATTGAATTATTTAAATTCGTATTTATATTTTTCAATCATGGAGATGTATTTTCATCCAACCTTTTCAAATTACTTTACAACAAGAAATGGAGGAGTTTATAACATCAAGAATAAAAAAGATCTTGGAAAACCATCTCAGAATGGTTATCTAAGAATCTCAATTCGGCCAAAAGGTTCAAACTCAATAAGTCTCCTGAAACATGAATTTATCTGGGAAGCATTCAATAACGAGGAAACAAATAAATACTTCAGGATTATTCACATTGACGGAAACAAACTAAATAACAGGCCAGATAACCTGAAAAGAATTTTTAATGAATCATCTAATCCAGAAGGAGAATCCAGAAAAATAATAGCAACTAATCTGACAGCTGGAGAAGATAAAGTTTATCAATCAATTTATTCAACTTCTAAAATACTTAAGATTAATCCTGGATCTATTAAACTAATCGCAGATGGAAAGAGGAAAACAGCAACGTCGAAATTAAACGGTAATAAATACACTTTTAAATACTCCAATCCAAACGACTTGAATAATGTAAAAATAATCAAAGATAAAATAAAAAATAATATTGAAAAAGGTTTATTCAAAATATAATTTTTAAAAGTATTTTTATATTATTATAAAAAAAATAATTTACTTTATTTATTTTAATTAGTAATAATATTTTTCATCTTCTATCTTTAGTTAGATAGAAGATGTTAGAATCAATAATATTGAAAAAGGTTTAGTCAAAATATAATTTATAAAAAGTTTTTTATATTATTATAAAAAAAATAATTTATTTATTTATTTTAATTAGTAATAATATTTTTCATTTATATCTAATCTAGATATAAATGATAAACTCAATTATTGCTTATGTTAACTTCTATTTTCCTTCTCACAAAACAAAATTTTATGATGATAACTTTATTAAGGCCTGTTTGGTTTATCAGTACTTATATATAAAGTATTTTACACAAAAATTAAACATGAATCAAATTCTTTACAAACTATCTGACTTCAGACACAGTTGCAGATCAAACTCTTCAGTACTATCTAATCATCTCCTTTTCAATCTCGCTTTTCGAGAATTCAAAAAACATTTTAATCTCGGTCGAGGTTGTGTCTATACTTTCAACTCACCAATCAAATCTGAATTACTTGGGTATTTAACCGGAATCATTTACTGGATTTTTCATAAAGGCGTAAATTAAGTGTTTTGTAACTTTCCCACCAATTTTGATAATTTTCCATAGTCTGATCTCCAATACTAAGTTCGATAAGACTGTGTTTAGGATTATTCATTTCTTCCAGGATTTTTTTTATAAGGAATAAAATGTTAATAGTTCTTTTTCTTTTGAATTGTTTATTTAATTCTTCCATGATTCTGTTGTCTATTTCCATCAGTTTTAAATACAGATTGTATTTCTCATCTTCGGAGAGATTCAGTCTTTGTGAGATTTGTTTGACTTTCTTTTCAAAATGGTACTTACGCTGGTAAATGCTTTTTTTTCGGAAAAGCAATCGGTCTTGGTCTCTTTTGTCAAATGAATCAAAATATCGCCCATTTTGCAATCCACAATTCATACAATATACATATCCCGCAACCAAATCAAAATCAGTTTCTTGGCAACTCCAGCAGCGAGTTTTTCGATCGGTTTCCTTTTTTGGTGATTTTGTGTATTTATGAATTATATCCAAATATTTTTTTATTTCCTCCTCAGAATAAGACATTTTATTTATAGCTTAAATATTTAATTTTTGAAATAAAAGAATTGATAACGCTTGCCATCTTTCTTAGATTTGCAAGTTTTGTTTATTTTTCGGCAAATAGCAGAAACCGTAGAAAAATAAATTTGATGAAATTCAGCAGCTTGTGACAAAGAATCAAAAATTTTTTCTTCTTTAGTTTCAATATCAAAAGATTTGACTTTTTTACATTTTGACTTTTGAATATTTTCTTTTTTTGTAAGTAATTGAAGATTTGATATTAAATTATTTTTTTTGTCTCCATCAATGTGATCTGTCTCTTTTCCTTTTGGAATAGTACCTTTGAAACATTCATAAACAAAACGATGAACAAAATATTGTCTTTTTTTATTGTTTTCGTAAAAATTGAATACTAAATAACCCCAACAATTATTATTTAATTTTAAAATCCTTCTCTTATTCCATTTCAAACTAAGAATCTGTCCACTCTTGCTAGCTAAATAATATTTACTAAAAGGATGAAAAAAGAATTTAATTCCTTGATATTTAACATATTCTCGATTACTCATGATTTTATATTTTTAATATAAAATCTTTAATTCGTTTTTATCTAATTGCCTTCGTATGTACTTTATCCTCCATAATCTCTCTCTTATCATCTTCATTACTCAAAGCTAACTTGTTAACTTCCTTTGAATAAATATCATGTTTCTCGCTTTTTATAATATTCATCGTTCTCATTTGTTTTTCGCCCTTGAACAAACACCGAACGTAATCCTCAAAATCAATCACCTTTTTTACAACGTTTTTCTTTATTCCTTTGCATTTCTTGGCAGTACTTGAATCTTCAACTTTGAAACTATACAATTTCGCCCTAAGACCTACAAATTTAGTAATCTGCCGACCAGCCACTTCATCTTTGAACTTCCCAATCACTTTCTTGTTAACTCCTGTCAGTATTCCTGACTCATGCCCCTGTGGGTAATCCGATGTGTCAAATCTAGCTTTTATATCTGGCAAGATATCTTTATAAAAATCGTCGGTTTTTAACTCATACATAAGTGAGTCTGTATCTGTAAAAAGCAAATGAGCTTTTTTGTAAGAATATTTTTTTTGGACAAAATTATAATGAAAGTCGAACATTAACAACTTTGACAAATCCAAAATAGCCTGCCCGACATACACAGGTTTATTGAAATATATTTCAGTTTTCTTTAAGTGAATCGCAAGCAAATTCCTATCGAAAATTGTTGCTCTTTCGAAATTAGGTTTGCATGATAATTTCGAAGCTTTTTCTCGATTATCAACCAAAAACACATTTTGTCTCTTCCGAATATTCTCTATAGTCTTTCCAAACACAGAATTATTCATCAGTTTAAAAAAATCCTTCTCAAAACTATTTGTCGCTGTTTTGCGAAGTTCTGTATTTTTTCTGATGTAAGGCTCCATCCAAGAACTTTGATTGAAAGAAATTCCTCGGTGTACAGATGTGATTTTCAAACCCAATTCAAGACACTGCCTCAGATTTCGATAATGAATAACATATTTTTTATGAGGTTTAAAGTGTGAAATAAGTTTTTCCACACCTCCCACTTTAATCTTCTCTGGAGCAAGAGGATAATCATTGTGTGACTTCCACAATTCCTTTGGATATTCTAAATCTACTTCAAATATATAACCTCTCTTGACTGAGTTATTCATGCTACTATTTGTTTTCTCAAGAATATCCATCACCTTTTCTTTTGTAATATTACTCATCCATTTAAACCCACCCGTAGGAAGAGATTGAGACATTGCCCAACCATAGAGATTATTAGCATCAAGATATTGAATGTATTTAGAAGGCTTGTCTGGGTCATAATCTTTCATATATTTATTATTTGCTTCTGAATATCTTTTTGCTATGTGAGTCATTCCACCTCTGATTCCTCTCTCAAACATCATCAGCATGTCGTAATCACACAGTAATTCAAGTTGTTGGCCAGTTTCTTTGAGACAAGCATCCCAAGCCAAACCAGGAGATGTATAATAATGAGCTGGATCTAGACTGTAATGTTTCAAACAAGTTTTCCTAAAGTTTTCAAAAACATCAGCCAGAAGCAATACGTCAGACTTGAGATAAAGATCGTGATAATCTCTGATTGATTGACATTTGAATGTATTCCAAACATTTTGAGCGTGTTGGTAATCTTCATCTGAAATGTCTTCATCATTCAATCTTGAATAAAATTGCTCTTTGGTTGGAAGTTGTGTTTCAGTCAGTTTTTCAAGAGAACCAATATAATCATAGGGATAAACACCTTTTCGAAAGAGAAGTTCAATATTATCTTTCATTATTTCTTTTGTATTTTGAAAATCATCCGGTTGCAGATTTCCAACAAGATTCGCAAGACTCGTCTGAAGAAACTTGTACGAATCGATGAATCTTATCTCAAAATTCAAAGAAACCATTTCTCCAGTTTTCCGTGATTTATATTCGTCGACTTTGATCTTCTTTGAAAATGAAACATACTTCTCCTCAGTCGATGGAATACAATTCAACTCGCCCTTCAAACCTGAAAGTTTTTTTATAAACAAATGCGCGTCATATCCTTGAAGATTATGAAGTATGACAGGCAGTATCAATGGTTTTCTGCATTGAAGGTTACAGCTGTTATGCGAAGCTCCTCGATATTGACCGGTAAAATGACAATGATCACGAACTCTATCTCCATCTAAATTACCTAAACAAATATGACAGATACTGGCTTCTTTGAAAGATTTCTGTTCTTCCTCAGATAATCTGAGAGGTTTTGGATGACGATAAAAATCATCATAAAGTTTTTGAGTTACCTTCGCAAGTTTTGAAACAAATATTTCCGCTACATTATCACTTTCTTTCTGTTTTGTAAAACAGATTGGTTTAAAAATATTTGAAACTATTCCCTTTATATAAAAACAAAACCCCGACGGTTCATGCTTCTGGTAACCAAGTGTATATGAACCTGCTGGATTGGGTTTGCACGTTTCCAAGGATTTGGTAAAACATTCAAAATCAGCGTAAACTACAAAAGGTATTGGAAGTTTTTTAAAATAATTTTTAAATTCTAACTTCGAATTTTTCGGAGGCATTTTTACAACAACTGATTCATTGGAAGAACAATATTCAATATGACGCTGAAACAATTCCTCCTTTGAAAAATGAGAGAAGCATCTTTTGCAAATGTGTATTCGACCATTCGTTCTCGATGTTATTTGAGATCGAAATAATCTTGAAAAACTTTTGATAAGAGAATAATGATATTTTCCCTCTTCTTCAAAGAGAAACAAATCGATTGTTTTCTGAGGATCTCTCTGTGCCATTCGAAGAGGGTAAAACTTGTTTCTCTCATTGACTGAAAACACATTTATCCCTGGAATATCTGGATTGAGTTTTTCAAATTTTGAAATGTCTTTTAATTTGACAGGAAAAGCAATTCCTTTTGTATTCAAGCTATTTTCTTTTTGCTTCAAATCTGTCAATCGAAAATCATTTTTGTCTCTTGGATGAAGGTATCTCAATACGCACCATAAAAAGCATTTCTCATCTTTGTTTCGAATGCTTACTATCGCCTTCTTTCGCATTATCCAATCTGGAAGTGGAATATAAGATGATCCTCTCATTGGGTTGTAATCGACAGTGTGTATCTCGAGATGAATTATTTCCCTGAAATACCAACCACTTCCGTTCTTTTGATAAATTGCAATCTTTTCAATTATGGAGCGAATAACCCTGGTCAGTATTTCTTTTACATCGGATGATTCAAGATTGATATGTGTTTCAGAATTAAAATAAGCTTTATCTTGAACGGAAAGACTTGACTTTCCATCGCTTGACTTTCCCATTTGCTCCATCATGCAAACAAGAACAAATCTGACTTTGATATTTCGATGATTCCTGAGAAACTCTTTGAGATAAGCAGCCTTGGATTTGAAAAACTCGAATGGTGTAATATCAGTTTGCCCCTTTACAATATATTTATTAGCAAATCCTTCCAAAGATGATTTCTCTTTCTCAATTCCTTGCTCATATTCTCTGAGAGCTCTCTCAAGTGCTTTGCGCAGATAAGATGGGGTATCTGGAGGAATTGTTTTATTCTTGATACACTCCTGATAATATTCTTCATACGATTTGGGTTTGGTTTTGGGTTTGGTTTTGGGTTTGAATTTATCTCTTACTTTTTGTAGTTTATTTATATCATCAATCAACTTTTGTTTATAATCAGCTTTGATTTCTTTTTTTATATTTTTTTTTATTTTTTTTAGCTCTGAAATAGAAAGATTAGTTAGATCAGTGGCCATCCTTATTTATTGGTTTTTTTATTTTTAAACTTCATTTCTATTTTTCTGTTTCACAGTCTTATATCAAAAAAATGATATAAGACCTAAAACTCAATTAGGTCACAATAATCCCACAACTTATCTGCAACAGAAATAAATCTTTTTTTAATATCTTTTGAAATTTGTGTCGCCTCAGTTTTCTTTTTATATTCTTCTCCTTCAATACAAACCACTATCGGATTAAGATCACTCGCTTCATACAAAAAATCCACTATTCCAAGAAACTTTTGATTAAAATTTTCACCCCCTATTCTTAAATGAGGGTTTTTATCATATTTTGAAAGCAATTCTTCAACTTTATCAAGTATTGAATTAAATTCTTTTTCATTATCTCTCGCTGGAGAAGATCTTATTGTTGGCCACAAACTTCTTGAAGGTGAAGGAGAATAAAGTAATTTTAGTTTTTCGTTAATTTGCTTGGTAATATCTTCACTTGTTGGTGTCGACTTGAATCCCATTTTTATTTATTTTTTCAAACCTTTAATTTATTTTTTTTCTGCTTCAAAACTCTTTCCCCAACCAAAACAGATTATTCACTCCTTTCTTATCTCTTTCAAAAGAGACTTAAGATATTCTTCCACGCCAATTTTCATCATTTTAGCAATAAACCCTTCTCCATATTCATTAACAAATAATGAATTAACTTCTTCATCTTCCACAAGAAAAGAAATAAATTCTTTTTCTTCTTCTCCCTCTGGAAAAAGTCTCTCTCTCGAACTATCAAAATATCTTTTAAAAAAAGAAGAAAGTTTTTTTAATTCTTCCTCTGTTAATGGTGTCTTGATTCTCATTTTATTAATATTTCAAACCTTTAAACAAAATAATTATTTTTTTTCTTCAAAACTCTATTTCTCCGACCAAAGCAGATTAACACTCCAAAAATTAGCCGATTCAGGATTTTCATAAGTCAACTCACCCTTCTTATTCTTTATCTTCATCGCCCGAGAAAGATATTTTTCTTTTCGCTCGTTATCTTTATGAATTAAAAAGTCTGGATGTTGCGACGAGCCAAAATGCAAATTCTTTCCACCTGGCAGCTTCACCACGTACTTGTTATTTTTCCGCCTTGAATAATCAAGAGATTCGGCGCCGAGTTTTTTTGCCTTTTTACTCAGTTTCTGAAAATCTTTTCCTTTCACAACATATTTTTCATCATCAGATGATGATTCCTCTTCCTCAGGAACATAATCAGGATCTTTATCATGTTTATAACCATCTTCAACAATGAAATCTTGGTCCTCAGGGCTTTGATATTCCATTTTAGTATTTGTTTAGATTATTTTGAAGGGAAATCCCCCACAACTTCTAATATAATCAAAAATGAGACAAGTCTAGACATGTTTGGTAAACAGAATATGAGTCATAACTATTTAGCTATTGTTTGGTGTCATGAGACAGTCATACGTTTTTTTCATCCAATCAAAAGTTACAGATTTTCTCTTCAGATTTTTATAATTTTTACAATAAAAAACATTTCATTTGTGAAATTTTTTTGTGAAAAGTAATTAATTTGTGAAGTTTGTAGGAATAAGAGAATTCGATATTTGATAAAGGTTTCTACAATATAAATAAATTAAACTTATTTTTATATTTAAAATTAATCTTTTCTAAATATATTTTGTAATAATGTTTTACACAATTGACTTAATATATCCCCTTTAATAAAATGATTCTTGGCAGTCGGGAACTAGACGAATTCATTGTTGATCCATCGATGAAGCTTAAGCCATTCGACCCAAAACTTATCAAAAAAATCCAACCCAATCATCCATACAAACTTTTTCTATGGATTCTCTATAAATATTACCCCAGTTACAACGGTTGGAATGATAACGATGCCAAACCTGGTTATGATGGTTACAATGACAATGTCGTCGATTTTTACTTCAGTTTGTTGGATGATTATAATAGATACGGCGTAACTTTTGATCGCGATTGGAATATTCTTCCCGATGGTAAACTCGGTGTGTTAGAAGAAGAAGATTTTGGAAAAAAAATCTATTCCCTGATTAAAAATTATCATAAAAGAAAAGCTATGCTATTTAATAAAATAAAGACAATCGATTTGAAGGAACTCGACAGAGGGGATGTACCACTTTCAGAAGAGGAAAAACAAAAACGAGATTTGATTAAAAAACAAACAAATAAAAAACTTCAAGTTGCATTGATGGACCCAGATGTTTATCGTAGTGTTGAACTTATGAAACATGTAATCGAAAATTCAGATTGGTATATAAAAAAATTCAATCTTCGCATGACATGGGAAGGAATAAGAGAATTTAGTAAAATAGATTTCAATATTTGATAAACATTTCTACAATATATTTATTTCAAAATTATTTTTATATTTATAATTAAACTTTTCTAAATATATTTTGTAATAATATTTATCACATTCGCGATTGAATTATTCTAGAGTAGTTATAAGAGGATGCTTTACCATAAAATTTCAACTCTGATTATTTTCTGTCATTTCCGCGAGCCCGCAGGGCGAGCCATTATTGTTGTCACTGTCCATAATTTTTCACAGTTTACAGATTTTAATGTGGTTTTTTTGATTTGGTAAAAATGAGCCAGAATATCGAGAAAAATGAAAAAAAACTCTGATTATTTTCTGTCATTTTTGAACTAAATGGTTTGGTGACAGAGTTAATCAGGAAATGACAGAAAATAATCAGAGGTGAAATTGAATGGTAAAGCATCCTCTTATAACTACTCGGGTTGAAATCTACCACAACACAGAACAGTATGGTGACCAGTCATTTGGCCAACACGTCATTTCGCCAACGTCCTGTTTGCAAATGTCTTGAGTTGTTTGATCCCATACGAAACAAAATGAGCACTACACATAAACCTCATTCTTTCAGCTATGATACATAAAATCACAATACGTATGTGTACAACTCTTTCGTAAGCCATTGATTAGGTTAAAAAAGTTGGGGAATTGACCTGTCTCTTGGGCGAAATGACTAAATACGCTGGCGAACAAGACATTGGCAAAAAGGACTCGTGGGTGAAACGAACGTAAATCCACAGAACAAGACAACACAGAATAGGAGTACATTAGAAGGTGAGCTTTGCTACACCAGAACTCTATGGCCTGAGAAAACAGCCAACATTTTGCGGCCCCACCACTGGTTTCCGGGTAAAATGACGTCTGAGAAATGAGTGCAGAAATTCTACACTCTGATGACACCTCACTATCTAGATCTGGGTAGTGCTTTCTTGTGATTGTTTTGTTGTTAATGCCAACTCAAGTTAAGAATAACAAAAAATTAACTTGTCTGGTAGGTTTGGTTCTTAAAGGCTCCATATAATCAATAAGAATATTATCAGAATTTTAGCCTTGCTCCAATTCAAACATAAGGGGTGAAGGTCTACTGTAAAATAATAATTCACTGTAAACCAAGTTTAACCCATTCGCCCCTGAGCCACCCTTAACCCTTTAAGTCCCAATAGTGTCCAAGATCAATTTTCTCCTTGCAATTATCCATACACTGTAAAGAGATAAGTTATGAGACTTGGCAGACTTGTGCAGAGTGAAGATATCTTTCAAATCATACTAAAAAGAGCTCAATTCAGTCAAGGACACCATACAAAAAGGCAAAAACACTATGTAACATTGACCTGAAAATTTCCATGAAATTCTTGTTCCACTTACCCGCCTACCTTTCCTTTCATCCAATTCTAAGATCCTAAACACTTTCCAAAACACTTTTCCTGCCAAACTGAAGCCTGCTAAATGCCCGGCAAAAGAAAAAAAATGAGGCCAGAAAAACAAAAAAAGAGGGGAGGAAAGAACGCAAAAAGTAAAAGTCTTGTAATCTCATAATTTTGCTTTCTGTGCATGCCTGGGCTTTTGCAAGCATATATTTGGCACCTGGATCAGAAGACCAAGAAATGTACGAACTGTAAATGGCTTTATTACAGTAAGTTTTGGCTCTTTATATCAGGATGGTGACCAGAAAATGGCTCGACTAGCTTCAAAAACGCATTTTTCGGCAAGATTTCCAGGGGCAAATAGGGGAAATCATGACAAATATAATATTACCAAAATCTGTTTCATTTAGCATCTATACCGTTCTCACTTTTCATTTCTTCCCTGTTCTTCTCCGCGGCAGCACTGTCCACTTGTAAGGCAGTTCATTCAGTTCATATCCATTCAAATTTCTCATAGCACTCAAGGCTGTCTCCTGGTCTTTGTATTCACAAAAGCCATAACCTTTTGGCTTTCCAGTTTCACAATCAAACACCTGAGTCTGTAAAATGAAAATAATGATATTTTGTTTTAACGAAATTCAATGTTTTCTACTGGTAAACCTTCACACATCCAAACAATGTTAACTTTTGTGAGGTATGGTAGTACACTTATATTATTAGATCTTTATTAGCAGTTTCACTAGTTTCTTTGCAGATGTACATGTAAATTAACCCTTATTGTAACAGCTGGAAAAATAATAATCACACTGTAGAACACAAAAATATTAAATAAAAGATTAACCAGTTGGTGGTAACTCATTTGAACTAACCAGTAACTAATTACATAATTTTTTTGCTTTCGGATATCTCAAGCACATTGTATTGCTTTCATATGGGCATCCTGACAATATTCTAGATCGAGCTTTACAGGCCGAGCCACAAAGTCATCTTTGAGAGTTAAAACTGGTCACATCAAAAGTGGTACAAGGACCATGATTCCTTATTTGTGTAATAATAAGTGTGCTATACTACACATGTATACTGACCTGAAGCTGACAAAGGGTCCAACTTCAGAGAAGATATCTTTAAGCTGCTCCTCTGATGCTTCGTATGGAATATTTCCAACTAAATGCAATAGCAAGATAGATATAAGACAAGCATTTTTTTAAAATCATAATGCTGTAACAGTTTCTTTTTTTGTATTTCCTCAATTAAGCACCTACCGTCTGAAAGGCACCCTACAATTCAACCAAATGAACAATAAGCACTCCCCTTTCACTTAATTAAATAGTGAGGATTTTATCAGAATGCCTCTTTCCTCAGTGTTATACATGTTGTTGTTTACATTTTTCCCACAAAGAAATACTTTTTCCTTATTGTTATAGTTATTTTTATGTTCTTACTACAGCAGTATCAATGTCAGCCCTTTGCAGCTGGACCTTTCCCATGCCCAAATTTATAAAAGATGCAAAAGGAATTTTTTTCTTCAAAGGACCAAGTCACTATTTGGCTAGACAAAACAAAATGAGGTATGAGCCAATCAAGGATGTATTCTGCCTCTTAATTAAACGAAAACTATGCATGGTAGATACAGAATTTGCAGAAAGGTTGATCACTGTTATATAATCACTGCAGCAACGAATTCCTTTAAATTTCCAGATATTCTCAAAGCCGTCTGTAACCATAAAATCTTAGTCTTATGTGTCAGTAAATAAATAATGGCTTTCTGACCAAATTCTTATCCTTTTATCATCCCTAGTGTTATTCAAGTTATCTCCCATTACTTTTACATAGGGAAAGTGTAATGGCAGTGTTATCTTTTTAAATGACACTCTTGACAAATGACTTAAATCAGGTGGATTACAGAACTTCTTGAGATGACTGAAGTACAAAACATCTCTAAAAAATGTCTGCATTATCCTGACGCCTGTTTGAAATTAACTGGACACCAGTCCTTCCACAGTGTGAGGCTTAGTCCTCATGAGGCAAATTACAAGCAAAAACAAGAAAAAAGCAAATGTCACAGAAAACTCGGAAAAAACTCCAAAACAGAAGGTAATGTGACTATGAGATGCAAAGGGTCTATAAGATAAGAGTTTGTACTTGTACGGGACCTCTGAGAGTTTGCCAACAGAATTGTCGTAAATTACTGAAGACAAAAGAGGTTAATCAAGGTGGCAGTGCTCCATTTGCAATAGAATCGCATGGAAGATGCAGGTAATTTTTTTAATTTTTATTTCCATTCTGTGAAGCTCGAGATTTGAGGGTAGGAGTTTAAGTTTGTCAAAACTAAGATCTAAATAAGTCAACCTTTCAGTCTCAATCACATCCTAGTGTCCAGATATATTGCATGACATGCTGTATCCCAAATTATTTTACTTATCCCACATTTCTTTGTAAAATTTCCATTGTTTACTGTTGGTTTTTTTTCCAAGTGTCCACTGCTACAGTGCGTGCATGAAATTAAATTCTGGCCATGATGTAACATTTTAATGAAAAGAAACTTGTGAATGTCAAACAATAATTTAATTGTCCCCACTAAAAAGAGGATCAGATTACATGAGAAGATAAGGAAAAGGTTGATTCAAAGGAAAACTTAAAAATGATTCGCTGCACTGTTTGAAATGTTTTTAAGGACAGGTGATGTACAGCACGTCAGTATTTTATTTTCATTTTGTTATAAACTTGTCCTAGCATTGTTTTGTTTGCCTCTTCGTTCACTGAAATGTGTTAAGACTGGCGCGTTGGACAGTTTGTCCTTAAGTCGCTGGAACGCTTTTTGCTGAGTCTCACACCATCTCCATTTGACTCTGGCCTTTAATAACTCGTTTAATGGATGGGTGATTGTCGAATAATTGCTGATTAACTTCGAGTAATAATTAATCATACCCAGAAACGACCTAAGTTGCTGCTGATTCTCGGTTGCCGGCGAGTTTCGAATGGCTTCAACCTTTTTCTCGATACCGTGCAATCCTTGCGCATCTATCCGATAACCCAGGTATTCAACAGTTGGCTGCATGAATTGACATTTGCTTAGTTTTAACCTCAAGCCAGTGCTTTGCAACCTAGTTAAAACTTCATCAAGATGATCCAAATGCTCTTGGTCATTTTTTCCCGAAATTAAGATGTCATCTACCCTACACACGACCATCAGTATGCCCTGAAGTACTTGCTCAATTTTAGATTGAAAAATAGCTGACTCAGAGGATACCCCAAAAGGCAAACAAGTTGGTCTGCACAGACCCTTATGAGTATTAATTTTATAGTGACATACTCTCTAGAATCCTCATCTAAAACAATCTGCTGATAAGCTCTTGACAAATCCAATTTACTGAACTTCTCCCCCCCCCCCAACTTAGTGTAACAAACAACTCTTCGGGGTTTGGCAGGGGGTGTTGGTCTACTTCCAACACGGAATTGACAGTAACTTTGTAGTCCCCACAAACCCGTATGGAATTATCAGGCTTTACTACAGGAACTATTATAGGTGCTGCCCACTCTGAATAGCGGACTTTTTCAATTACCCCCATGCTCTCTAAGCGATTTACTTCTTGCTCAATAGCTCCCTTTAAAGCATGTGGAACTGGGCACAGTTTGAAAGATTTTGGTTTTGAGTCGGGCTTGACAAACAATTTAGCCTTAGTACCTTGCATAGTACCTAATTCGTCATTGAATACTGATTTACGCTTAGCTAATACATTATCTAGGTCACAACTTATCTTCTTAATTGACCCCCAGTTCAACTTAATGTTCCTAAGTCAGTTTCTTCCAAATAGGCTTGGTCCTTTTCCTTTGATGATCTGAAGTGGTAGATTGGCGATCTGGTCTTGATATGTGACTTGCACATTAGCTTGCCCGATGATGTCGAGGGCTTCTCCAGTATAAGTGCGAAGTCTAATTTGTGACTCTTCGAGTGGAGCAGTCGGGAATCTCTTTCTCCATGCCTCCTCAGACATGATCAAGACGGATGCACCGGTGTCCAATTCCATGGAGCAATGTTCGCCATTCACCTTCACTGGAATCATGATGGATGGTTCAGGCTTCTCTTCACTTATTTGAAACAGTTTGAATTCGTCATCATGATTGTTTGGAGCGGGGTCGTCACGTTCCAAGTACTGAACAGGCTGTTTCCTCCAATTCTGCTCCGGACATGAAGCGGGTGCTTTCTTTTTGCACACTTTGGCGATGTGCTCTTTTGAGTTGCAGTTCCGAACAATTTTCATGTTTGAATCAACATTTTTGCGGGATGCGGTCTCCGCCACAACGAAAACACGGCTTTCTTTGCTTGGTTGCCTTTTGCCCATGCGGTTGTTTCACGTAATTTACACTGGTGTCTTCTGGTGGATTCCTGAATTTTTGGCTTGCTTATCTGCAACTTCCATTGCCAACGCAATTTCTACGGCTATCTTCCATGTAAGCGCTTTCTCTGCTAAAAGTCTCTTTTGTGTCTGCTTGTTTCTTAATCCACAGACAAAACGGTCACGAAGCGCCTCTTCTAGGAATGTGCCAAAGGCACAATGTTCTGAGCACTTCTTAAGGGCTGCACTGTATGCTGCCACTCCTTCTCCCTCGTGTTGTTCCTGTTTGTGGAAGTGAAAGCGTTCGGCGATCACGATTGGTTTCAATTCGTAGTGATCCCTTAAAGTTTTCACCAAATCTTCATACTTGAAGGCGGACAGCTTCTCTGGGGCAAGTAAATCGCACAATACATCGTATGTCTTGCTTCCTATCGTCGTAAGGAATGTCGCAACTATTTTCTTTTTGTCTTTGATTTCGTTAGCAATCACGTATTGTTCAAATCGCTCGCTATAAGCATTCCAGTCTTCTAAACTGGGATTAAAAGATTCTATTGATCCGAGAGTGGCCATCCTCGTCACCAGTTGTTGTGTACTTTGGGTTCGTACAAACTGAGTCAGGCCAGGTGCTTTACACTGTGAAGTCGCGAATCGAGCTCAATAAACGGTTACATTATACGCCCTTAGTTCCGTTAACATTCCTGCTACTAGTCCGTTCTACACTGTCCTATATGCAAATCCAGTTTCTGTTTTCTTAGAGCATTAACACTCATTTCGCATCTAATTATCCCACATTAAGTCTCTTGAGACCAACACTACATACACAACTACTTTATTACAACTCAATCAACCATTTATATATACAATGATATCTTGCTATAATCTGCGGTTAATGTGTGGCTAACAAGAATAACAAGAATGCAGAACACTACAGGGGGTCGTTGAAATTCCGGAGGGGAGTAAAAAAAAAGACAGTCTCCTGATTTTAGGTCTCCAGAGGTTGGCATCTCTGGATAGCCACTTAGTATTTAAAAATGAGGAAATATGTTTTTTTATCCAAGAAACTGTCTGAAGCTACTCTACTTCCCAAAAGCATTAAAGCCATTGCTTTCCAGATAACATATAATCTGGTTAGATGCATAAAGATCAATAGACCTAAACCTCTGTGGCTACAGAGGTTTAAATAGTATAGCTTAAAGGAGCTGTGTCACGAAATTCAGCCAAATTAGAAAATTACAAAATGCCCGTTAAATTTAGAGAAACATAAAAATAACCACTTAAAACTTTCAAGGACGGTTAAAATAATATAACAGAAACAACAGATGCCACGGATGGGCAAAACTGAAGAAAATTGAAACGGATTGAAATTAGGGTTTTTGAAAACTGTTCAGCCTAACAGTTTTTCAAAGTTGATCCCTGCTGCTTGCAACTTCAAAAATAATGCTCAGGAGACATATTTGTTTGTCTCAGATCTCTGATTTTGTCATTTACAGGTAATTTCTTTGCTTACTTTAAGTTGCATAGCAATTGAGGGCGAGTAATTGGCAAAATTAAACAAAATAAACTAGACTGCCGTGACACAGCCCCTTTAACGTCGTGTCTTTCAAGAAATCAATCTCACCATAAACCCCTAAGCTAAAACGTACCGAAAACTGAGCGTAGAGATCGCTCTGAGACCACACCACCTTGCTGCTTGCCTCGATTTTTGGGCCCGGCATGAGCCAAACCCGGCTGCCGCCATCTTGATTCTAGAACTACCCACAATTCATCCAGACTTTCCGAGCCCACTCCCCACGCGGCTAGGAAGTCTTGCGAGGGAGTCTAGGGAAGTAATCGAAGGGGAACCGATGATGTGATAATCAATCGTTTCGATTTCTCCGAACGAAACTGAAAACTCCTTCCATCAGTATTTTGAAAAATATCGTTTAATATTGTACAAAATACTTTCAGTCCGTTGAGGGAGTAAGTTCGAAATATCCCAAAATATCCAGAACGAATCTGACAAGAGAGTATTGAGTCCTAAAAAGGCCCAAAGACAAAATCTCTGGGAAGAGGAAAGATTTCGTTAGTTCCTATTTATATTCACGACAAAGAGACGGGAATGGGTGTGCAGCTCGAACTGTGGAGCCTGAGTGTTTAATGCCGTCCAAATAACATACAAAGTTCAACATCATAACTAAAGAATAATATAAAATAAAACATATTCCTAAATAAAGTCACTCAGGCTAAACTACTCACGTGCGCCGCCTGATACGAAAACCTAAAAAACTCAATGGGAAAAAATTGGGGACGTATTCCCCAACCGATGCAGTCGCACAACCTCTGGGGTTAATGGTAAAAAATCAATCGAAAGATGAATGATATAAGATATATAAATAAAAAATGATAGTTCGAGAGCTGAGATGAATACATTACAACCGTCAAAACCTTATATACCTAATAACAATAGAGTCAATTAACGCCATAGCGGCTCACGTGCGTTCATACCAATAGGAAAGTATTTACATTCTCTGTCACTGTCACTACGTTAGCTCCGCCGAATGTAAATACATTTCCTATTTATATTCACAACAAAGAGACGGGAATGGGTGTGCAGCTCGAACTGTGGAAAGGCTGAGAAACAAAGAACGGGAAACGATTACAGTCCAAGGGACTTAGAGACCGCTAATCGGCTCTCTAACGAGTCTGCAACGTAGCCATCCTTAGCGTTTTCTGAACGCCATCTACCATGGCGCTTAAACATTCTATCGGGGATACCACCATCAGCGGCGGCAGATGCACCACCACTTCTGAAGCTGTGCCAAGAGAAAGACTTAGGAGCTAACCGTACGTCTGCAATCTTCTTCAATAAAACGTCTCTACATCTTGTATAAGACAATTTGGAGCCTGGGCGGATGGACTGAGAGCCAGACTTGGTTTGAATATTTCCGAACAAATAGTCGTCTCCACCTTGGGCAGATGTCGGTAAAGTGACTTTGGCTTGCGATAAGTACTTCTCTAAAATTACCCCAGGGGCAAAGATCCTTGCCAGACTTGACAATGGGGGCAATAAAGCCCTCGCGATATTGATCAGTTTTACTGCCTTCAATAAAAAGCTCAAAATGAGTGTCACGCAGAGCTACATCTTTAAGTTTCAGATTAGCCAATTCGTCAAATCTTAAGAATCCCGCAAAGGCCAGTAACGCCGTGGCCATGAATCTCGTGTCCAACAAAGCTCCATCGAGACTCAGAAAGAACTTTTGTAAAATTTCAGGTGTAATGGGAGCTTTTTGGAAGTAAGGTGTAATAGCCTCCTCTTAGCGGACTCCACGACCTTCTGGGGAAGTGTATAATTTCTAGGAGAGTCGAAGCCAGCAATATCATGAGCCCAGCGGATGATATAGAAGGCGTTCTGGACCGGCGCAGGAGAACTAGAAGCCTGGAGAACAGTGAGCAGATATAAGAAACATAAGCCGGAGTAGCAGGCAGCACTGTGACCTTGGGAAATCTGTTGGCCAAGGTGAGAGTCGTGGAATCTGCCCTGGAATCAAGGACTATCTCCGGTAGCTTTTGTGCTAAGCAGCGTAGGGAGGGAGCTCTGACAACGTTAAGCTCAGCCCACATAGGGCTGGCGAAAATATCTGAAATACAGAAGAAATAAAATACCATAGGGATTCAATAAAGACTCAAAAAAGAAAATGATGCGCGTAAAAAAAGAAGCGGAAAATGAAACGCGCGGTAATATGTAGTGAAAAAACATACAACTATCACACAGGTACATAAGATAACAATAGAGTGGCCACCGAGGCGCACGCACCATAAAATGGGTGACCTGCAGGAAGGATAAGAAACCGACCGAGGTCACGCAATAATGCAACGGTACGACCCGTGGGGATACATCCCAGTGAAGGTACAAACAAGGTCACCGAGACCCGCATGAATGCTACCGAGGCAAAAGAAACACAGAACAAATCATTCAAAAAATAATAAACCACACTATATTATAGGCTAAACAAGGTAATTACTCGTAACTCCGGAATAGAAACTAAGGCTAGAAGCATAAAACTAACATGCCGACAAACGGACGGCTAACACATGAGACTTAAATTTAGGGCCATCAAAAATAGACTCTGTGGAGCCCGGAACAAAAATATTAGAAACGTAGGTAAAAACAATGGTCTCTTTAACGCAAACGGAAAAGGGGAAATGCGGACCAAAGAGCATGGGCCAAAATGGAGCTGAGACCCACTTAGGGACAATGAGAGTGCCCATGGACCTACATACAAACTAATGCCTAATAACCCGGGGAACAAGAGACACTGGGGGAACGAGCCAGTTATTCTCCCCCGCCCAGTCAAAACAAAAGGCATCCACCCGCTCCGAGTCAGGATTCCAGAAACGAGAAAAGAATCTGGGCAATTTGCGGTTATGGGAATGGGCAAAACGATCAACGGAATGTGGACCCCAAATGTTGTCTACATAGCGGAAAAATTCACACGAAACACCCCAGTCATCAAAATCAACGATCCTACTTATGGTATCCGCGTGCTCATAGAGAGACCTAGGAATCCAGTCTACCTGCAAATCAATACCATTTCGCAAAACTAGCTGAGAAATAGAGAGGGAAATTTCGTGCAAATCCCGCTTCATACTCCCGTTGCGAATAATGGACGGAATGTTGCGGTTATCAGTAAACCATAGAACCGCGCGCCCAGACAAAACTACGGAAAAACTAGAGAGACAAATATAGACTGCCTTAAGCTAACGCCATGTGGAGCTGCGAAACATTTCATCAGCAGTCCAAGGAAGATGACAAACAACACCCTCGTGGTTTTAACAACACCGCCAACCCCTAGGTCACTAGCGTCTGAATAAACAATGGTACGAGAACATGTAAATTTACGCCCAATGGGCCTCCCATTCAAACATCGAACGTTCCCTTTTCAGAAAGAAAGCTCTTCTTTTACGGAATCGGACAAAGGAAACCTAGAGTCCCAACTAGGATGAAGGACGATGGACATATGAATAAACTTGGTAATCAATGTAGTAACATTACCTACAGCTAGTTTAAAGAAATTACTATAACCAGCAAGAGCGGACAGTTCCCTGGCAGTGCAACAATTAGCCTCTAAAAGGGAAGCAGTATCAGAAAGAACCCGCTTGAGCTTTGTCCCCGGAACAAAACGCAAATCCTGAAAAAGATCAATGGTGAACCCCAACCAATCAAGGACTGATGTAGGAACCCAAACAGATTTCTCGAGGTTGGGTACAAAGCCAGAACGAACCAAATCAGTCTTAACCCTGGTGGAATAGGCCAAAGCAACCTGATATGAAGGCCCCTCCCCTAAACCATCATCAAGATAAACAACGATGTGAATACCATCCCGCCCCCAGTAGGCAACGAGAGGCCTAAAAATCTTTGTGAAAACAAAAGGGGCTGAACAGAGGCCGAAGGGCAGGACCCTGAAACAAAAATAACGGACCTTACCCCGGTAAAAACAGGAAAAACCCAAAAATGTCTGGTGGGGTGGGAAGATAAGCACATGATGATAGCCGCTCTTAATGTCAAATGAAAACATGAAATGACCCTTGTCAAAATAATTCAGAACAACCTTAAGATCCTCAAACTTGACCTTTTGCTTCCAGACATGCTTCTTCACAAACCTAGGGTCCAAGATCAACCTCTTCTTCCCGGATGACTGAACAGAAACGGAAAGAGGGTTGACGTTATGGGGCAGGACCTCCGATTCAAAAATGCGATTGGTAACCAACAATTCGGAAATAGCTTCGTTAACAAAATCAGAATGCGACAAAGCTGACTTATTATTACTAGAAAAACAAACGGGGCTGTAGAGTGAAAAGGAATACGATAACCATGCTCAATAACATCTAGAATAAATTGACTGGCGCCTATAGAACGCCAAAACTGAATATGGGGGATTTTAGCCTACCGGCTACAACGATAGTAGAACTGCCACCCTGTTTATATTCAAAAAAGTCAAAATCATCTTCAACAAAGTTCCTTAACTTAACTGTGTCCTCGATGAGTGCACCAACATCCCAGTCCATCACGTACGTTTCCCAGGTTGGCTAGCTGAAAACTGCGCCTGAAAGACGGGGCACTGATTCCTGAAATGGCCGAAACTACCACAAGCAAAGCAACTGCCAACACGCGAACCACGGGGAGCCTTAAGCCAGTTGACAGCACCGAACGGGTTCGAAAAATTAGGACCTTCTTGTAACTCTTCCGAGGCCTTTTCAACTTGAGGCGAAGACGCCTGAAGGGCGGTCGAAGCAGACTGGACGTATTCAAGAACTTCAGAGTTAAGTAAGAACCGCTTCTCGTTGCCTTTCTTTTTAAATTTCGAAACACTAGCAGTAGCTTTCTTGAGCTTCTTCAGCGCATCGTCGTGTTCTTGTGCAAGTTCTCTCTTAAAGAAGATAAACCAGAACGAAACTCGTCTTTGAGCTCGGAAATGCTTCGCGCGAGATCACCATCGGACGGCATTTTAAAAAATGATAGTTCGAGAGCTGAGATGAATACATTACAACCGTCAAAACCTTATATACCTAATAACAATAGAGTCAATTAACGCCATAGCGGCTCACGTGCGTTCATACCAATAGGAAAGTATTTACATTCTCTGTCACTGTCACTACGTTAGCTCCGCCGAATGTAAATACATTTCTTTCGCTGTTATGAGCTTTTGTCACGTCCAAGTCTAGGATATCGCTTGAACGGATGCTGACGAACAAATTTTCCTTTCGGGGGAAGTCTGCTGAATCATGCAGAAATTTCGAGAACATGAGACTATAGCTACGGGCTAAAAACAGAAAACCATGCATTACTCCTTAAAATTCATAACTGTACAAGAAAAGACTGTTTTTTAGCGATAGTGAAATATTGAAGTAAAGGTTTCCGATGGACAAAACGACAGGATTTTTAATATCGATGTCTAATTTGTCATATTGCAGGGGCAACCTCGTTCCCAGGTTCTCTCTCCAACCCGTCGAGAGACCCTGGTTGGGTCTGGTCACGTGTCTCCCAGAATCTGGGAGATTACAAACAAACAACTTGGGGGAGGGGCGGATAAGTGTGAGATTTGTCTCTACAAAGCGTAGACCGTCGAGATCAGTGGAAACTGCGTATCCGACTTTGTCTGAATGGTCCTGTTTTTTATAGTTCCCGGACTAGTCAAGACAAAACCTCGAACGCCGAATCCTTTGACAGCGAAAGCGTAACTTCCTGCAGAATATCTGGATTTTTATCGGATGTTGCAAGGGAAATCACGGATTCACCACATGTGGTCCTTGTGCAGTTAAAAATATTTTAGACGGTTGTATTCATACCGAAACGCAGTGGGTTTAAATTGCCATTTCTATGTTATGGAGGCCACCTTTAGAAAGCAAACGTATGTATTTTCAAGACTATGATTATGCAGTTCGAAGTGGGGCCGAAAAGATGCATCAAGCGTTGCCGTCCTCACCGACCTCGAAAATATTAAAATCAAACAGAAGCAACAGGAAGAGAGAATACGCCGCTCGGACTCAGTTTGATTGTTCAAATGAAAAGAGGTAAACAGAATCTTAGAAGAGTATATTTTTATCCAACGGCTCTGTGTTGTATTTTTGTCGTCGTTTAAAATCAACAGAATAGCCGGATAGGTTTCTTTGTTAAAAAATATGGCTTGCACGACTGCCAACCGTTTATTGTTCTTTGTTTAATTTTCTAGAGGGTTAGGTATATGCTTTAGAGGATTCAAAAAAATCACTGAGCTACATTTGTTTTTTTAATAAAGCTTTCATTTGGACCATATACAAGAAATCCTTTCGCTTTGGAAGGTTATCACTGAGTTATGTTGTCTGTTTTGTCTCTGTTTATACTATTTCCTGTTGTCTTCAGTGTCGCGTTTTGGTCACCTTTGCTTCTGCACGTACTATATTATATTTTTGTTACCTCTATTTACCACTAAAAGCGATACGTTTTTTCTGTTGCCGCATTTTAAAAGGTTAGGGGTAGGAGAAAGCTGACATTTCAGACTACAGCTTTCCGTTAAGTCATTAGAGCTAAAATATTATTTTGACCGTGAATGTAAAATGAATCCTCTGCTCAACGTAACTGCTTTGTTTTGTCACCGCTAATGGTTTAGGTTTTGCATGTACTGATTCGGGCCGATTACGAGCCCCTGTCACCGACAAACATTGATTCTTTCAATGCAAGTTCAACGAACAAGGATTTTCCCTTCAATGCGGATAAACACGCGCTTGTGTCTTATTCAGGATCGTAGATTTTAGTATCTAATTGTTGCCATCGGTTTAACTGCGATAACACGAGTTTTTTATTTCTCCGCTGGTAATTCGCTTGTTTATCTGGTGATAGCTCTGTTTAGGCAGAAATTTCCCGAATTTCAGTTATAGTTGGAGGCTTAGCAAACCTGTCTTGCCCTTTCGATCATTGCGTGAACGGTGAAAACGAACCAGACAAAAAAATTGAGAGACAAAGGACTCCTCCCTCGGAATTAATTTTGTTCTGGGATCACGTGACCAGACTCAACCAGGTCTCTCTCTCGCTCGCTCCGTCCTCGCTCCGTAGGAACGGGTAGGAGAGAACCCTGGGAACGAGGTTGATTGCAGGGTAAAACATTTGAACTCGTCATTGATTAATTTTGATCTTCTCATTCACGTTGTCATTATTACATCACAGTTGCTAAGTTTTTTAGCCAATCAGAACACAGTATCCAGGAATAAAGAAAGCGCCCTATTCCTTCGACGCCATTGCGTTCTCTGAATTTTGAGAGAAGTTGTTGTGCGCTTTATTTCCTTTAGAAAAGGCAAGTTTCGAAGCTAAATTCATCATGCAGATCTTCGTGAAGACCCTAACTGGAAAGACCATCACTCTTGAGGTTGAACCAAGCGACAGTATTGAAAATGTGAAGACGAAGATTCAAGACAAAGAAGGGATCCCTCCTGACCAACAGCGTCTTATCTTCGCTGGAAAGCAGTTGGAAGATGGCCGTACCCTGAGCGACTACAACATCCAAAAAGAGTCCACCCTTCATCTTGTACTGCGTCTGCGTGGTGGTATACAGATTTTTGTCTGGGATTTAAGGCTACGTGGTTTCTTAAATAGGACCCTGACTGGACAGACCATCACCCTTGAGGTAGAGCCCAGCGTCTCCATTGAAAATGTCAAGACCATAATCCAGGATAGGGCCCTTGGCATCCCAACCGAACAGCAGAGTCTTACCTTTGCTGGCAAGCGGCTGGAAGATGGCCATACCCTGAGCGACTACAACATCCAGAAAGAGTCCACCCTGCAACTTGGTGTCCATGATCCTTAAAATTACTGGTGCTGCGTCTGCGAGGTGGACAGTAAACTTCAGATTTATGAACTTTGCTTAGGGCCACATTCACTAAACAGGAACTAACAAGTTAAAAGTTTCACAGCTGTTGTTTTCAAGATTATTTCTATTTCATGTTTTTCTTTTTTTGAAGCCTCAAAGCAGAAGTGTAAAATATTTACAAAGTAGTGTCATTAGGTTCATTGGAAAAAGTATCTCGCGTTGTTGATGTATGTTGTGTTATTGGGGGGTTCAGGTGTTTGGTTTTCAGCCGTTTTTAAGAATAGCCTAAAGTTAAGTTGTGCAATTGAATTGTTTCCCTGTTGATGTTTACTGAAAATGGTTTTGGAATTATGGGTTTTTTCTAAAAGGGGTGTATGGAAAACATTACAGCACAACTAACAGAAAAGGAAAACCTTTTTAAACCCAATAGAAAAAGCCATGAAGTCAAAAGTGCACTTGTCAGTATAGTGGTTAATAATGGACCAATATTTCAATTTAGTATTTATTTACATGTATTAAAATAATTCATACTTGGTATGTTTATTCCCAAGTCTTGAATTCAAAGTGTTAATAATTATTATTACTTCAAAATTGGGCTATAAGAATTTCTAGAAAAGGGTTTCTCCTTGCTCTTGTTTGGCTAAAGTTGACTACAAGATTTCCCCAGAATTATCACCACCAGATCCAACATTAGGGATTAAAAGAAAATTGTTGCAAATGCCAAGTGTCTTTTAGTCAGAAGCCATTTGCATTAATTTTGATTAAGAATAATGTTAGGTGAACTGTATTGATTCTTGGTTATGTAACATTTTTTAAGAGAGAAAACAAAACAATCTGTCATGTTGGGTATGAAGTATGTTGATGAAAAGATTTTGAAGGCGTTCAGAACCTGCCAAGAGCATACTATAAGGATTGTTTCAATTCTGGGTGCCGTCAAATTACTGTTTACCTTTGTTGTATTGAACAAAGTATAAAACTAGACAATTTTGTCCTTACAAGCCAAATATAAAGCAACTTTGGTATTGAACTTGACATCACTTCTTTCTTTCATAATAGTGGCCAATTTATAGAGGTTTTCACTCTTGTGGCCAGCATCTCTGCAAATTTATTGGAACAAAAGAAAGCAGTTGCATAAGAAAAGAGTTCAACTCCCACAGGATTTGTTTGGCACACCAACATTTGCTCCCTATCATTGTTTTGGGCACCAGTATGGCCGCTGTGACGTGAAAACACTGTAGACAACTTGAAAAGATATTGTACCATGTAAAAATTGTAACTTAAGGTTTAAGAAATAAGGGTTTAATTTTCGTTTGGCATCAAAGGCCAGCTTATCAGGACTGGGGTGCACGGGGTTACTTGGGTTAATTTTTGATGGCTATGTGCCTCTGGCCTCTCAGAACACCTACCCCATTATACCGGTAGTCTTTTTAGTGGCCAATTACAGACCCCATCTTGGTCACTTTAGGCTTAAGTAATTTACTTAGCCACTTCCGGTTAGACATCTACGTTATAAACTAAGTCTTTTAACTACCGGTAGGTCAGTCATTCTAAAATGAATTCTCACATTTTTTTTTTCAAATTCCTCGATATAAAACTTTCTTAACCCCAAAATTCCGAATGAGCCCATTCTAGTGACTCTTTTGAAAATGAAACCCAATTATATTAAAGTGCCCATAACGAATTTTTTTTTATTTTTCTATCCAAATCTGCACATCAAGCAATGGTGTTCCCCGAAGAAATTTTTTGATTCCGACCAAACGCGATTTTTTTATGATTTTTTTAAGTCTTCGAAATTTGCCGCCATTTTGTTCCACCATTCGCATTAGTCTCCTCTAAGTCGAACTGGAGCCATGACGTAGTCGTGACGTAGGTTCAGGAAATCTTACTCAAGAAAAATTGTGCAAAAGCTGCTTCTTTGTTAACTGTTCATCAGTTATAAATAACCCCAGAGCCCCTTGTTTATCTTTGTCTAAATGCCACACGACTGGAAGCCAAGCAAGGACTGTTAGGATGAGAATATCTTCTTGCAAAACATTTGTAACAAGTCGGCCACATAGCCTTTCCTTTCACAGCCCAATTCTTATTGTTAAAATAAAAATTAAAAGAAAGCCTCCGCATTATCTAAGCATGATTTAAGCATTAATTAAGTGCTAGAAAACGTTGATTGGAAAGAGTACTTGGTCTATCATCTTTACACAATTAAAAAATAATTGCCTTTTGCATGCAGCCCAAAATGATTCATAAGCAATTCAGTTCTGGCTTTGTGCACTGCCATCAGTGGTCTAATGAAATAAAGGCATATAACAAAGTATTATCTTGACCTTAGTATAGCAAAGGAGATGTTCTTTCAGCAGAAAATACGGTAAACCAAAAGCACACTGCAATGAACTTAACGTACATAACATTTCTGTAATGTAGTCGGAGCTTGATTTCCTTTCCTACTGTAGCACCGACGAGTATCCAGAGGAATTAGAACAACTGATTCTTACAGAGAATTGCTCTTAAAATCTTGATTAGGCTAATTAATAACGCCATACAAGTTCAGTATCAGCTTGATTTTTAACGAGCAAGGAGCAACAGTAAGAGCTAACTAACCATTACGGTCGTCGAGACAGGGGCAAAGTTTACCGCACAACGAAGGCAATACTTTCTTTGTCAAGGCTCGTTGTCTTCGTAGAAAGTTCTCAAACTTTACCTGCAGTTCTCTTCTTCACTGCCATTGCATATAAACAAAACAGGATTGTCGCAATCAACGAAATTTTATGTTTGCAGGTCGAGAGGGCACGAATTAAAATGTTATGTGCAGTAGATTACATTTTTAATTTGCTTTGCGCATTCAATTGCCTTCAGCCAATGAAAAAATTCGTATTTTCCGTTGCGTCCAGAGCCACTGGTCGGTTACAAATTAAGCCGAGTGGCTCTGGGGACGAGAATGGTCTTCAATCATCCAGTTCCTCAAGTCGTGTATGCAGTCACGCATGGCATTTAGCGCGGCCTCGTCCTCCCCTTGCACATCAGCACTGAATGCCAAATACAGCTGTTTGTCATCTGCGTAGCAGTGTACACTTGGGAGGTGCTTGCTGACGATATGAAACAGCTTACTGGTGTAGACCGTAAACAGAAGAGGCCCGAGACAACTCCCTTGAGGAACTCCTTGTCTAAGTGGAAAAGCAGATGACAGGCCATCATTTACAGTGACACGCTGTGTACGATCCGCAAGGTACGACGCAAACCATTCTAGTGCCTTGCCATCCACACCAAATCTCGACTTCAAACGATTTAGAAGAGTGTCGTGTCGAACAGTGTCAAAAGCAGCGCTAAGGTCAAGGAGAACCAACAAAGTGATCTTTTGCGCCTCCATATTCCACAAAATATCATTCTTTACTTTGAGCAGTGCTGACCCTGTGCTGTGATTCTGCTTATACGCGGACTGGAGTGGCATATGCAAATCATTAGTTGTCATGTGGTCAATGAGCTGATTAGCCACAGCCTTCTCTGACAGTTTGGCAACATAAGGGAGGTTGCTTACTGGGCGGAAGTTGTGGAAAGCAATGTCAAGTCCACACTTTTTAAGCAGCGGTTTTAGTAAAGCCTCCTTCCAATCGCATGCGCACTTGTTCTTGGGAGAGAGTCCTGAAACCGGTAAACTGTTCTTTCAGGCAAGTAATGTCAGTAGCAGGTAGAGATGGCACGGATGGTGTAGATAAATTAGCCAAAGACGCGTTTATATTATCAATCTTCTGTGCAAAGAAATTTCCAAAATCATTGGCAAGCTGAACAGTGTCAACACGAGAAAAGGTCGACGGTCCCTTTATGTTGAAGTTTCCAAGCCTTGCAAAGTCAAATCAGTTTGCCTTGTAAGGCAGTTGTCCTTTGCCTAGAACAGATTAGAGTAGAGCTAAGCTGATGCACAAAACTCTTGCATTTGCTCAGCAACGCAATCGCGATTGGCTTAGACTTGACGGCACCAAGTGGCGATCGTGAACTGGGAGATCCATAAAAAATGCCCAATTTCGTTTTTTTTAGGGTCGATCATTTTTGACCACTTGAGGGGGAGGGGGTATGGGTAATTTGGTTTGGGTTAGAATTTTTGGATCATTATAGGAAACTGTCCACATACCCCTCCCCTGAGCCAACATTAACACTTATTTCTCACTTAGGGCAAAATGTTGGCTTAGGGGAGGGGCAGGTGGGCAGTTTCTCAGAAAAGTATAATCCAATCTTTTTTGTAGACTGCGAGCAGTCCCTCTTCAGTCAGTCGAGTCTAAGCTCTGCAGGACTGGAGAGGGCGAAATGGCCGAGAGGGAAACTGGAGAGAGGCGGGAAGAAGAGGTACTGCATTCTCTTTTGTAACCGACGCGTTCAAATTTCTCCGCAGCCCCAGCATCGGAGAATTGGATTGGTTGATGAACAATAGGATGCTATCAGCGCGTTGTCACTGCAATTTATGACATTCTAACATATTGACACATCAAATGTAACACGATGCACCTAAATAGCCAGCATGTTTTGATCAGAACAAGTTGACAAGATGGATTCGGCGGCCAAAGAAAGTAGGCTGGAGTTTACTGAGTCACAATTCAATTCTCCATAGTAAGTTGATGTAGCTTCAGTTAAGCTGCACTTCATTTTTACAATTTTGGATCTGTAAATCACTATCCGTGATAATTTAACATTCTGCAAAGAAAACTAACAAGCTGGGCCCAGCGTGATACAGCATTGCAGAAAAACAATACAGTCACGGACTAAAGAAAATCGCTTAGTTATTCAGACCCAGAAGCGCTTTGGAGAAAATTGGAACCCTTATTCAACCGTAATAAAAAAGCTTTACGCTTCAAAAGAGGTCAAAGAAATGCGCTTGCATCAGAGGGAAAATCCTGCCGACCAGAAACAATAACTACAGTAAATATGTGTGTCATGACCTCTCAGTGTGAAACATGCGGCTAAAATCACATTTGCTGAGTGAAAATGTAGAACCTTCCAGAGCATAATCTACCCAGCAGAGAAAAAAAAAACCTTATTGGAATAAGCAGCATTTCGGCATGAGGTAAAAGTCGTGTAGGCCTACCACCCCCTTTTATTGGGAAGACAAATTCGGGGCACAGGCAAGGAACAGTTTTAGCTTTGAAGAGAGGATCTCGCTGAGCGGTACGCCAGGCTTGCTTGGACGTTGTAAATAAATTCTCTAAAGAGGTAAGTTCCATTCTTTTGAAAATTTACCTTACATATTCGGCAAAAGTCAGAGGCCTCAACTTCCAGATTGGACTTTCTTCCTCTCCCTTTGCGGACTACCTTTATTTGGGTGTATTTTCGTTAATGAAGAAAGACACACGTTCGATTTATTAAAGTGCCGTGAAACCGTGGGGATATAGTGCGCGACAAATTGAGTCGCAGTTATTAGTTATCAAGTGACAGATCAGTTCATTTTTAACCAGTTGTCGCCTTTGGTGGGCGGAGTTACCCGAACACGTCTGGTTCAAAAGAGAATGCAGTCCCTTCCTCCTTTCCCGCCTCCTCCCCAGCTTCCCCTCGGCTTCTTGGTTTTTGCCGTTTCGCTCGCTTGGCTTGACTTCCTTGCTCGCGTGACCATCCTGAGGGACTGCTAGCAGTCTATCTTTTTTGGCCAAACCTCTGGTTATAGAAACTTTCCCCCTTCATACAACGGTGTAAGATTTTTTTACTAAATTACACATTACACGCCGTGAAAGATATATTTCTTTCCATTGTAGAAATTTTTTACGCCAGATATTTCCCCGCAAGATTTTTTTCCCTCAAAATCAGTATGCCGGATTTTTTTCTGAAATCACCCATAACCTACCGAACGTTAAGCTATGTCAGTTCAGCGTTAAGCCGTATTTCTGCTCTTCTTCTTCTTTTTGTATTTGGCTTACAAGTTTCAAAATGTGATGCTGTGAACAGGATATATTTCTGCCGCATGAAAGGCTGGAGTTGTACGGTTTAGTGGATTTTATAATCGATTCCTAAATGTCAGCGAATAAAAACGGTTATTGTTGCGTTCATTACTTTGAAGATAATAAATGGTGTTCTCACTGGTTCCGTATGTACATAAATAACGTTAAATTAGCCCTACCCTTGCACCCTGAACGAATGCTCGACGAAAATTTCATAATAATTCAAATGAAGATCTGGATCAGCTACTGATTACTGAGCCACAATACCGATTTTGAAATAGCATGCACGTCGTTATTCGAAAATTATTACATTTTGCGTTATTACATTATGCGTTAGAAAAGTTATTACAATTTGCGTTGAAAGATTATTACATTTTGCGTTGAACAGTTTATTACATTTTGCGTCAATGTTATTAATTACATTTTGCGTTAGTATTACATTTTGCGGCGATTATTTTGCGGCATTTTGCGGCGTAACAGTTCTCAATCGCCATTACATTTTCCTCTCTACAAAGGGGAAAGTCTACAGAGCTATAGCCTTGACCGCTCTGCTGTGTGATTGCGAGGCAAACAGCTGGAGAACTTTCACATGCGTGCCCTCCGTTCCATACTTGGCATGCATTGGCAAGACCGTATCACAAACCTCGAGGTCCTGGACCGTGCAGAGTGTACCGGCATTGGGGCCCTACTCATCAAGCCCAGCTGCGGTGGGTGTGAATGGACGATCTTCGCATGCCCCGTCAACTGCTGCATGGAGATCTTGAGGCTGGCAAAAGAAGGCAAGGCCGCCCGCGCAAGTGGTACAAGGACTCTGGGAAGGGAAACCTTCGTTAGTGCTGCATCCAGCTGAAAGAACTTAAGGCGGCAGACAGTGACAGAAGTCAGTGTTGCTCACCGACCCACAGAGCCTCTACCAATTTGAAGGACGACCGCCGTCAAAGACTAATGGAGACCTTAAGCACAAGGACGGGAGACACGAGGACGGCGTACCGGAAGTCCATTTTCTGGTTCAGTCATGCGCAGAACGAAAGAAGTTGTCTGCAATCTCCCGTCGTCCTCACGTCGACAAGGCCATTTTCACTGTTTTCATGTTGTGCGGGCAACTTCGCTTCCCATGCCAAACGTTTTCGTTTTGCACTTAGACTTACCAGATTTTTCGAAAGCATCGTAAAGAGTCATCTTCGTGGTGTTCCGTGTTGACGTATTTTGGGAGACATTTTAAGATAAACGTCGTCTCTGAAGGACGACGTTTAAAAATCTTTAGTGGCACTATTGTGCCTGCCACTGTTGCTAGAGAAAGAAACAAAAAAAAATCAAGAAGCCTCAAGAGTTTTTATTAAGGTAAACACCTATTGACTGATTTCTCCATCATAAATATGTAACTATTTGGAGTGTAGCAGTGCTAGTATATAGGGGAGAAAAAATCTTTTTGATTGTGCATGTATTTCCGAGAATAATAGCCGTCCCCTGAATAATCCCTCCCCCCCCCCCCCCCCCCTTTTTTGATGGAAATAATTCCTCCAACCGCTCGCCACATCTTCTCTTGTTTTATCCTTTCCTTGTCAACTCAAAAATTGACAACTTGGATAACAAACATCGCTGAAGTGGAGTCTGGTGCGGAAAAACTGATCAGAGTGATGATGATGCCGGCTCTCACTTCAAGGATATTTGACATTGAATACTAATCGAGGAATCAAATTTGATTCACTTAAAAAGCCCATATTCCCTCAAATAGTCGCCCTCTCCTGGTGTGAAAAAAAAAATCGCCCCCAGCTGTCATTCAAGGAAATACTCTCAAATTTATACTCCTTAATTTGTGCAACTCTTGGAAACAAATGCGATAAACAATAAGAACGCTCTACTAAACATTAACTTAAATAAGTCTTTTTCATTTTTCATACAGATTGTAGCATCAAGAGAGCAAGGTTTAGAAGAAGATAAAAAGGATGCACCACCATCCATTTTGATTGTGGGAACGGTGCTGCGCCAAAAAGAAATTATGATTATTGGAGAGGGAGAGGTCATGCTCGGTTTCTCGGCAGGAGATCACCTTAAAGCTCTCAAAGCCTTAATTTCCTTTTATTACACTCTTAATTTCTGCTATCCCAAAGCTTGTTCAAATACTTTTACCTTTATTCAAAAATATGCTCTCAGAATCCTCGACTCAAATCATACTCCTGTTACTGTGACAGTTTTTGTCAATGAAATTTCAAAATGAGCATACTGACTTTTTATTTTTATTTCATAATCACTGAGATACTTCTTGAATTTTTATAAAATGATAATGGTAAAACAAACAACGTTTTCCAGTAATTTTTTTCTTTCTTCATGCAGGCTGACATTTCCTCGTGAAGCATAGTCTTACTATGAGAGTGAAGAATGATCATCGCAGTGAATTTTCCAATTTAAGCAATTGGAAAGAAGAAGCCTGAAAAAAAAAAATCAGGGCTTCAACGGGATTCGGACCCGTGACCTCCGCGTTGCCGGTGCGTTGCTCTACCAACTGAGCTATGAAGCCACACATTGGGAGCGAGGTCAATTTATCGAGTTCATATCTCCCGTAAGGAGTGAAATTATGTGAAATAAATCTATATTGTTGGAAGTATAGTTGTTTACTCAGTGGTAAAAAACTTGGTTTACTATATTTTTTGGTTGTATGATTTATTGGTTGATACAGAAATCTGTAGGAGTATGTTATATAGACGATCTATTTCATCATAGAAATGTTCCAAGGTGCAATATAGCTGTAACTGAAAAGAACATTGATTACAAATAATCAGAGGACATATATTACTACTGCCCATTGAAGTGAAATTATACATTTGCAAATTTGTATTATATTACACTCTAAAAAAAGGCTCCCTAATACACTATCATTCGGTGTAATATTACCGTGCTATTAATATTTTATTACCCTTTCAACAAGTGCAATTTTACATTTGACCATGGTGTGTAAATTAACTCCTTAGTTGCGTGTCGAATTACACTTTTGGATACTGTGTAATACTACACATAAAAAAAAGGCTGCCGGGCTGGCAAAGCTACTACACTATCATTTGGTATAATATTTAGTAACGTTATATTAGTATTGTATTACACCTATAAGAAGTGCAATTTTACACTTGACCAAGGTGTAAACCTTTCAGTTACACTAATTGGTGTGTAAATAAAACCCCTGGTTATGTGTTAAATTACACTACAATACATTGTGTAATAATACACATAAAAAAAGTCTCCCGGGGCTGGCAAAGCTACTACACTATCATTTGGTGTAATATTTAGTAACGTTATATTAGTACTGTATTACACCTATAAGAAGTGCAATTTTACACTTGACCAAGGTGTAAACCTTTCAGTTACACTAATTGGTGTGTAAATAAAATCCCTGGACTACCCATTAATATCATGGATGACGAATTACGTTAGCAATCGAGGATTTCTGGATCGTATCGATCAATCGTGAACTCCACTCTCTCAACGTTTAGAGCTGAAATTTGGCTTAAGTTTTCACAATGTTTCGACAACATACCTCTAAGAATCCTTCTTAATGTGCTCTTTCCTTTGTTCAGGTTTTCTAAAGCGTCTTTTTATGCCCTGAGACCTTTATTCATTACATTTTAAAACTTCGTCGCCATCTTGAAACGGAGACGTACGGCAGTTGCCATGGCAATTTTGTAATTTCACAAAACGCTGAAATTTCGCGCCAAAATTAAGGAGTAATTCGTCACCTATGATATTAAACGAATAAATATCACCAACCATGAATATCTCATTTGTTATTCAAGGTGACTAGATTGAATTATATTTGAATTAAAGGAACAGTTTCAGCAAGCTCTCTCTTACAAATCGTTCGGTCACCACAATTCGCAAATTATGCGTCTCATATGCACATTTCTTTGGCCGGTTTGTACGAAGGTTCTTGAAGTTTTTCTTTTCAGGGGTTACTATATACTTGTAATTACAAATCTTCGTCGCATAAAACTGACTTTTTCGACATTTTGCGAGCGTTTCCTGAATGCTTACCTGGAAGCCGTGACTTTCACCATTTGAATCAAATATCACAAAATCAAACTTTTCTGCATTAGGGCAATGAATTACAGTATTTGGAGCTTTGTGATCAGAAATAATTGATTCTATAGACTTAATTTCAAGTGTTTTACTCTGAAATTCCACGCACGTTTAAGCAACCCTCTACGTCGTCCCCTCCTTCGGCGTAATAATAGAAAATTCCCCTGGCATTGTTCTTTATTTCCAAAAGTATCACTCGCTCCCAAAAATGGCCAAGTAGGTTCCCAGTGTCACCTCTGGTTAGCTGCTTTATACACGACACCTAAAGAAGAGATGGAGATGGAGATGTTTAACTAATCGATATATAATCTAAATACAAATCTATATTAGCCCGTTCATCCTAATTATTTTTTTGGCGACTATTTCCGGGAACCATCGAAATTTCATAAATCGTCAATTTATTTCGCCCACATGAAGCAAGCTTGGGTTAAAGCTTTATAGGCACTTTAAGTGAAACACGACGCGACAAACTGAATGAATGGTGAATGAAATCATAATTTTCATTTACCAGTGATTAAGAACAATGGATTCAAGGGAAGTATCTAGCCTTTTGGCCTGCAGAGTTGTTCGCCAGATTAAGAGAATCCATACTTACCACTTCCCCCAAAACCTTATCCGACGAATCTAAATAGGCTTCAACGGCATCTCGAGCCAAAGGGCTCACGGCGGTTACCGTGTGAACTCTTTCAAAACGATGATTAAAGGTGTTTGATTTCAAGCAACTCCAGCTCAAATCTGTTGCTACCCAATAATCGTCGGCCAAAGTAAGCTCTCCTCGACAGAGGATAGATAGTTGTTTCACAGCTACTGCAAATTCTTCATCGCTCAGTTTTCTTTCCTCGTCTTTCAGCAGTCTTACTAATTTCGCTTTCGTATCTTTCCGCCAGTTGCCGAGAACCAACTCCTGATTGGATACTCCTTCCTTAATTTTTAGATCCCACTTTAAGACGTCGGCAAGTTCTAAAACGATTCGAGGCACATGGCCAGCGTACTCCAGTTCATAGATGTAATCCTTGTCGGCATCAGGAATATCCCGTTCCTGTAATATGACGAACGTGAACAAAAAAATTAAAATAACAATGTTGGCGAATTGAGTTTAAGGTGGCTCAGATCTATTATTAAGGTGCTCACCCAACACAAATTGAAAGGCTACATCTTCCTTTTTAGACCTTCCCGGAGCTCACTATTTCTAGTGGTCTATCATCAATGCTGCGTTCTGATTGGTTGAGCTACTATTAGTCTGATATTTTTGACCAACGTAGTTGGATTTTACTAAAACAGTTATTCCTCTCGCCCTCATGTTTTAGGTGCGAGAAAAAAAAACCCTTTCCCTTCCCTTTCAAACGCCTGCCACGCAGGCTAATTAGATATTGGATGAAGTTGAAGTTGTGACGAAACGATGGCGCCATGTAATTAGCATATTACGGACTTTCAAAACGCCATACCATAAACCTACAAGAAGACGAAGTTTGGAAATATTTTAAAGGAGCGTTTTACGACTAAAGCCAGGGCATTTATTTTGCATTGACAAAATAAACAATATCCGGTCCTTAAAGGTTACTAAGTTTTTTTAATGGCAGACTCGTTAGTAAAACTAATGAAAATTCGATTCGAATAGCAAATAGCAAAGCGTATTATTTTACTAGGAGCCGTCTTATTTGATATCGCATGAAGCAAATTTATTGAAATTTTCGGAAATGCAGAATTAGTTCGTTAAATCGAAAACCTGGTCATAGTCAATGATTGATTTGTAACACAGGTGACTTCTGTTACGCAATTCAATGCAATTTTCGTCACCCCGAAGTGCTGCGTTTTGAGATGCAATTCATCTATTAAGCATGGTGACTTTCAGCGTCAATAGGACAATTGCACGATGACGTCATTTTACTACAGCTACCAGAATCCTTGAGTGTGTTGTTTTCTTGTGTAAATTAAGGCTATTGTTGTTTTATCCTCAGCGGAATTGGCAAATTTAAATAACAAAGCAAACACGAAATGAATTCTGGTAGTTGTAGTCAAATATCGTCATCATGCAATTGTCCTATTATTTTCAGCTTTTCTTTACGGTACAAAAAAACGACACGTTCAGAGCAGCGATTTAAAAATGTTGCAACATAGAGATTACTGTCTTCAGAAAACTGTCTTCGTAAACAAGAAAACTGGCTTTAGTGTTATGCTGCACTACCCAATATTTCCGGAATTTTTTGCCTTTAATGTTTGTATCTGCGCCAAAATCATTTACAGTCGAAACAGTTTCTCAACACGCTAGTTGCGTTCGGCGTGTAACAAAACTTAAACAAAATGTTAGACGCAAGAAAACAGAAACCAGCAGCAGTTTATATTTAATGGAAGAATTCTGCCAATGAGGATTGCCTCTGTCTTGAAATTCCGGCGACATATTCGGGTTTACCCCGGTGTAAGAACCCGTGAACTTTTTCTTTGTTTTGTACCTTTTGTTTTTCTAGGTTTTATTGTTTTGACTTCTTTGTTTGTTCTATCACAAGAAGCCTTCGAAAGTGAAGACGTTAAGAGAACTAATGAGAGACAAAGAAGATAAGCAGAGGTCAATTGATGTCTGTGACATAATAAACCTTTGTCTGAAAGGTTGCTGTCTCTTTACCATAAGGATTAAAGGATTTGGTGACTGTTTATCTGTTCAGCATTTATCTTCTGTCGCGTGTTGACATAATGATTGTAATTTGTTATATCGAGGTAGATTTTACGTTTGGGCCTCCGGATTATGTTCGCTATAAGGAAGAATTCGTTATATCGAGGTTCTATTCCATGCATTTTACTATAAATTTGGCTGGGACATAGGATATCGTTCGTTATATCGAGGACTTCGTTAAATGGAGGTTCGTTTCGAGGTTCCACACTGACACTAGCCTGTTCCAGGCTCCGAAATAGTGGTGAAAAGTCGTTCAGTAAATAGAAATGCGAAAAACACGTGGGGGCTGGAGAGAGACAGGGCGGCGGAGCCTGTACGCATTTTTTTAACGGCTTGTTCCGGTATATCAGCTCCTGATATACCCTCATCACTAAGACGGCCAACGCGAATCGTGCGTGTGATCTTGATGAATCCGCGTTGTTTTGTGCTTTGGACGAGTGTTACCCTGAGATCAGGCGTCATTATTTTTTTTGGCATGACTAGACGAGTGTCTGCGACTTGGCTCACGGTAAAGATGTTTTCGCTATTATGCCCACCGGTTTCCCACGCTTGCTAAAGCTGCTCTAACCTTAGAAACCTCTATGATAATAGTAGGGGTGACGAATGGTCTTTGCGAGCATTCGCGAGCATGCCGAGCACTGCGATTTTTTTGCGAGCACGAGCAGAAATAAAAATTTGCTTTGTGAGCTTGCGAGCAACGCAAAAATTTGGGGAGCACAAGCAAGTGCTAAGGCAAGTGAGCACTCTTTTAAATTTTGCGATCAAATCGAGCAAAGGTAAAATTTTGCGACCAGTTAAAAATTTTAATGGACCATTCATCACCTCTAATAGTCGTTTCGCCGCTGATATCTGTAATGCGAGACCAAGTGGAACACTGAATTTAAAAATGTTGGACTTTCAGCTGCAGCTATTGGCATCGGTGAAGAGGGAGAGGAGGACGAGAAGAAAGCGAGAGAAGGAAAGTGCGAAATTGTTTTCGGTAGTCCGGAGTCCTGGCTGATCACAAAGTGGCAATAACAAAAACAGTCCAAAGACTTTTAAGCTTTAAAAAGCTATCACCAAGGGAGAAACTACGAGCTCCACTCAAAACACTCACACTATTATAAGAGAAACACTATGCGGAGTTTACTGAGTCACAATGCAATTCTCCTTAAGTTGATGTAGCTTAAGTTTAAGCTGCATTTCATTTTTATAATTCTGGATCTGTAAATCTCTATCAGTGATAATTTTTAAAACATTCTGCAAAGAAAACTAACGAGCTTGGCCCAGCGTGATACAACATTGCAGAAAAACATTACATTCGCGGACTAAAGAAAATCACTTAGTCAGATCCAGAAGGCACTTTGGAGAAAATTTAAACCCTTCTTCAGCCGCAATAAAAAGCTTACGTTTAAAAGAGGTCAAACAAAATGCTCTCTCATCAGAGGGCAAATCCTGCCGACCAGAAACAAAAGTCACAGTAAATCGATATGTGTGTCATGACCTCTCAGTGTGAAACAAGCGGCTAAAATCACAATTGCTCAGTGAAAATGCAGAACTTTCCAGAGCATAATCTACCCAACAGAGGAAAAAATTACCGCCCCCTTTTATTACTTTGAAACCTGCAGCACTTTGAATGATCGAGTGCGAGATTCGCAGACGCCGTTTAAATAACGAATTTGTAGCCTGCGAACAGCAGATGTATTTCTGGCTGTCACTTCGGCGGGAGAAACTAGAAACTAGAGCCGAAGAAACCGGATGCTCTTACAGGATAACGAATTCGAAGCTATAAATTTCCACCCATTCGCACAAGGAGTTCGCGTCACGCGAAATGCTCGCGTGAGAAACTTGAGAATGATTGTAGCTAACTGAAGTGCTAACAGCTTTGACAACCGAATCCAGACGTGATAAAAATGGGCGGAAGAGGGTCGTTAAAGAAATGCTAACAGGCTCTCTCTCCCATTTTTCTTTCCGCCACCGCCCCCTTTCCCAAGTTATGCGTCTTATTTTCGTTTTGCTCGTTTTAATACGTCCGCACTATACTATCTGAGAGCCTGGCACAGGCTACACTGACACACACACTCTCTATTCGTTGAACATGAGACGATTTACGGTAAGTTCCCGGACTCTAAAGAATCTCTCTGTTATAATATTCTGAAGAAAAACCAGTTGCAATTTACATGCAATTGGACAATAACTGCATGACTTTCCACATAACAATGCCACTCACCAGTCTTTTGTTGAAGATGGCTTTGGCCACGTCAGGTTCTGGGTTGACGCAGCACACAAAATCCAATTCATCTACACTAAGAAATGGATTTTCGCCTTTAACCAATGCGCCCAGACCTTGTCTGGAACTTGCTATAACCATTTTCCAGTTCTAGAATTAAACAATGACTTGTAGTCGGTGGAGAGAAACCACATACATATATTTAAACCATCATTATTTTTTTGTAAAACACTTTTAAATTATTAAGGGTATACAGTTGAACTCGTTAATTCGTACTTCCCTTTAATTTGCCGAATGCAAACTGTTAGGTATTCAGTAAATACTATTCATATTGCAATGTTTATTAGTATTATTTATTTGCCCCAGTAAGTGGGTTTAGAGGCAACTTTTTGCAATATTTATTGATGGCATGATAGTTCAGTTTAAAAGTTGACGTAGCCATATTTTCGAAACGGCGAGATAAAATTCGCTAAAAAATTCACATTTATTTAGCAAAAACACAAGTTGAAATAAAAATATTTTACCCGAATTTTGTCGACGCATTTTTCGCTCCTTACACAAGTTGAATTCTTTTGTAGTCAATGATTGGAAAATTAAACAAATGGAAAATGAATTGTTACAGTATTTATTATTTTACCGTCTTCGCCTTTGCATCCTTTAACCAAACCCTCAGTAATCGTTGAATGTCTGAAGTTAACTTTCGTATCCACTGGATATTGTCAATTGAAAGTAGCTCTGGCTGATTCGCTTTGAACTTGCTGTGCAACTCTTCAGCTTTTTCCTTTGATAGTGTGTCCTCCTGAAGATCCTATAGGAAAGATTGTCAAATAAAACACAGTGACGCACACAACATTCATAATTGGATGTTACCAGAAACCCATAAGGGGTTGAAACGTGTAACTCTCATATATTTGCTTTGTCCGATGCTCGTGATTATTCATTTTAGAAAGTACCATATTTGGAACGAGAAGAAAAGATAACTGACCAATCAAACTTCGTAAACAACGTGACGTAATTTTCCTTCAGGTTCCCGCGCCCGCTTAAAAAAAATGGCCGACAAACGAGGGAAAAACTCCCGAAAGCCGAGAAAGCTTTCAAGGGTTGAAACCAGGAATATTACCGAAACACTGAACAGGATATTATTGCCTTACCACCCGGGCCAAACGTAACATTATGAAACCCATTGACGGCCTCGCAACTTCTTGAAGTTGTCACTTCAAAAAACGATGCCTCGTTGACCCTCTGCGCAGTAAACTTTAATATACTGCAAATAGGCTTTTAAAATTCTTATGTTAAAAGTCTAGAATAAACATTGAAAAATATTTTCGAATAAAATTCATTAGCTGCGTATCGAAAGTGTCCAAAACCTGAACCTGACATCTTCGCAAAAAGTAATGCTTGTAATGAATGTGAGAAGCATTTTAAGAGCTTAAATTAAACTTAGATGTTGTAGTCACGATCGTGTTTTGAGCTAGTTTTATGAATGAACAAACTCAAACTAATAGACAGAGAAGCCGTTTCTTGAAATTTTTATTCAAAGTCCAAAAAGTTAATCCTTTAAAGAAATTCAGAAAACACTACCTGGATCGTGGATCCGTTCACGCAAGTGACATCGGCTAAGCACATGGGAAAATTCAACACAAAATCCATCTCAAATCAGGGCACATTTTGTAATTTTTCTTTAGCGCCGAAGACAAAAATTTATAAAACATCTATGAAATATTTAAAAATACATAAATTCCTTTTCAAAAACGTAATTGTCTTGGCCATAGAGTGCAAAATGTACCTGAAAATTCAGCAAAATCTTCGCTGACTTGGAGTAGCATTTCAAAACACTGAGACCATGGGCTCCGCCGTGAAGAAAACAAGGTTGAATTCCTCGAAGGACGATTTCTTGATGAAAAGCTTCCCTTTCTCCACAAAAAGAAAGCTGAGCATTCTTTTGAACTTTCTCTTTCCACTTTTTGTCTTTTAACGGTGTATTTTTAGCCTTGAAATGCAGAACTCTTGTGTTAAAACATCTGCATGGTGATCGCTCAGCAGCCATTTTGTTGAAAATGGATATCCGTCACTAAGATTTCCAAATATGGTCAAAATGAATATTCACAAGCATTGAACGCGAGTTACACGTTTCAACCCCTTATGGACCCCCTTATGGGTTTCTGATGTTACTAACAGGAGGAACGGGGAGCGGGGAACGGGGAACGGAGAACGGGGAACGGGGAACGGAAGTCTGGGAACGAGTAGTCAGCGGTAACCTCCATAAAATCCAATATGGCCGATGATCGGCGAAAGAGAACCGTCGAAACAAACTTAAATAACGTCGCTATTTTACTTGAACTAATTATGGTCATGGGGTGCTTGAAAGAATACGGACGTAATGACATTTTTCACCTTTTTACGTTGCCTTTTACTGAACAATTATCCTTGGGAAACAAAATATGCTCCAACAGCAGTTGAAAGAAGCTACAGTCGGGACAAAAACTCTCAAAGCACAGCCATATTTGGAACTCAAGCGAATCTATACGGTGTCTAACTCACAAAGCAATGAACTACTTTTGCTTGACGCGTTTCGTAGGGTTTTGGCTTAAATACATGCTGAAAGATAACGTAGATCGAAGCAGTCAGGTGTATTTCCTCGACAGTAATAGTGTGGCAGGACTAGTGGAGGTCCTTCCTAGCTGAATCGTTTTTTTCCAGCCCAAATTAAAACATGTTGGCGAGGAGATAAAACTGTAAGTCTAATATATTATATTTACAAACCTATGATGAGAAGTAAGTGCAAATTGTATTATGTGAAAAGATAAGATGGATCAGGTTATTTAATACCTCAATAAAAGGCAACTTTAAACATATTAACATGCAATGTGCCAGGAATATCAACCATACCTTGCTCTTAAAGATGACAGTTGTTTCAGAGCAAATGGCTATGCTGTGATTTTATTTTATTATAACCATGGTTGAAATTTTGCTTCCCTTTGTTTGGGGGAACGGTAATATGAATTTTCTAATAATGAGTTCAAAACAAAGACATTAAAATTCAAACTTAGGATAAAAGTGAACCACAACTGAGCTGCAATATTAAGTGTTGCAAGTGTACATGGGGAAGTACTTTGGTGGGAAGGTACTTTTTAAAGGCTAGCTGTTAAAATATGCATGGGAAGTATACTTCCTCTGTTTAGCCCTCTGAATGCCTCTTTTTTTTCCTAGGGGGAGTCCTTTAATGTTATTGCAGAGGGGAGCTCCACTTCTCTTTAATGAACGTTATTTTTACTCTGGAGAAAAATATTTCAAGCTCAGTGTAAAACTGAATGTGTCAGTGACTTAAACCAGTTAATATTGTCAAGCTGCTTTATTAGCTTAATTCAGTAATATTGCAACTTGCACCTTGCACCATCAAGCATCACATCATCAATGTTGCAGAGGTTGGCAGCTTATTAGAAGGTGGTTGATAAGCCTTCAAGGAAGCTGTCTGTAGTTTTGGAAATAAAGAGTTCAAGGTCACACAAGTGATGGGAGGCAAAAGATTGGAGTGCGAGTATGTTTTTCAGTAAACATGCGCAACTGTATGTGTATAGTGGCCACATTACACTTACGCAATGTTTCATGAACATATCGGGATTTTAAAAAAAGGGGATGCCATGAAAGCTTTTAAATGAATAAAAATTCATTTAATGAAGCACAGTATCAAAGAAATTAAAGAGAAGAATCAGACTACAGTAACAGTAACCCAGAGGGGAGGAGGGGGGGTTCTCACTGAAGTTTTATACGAAGAGGCCCTGCCCCAGGGACCAACCCCTTAGCCTTTGTATGTACCTTTTTAGACAGTAAAGGTACCCCTTTTGTATACCCGTCAGTGAGAAATGGTACCCCTTTCACATACCTAATTTTGAACGCTGCATCCCTTTTTGAGTCCTGTAAATACACCATCTTTACAATATGAATAAATCGCTAAAACAGGTTTTCTTGTCTCTCACATCCATAAAGTGCACCTGTGACTGATCTCATTTTGATCCTTCAGCTGACTGAAATCACAGATGTCCCTTTCATATACTTCAACTATAAAAAAAGACCCTTCCCTTTCGTGTACCTGAAGCCTGAAAAGGGTAACCTTTTCGGGGGGAGCCTCTCTGTTTAGGCCATTATAGTACCCCCTCCTGCACTGAGGACAGTACTTGATACAGTGATATTGTATGGTATGAGTTGCACCAAACGTTTTGTGCCCATGAAGAGGTACTTTGATTATTTTAAGATAATTTTCATTTTTCTTCAAAAGATAGGGAAGAGTTTGGGATCTCATTCTAAGTGGGGGGTGGGGGGGGGGGGTGGTTAATTGAGGATCTGCAGTGAGTGAGAATCTTGCATTTAATGCAATCCAATGGTTTTGATTCAGGAAAGGGTCGTCAGGGGTATTTTGCAGAAAGACAAATGGCCACCGTACGACTTTGAAGTTTACTAATTAGGGTGAGGAAAATGAGTGAATTCGGTTCCATTAGGGTCATTATACTGGTCTATACTGGGCGAACTGACCTGAAACAAATTATTTCATCACAGAATAATAAAATGATATTATTTTATTTTCATGGATCAGTGAAACACTTCAATATCGTGAATGCTTGCAGTGTAGTAGATCTATTAATATTAAAAGCAGAACCAGATTGTTAAAGTAGTCTTAGTAATTATGTGATGACATGGTCAATAACATTTTTCAAAGCAGACATCTCTATCAAAGGAAATAGGAGAAGTCTGCACGCAAGCCACTTCGATGTTTGTTATCTATCATGGAAAAGTAGTTTATTGCTTTGTGGGCTAGACTCAATATAGATTCGCTTGAGTTCCAAATAAGGCTGTACATGTGCTTTGAGATTTTTTGTCCCGATTGGCTTCTTTCAACTGCTGTTGGAGCATATTTTGTTTCCTAAGGATAATTGTTTAGTAAAACGCAACGCAAAAGGGTGAAAAATGTCATTACCTCCGTATTCTTTCAAGCACCTCATGAGCATAATTAGTTCAAGTAAAATAGCGACGTTATTTAAGTTTGTTTCGACGGTTCTCTTTCACCGATCATCGGCCATATTGGATTTTATGGAGGTTACCGCTGACTACTCGTTCCCAGACTTCCGTTCCCCGCTCCCCGCTCCCCGCTCCCCTTTCCCCGTTTTAGTAACATCCCTTTTTTCCCGACATTTTTCTGGAGTTTTTCCCGACTTTTCTCCCGACGTTTTTCCCGACTCTTTTACCGACTTTTTCCGCGACTTTTTTGCCAACATTTTTCTGGAGTTTTTCCCGACTTTTCTCCCGACGCTTTTCCCGACTCTTTTACCGACTTTTTCCGCGACTTTTTTCTCGATTTTTTTGCCGACATTTTTCTGGAGTTTTCCCCGACTTTTCTCCCGACGTTTTTCCCGACTCATTTACCGACTTTTTCCGCGACTTTTTTCCGACTTTTTTGCCGTCATTTTTCTGGAGTTTTTCCCGACTTTTCTCCCGACGTTTTTCCCGACTCTTTTACCGACTTTTTCCGCGACTTTTTTGCCCATTTTTTTCCCGACATTTTTCTGGAGTTTTTCCCTACTTTTCTCCCGACGTTTTTCCCGACTCTTTTACCGACTTTTTCCGCGACTTTTTTGCCCATTTTTTTGCCGACATTTTTCTGGAGTTTTTCCCGACTTTTCTCTTGATGTTTTTCCCGCGACTTTTTTCCCGATTTTTTTGCGACATTTTTCTCGAGTTTTTCCCGACTTTTCTGCCAACGTTTTTCTCGATTTTTTTACCGACATTTTTCGCCAGTTTTTTCCCGACTTTTTACTCGACTTTTTTCTCAACTTTCTTCCCGACGTTACTCCCGACTTTTTCTTTGACTTTTTTCCTGACGTTTTTCTCGAGTTTTTCCTGGACTTTTTTCTCGACATTTTTCTCGACTTTTTTCACGACATTTTTCTGGAGTTTTTCCCGAATTTTCTCCCGACGTTTTTCCCGATTCTTCTACCGACTTTTTCCGCGACTCTTTTATAGACTTTTTAAGCGACTTTTTTTCTGACATTTTTCTGGAGTTTTTCCCAACTTTTTTTCCGACTTTTTTCCCGACATTTTTCTATAGTTTTTTCCGACTTTTCTCCCGACGTTTTTCCCCGACTCTTTTATCGACTTTTTCCGCGACTTATTTCCCGACTTTTTTCCTGACATTTTTCTGGAGTTTTTCCCGACTTTTCTCCCGACTTTTTTTCGACATTTTTCTGGAGTTTTTCCCGACTTTTTACCCGACGTTTTTCCTGACTCTTTTACTTACTTTTTCCGCGACTTATTTCCCGACTTTTCTCCCGACTTTTTTGCCTACATTTTTCTGGAGTTTTTCCCGACTTTTTCCGCGACTTTTTTCCCTACTTTTTTCCCGACATTTTTCTGGAGTTTTTCCCGACTTTTCTCACGACGTTTTTCCCGACTCTTTTCCCGACTTTTTTCGCGAGCTTTTAGTCGACTTTTTTCCCAACTTTTTTCGCCAGTTTTTTCCCGACTTTTTCTTTGACTTTTTTCCTGACGTTTTTCTCGAGTTTTTCCTGGACTTTTTTCTCGACATTTTTCTCGACTTTTTTCCCGACTTTTCTCCAGACGTTTTTCCCGACTTTTTTACCTTTTGCGAGTTTTGTCGTGATCATCGCTTAACATTTCTGTATTCTAGTCTTTTACAACAAGATCCGAAAAGGAAGGTTAAGTTCAGCGAAAAAAAAAATCAAATAATAATTTTAGGACTATAGACACAAGGTTTTCTGTTTTCTTCCTACTCCTTCCTAGTCCTATTGCAAGATGGTTTACGGTTTACGGCTGACTTGTCCCCAGTTGACTCTCTGTCTATTATTATATTTCAACCAGAGAAGCGCGGTCAAGGGGAGAGCGAGGCACGCGTGCGATCCAAATACAGATGACTTGGAACGAGTAAGGCTTTACGGTCGAAGTGGCCCCTTCCCCTAGGTTTTGTTTTCTTTCGTGTTATTTTTACTTTTGCTCTTCCTAGTTTTCTTCCCCTTGATTCCATGACCTTGGGGCATAGCAATGCGTCCCTTGAACCGCCAAAATACAAAAAACAAAAGAGACAAAAGAAAAGGCCAAGGCGTCCGAAAGTCATCTCGTCCGCAGTTATGTTGCCCGAAATTTAAGGTTAAGTCGACCAAATGCTGAGTTATGTTAAAAGACTAAATGAAATTAAAATCAGTTTCTATAAAATAGCTCGTTTCATTACTGTAACATTAAAAATAAGTTCAGGAGCCCAAGGGCAAGCCATCAAAAAGTCTATTTACAGACAACACACTCAAGACACTTTTCCAAGTGTCCATCATTAGAAAGACTTGACTGTTCAAAAAAAAATATCAACAAATCAAGGGAAATAATTATTTCGAAAGTTCTAGTTGCTTGTTCCTAGGCTAGAAAGCTTTGCTTAAATTTTGGCCTAATCTATCATTGATAAGGAACCTGAGCCATGTCGTCAACAATCCCTCATTTGACAGGTAGGCGTGGTTACATTGGTGGAGTAACGAAATAAACGCATGCTCCTTGCCTTCCAACTACATTATTGGGTGATTTGTCTGTATCCGCCGTTGTCGTGTTCAGAAAAGTCTGTTCTCCCCTAACACGTTAAAAAAATGCAAAACAGAACAACTTTGTATGACACTTTACAACAGCGGGTTTTTGGCGTCCATCCACCGGGTTTTGTGTTGAAGAAGGCTCGAGGTATGTTTGAAATTTGTTGCCGTTTTCGTTGACCTACCTTCTGGCGATGTTCACTCGGAGGATCTCGTATGTTAAGTGTTGTTGGATGTTGTTAGGTTATGGCTTCAAACTTTTGGAGCACCCTAGCAATTTTTTTTCTAATGAAAATGAACCAATTAGTTCGGAAAACTCTAATTATTGGACGTTATTGGAAACTCAGAGCACAAATTAAAAACGCAGTTCGTGGTAGAGGGCAGAAATTACAACAATAGATATTTACACATACCTTAAACAACACCTGTGAATTGGGAAATATTCTTTACCATTATTGTAAAAAAAATTATAAAATGGAAATAAAAACCATCAACTTATGAATTCGATCGAAACACTGGAAAAAAGCCAAACATTTAAGCAAAATAAGGATAAAGGGTATTTCCTGGAAATCTAGATAAGGGGTTAAGTTAAGTTTCAAATATAAAACGTACATCCTATATTTTTAAATGTAAACAGGCCTTTGTTGAAAACCGTAATTGAATATTGCTCTACGTTAAGGACGGTTGTCGTGGAAGTCGTGAAAGTTACTAAATTAAAAAAGAACTTTTCTGTTTTAGAACGAATTCATGACAAAAGAAGGTGTATGCATGTTGATGCTATTTTACATGTCGAACTTGTAATGTAATTCTAAACAGCTAATACGACTTGTCATAACTACACACTAGCTACAAACCAACACTATTATATGTGTCAATATTGCAAAGATAACTCTGAATGTGGTCACGAATCTTCATAAGGAAAACAAACTAAATCGCATGATCGACCGCATGAAAGGCTCTTTAACAATTATTCACCGGGCCTCGAGCCCGAATGAGCTCTGAGTCAATAGTCCATGAGGCCGAAGTCCGAATGGGCTATTGACAGAGCTTTTGACAGGGCTATTGACAAATTGTTCAGAGGCCTTGATTTTTTTTTAGTAAAATCCAACTAGTTAGTAAAAAATATTGAGACAAAACAACTTTAACTAGTTAAAGCTAGAATTTAATCCTTTTTTACCTCCAAAAAGCCGGCGCTTTTCGCTATTAGCTGCTTAGTACTGAGTAACTCTACCAATCAGAACGCAGCATTGATAATAGACAACTATTTGGATTTTACTAATTTAGTTTAGCAGGTTGGGGCAATTTGAGGCCTCTCAGTCTCGAATTTGGATAAGTCTGGATAGGAATCCTAGACCTCATATTGAAGCCTCCCCCTCCCCCCCGAAAAAAAAAACAGAAGTCGTCCCAAAGGCTGTTAGCTTGACCTACTCCTCTTCATGATCCCTGCTTTTGTTGATCACCATAGCATTTATAGCTTACGAGAGCAGAGACGAAAGATCCTCTGGATACCTTGGCTGTTCCTGTTAAATGACCCGTCGGGGGAGCAGACGGGACGCGAGCTCTTTATGCTTTTAATGCGTTTATTGTTCTTTTTTAAAAGACTCAGAGCAACTTACTTTGGATGCATAAAATAAAACAACAACAGCATCAATACTCAGAGTCTTTTTCCTTTCTTTCTTTTCTTTTTTTTGGCGGGGTAAAGGGAGGGGGGTAATTGTATTGGGGAACACGCTAAGGGAAGAGTAGTCATCCCATGTAAGGGGATCTAGGACAGTCTTGGATTCTCAATTCCACGCCCTGGATTCCAGATTCCAGGTACTGGATTCCGGTATTTTTTTTAGTAAAATTTGGATTCTGGATTCCAATCTTTGGTAGGATTCCAGATTCTTTGAACTGTATTCCGGATTCCAAAGCCCAGGATTTCGGAATTCACAAGAAAAAATTTCCCAGATTCCAGAATCCAGATTTCCTCGACATGGACGAAAAGAGGAGGCGCCTGCAGTAAATGCCATAATTCTCCCTTTTTCTGCGATCTCTGGCAGTGTATAAAATTCCATTCGCTACATGGACCTTTTGGAGGATAGTCAGTATGTCTCTTTTCCTTTTCTCCCCTGGCGTGCGCGTGTCCTCGAAATTTCTTCCTTTGCGCTGATAAAACTCAGCGGCTGCTATACAGGCTACAATTATAGCTTAAAAGCGGAACCAGGCAATAGTGTCAAAAATTGTATTTTAATGAGTGATCCATTGGTACTGTTTTTGAACAAATTCAGAGGACGTCTCACATGCATAAATCAATCATTTCTCAGCAAAATGTCAACAGTATCACCAATTTTCAACCAATAATGAGAATAAAAGGAGAAGACTACCAGCCCTTCTTGTCATTTTTCTTTTTCTTCTTTGGTTTTAAGCGCCATATTGGTTTTTGAGAAGCTGCAGATGCTACACGTTCGGCAGCTTCCTTCTCCAGCCGCGCCTGTCTGTCAAGAGAAAAAACATTCTTATATTATTAATTTAGATGCTGTAATCTCTATCTCTAGGTATTAATTAGTCGCCAGATCTTTCTTTCATACCCCCTGCATATTCAAATTTCGGACCTAGCAATAGTCTGAGAGAACAGCCAACGGGTTTCCCCGCGAAATGACGTCTGAGAAACGCAGAAATTCCAGACTGATGACGCGTCACTACCGAGATATGGGTAGTTTTTCTGATTGGTCAAGCTCCTTTTATTAGCTAATCAGCAGCACCACCCAGAACTGGGTAGTGACGCGTAATCAGTACGGAATTTCTGCGCTAGCTTCTGGATCAGACGTCATTTCGCGGGGTTTCCAGCGGTGGTGTCGCGAAATGTCGGCTGTTTTCTCAGGCTGACTCAACCATTGACGTCATCTGAATTCATACTCATCTCTGGGTCCTTTCAATTGTGCTAAGAAAGACTGCTGTGCTTCTGATTGGTCGTGCCGCGTGGGAAATTTGATTCAACCAATCAGAAGCACTATCCAGATCTAAGTAGTGATGCGTCATCAGTATGGAATTTGTGTCCTCGTTTCTCAGAGGTCATTTGGCGGGGAAACCAGTGGTAGCGTTGCCAAATCTCGGCTGTTTTCTCAGGCTATTTAATTTCTAAATCAAGTGGAAGTTTTGAGCGAGTCGCAAAAAACTGATTTCTCCACAAAGCGTTTTACAAAATGACATTTGTTAAACTCCAGGACTGATGATTTGATGTTCAAGTCAACAAAGAAAGGACTACGGACACTGTGCGGAAACTACCCGCAAGAATTTGCTATGAATAACTTCCCGTTGTTCAAAGACGATCACCGGTGTAGCCATTTAGAAAACGCTACAACAGTGTAACGGTGAAAGTCTAAAAAAATTTTAAACAGCAAATTAGTTGGCGCTTCTTGAGGATCAATTCCGTTGTCGTGTGTTGATCTACTTGCCATGTACATTTGTTTCAATTAAAGGTGCAAGTCGAAAACACTTACCTTTGTCTCCAAAACACATATCTGATCGTCTTGTAAATGAAGAGCAGGGTAGAAACCAACACAACACTTGTAATCAATGTTCAGATTATTTCCTGTCTGGTAATACCACTGAACAGGGATCTAATGTATGTGACGTGACCTGTAAATAACAAAACAGTACATCATTACACTCCGCCAATTTCCAAATTACTTGGATTATACGGATACGGCGAGTTGAACACACAACCTCAGTGAGTTTCTGCTATGTTTTTGTAAGAAAGTCCTATCTGGCGTTTGACTGAGCACCAGGCAATAGCAAGACAGTCAGTGCAGGGTCTGAAAAGAGAGCCGGTTCTGATCCCGCATTCTCGATTCTTTTCAAAAAAAAACTTCCGTTTCCCAAGATATTATTCGTTTTTCCGAATCTTGCATTGAATCCTAGATCCCGAAAAAGTAGGCATTAAATTTAACTGTAAGTGAGACATAAACACTTGTTACAGTTTTCAGAAGATGTTTCTTAACCAGTCCAGGGATATTTTATTTAAAAAACGCCATCCATAAAGAAATGCCAAGCAGAGTAGCCGGCTGATACTAACTAAATAGGCGGCGATTTTCGCCGGCAGCCGGCTTCTTTTGACAACCCTAAAGTATGGTATTCAGCACAAAATGTGAAGGAAAGCACAGGGTACAGACAGGGCTGTAGATAATAGCCAGGAGTTGGAGAAATACTCGGCCCTCAACATATTTTTCTGGCTTTAAATAGGCAACTGTTTTCTTTTCATATTACCCGCCCATCAAATGCCACTTCCCATCTGTTATAAATTTAAGCTACATCCTTGTACAGAGGAGTTCAATTTGTCGTGGGAACATCCAAAACCCTACATAAAAAACATTTTTATCAATGATAGTTATTAATTCTTGATAATGCAGTCATTGTGTTACATTTCCATTACACACCATTTTGCAGTAAACAAAGGTGAATCCTACTATCAGCATCAACTGTAAAATTTAACTGCAGTTAAGGACACAAAATAACTCCAAAGTGCCCTGTGAGGAAGGTCAAGTTTTCAGGCAGGTATGTTTTCTGACTTACATTTACTGGTACTTTAAATACTGAAACATGAGATGCATTTACAAAGGTTTCTTAGGTTTTGCTGTTAATGGTTGAGGTCACACTAGAGACTTATGGTAAACTTTACCCTGGTTAATTTCCATGACTACCGCGGAAAGAACAAAGATGACCCATCACCGATACCAGGTGATCTGTGACGTCATTGCGGGGGCCTGGGGAAAGAAATTTTAATGCCGTATCCCATAAACCAAAGCTGACGGAAACATATTGAATTGAATTGGTGCGCGCGTTGGTTTATGGGATACGGCATTAAAATTTCTTTCCCCAGGCCCCCGCAATGACGTCACAGATCACCTGGTAACCATCGGGTTACCAAAAAAAATAGGTGGGTATACTCTAGTCTATCTAAACTTTGTTTGTTTTTTGATAGTTTCTCATGATTTTTGAGGAAAGTGGTTTCAAAAAGGGTCACATAACAGAATAGCTTTGGAACATCGGTGATTGTATTTATTCGCGTGGATTCGCGTGCAGTACAGTGCGATTGAACTTTGTCAAAGCAGCCGAACTGAAAGAAGTTATTTCGACATGGGGTCGAGGTTAAACCCAAGAGTACGTCTTCGATGGGTGATCAATGAACCTGTCACTAAAACATCTTCACTAACTTCGTATTCGAAACCAAGGTAGGTAATAAGGGAGCGCATTCTTCTTGCTCGTACAAAAGAAAATACTCTCTCACATTGAACCACCTTTGTACACTTGTGAGGGTCACGCTCAGGAAGTTACAGTTCAGTAATTTCAATTTAGTCAGCTGTCATAGCATGTCATCATTTGTTTTACTTATCACTCTCACGTTACCGATCACGCGAGAAAAAACGCCTGGAAAGTTAAGTGGACCTGTCAGGTTTACTACGGTAAAAAAGACGTTACGAGACTTATGTGGCATCCAGTAAGCCCTCGGCTCCACCAACTGAGCTCACCATCAATCAACTCATGTACAGAAAATTCAATTCAATCACATCACAGATGACTACCGAACATAATATTATAAAAATGCTCATCTCATAGATGTACAAACTTTATATAAGTAGTTGAAAACAAAGAATGTTATGGTTATACCTTCATTTGTTTCATGAGCTCAAACATTTGCTCAGGGGGTAAACTGGCCACTGCCTGTGTGATAGCTTCTGGAGCTTCTTCAGGAGCAACAGAGGGACCATAGGGGTTCACCTCTGGACGGGAACTTCCCTCCATACCTTGAAGAAGAAGGTACTCGGGTTGAAATCTACCACAACACAGAACAGTATGGTGACCGGTCATTTGGCCAACACGTCATTTCGCCAATGTCCTGTTTGCAAATGTCTTGAGTTGTTTGATCCCATACGAAACAAAATGAGCACTACACATAAACCTCATTCTTTCAGCTATGATACATAAAAGCACAATACATATGTGTACAACTCTTTCGTAAGCCATTGATTAGATTAAAAAAGTTGGGGAATTGACCTGTCTCTTGGGCGAAATGACTAAATACGCTGGCGAACAAGACATTGGCAAAAAGGACTCGTGGGTGAAACGAACGTAAATCCACAGAACAAGACAACACAGAATAGGAGTACATTAGAAGGTGATCTTTCCTACACCAGAACTCTATGGCCTGAGAAAACAGCCAACATTTTGCGGCCCCACCACTGGTTTCAGGGTAAAATGACGTCTGAGAAATGAGTGCAGAAATTCTACACTCTGATGACACCTCACTATCTAGATCTGGGTAGTGCTTTCTTGTGATTGTTTTGTTGTTAATGCCAACTCAAGTTAAGAATAACAAAAAATTAACTTGTCTGGTAGGTTTGGTTCTTAAAGGCTCCATATAATCAATAAGAATATTATCAGAATTTTAGCCTTGCTCCAATTCAAACATAAGGGGTGAAGGTCTACTGTAAAATAATAATTCACTGTAAACCAAGTTTAACCCATTCGCCCCTGAGCCACCCTTAACCCTTTAAGTCCCAATAGTGTCCAAGATTAATTTTCTCCTTGCAATTATCCATTCACTGTAAAGAGATAAGTTATGAGACTTGGCAGACTTGTGCAGAGTGAAGATATCTTTCAAATCATACTAAAAAGAGCTCAATTCAGTCAAGGACACCAGACAAAAAGGCAAAAACACCATGTAACATTGACCTGAAAATTTCCATGAAATTCTTGTTCCACTTACCCGCCTACCTTTCCTTTCATCCAATTCTAAGATCCTAAACACTTTCCAAAAAACTTTTCCTGGCAAACTGAAGCCTGCTAAATGCCCAGCAAAAGAAAAAAAAATGAGGCCAGAAAAACAAAAAAAGAGGAGAGGAAAAAGTGCAAAAAGTAAAAGTCTTGTAATCTCATAATTTTGCTTTCTGTGCATGCCTGGGCTTTTGCAAGCATATATTTGGCACCTGGATGAGAAGACCAAGAAATGTACGAACTGTAAATGGCTTTATTACAGTAAGTTTTGGCTCTTTATATCAGGATGGTGACCAGAAAATGGCTCGACTAGCTTCAAAAACGCATTTTTTGGCAAGATTTCCAGGGGCAAATAGGGGAAATCATGACAAATATAATATTATCAAAATCTGTTTCATTTAGCATCTATACCGTTCTCACTTTTCATTTCTTCCCTGTTCTTCTCCGAGGCAGCACTGTCCACTTGTAAGGCAGTTCATTCAGTTCATATCCATTCAAATTTCTCATAGCACTCAAGGCTGTCTCCTGGTCTTTGTATTCACAAAAGCCATAACCTTTTGGCTTTCCAGTTTCACAATCAAACACCTGAGTCTGTAAAATGAAAATAACGATATTTTGTTTTAACGAAATTCAATGATTTCTACTGGTAAACCTTCACACATCCAAACAATGTTAACTTTTGTGAGGTACGGTAGTACACTTATATTATTAGATCTTTATTAGCAGTTTCACTAGTTTCTTTGCAGATGTACATGTAAATTAAGCCTTATTGTAACAGAAATGCTGTTATAAATAAACCATTTACCTAATTATCAGTTTCATTATCATTATAATCATCATTATCATTGCTATTTTTTTTCATATGTTCTAAGCTACAATCCTGGACAAAAGTTCTTGGGACAGTACTGCAATATGCATATTTTTCCGTCATTTCTCGGCTCCCTCTTAAAACTGCATCATTTTCGAAATTTTCTTCCAGTTATCCCTCCCCCCACCCTATACAAAGTTCAATCTCTGAATAAAATCTGGATGCATGCATCCAACATTGTTTGAGGGGTGAGGGAAGGGGTTGGACCTGTGTGAATTGACAAACACACCCCAGAAACACAGACGTGTCCCTGGCCAAGACTTTTGTCCATGACTGTAGTCGAGTTTGAGTGGTATTCTTCACCTCATATTCTCAACTCCATTTTTCTTTCTCAGAGTGTAATAACTATTGATTCATGTCCCACCACATCAAAACCCTTTGGGACAACAATGATTAAACATCGAAATGATGCATAGATGAATTTTGCTGTAAATATCACAGATTCTAAAACAACAGTGATCAATTTCAGATACGTTCTCTTTTGTTCAGCTTCACTCTTTTAGCTGGAAAAATAATGATCACACTGTAGAACACAAAAATATTAAATAAAAGATTAACCAGTTGGTGGTAACTCATTTGAACTAACCAGTAACTAATTACATAATTTTTTTGCTTTCGGATATGTCAAGCACATTGTATTGCTTTCATATGGGCATCCTGACGATATTCTAGATCGAGCTTTACAGGCCGAGCCACAAAGTCATCTTTGAGAGTTAAAACTGGTCACATCAAAAGTGGTACAAGGATCATGATTCCTTATTTGTGTAATAATAAGTGTACTGTACTACACATGTGTACTGACCTGAAGCTGACAACGGGTCCAACTTCAGAGAAGATATCTTTAAGCTGCTCCTCTGATGCTTCGTATGGAATATTTCCACCTAAATGCAATAGCAAGATAGATATAAGACACGCATTCTTTTAAAATCATAATGCTGTTTCTTTTTTTGTATTTCCTCAATTAAGCACCTACCGTCTGAAAGGCACCCTACAATCCAACCAAATGAACAATAAGCACTCCCCTTTCACTTAATTAAATAGTGAGGATTTTATTAGAATGCCTCTTTCCTCAGTGTTATACATGTTGTTGTTTACATTTTTCCCACAAAGAAATACTTTTTCCTTATTGTTATAGTTATTTTTATGTTCTTACTACAGCAGTATCAATGTCAGCCCTTTGCAGCTGGACCTTTCCCATGCCCAAATTTATAAAAGATGCAAAAGGAATTTTTTTCTTCAAAGGACCAAGTCACTATTTGGCTAGACAAAACAAAATGAGGTACGAGCCAATCAAGGATGTATTCTGCCTCTTAATTAAACGAAAATTGTGCATGGTAGATACAGAATTTGCAGAAAGGTTGATCACTGTTATATAATCACTGCAGCAACGAATTCCTTTAAATTTCCAGATATTCTCAAAGCCCTGTGTAACCATAAAATCTTAGTCTTATGTGTCAGTAAATAAATAATGGCTTTCTGACCAAATTCTTATCCTTTTATCATCCCTAGTGTTATTCAAGTTATCTCCCATTACTTTTACATAGGAAAAGTGTAATGGCAGTGTTATCTTTTTAAATGACACTCTTGACAAATGACTTAAATCAGGTGGATTACAGAACTTCTTGAGATGACTGAAGTACAAAACATCTCTAAAAAATGTCTGTATCATCCTGACGCCTGTTTGAAATTAACTGGACACCAGTCCTTCCATGGTGTGAGGCTTAGTCCTCATGAGGCAAATTACAAGCAAAAACAAGAAAAAAGCAAATGTGAAAGAAAACTCGGAAAAACAGTGTAGTACTGCGTCTGCAATCCAGTTTCTGTTTTCTTAGAGCGTCAACACTCATTTTGCATCTAATTATCCCACATTAAGTCTCTTGAGACCAACACTACATACACAACTACTTTATTACAACTCAATCAACCATTTATATATACAATGATATCTTGCTATAATCTGCGGTTAAGGTGTGGCTAACAAGAATAACAAAAACGCAGAACACTACAGGGGGTCGTTGAAATTCCGGGGGGGAGTAAAAAAAAGACAGTCTCCTGATTTTAGGTCTCCAGAGGTTGGCATCTCTGTGATAGCCACTTAGTATTTAAAAATGAGGAAATATGTTTTTTTATCCAAGAAACTGTCTGAAGCTACTCTACTTCCCAAAAGCATTAAAGCCATTGCTTTCCAGATAACATATACTCTGGTTAGATGCATAAAGATCAATAGACCTAAACCTCTGTGGCTACAGAGGTTTAAATAGTATAGCTTAACGTCGTGTTTTTCAAGAAATCAATCTCACCATAAACCCCTAAGCTAAAACGTACCGAAAGCTGAGCGTAGAGATCGCTCTGAGACCACACAACCTTGCTGCTTGCCTCGATTTTTGGGCTCGGCATGAGCCAAACCCGGCTGCCGCCATCTTGATTCTAGAACTACCCACAATTCATCCAGACTTTCCGAGCCCACTCCCCACGCGGCTAGGAAGTCTTGCGAGGGAGTCTGCGAGGGAGGGAAGTAATCGAAGGGCAACTTATGATGTGATAATCAATCGTTTCGATATCTCCGAACGAAACTGAAAAATCCTTCCATCAGTATTTTGAAAAATATCGTTTAATATTGTACAAAATACTTTCAGTCCGTTGAGGGAGTAAGTTCGAAATATCCCAAAATATCCAGAACGAATCTGACAAGAGAGTATTGAGTCCTAAAAAGGCCCAAAGACAAAATCTCTGGGAAGAGGAAAGATTTCGTTAGTTCTTTCGCTGTTATGAACTTTTGTCACGTCCAAGTCTAGGATATCGCTTGAACGGATGCTGACGAACAAATTTTCCTTTCGGGGAAAGTCTGCTGAATGATGCAGAAATTTCGAGAGCATGAGACTATAGCTGCGGGCTAAAAACAGAAAACCGTGCATTACTCCTTAAAATTCATAACTGTACAACAAAAGACTGTTTTTTAGCGATAGTGAAATATTGAAGTAAAGGTTGCCGATGGACAAAACGACAGGATTTTTAATATCGATGTCTAATTTGTCATATTGCAGGGTAAAACATTTGAAAGCGTCATTGATTAATTTTGATCTTCTCATTCACGTTGTCATTATGACATCACAGTTGCTACCACGTGGCTTGTGAGCAAGTAAGTTTTTTAGCCAATCAGAACACAGTATCGGGGAATAAAGAAAGCGCCCCATTCCTTCGACGCCATTGCGTTCTCTGAATTTTGAGGGAAGTTGTTGTGCGGTTTATTTCCTTTAGAAAAGGCAAGTTTCGAAGCTAAATTCATCATGCAGATCTTCGTGAAGACCCTAACTGGAAAGACCATCACTCTTGAGGTTGAACCAAGCGACAGTATTGAAAATGTGAAGACGAAGATTCAAGACAAAGAAGGCATCCCTCCTGACCAACAGCGTCTTATCTTCGCTGGAAAGCAGTTGGAAGATGGCCGTACCCTGAGCGACTACAACATCCAAAAAGAGTCCACCCTTCATCTTGTACTGCGTCTGCGTGGTGGTATACAGATTTTTGTCTTGGATTTAAGGCTACGTGGTTTCTTATGGAGGCTGACTGGACAGACCATCACCCTTGAGGTAGAGCCCAGCGTCTCCATTGAAAATGTCAAGACCATAATCCAGGATAGGGCCCTTGGCATCCCAACTGAACAGCAGAGTCTTACCTTTGCTGGCAAGCAGCTGGAAGATGGCCATACCCTGAGCGACTACAACATCCAGAAAGAGTCCATCCTGCAACTTGGTGTCCGTGATCCTTAAAATTACTGGTGCTGCGTCTGCGAGGTGGACAGTAAACTTCAGATTTATGAACTTTGCTTAGGGCCACATTCACTAAACAGGAACTAACAAGTTAAAAGTTTCACAGTTGTTGTTTTCAAGATTATTTCTATTTCATGTTTTTCTTTTTTTGAAGCCTCAAAGCAGAAATGTAAAATATTTACAAAGTAGTGTCATTAGGTTCACTGGAAAAAGTATCTCGCGTTGTTGATGTGTGTTGTGTTACTTGGGGGTTCAGGTGTTTGCTTTTCAGCCGTTTTTAAGAATAGCCTAAAGTTAAGTTGTACAATTGAATTGTTTCCCTGTTGATGTTTACTGAAAATGGTTTTGAAATTATGAGTTTTTTCTCAAAGGGGTGTATGGAAAACATTACAGCACAACTAACAGAAAAGGAAAACCTTTTTAAACCCAATAGAAAAAGCCATGAAGTCAAAGTGCACTTGTCAGTATAGTGGTTAATAATGGACCAATATTTCAATTTAGTATTTATTTACATGTATTAAAATAATTCATACTTGGTATGTTTATTCCCAAGTCTTGAATTCAAAGTGTCAATATTATTACTTCAAAATTGGGCTATAAGAATTTTTTGAAAAGGGTTTCTCCTTGCTCTTGTTTGGCTAAAGTTGACTACAAGATTTCCCCAGAATTATCACTACCAGATCCAACATTAGGGATTAAAAGAAAATTGTTGCAAATGCTAAGTGTCTTTTAGTCAGAAGCCATTTGCATTAATTTTGATTGAGAATAATGTTAGGTTTATTGTTCTCTTTCAAAAGACTCAGGGCAACTTACCTTGGACGCAAAAAAATACAACAACATCAACACTCTGAGACTTTTTCCTTTCTTTCTTTTTTTTGGGGGGAGGGGGTAATTATTGTATTGGGGAACATGCTAAGGAAAGAGTAGTCACCCCATGTTAGGGGATCTAAGACAGTCTTGAATTCTGGATTCCACGCCCTGGATTCCGGTATTTTTTAGTAAAATTTGGATTCTGGATTCCAATCTTTAATAGGATTCCAGATTCTCTGAGCTGTATTCCGGATTCCAAAGCCCAGGATTTTGGAATTCACAAGAAATATTTTCCAGAATCCAGATTTCCTCGACATGGGGTGTTGCATTATAAAAAGTTATTGATATGTAGTATGGAAAACATTACAGCACAACTAACAGAAAAGGAAAATCTTTTTAAACCCAATAGACACAGCCATGAAGTCAAAAGTGCACTTGTCAGTATAGTGGTTAATAATGGACCAATATTTCAATTTAGTATTTATTTACATGTATTAAAATAATTCATAGTTGGTATGTTTATTCCCAAGTCTTGAATTCAAAGTGTTAATAATTATTATTACTTCAAAATTGGGCTATAAGAATTTCTGGAAAAGGGTTTCTCCTTGCTCTTGTTTGGCTAAAGTTGACTACAAGATTTGCCCAGAATTATCACCACCAGATCCAACATTAGGGATTAAAAGAAAATTGTTGCAAATGCCAAGTGTCTTTTAGTCAGAAGCCATTTGCATTAATTTTGATTAAGAATAATGTTAGGTGAACTGTATTGATTCTTGGTTATGTAACATTTTTTAAGAGAGAAAACAAAACAATCTGTCATGTTGGGTATGTCGAAGTATGTTGATGAAAAGATTTCGAAGGCGTTCAGAACCTGCCAAGAGCATACTATAAGGATTGTTTCAATTCTGGGTGCCGTCAAATTACTGTTTACCTTTGTTGTATTGAACAAAGTATAAAACTAGACAATTTTGTCCTTACAAGCCAAATATAAAGCAACTTTGGTATTGAACTTGACATCACTTCTTTCTTTCATAATAGTGGCCAATTTATAGAGTGTTTTCACTCATGTGGCCAGCATCTCTGCAAATTCATTGGAACAAAAGAAAGCGGTTACATAAGAAAAGAGTTCAACTCCCTCAGGATTTGTTTGGCACACCAACATGGCCTCCCTATCATTGTTTTGGGCATCAATATGGCCGCTGTGACGTGAAAACACTGTAGACAACTTGAAAAGATATTGTACCATATAAAAATTGTAACTTAAGGTTTAAGAAATAAGGGTTTAATTTTCGTTTGGCATCAAAGGCCAGCTTATCAGGACTGGGGTGCACGGGGTTACTTGGGTTAATTTTTGATGGCTATGTGCCTTTGGCTTCTTAGAACACCTACCCCATTATACCGGTAGTCTTTTTAGTGGCCAATTACAGACCCCATCTTGGTCACTTTAGGCTTAAGTAATTTACTTAGCCACCTCCGGTTAGGCATCTACGTTATAAACTAAGTCTTTTAACTACCGGTAGGTCAGTCATTCTGAAATGAATTCCCACATTTTTTTGTTCAAATTCCTCGATATAAAACTTTCTTAACCCCAAAATTCCGAATGAGCCCATTCTAGTGACTCTTTTGAAAATGAAACCCCATTATATTAAAGTGCCCATAAGGAATTTTTTTTTATTTTTCTATCGAAATCTGCACATCAAGCAATGGTGTTCCCCGAAGAAATTTGTGGATTCCGACGAAACGCGATTTTTTTTATGATTTTTTTAAGTCTTCGAAATTTGCCGCCATTTTGTTCCACCATTCGCATTAGTCTCCTCTCGGTCAAACTGGAGCCATGACGTATCGTGACGTAAGTTCATGAACTCTTATTCCTCTCAAGCTCAAGTGTTTGTATCTGTCTCGAACGTGGATAATAATCTGTGGAAAATGCCTGAGAGATGCAACGTAGCTGACCCTGAGAAACATATTTCAATGCACAAGAGTTCGTTCTTCGGCGAGAAGTGCCCGATAAAGCAAAAAAGAAGAAAAAGGTGGATTGACTTCGTGTTGGAGAGGCGGAAGATGTGGGTGCCCGGGAAGACGTCCTCGCTGTGCTCAGAGCACTTTACTGCGGACGATTTTGAAAGGCAGTTGAATGTGGAATTAAACTTGAAGCGTGAATTAAAGAAGGATAGCATTTGGGTTTGTGTCTACCCAACAAAACACGCCAAGTGCGAAGGAGAAGATGACGAGCCGCCATCTAAAAGGAGTAGGGATAAGCGAATGGTAAGAAATTATTCTCACACGTGTTCGTGACATTCCCTGTGATTTTTTTCTGAGATTTTGCTCTTAGTCCACGTATCATTAATGTTCAAGAAAGATCATTATAATTGTTTTCCTGTTTTCTACAGATCGCTCGATCTGCGAAGTCTCGCATCAAAACGCTGGGAGAACTTGAAGCGACGGCAAATGTTACTTCCGGTCCTTCCACAAGCTATCAGGCGGTAAGCAACCTGGGTAAACTTGGGTATGCTTGAGGAGCTGCGGCTGATTACAAGCTCTTATGTTTTGTAATATTTAATTTTTGCAGGCTCAAATCGTACAATGTTTCCTAGTTTTTCGAATGTTTTTGACAAATTACAAAGTCATTCCAGTGGATCCTCACCATTTAAAGCTGTTTGATATTCTGATGAATTAAGTTGGTACTTACAACATCTGAGTAACAATAATGTATCATTCTCTGACACATGTACTTAGGGAATGTTAGTAAGATGGTGTTTTTCATTTTTAGACTATGTGGAAGATCTCTTTCAGTTCTTCTGGGGCTGAATAAGCAACAACTTCAGGATGCAGCAAAAGAACTGAAGGAGATGACACCAGATCACATGGGTAGCACGCTTGTGGACAAAGAGTCTATGGAGGAAGCTATTAGGAAAAAAGAAAACAGGTTGAGGATGGTAACAAGGGATGTACCTCCCACATCAGACCCAGCAGCAGGACCTTCCTCATTGCCAAGTAAGCCTCTTTACATGACACCAAAAATTCTATTAGATCTGGCATGAAGCACAAGTAAGTAATATGTTCACTTTCCCTTTTTGAAGTTGTTGTTCTGATTTTGCAATGCTATAGAGTTACATTAATGTTTATAATACTTACACTACACACTTTTCACAAAATAAATTGTCACATTGTTTTTCTTTTTTAGCAGTGCCAGACCAGACAGAGAGACAACCAAGAGGGCAAGCTATTAGGGCACGTCCTGTCTGTTCTGCCTGCAAGAACCCAATGAGAGGACATAAATTTGTCACAGACTGTCCCTGAAATAAGAGAACCTAACAGTCTAAAGTTTTAGATTTTGAGGACTTGAGACAATTTAGTACACATTTAACTTAAATCTATGATTTACCATCTGTTACATCTAAGCCTCGACACAATACAAAAAACATTTTCTAATAGGGTGCAAGACTTGATATGTTTAGCCACCAAACATTTCAATTTTGAGAAAATGTCGCACCAGTGGTAAGTTGTTGATATCAACACACTTGCCTCCAGAAATTATTCTAACATCTAAAAATCCTTTCAAAGAATATTTTGTTGAGTGAAAACAAGTCAAGTTGACAACAGCCACTTACTCCAAACTTTGAACGTTTGGCGGCAAAACCTAAAATCACAAGAACATGTTTTTTCCTAGTGTGTACACACTAAGATGTAACCAACGGTAGTTACTGCTCTTTTTTCAACCGAAAATACATGATTTTAATGACAGTTTTTGTTTGCTCCTTTTGTACCTGGTTGTCCCAAGCCCAGAATTTTTTTATTTCATGAACTAAGAAAGAAGCCCTGGAATTTGTCAGCATTTTACTATTACATTAGGGGTTGCCTTGCACCCTTTTATGGTTTCAGCTGACTTCATGTTATTGTGACTGTTTCATCAGCATAATACCATCATTGCCTTACCAATTTTCTCGCTGAAATGTAGCTCAACAGGGCCTTGCAAATAACTTTTCAATAACAGTGTGTGGGGCACAAAATAGCATTGCACTTTGTGAGGGCCACAAGTTTTAAATTATTATTTGTTCTGCTTACTTAAATAGATGTGTAAAAGGAGATTTTCTGGTAGTACAAAAACACTATCACCAACCTATCTTAAACTGTAATGTGTTTATTCAGATATTTACAATTTTATTTTCTCACTGTCCACAAATAGCAAAGGCTAGTCTAGGTGGGCAGTGTCTATTAAACATGATTTGGATAATTTATGATTATAATAGATCATTTAGTACGTTGAAAACATTTCAAGGAAGGCACAACTAAACCATCTTGTTTGGGCAGGAAAAGGATTTAACCAAAGTCTCTACCCTTATTCTTAAAGTGCCAATGCACTGTGACAGAGGAGAATAATACATTACACATGAAACTATTGTTTTGATATGAGTTAACAATGAAAAATGCTGCTTTTTATTTGGACCATACTGTTTTAAAATGGTGTCAAAATTCACTTTGACATGAAAGAAAACGAGCAAATGTTCTCAGTAATCGAATGCTACTGTATTTAGTTCTGACATTCTGTCAATGATACTTGCTGGGCAAAGTGACCTAATTATGCAGGAGACCATTTATGCTTAGAATCCAATCACTCCAATGAGGCCAAAGATATTAATCTAAAAATTTAATTCCCAAAACTCTGGAAAATTTATTCAAAATCAAAATTATCTGTGGCTAGGTTTTTTCCATTTTATTCATCCTCCAGTTCAAAACCAGTGAAAGTTTCATCCTCCTGTAGAGGGAATGCATTTCGGATGGCATTACATGCACATGATGGCAGAGGTATTCTTCTTTTGCCCATGAATCCATACACCAGCCTTGAAAATTCCCGATAGGCAATTGATCGCAGATATCTACAAAAGAAAGCAGTAAATAAATAAATCATCCTAAAAAACTACAGATAACATCTACATTGTGGTTCAATGTCATTCTTCCTTTTTTCATATGTTTTCTTTACCCTATTATTTTCCCCTTCTTCCCACTTCTGGTCATGACTATCTGCCTTGAGTTGAATTTCCTAGACCTAACAGTGTGATCTGTAACTTCGGCAACATGGACTGTTTTGATAACTGATATGTACATGTTATGCAAATAAAAAAAATCACTATGTATTATTATCTACCTGTCCTCCGATCCCATCTTTTTGTTATACCCCTTGTCCTTTTTACGGTATTTTCCACTGGCAAGTCGCAAGCTCCATTTTTCCAGGCAAACAGGTCTAAAGCCAGGGTGTTCCTCTTTAAACGGAACCCTTTTCTCTTTTTCTATGATCTTAAAGGTTCTATCTACAAAAATGAGCTAACTATGTACAGAAATACATTATTAAACGAGATCATTCGTTTGAACGTGCAATCTGTCTTTTAAGCGCAAAATCTCAACGATTCACCACTGTGTCCTACCGTAAAGTAATTATAGAACCATAGACTTTTTAAGAACTATCGGTTCACCATGGTGAACCGCTTCAAACAGCGTTATTGAATTTGTTCATGAAGAAAACTTTCCCTTATGTGTATGATCTATGATCTTTTCTATCATTTCAAACACTTGTAGATGCAGTAGCTTTTGCTTTTAAGGGTTAAAAAGGCAAAGAATTTCCCGAACACCATGGTGAATCGTGTTACACTCAAGCCGCAGCAAATAATGTCAACAACTCGGCAATATTTACATAAGATCCTACTAATTTAATTTGTCCTCTTGCGGGAAAAGAAGACAACTAATAAAGACATTTTCTACAAGGAGAAACGGATTTTAGCCATTACTCTTGTATTTGATGGGAGAGACTGAATACCCGTCACCCCACATTCATTATCGGATTCTCCCTTTCACCGACAAATCCTCGCACCAAACCGAGTTCATCTTTCCGTGTCAAAATTATCGGCGTGTCTCTCTGCTTAGTATAAAATATCATGTCGGCTGTGTTTTTTTCAGTTTCCCAGCCAAGAAGCATTAAGAACGCATGCCGTGGAATGATCTGCTCCGACAACCGAAAATGGTTTTAAAACACTACTACTGTCTGAATTATGCACTCTATTTTTTACATATATAATTATGTATTTTAAATGCCTTACTTCCATCTGTCATTCTCTCATACTCGAAAAATAATTCATCATACAGTTTTTCTTTTTAATTTTTACTTTATGAACACGTATATTCCATGGACGGTCCAAAAAATCACCTTAATCTGAACCTGTCGTTATTTCCTCTCCTCCGACTAAATACAATACTCGTCAGAAATCTTGAAACGCTTGTGCGATTTTCCCCTCCCCAATGTTGATTTGGGATTTGCAGTCATCTCAGTGCTCCAAAATACGCGTGACTCAACATTGGGGAAGGAGAGGGGTGCATTTGATTGAGAACAAAGGTGTGAAGAGTGAATGTATGAAATTCGGAGAAAATTCAAGACAAATGCCTTCTGTTTCAACGATTTTTGACGAGTGTTGTGGCTATATAATTATGGTTAAAAAGAGAAGATATTGTTACCTCAAGTTCTTCTGAGTTTCTCTACCGCTCTTAACTCACTGTGCTTTAAGTAGGCCGTGTTTTCAATAAAAACGGTTAGGACAGCTTTAGGATTCTTCCAGAAGAGGTTGTTCTGACACGAGGATCTTGTTCCTCTTCAAGTTCTTCTTCATCGACATCAGTCATGTCTGGCCATTTTCAAATATTTTCTGTTTTATTTTAATTAAGGAAGAGGATTTCCATTTGGATTGCTGCAAGCGGAAAATATAAGAAGTGCTCACTACTCGCGAGTTGTACTCTCTAAATTGCTCGCTGCTTGCAAAGCAAATTTTTTATCTCTGCTCGTGCTCGCAGAAAAATCGCAATGCTCGCAAAGACCATTCCTCAACCCTAATAAGCAGGTATTGTGTGTATTATCCTACTGGTCCCTTTCGGAACCTTAAAAAATGAGGATGGTTAGACCTCGGCTTTATGAAGCATCTCGGAATACCTTGATGAAATACCAGTAATCTCTCCTGTAAGGAAAGTAGAAAGGATGTCCTCCCGAATTGCATACGTAAAGTGTTTCAAGATACATCCCTTAACACTTATTTACCAAAAGGCCTGGAACACTCACATAGCCTGTGTGGCAGGCACAAAAAGGGGAGGGGGAGAAAAAAGCAGAGGGGAAAGTAGAGAGGAAGCGCCTGCTGTGAAAACCAGTGTTTTTGCATAACTAACCATTTCCTGCTAATTTGATAACATGAACTGTCAATACATGACCACTCAGAGGTATGTTATCGGTACTTAATTTTACAGGTGTTTAATTTTGCTTTTTCGCGATTGGAAAAAACTCATGAAATTTAAGACCCGCAAATTTAAATCCTCGCGAAATTTAAGCGTGCAAAATTTAATACCCATAGAGAAAATTCAAAACACGGAAAAACTGAGAAATATGTAAAAGCAACAACATTCGATATATATACCTATCTAAGTTTATGGCAATTTTAATTAAGCGGCGGAACTTTTTTTGCACCGAAAAAAGTGCATAATTAGCAATTTTACGATTTTCGCTGTGTCTAAATGAACTATCTTTCGTGTTTGTTGGTTTGGGTCCCTATCTAAAACAGAAGTTGAACCATTCCTAAGCTAGCTTTTTGAAAAATTACGACTTTTTTCGGCTTGTGGGCAAGTTGATCTGTTTATATGATAGTATTTGTGGGTGCGTGAAGTCACTTTTATCAATACACCGATAACTCAAACTCCACGCGCTTAACAGATGAGCCGTTACAAACAGAATGGGATGCTTCTCTTAAATAAAAGTTCCGTCTAGCCAATTTTGGATTTTTGTCATGCTCAGTTTTTGGACTTATTTCTATAGTTGGCTCCCGGATGTCAACTTTTTCTCTGCGCATGCGTTTTATGGAGATAATGTTCACCTGCAGTCCCACAAGGTTTCCTTCGGCAGGTTGAAAATAATCCTTTAGGCTACGCTCTTCACAGCATCCCTGGTTTTCCTTCACAACGAACAAATCTTTCGCCTTTTACTAAAGATTTCCGCGGAGGAGAACAATGGAGGGAGTTTTGCAACTAATCTTTTATCGCCCTGCCTTGAGGCGGGGCCCACGATAAGATACTAGGGAACTGAAGAACCACGACGAAATTTACGACGACGTCGTCTGTTCACTGGAAAAGGACTGGAACGAGAACGTCAGTTTCGGCGGGAAAAAGGAAACTTAAGATGCAGTCGGTCGGTAGGTCGACGACGACTACAGTGAATGTAAACACAAATGTAAAACTGTAATGTCCGTTCGCAACAAACTTTTCCGCACTGGCGTCCTTTAAAACAACGCAAGATCTTATTTTTTAAGCCGTACGTCTAATTTTATTGAGGATGAAGAATGTTTTGTGTTGTCTGACCTTTTCGAGTGGGAAAACCTGCTTTCCGCACGAAGATTATTCAGCTTTCAACTGAATGAGATGACCGAGTCCGAGTATCTGTCAGAGTTTAGATTTGGAAAAAGAGACATGCTGATGTGATAGCTGTTTTCCGTATAAAGTTTATTTCCTCTATATTAACACATTTGATTTGCCTTACCTAAACGTACAAATAAATTTATCACTTACGAGTTCGCTCGCTCGGCCTCCACAGCTGTTGTCATTCTTCGAGGTAAAAACAATTCATCAGTCGAATTTCCAATCAACATTGCTTGTTAGGAGAAAAATAGGAAGATACCTAGACTTACGAGAGTAAAGAAATGCAAAGGACTTCAAAAATCGCTTAAAACAGTGGATTTATACCTGCCGAAGCTTGTGGATTGCACGACGACGTGATTCTTGTCCGTGATTCTACTATGTTTGGCGTCGTCGACGACAACAAAGGAGACTTTTGTCTGATTGGTTAATCTCATCTGTGTTTTCATTGGTCAATCTACTAAAAGTGATTCTAAGAGCGGGAAAGAACGCGAAGGTGAGAGGCAGCTTTGGAGGCGTCCACTAACATTTTCTCTCATTCAGATTGATAGTCTGTTTGTGCAAAAAGGTACTCGTTTGAATGGAAACTGTTTCGTTTCCCGAAAACATAGATTGGTACTTACTTTTTGTGGCAGATGCTTCGTACTAAAAAGGGAAATCGTGGCGAGTTATCGAAGGATCAATCCAATCGCAGTGAGTCAAAACCTACCGTTTTCGGCGCAACGAAACCCGCGAGACGTGGAGGAAAATTCCGCCTTTCAAGAAATGTCCGTCATTTTTACCAGAGTTTTCAGCACAGGAATGAATTACTGTTAAATAAAGTAAGTTGTTGTACAATGAAAACGTGTGATTTTTAACGTAGTGATGATATTTTGACCAAAACAGCGATAAGAGCCTATTCACTGACGCTGTGGAAAATTTGAAAGTACATGACAGTTAGCATGCAACTCACTAATAGTAGCTTAGTTCAGCGAAACGATGTTTGATGGTCACCAAACCAAGGCAAAAGTGCAAGAATATAATTAGCAAGTCATTTTTTAAAAAAAATAAGGTGGTTTCATTGATAAAATTGCAACAATTTTCCAAACACTTACGTTTACGAGAGTCGACACCAAACAGAAGGGGAAAAATTCACAGTTTTCAGAAAAACTTGTTCAAGTATCCGAGACTTTTGTCGTGGGCTTATACCTGCCGAAGCTTGTGGATTGCACGACGACGTGATTCTACTATGTTTGGCGTCGTCGACGACACCACGACGACAAAATCTACTTGTCGCGCTTGCGCAGTACACTGTAACTCACATCCGGTCGTCGTCGACAAAGTCATCGTCGTGGTTCTTAAGTTCCCTACTAAAGTTCCCATACAGACGACCCCTGCCGTGTACGGAACGGACGCCTTGTTATTCAGATTATTACGGACAGTTTGCTTGGTTCCAGAAGAAAGAAAGCCATTACAATTTCTCTAAATTCAACCAGCTTAATACGGACATTTTCTATGGCCACTTCAGTGTCCGTATTAACGTGACTGTAGTTACAAAAGCTCTCATACTTGCCCTTTTCTCCTTTTTAGGAGGACCACTATCCGCAGTGGAGCCCAGCCCTCAGAAGGTTTTGGAGACGCCCGTGTGTATGCATTCTGGTTTATCTCATTCAGTATGAGTGCCGTGGTAGCTACTACCATCACAACTGATGGTAGTAGGGACTTTAAAGGAGGGACTTTATATCCACAAATGAACTATCTAGGGCTTTTCTGGCTTCATTTATTCTTGTTATGGACCTTTTCATTGTCATGCAGGAAAAGTTAACATTTCCAGTACTTTTCCTCGGTTATTCACGATATCAGTGTATACTCTCGTCATAGGATTTTAAATTAGGGTCAAAATACAGGCCATTGACTCTTGGACCCAGCAGTCGTCTTTTCTTATACCATACACAATTCAGGAACTAAGGCCGGAGTCGACTGTTTCTAATTTTTCAATTGAGATAAATATCGCCGAGTACTCATCCTCGCAAGAAAAGTTCTTAAATTGGCCTCTTTTTGAAAGCGACGGTTTTTGGAACTTCTAAATGACATAGGGATGGAATGGTATTAGTTGAGAGAGGCAAGAAGCCATGTTTCACAGATAATAAGCACTTCCTAGAAAATAAATACCCTGCAAAATAAAACTGGAAGCCCATAAATTGGATCTCGGAAAAGAAAGCTTTAATACTCGTCTTTGCCGCTCCACTAAATGTAGATGAAGGTTCCGCTCGCTCTGGGAACTTTAAAAGACAAAGCCCAGAAACACTGTATGCTATTGATAACTTGACTTTCAACAATCATTACCCAAATTGGGACTGTCTTTCTCTTTTTACAGGACTGGGATTTCCCTTACTTTGATGGAAGTATGGATATCAAGCTGCCGGGGCTAAACACAGGAAATTTTCATTTCCGCCTTCCTGGAGGAGAGATTCGCATCACAGGAAAATGGTTCAACTATGGCATCATCTTTATTGTCATGATCCTTGATCTCAACATGTGGAAAAACCAAATATTTTACGAACCTTTTGTGTATGGGCAATACACTGATGACCAACAGTACATCTACACTGTTTCCGATAGAGATTTCCTTGCTAATGCAACTGTTGACACTTTGAGTTACGCATGGAGATGGACGCATGTTAATCCTCTGACGAACAGGACTTACGGCTCAGAAGATCAAAAAATGAACTCAAGATATATTGGGTATCCTCTGAGTGCCAAGGGCATGGCTTTCACTCCATCACTTCTGGTATTTACCATGTTTGGTATACTTGTCAAGTATTTTTCTAAAGGTGGTCCGCCGAACAATGTTGCGCCTGCCAACGAGAAGAAAGATGCCATAGAAGGTGCGCCTGATGCAAAAGATGGCTACGAGGATAGCTCGTCTTCACCACACATTACGATGAGCCGTCAATCAATGTCAAGTTATAAAAGTGAAGATACTGCCAAGAAAACCCGAAAGCATGGTTCGTTTTTGACTATGGATAGCTCACACGACAACCTTGAAAGCTCACTTGATTATCTCAACAGTTCACAAGATAATCTAGACAGTTCACGTGATAACTTGGAAAGCTCACGTGACGAGCTTCGTAGTTCGCGTGATGATCTGAGAAGTTCGGATGAGTGTCTTCAAATTTTACCTGAAGGGATAGAGGAGCACAGCGTCAGCCGCCCGGTTTGGTCTGATAGCAGACGAGAGAAGGTGCTTCCAGAGGGCAACGGGCCTAGGCGTGACAGTTTAACAGTTGACAAATCGTCAAAACGTCGTCAAAGTTCCACAGATCACCCGGACAACGAAACTATGGCACAGGACATCTCTGTCACGAATCTTGATCTGGAGAGCGAACAAAGCAAAAAGAATGTACCGTCGGATAAAACTTCCGTCAGTGACAGCAGCACAAGAGCCCTCTCATTTGGTGATCTACTTCGTCGAGACACACCCACTGGGTCAAGATCCGTAACTCAACTTTCAGATGTGGCATCCGATGATGAAATAAACAGTAGTGTGGACACTAAACCAGCTGTTGAGGAGGGACACAACTTCCTTCAAATACCTTGGGCTTAGCAGAAAAACCCAGTCTATAGAACACTTATAATTATTTTCAATGAACCAAGCTCCGCTCGTTAGCCTGGATACGGTCTTGATTATTCGCAGGTGCGTATCATAGAAATTGTCAAATATATACTGTAATAGGCGGGATTTCTACATTGGTAGAGTCTCATCTCCAAAATAACTGGGGGACCCCAGGGGAATCACTCTGATCCAGACCCTAAGATGAGAAGGGGGCCGGACCTCAAAAATGATTTTTGTCGACCATGTAGACTTGAGATTGGGCTAAAGATAAGGTAACTTACAATCTTGGACAAAATGAAAACAAATTTAGGCCCCCTTCCCTGCCGCAGTCTAGAAAATGGCTTTTGCGCGACCCGATCCTTGATTTTGGGAAAATGAGGGGGGCGAGGTAAGATGTTCCATTTTATTCTGTCTAAGATTGTAGCTCCTGACTTAACCTCTTAATCTAGCTCCTGGTTAAGAAGGAATAACTGCATTTATTCGCCTTAGTTTTCTGGCACTTTTGCACCTTGATAAGTGAAAAATTGATAATAGATAAATAAACAAACAAAATAGAAAGAAATAACCGCTGTACTAGTTTAAGACTCGTTTAACTGCCTTGTTGGGTTAAAGTTAAACTGATGGGGATTTATTCACCAGCCTTTAATTGATGAGTTTTTGGTTTGCAACGTGGCAAGGCGGCCATGCATTAAAAATGGTTTCGTTTGCAGATTAGGGAAACGCTTTTGGTCTTGTCTACGAACCCAGCGGTCATGACATCAGCTAAAAACCACACTAGTAAATGTGTCAATATTGCAAAGACAACTCCGACTGTGGTCGCGAACCTTGATAAGGAAATAAAGCTAAATCACATGACTGACGACGGTACGAAATGCTCTGTTCGTTTAACAGCAGGTTGAGGCAATTGGAGGCCTCTCAGTCTAGAAGTGTATTAAAATTTGGATAAGTCTGGATGGGAATCTCAGACCTCATATTGGAGCCTTCCCTCCTTTGAAAAAAACAGAAGTCGTCCCAAAGGCTGTTAGCTTGACCTACTCCTCTTCATAATCCCTGCTTTTGTTGGTCACCATAGTATTTATAGCTTACGAGACCAGAGACGAAAGATCCCTGGATACCTTGGCTGTTCCTTTTAAAGGACCCATCAGGGGAGCAGACGGGACACTAGCTGTTTATGCTTTTAATGCGTTTATTGTTCTCTTTCAAAAGACTCAGAGCAACTTACCTTGGACACATAAAATAAAACAACAACAGCATTAATACCCAGCGTCTCTTTTCTTTCTTTCTTTTTTTTGGTAACGGTGTTGGGGAACACACTAAGGGAAGAGTAGTCACCCCATGTAAAGCATAGTCATGGATTCTGGATTCCACACCCTGGATTCCGGATTCCAGGTACAGGATTCCAGTCTTTGCTAGTAAAACTTGGATTCTGGATTCCAGTCTTTAGTAGGATTCTAGATTCTTTGAGCTGTATTCCGGATTCCAAAGCCCAGGATTTCGAATTTAACAAGCAAAAATTTCCCAGATTCCAGAATCCAGATTTCCTCGACATGGGGCGAGAAGAGGAGGCGCCTAAAACGAACGGCCAAGTTTTCCCCAGTTTTCCACGATCTCTGGCAGAAATTCATTGGCTACAGCACCTTTGGGGGTTAGTTTGTCTGTCTCTTTTTCTTCTCCCCTCGTGTGCGCCCATCCTCCAAATTTCTCCCTTTGCCCCGATAAAACCCGGCGCCTGCTACGCAGGGCACAACAACTCAAAAGCGGAACCAAGCAATAGTATCACAAATTGTATTTTAATGAGTGATCCAAAGGTACTGTTTTTAAACAAAAATCAGAGGACGTCTTACATACATAAATCGATTATTTCTGAGTCAAGATATCAAAAATCACAAACCACAATTTTTAACCAAGAATGAGAATAAAAAGGGAAGACTACCAGCCCTTCTTGTCAATTTTCTTTTTCTTCTTTGGTTTTGGACGAAATATTGGTTTTTGAGAAGCTGCAGATGCTACACTTTCGGCAGCTTCCTTCTCCAACCGCGCCTGTCTGTCAAGAAGAAAAAACATTCCAATGTTATTAACTTAGATGCTGTATTTTCTATCTTTAGGTACTCATTAGTCGCCAGATCTGTCTTTGATGCCCCCTGCATATTCAAATTTGTTACCTAGCAATAGCCTGAGAGAACAACCAACAGGTTTCCCCGCGAAATGACGTCTGAGAAACGCAGAAATTCCAGACTGATGACGCGTCACTACCGAGATATGGGTAGTTTTTTCTGATTGGTCAAGCTGCTTTTATTAACCAATCAGCAGCACCACCCAGAACTGGATAATGACGCGTCATCAGTACGGAATTTCTGCGCTAGCTTCTGGATCAGACGTCATTTCGCGGGGTTTCCAGCGGTGGTGTCGCGAAATGTCGGCTGCTTTCTCAGGCTGACTCAACCATTGACGTCATCTGACTTCATACTCATCTCTGGGTCCTTTCAATTGTGCTAAGAAAGACTGCTGTGCTTCTGGTTGGTCGTGTCGCGTGGGAAATTTGATTCAACCAATCAGAAGCACTACCCAGATCTAAGTAGTGATTCGTCATCAGTATGGAATTTGTGTGCTCGTTTCTCAGACGTCATTTGCGGGGAAACCAGTGGTAGCGTTGCCAAATGTCGGCTGTTTTCTCAGGCTATTTAATTTCTAAATCAAGTGGAAGTTTTGAGCGAGTCGCAAAAAACTGATTTCTCCACAAAGCGTTTTACAAAATGACATTTGTTAAACTCCAGGACTGATTATTTGATGTTTAAGTAAAAAAAAGAAATGACTACGGACACTGTGCGGAAACTACCCGCAAGAATTTGCTATGAATAACTTCGCGTTGTTCAAAGACGATCACCAGTGTAGTCATTTAGAAAACGCTACAACAGTATAACGGTGTAAGTCTAAGAAAATTTTAAACAGCGAATTAGTTGGCGCTTCTTAAGGATCAATTCCGTTGTCGTGTTTTGTGAGTTGATCTACTTGCCATTTACATTTGTTTCAATTAAAAGAGCAAGTCGGGAACACTTACCTTTGTCTCCAAAACACATATCTGATCGTCTTGTAAATAAAGAGCAGGGAAGAAACCAACACAACACTTGTAATCAATGTTCTGATTATTTCCTGTCTGGTAATACCACTGAACAGGTATCTGATGTACGTCACGTGACCTGTGGAGAACAAAACAGTACATTATTACACTTAGCAACTTTCCAAAACACTTGGATTAGATGGGTATGGCGAAATGAAAACTCAACTTCAGTGAGTTTCTGCTATGTTTTTGTAAGAAAGTCCTATCTGGCGTTTGAGTGAGCACCAGGCAATTGCAAGACACTTGCAGGTTCTAATAGAGGAGAGGTCCTGTTCCCGCATTCTCGCTTTTTTTTTTGGTAAAAAAATACCGTTTCCCATCAAGATTTCGTTTTTCCAAATCCCCAACCGATTCCTAAAATCTGAAAATAACCTTCCAGTTCCTAAGTCTCAAATGATTCCTTAGCTACTACGGTCAAGCTGTGCTGATATTATTTACTTTACAAACAGGATTGTCACTTACTCTTAACATATAAAGCGTACAGGTCAGAAACGGTATCAATGAATGCGCAAGTCGAAGCTAAACAGAAATTAATAATCCATGCAATCGTATCCCAAATTTCGTTAGCCATGCAGGTGAGTTGGTACCAAGTCCACTCTGCAAAATCGGTTGCTTTGTTCCAAGTCCACCGCGCCATCCACAAGATTCGCTGCTTGGTCCACTGAGCCATACACGGTACATTGTCAAAGATCCACTCTGCCGTAAACTTAACTCCACCGTAAAATTTACAGGTCATCGTCGCCACAAATTCAACAGTTGTTTTTGATGCCCTGTTTACTCCGTTCGATGTCCAAGCTGTTATCGCCACTGTATTCCTGCGTAATTTGTTCCATGTCTGCTCCGTTAGACTCAGTGGCCTGGGTTCACAAGTTTGGTTGTTGTAGTGGTTTGGAAGAGGTACACTTTCTGGGTTCAAACAGGTTTGCGAGTTGTGATTCTAAATAAAATCAAGAATTTTAAAAGTAAAAGTGAAAGTGATTGTTCAATGGCAAAAAGTCTTACCCTACGAGCGCTTCTTTTAAAACTATCAGAAAATTGATCAACGACATTTTATTCATGAAAATAAGTAACACTGGACGAAAAAACGGATTTACTAATGTTTGCAAAAGGTGCAAATATGTGGTAAATTTGGAGCTCTAAATTTGCATTAAATTTAGCAATTAGATGCAAGTTTTGAAGTTTGTCTGATCATTTACGTGCGCTTCTTTTAAAACTTACAGAAATCAATCAACCACAATTTATTCAAGAAAATGAATAATATATTTGCGTTTTAGCAATAAGATGAAAGCTTTGAAGTTTGACTGATCATTTAGTGATGTCACTTTTGTGAAAGTTCAAACGCACTGACATACATTATGTGCGGTCTATTACCTGTTCATCTTGGAAAGTACTGTAGATTTCTTCTTGTGCAGAGCCAGTCTCTCGAACAACCACTTTTAAGTCAAGTTTCAGGGTTTTAATTTGCATCTTGATGACATAATTCTGTCGTAAGAGCAGCAAAGAACACAAATAAAGGTTTGAAGAAAAGAAGAAAATAAACTAAATGTTTTCTTAACTAGATAAAATTAATTATTGATGCTAATTAGTCTAAATACAAAAATTGGCTAGTAATAAGTAAATACTCATCACTTTCGCGCTTTTATATCATGCTTTTTTAATTATCTCTTCTTGTAGACAGTTTGAAACCAAACTTCGGGGTGTAGTCCCAACAATATTTTAAGAGCTCCAGTTACTTGGAAAGAAACTCTTGCTTAAAATTTGGCTTAACCGTGTGATAAGTGAGGCCCAGTGTTTTAAATAACAAAAATAAGTTATGATAAGAATCCACGATTTCAAAGTTATTTAAAGCAGCTACCAGTGTCGAAAGTATACTAAACTCCAAAAAAACGACTATAGTAAGAAACACAACAATGAAGAGATTAAGGGTCAAGGTTTCTGCAAACGGCAAACGGTAGATTCAAGTTCAGAATTTCTAAAAATAGAAAATAAGCGGATAAAAACAGTCCAAAGCAATTCTTATAGATGAAATAATGTGAAACTGAAAAATTTTTTTGTAGAAGCAAAGAACAGTTAAAGACTTGGAAAAGGAAAAACTTGGTCATGTGGTACAAGATCTCTAATGGTTTAGCAGTTAACGCAGCCCTTAAAGAAACCTTTACCTTTCCCTGCCAGTTTCCGATGACAGTTGCTCCATTTACGAAGTCTTCATAAAAGAAATCTGGTTTTTCAGCCATGATGGGGTCTGCAGATAAAAAAAAAAGAGGTTGTCAATAAACTTTTCAAAAGTGAACTTTTTCATCAAGTTCGATTAAAAACCTTTTCCTGAAAGTGGCCGTAAACTTGGCTTGGTTACAAATTATAGTTCGCGGTAAGATTTTTAAAGAACAAAAATAATTTTAAGATCATATAAAAACCCTGATCCCAAAAGATCAGAATTTTCAGAGCTTTACACCAGAGTTTAGTTTTGTTTGTGGCTCAGTCTAATCTTGAAGATCTATAAAGTGTTATCTTCTTCCGGAATTATTTGTTGAGCACCTCACCAGCAACCGTCGAAGCGCGAGCTAATGCAAAGAGTCATGCGCACGTGTAACATTCGTGGTACCATCGCAACTGAAAACATAATTTTAACAAAAGTGTTAAGTGCCACTTCTCAAGGAAAAACGATTACTTATACGATAGATAAATGGCACATAAAATTCTCCACATTATATAGAGTTAGATGAAAAAATGATGAAAACGTTTGATTTTACTAATACAAATTATGCTGCAAACTTCCACGAAAATATTTTTCAGTGCTCGAAAAAAGCAAGCGCCCAAATCTCTTTTTAAAACGCCTGAAGATCTTACCTTCACGCACTGCGTTAAGCGTAATTGAAAGTAGAAATAGGCCCACCAGCGCGCTAAGCACAAATATAATCCTCATGATTAAAACGAAACTTTTTTCTTTTCACAAAAAGCGCACGTCGGTTCGCTTCGAAGAATGAAGAATGATTGTATGACGTCATAATCAGAGTTTGGCCGCGATTTATGCGCGCGCAAGTAGCAAGTTTCACTTATTTATTCTTGAGTTTTATTTTTGCTGTTATTTATCATTCACCTATATTTGTATTTAGCTCTCTATCATTTGATAAAAGCGCTCTTGGCTTACGTTTCTGAGTTTGTACATTGCGCATGCTTTTCACGTAAATAATGTTTATAATCTGCCAACAAGGCTCTTCGCGTCACGCTCAAAAAAGTACTGTTGGCCTTCAACTTACGTTATCTCTTGTTTTCCTTCATCACGAACAAGTCTTTCGCCTTTTACTAAAGATTTCCGTGGAGGAGAACAACTTACTGAGTCTGTAGACTAATTTTTCAACGCCCTGCCTTGTGGCAGGGCTCACGAACAAGATATTAATGCAAACCATCACGGAAGGAATTGAAAAAATCGTTCGTGTGTGACAAGCGCGAGTTTTGTTTTGCGAGTTTTGTCGTGATCATCGCTTAACATTTCTGTATTCTAGTCTTTTACAACAAGATCCGAAAAGGAAGGTGAAGTTCAGCGGAAAAACAAAATCCAATAATAATTTTAGGACTATAGACACAAGGTTTTCTGTCTTCTTCCTACTCCTTTCTAGTCCTATTGCAAGATGGTTTACGGTTTACGGCTGACTTGTCCCCAGTTGACTCTCTGTCTATTATTATATTTCAACCAGAGAAGCGCGGTCAAGGAGAGAGCGAGGCACGCGTGCGATCCAAATACAGATGACTTGGAACGAGTAAGGCTTTACGTCGAAGTGGCCCCTTCCCCTAGGTTTTGTTTTCTTTCGTGTTATTTTTACTTTTGCTCTTCCTAGTTTTCTTCCCCTTGATTCCATGACCTTGGGGCATAGCAATGCGTCCCTTGAACCGCCAAAATACAAAAAAACAAAAGAGACAAAAGAAAAGGCCAAGGCGTCCGAAAGTCATCTCGTCCGCAGTTATGTTGCCCGAAATTTAAGGTTAAGTCGACCAAATGCTGAGTTATGTTAAAAGACTAAATGAAATTAAAATCCGTTTCTATAAAATAGCTCGTTTCATTACTGTAACATTAAAAATAAGTTCAGGAGCCCAAGGGCAAGCCATCAAAAAGTCTATTTCAGACAACACACTCAAGACACTTTTCCAAGTGTCCATCATTAGAAAGACTTGACTGTTCAAAAAAAAATATCAACAAATCAAGGGAAATAATTATTTCAAAAGTTCTAGTTGCTTGTTCCTAGGCTAGAAAGCTTTGCTTAAAATTTGGCCTAATCTATCATTGATAAGGAACCTGACCCATGTCGTCAACAATCCCTCATTTGACAGGTAGGCGTGGTTACATTGGTGGAGTAACGAAATAAACGCATGCTCCTTGCCTTCCAACTACATTATTGGGTGATTTGTCTGTATCCGCTGTTGTCGTGTTCAGAAAAGTCTCTTCTCCCCTAACACGTTAAAAAAATGCAAAACAGAACAACTTTGTATGACACTTTACAACAGCGGGTTTTTGGCGTCCATCCACGGGGTTTTGTGTTGAAGAAGGCTCAAGGTATGTTTGAAATTTGTTGTTCTCGTTGACCTACCGTCTGGTGATGTTCACTCGGAGGATCTCGTATGTTAAGTGTTGTTGGATGTTGTTAGGTTATGGCTTCAAACTTTTGCAGCACCCTAGCAATTTTTTTTCTAATGAAAATGAACCAATTAGTTCGGAAAACTCTAATTATTGGACGTTATTGGAAACTCAGAGCACAAATTAAAAACGCAGTTCGTGGTAGAGGGCAGAAATTACAGCAATAGATATTTAGCTTCTGGATCAGACGTCATTTCGCGGGGTTTCCAGCGGTGGTGTCGCGAAATGTCGGCTGTTTTCTCAGGCTGACTCAACCACTGACGTCATCTGACTTCATACTCATCTCTGGGTCCTTTCAATTGTGCTAAGAAAGACTGCTGTGCTTCTGGTTGGTCGTGCCGCGTGGGAAATTTGATTCAACCAATCAGAAGCACTACCCAGATCTAAGTAGTGATTCGTCATCAGTATGGAATTTGTGTGCTCATTTCTCAGACGTCATTTGGCGGGGAAACCAGTGGCAGCGTTGCCAAATGTCGGCTATTTTCTCAGGCTATTTAATTTCTAGGTTACTGGAAGTTTTAAGCGAGTCGCAAAAACTAATTTCTCTACAAAGTGTTTTACAAATGACATTTGTTAAACTCCATGACTGATGATTTGATGTTCAGGGCCGGGTTGCTCAAAGCCGGGTTAAGATAACCCAGGGTTAGTGCGAAATTTGAATTCAGATATGAAAGCTTCAAAAGCAAATTGAGTTTAATTCTTTTTTACCACAATTTGAAGATTAGCTACTCTAAAAAGAATAGAGAAAATTTTCAGAGAAAATGCTTTTGATGAAAAGAAAAAGAGACCCAGGTTAAAATTTAACCCTGGGTTAGCGCTAACCGGTCTTCGAACAACTCGGCCCAGGTTAAAAACGAAAGGACTACGGACACTGTACGAAAAATACCCGAAAGAATTTGCTAAGAACAACCTGGTGTGGTCATCTACAAAACGCTACAACAGTATAACGGTGTAAATCTAAACAAATTCTAAACAGCAAAGTAGTTGGCGCTTCTTGGTGATCAATTCTGTTGTCGTGTTTTGTGAGTTGATCTACTTACCATGTACATTTGTTTCAATTAACATTACAAGTCGGCACTCACTTACCTTCGTCTCCGAATCACATTTCTGATAGTCTTGTAAATGAAGAGCAGGGTAGAAACCAACACAACACTTGTAATCAATGTTCTGATTATTTCCTGTCTGGTAATACCACTGAACAGGGATCTAATGTATGTGACGTGACCTGTAAATAACAAAGCAGTACATCATTACACTCCGCAAATGTCCAAATTACTTGGATTATACGGATACGGCGAGTTGAACACACAACCTCAGTGAGTTTCTGCTATGTTTTTGTAAGAAAGTCCTATCTGGCGTTTGACTGAGCACCAGGCAATAGCAAGACAGTCAGTGCAGGGTCTGAAAAGAGAGCCGGTTCTGATCCCGCATTCTCGATTCTTTAAAAAAAAAACCTTCCGTTTCCCAAGATATTATTCGTTTTTCCGAATCTTGCACCGAATCCTAGATCCCGAAAACACCCCTCCAGTTCCTGAGTCTGAAATGTTTCCTTAGCTACTACGGTCAAGCTGTGCAGAAATAATTTACTTGACAAACGGGATCTTCACTTACTCTTAACGTATACAGCGTACAGCTCAGAAACGGTAGAGCGATTTTCGTATGACCTTGAAAAAAAGGTTCGGTAAGTGTTCGTTCTTTGTTTCATCAACCAATGGATAAAAAAATCAAAACATGGCCTCTTCGTTTTCCCGCCAAAGAAACCCTAATATGAAGAAGGCATTGTTCGATTGGCCAATCGTGTTGTAGTATGACGTCAAAGCGAAGTATCGGTTGATTTCTAGAAAGTTCTCGGGCATGAAGTTTTTTCACCTGAGCGTTCGCTTAACCAATGAAAAGCCAGACGCGTTTGTCTGTCCGTTCGATAAACCAATCAAATCGCTCTATTTCCGTTCGTTTGTCGTTTCTGTTTTGTTCGCGCGCTTTCATGTCAAGGTCATACGAAAATCGCTCTATCAATGAATGCGCAAATCGAAGCGAAACAGAAATTAAGAGGCTGTCCGCGTAAGAACCGATAAGGCAAATTTCGGTCTATCACGGATTGCCCTGATTTTTTCGGTGGACGATACCTATCCTATCCCATGAACAATTATCACATTTATTTGGACCAACTCAATTTTTTCTCTATTTTACAGGAAGATTTTCTAGGTCACCTAAAACTAGCCAGTTTGCCATCGGAAGTGGTGCAATTTTGGTGAAACTTTAGGGCTCTGTCAAACCTACCTTACAAGGCCGAATAAGCTGATTATTTTACACACAAAAGTTTTAACTCTGGTTAATGGTTTAAAGGTTTAATGGTTGCATTCTGTGGAAAGTTGGCTGAGATATCATTTTTTTAAAATGACCTTAATTTGATTAGCAGGAAAAGTAATTTGCATAACTAGAACTGAACGGTAATTTCGCAAAAGTGGCACCTGACCCAGACTCAAGTCTGTGATAAATCAGAAGTACTAGGACCAGTCTGCTTCTTAATGCAATAAAATTTGTGGGCACTCTTCTTTGCGTGCTGTACAAAGTCCGTTAATGCTCCAAAATATAACCCTTGTATTTCACATTTTTAATTGAAAAATATCTCTCCTTTCCACGGAAAAACACGAAAGATATATGACTTAGAATCCCCTTAGGTCTGTTTCTTTTATGAGGAAGAAGCAGAAGAAGATATGTTTACGCGAATTAAAATAATTTGACTACTGTGGCCCGTCACGCATTCCCGCAGAGAGGCCGTGTATCGATCAGTTCTTATATGTTATTGTATCTTTTTTGAAGTCACAGTTATTGATAATCATACAATTTAATCACAGTTTATTCCGATTCTCTACTGGGCGGGAAATACCGTGCTGTTGTATTTACTCATTCTACGACCGTTTTAACTGAGTCAGTATCCCCTCGCGCCATTAGGATAGGGTTATGACAGCCTATGGTGTAATAGATGACAAATAGGTACGAAGTAGTCACTTGGACACGGCCACTCTTATTCACGAGCAGTAGCACAATATTTTCAATTACAGAATTACCCATTAATATTTTGGAAATGGCTCACAAACAACTTAAGGAATACCAGTGCGACACCACAGGACCACACCTGCAAAGTCCTTTAGGCAACATACACATTTCCCTACACAGATCCCTACCTAACTATAGGCTACCCTACAAACTTTAGGGTGGTATAAACAGAGCATTGTGTTTATCGCCAATTAGCAACATTTCAGTAAAAATTAGGAATTTGGCACGCAGAAAAAGGCATAGTTTTTGTTTACGGTAATCCCAAAAGTTTTTGCCGGCTGTTGATCACACTAAATTAAGGATCCCTGTGTTCACTCCTGAGCAGATGGAGAAAAGCACGTGCACTCTCGCATGAAAGACGAAAGTTTGTCAATTAGGTCTCCTTTTCTTTCCATAGATTTGAATGGTATTTCAAAGTGACACAAGATTTTTTAGCATTACCACGTTGAACTGACTATGTTGATTTTGACATACACATAGGTTGAAAGCTTCTGACTGAGGGTGTTGTGGTCTCAATTCTCAGCGATTTGTGTAACAAGCTTTTGCCTTCCGAACTCCTCGTCGTCTTGCATCAGATCTCTATGGTCAATTTCAATTTATATTCAAGCTCATCACATTGGTTATTTCGTCCATTGCCTTATTGTTTACGCTTAGGACTAGGTTTAGGTATTAACTCAAACGGGCCTAGAGTCCAACGTGGGCTGGCAATAGGTGAGCACGGACTTGGCCTGGGGGTGGGGGGAAATCCCTATGATGGGGCATCTTTCCAGGCTTCAGGTATATGAAAGGGTGGGCATTTCACTATATGAAGAATGGAAAAGGGCGAGTGCGTTTATTGCAGACAATGGAAATTAAAAATCCACATAGCGGATCAACGTAGGCTCATTGGATCCTTCACCTTCTCTTTCTTCCTCTGCAATCGACATTTTTTTTTTCACTTGAAACTACTGACAAAAATGCTTCGACGAAGAAAAACTTTCAAACTTTTGGATGTCACATCGTGGTATGAAAGAAATCGTGGTCTTGCCGCGTTTTAACCTTCCAACCCTGACACGTCATTCACTGTGTCAAATATTATATAAACGTATCCATTGATCATGATTGATAAATAACTCTAGATAACTGTGAAACACGAGTAGAGTGGAGAAAAACATAAGATCAGCGTTTAAAAAAAATTGCTGTATTTTCTCAATTCTAGGATTTGCTTTTGGATTAAAGCAAAAAAGCATATCGGAGCTTGGAGCCCTTGATCAATTTCTTGGGAGCCCTCGAGCCCTGTTTATTTTGGTCCGGAGTCCCGGAGCCCCGGAGCTCTAAACCACTTTAGGACCCTGGTTCTTAAAGCAAAAAGAACTAAGTTTAAGAATTTAAGGAAAAAGTAGAAGGACTTAATTTTTCAGAAATTAATATACACAGGAGAAATTCCACCCGTTTAAGTACAAATGCTTGAGGTGGAACAGGGGAGAGAGAGGGTGGATGGTACATTGTTCAAGAGGGTACAAATACAAAAAAAAAAGAGACAAAGAAAACAGAAATCTGGAGAAATTTTTGTGATCAAAACATGAAAAACAGAGAAATCTTGTCCAATAAACCTCTCCGACAAAGGTGTGGACATGGTTGCTGACTGTTCATCGTACTCTTCTCGGCCCTTTGGCGTCAAGGTTTTTCAAGTTTCTTGCAACAGGAGGAGCAAGTCGGCAATATAAAGTTGAACTGAACATTCTGGTACTTTTAAGTATCACTAATTTTTGCAAAACCAGAGACATGTTCAAGATCAAAGAAAATATTTTTATTACAAGAATGAAATTTTCATACAGGCACGTGAACGACACCTCGACGACAATCACTCCTAGCCTCGTCGCCAGGACATTCCTCTTAGAAAATGGTAGGGGCGGGAAAGCCCTGGGGAAGAGGTTGAATCCTGACTCCGTGTAAAATTTTTTTTCTTTTTTCCCATTAATTTTATAATGCTCTTCAAACAATCATCAGAAAACTATCTTTTACAACACACGGATTAACCTTTATGTATAGTATTTTACAGGTAAGAATTGATTAGGGCAAGATTCACGGCTGTCAAAAAATAGAAATAAATAAATTATCTTTGCAAGGTCAAATAAACAGGAAACGAACATCAGAAAACATTGCAAGATAAAATGTTGAATAGAGAAATTAGAATATATCTGTACGTTTAGAAAAGTTTTTGCATGAAGAAGAAAAAAGAATGATACTTACGTGATCGGACAAAACTTCAATTAAATTGACTTATTTCGATGGCTATCTGGAAATTCACGACATGCCCTCCTGCCATAGTAGTTAATTTGGCAGTATATGATCCAGAGTATGACCGGGGTATTGACAAGACCTGAGGCTCGATTTCTGCCGTCTCCCGGTCCGTTGGGGGCTCATTTTTCAGAACAGCGGCTTCCAATCGAGCCTATTAACAAGACCTTGGCACTTGCAAAAGCCTGCCAAGTAGGTTTGTAGGTGTCTGTGCTTTAGGCAGATTGTCATTTTAGTGTTAGCCTGTGTACACACCACTCCCACCCCCCTCGGAGAAGGGGCCCCTTTTTTCCTGAGGGGAGGGGGGTCTGTACACAGGCTATTTAGTGTCTGTGCCTTGGGCAGATTGTCATTTCAGTTCCGAATACCTACAAAGCCTCAAATACATACTCTCGCTAAAATGAGTCCATTTTCATTGACTGCTACAATTAGATAAGTGACACATAGCTAAGTGCGACTTAATATCATCCATACACTCTGCGACCAAAACATTTCCCTCCACACCCCTACTGGGACCAAACTCTGCCTTTACGATCTCGTAGAAAGAACAGCTTGATGAAATAGCTGAATAAGCCATTTTTCACAATTGATCTCTTCGGCGATTGTATTTGAAACTGGCACCTCTTGCATTATAATTCAATGAGACTGAAACCAAAACAAGATCATCGTGGGAATTCGGATGTCATACCCTAACAAAAACTTAAAAGATAATCCCTTTTGCGTGTATTCACTGAAAAAAGGAACTATTTTTCCCGTTTCATTCTGTTACCGATAAACGCTTCACAGATCTTCGACTGAAACTGAAATTTACAGCTAATTTGCCTTTTGCAAAGCATTAAATGGATTTTCTCTTACAATAAAAAAGTAAAACTTTTTAAGATAGAAAAAGTGTGGGGCATTTTTTTTTTTATCATAGTGCCATGTACAAAGATCTACTGCCTTCAATATCATAATTTTAAAAATCTTTCGACGTTGACGCTATTTTTTAAGGCACGCAAAAAAAAATGCCCACAAATTTTATTGTGCTGGCAAGAAGACTTGCCTTGCAACTTAACTCTTATTTTTTTCTTATTATCAATAACTATCATTTAAAAAAAGATGATAATACTATACAATTAATCACTACAACGCATTGTTTTCTAATCGACCAACCCTCTTTAAGAATGCGTGACAGGCCACAGTAATTGAATTATTTTAAGCCACGCAAACACACACTGTATATCATGATATATCATTAGGCTGCTTCTTCCTCTTTGAAAAAAAAAAAAACAGACCTTAAGGGGATTCTAAGTCAAGGTTTGTGTTTTTCTGGGGAAAGAAGAGTTATTTTTCCCCTTAGAAATGTGAAATGTAAAGATTATGTTTCATGTCAATTTGTTGAAACGACGCATCTAAGGCTAATTTGCATACGGAGAATAAAATCACGTTCATCGTCGACAAGAAAAAAAATAACAAGAAAAACCGATTACTAAGTTTTCTCCACAAGTTTTCAAAAGTTCAACATTAAAGGGTCTTATGACATTTAATTAGAAACGTTAAAACTGTGGAAATTAGTCGATCAGATGCGGACCGTTACAATTAGCTACAATTCCAGCTTTGCTGTCAAAATGGCGAATTTTGGAACATTAACGGAACTTTGTACAGCACGAGAGTGAGAGTGCCCACAAATTTTATTGCATTAAGAAGCAGACTGGTCTTAGCACTTCTGATTTATCATAGACTTGAGTCTGGGTCAGGTGCCACTTTTGCGAAATTACCGTTCAGCGCTAGTTATGCAAATTACTTTTCCTGCTGAGCAAATTAAAGGTCATTTTAAAATAATCATATCTCAGCCAACTTTCCACAGAATGCAACCATTAAACCTTGATACTATTAACCAGAGTTAAAACTTTTGTGTGTAAATAATCAGCTCATTCGGTCTTGTAAGGAAGGTTTGACAGAGCCCTAAAATTTTACCAAAATTGCACCACTTCCGATGGCAAACTGGCTAGTTTTAAAGGTTACCTAAAAAATCTTCCTGTAAAATAGAGGAAAAATTGAGTTGGTCCAAACAAATGTGATATTTTTTCATGGGATAGGATAGGTATCGTCCACCGAAAAAATCAGGGCAATCCGTGATAGACCGAAATTTGCCTTATCGGTTCTTACGCGGACAGCCTCTTCAATGCTATGAAACGCTGTTTTCTCCACTCTCCAGGATATTTTTTCTCTAAAATTACTGAAAATTTGAGGTGAATAAATAATTATAAGGTGAATTACCGAGTGTAGGCATTAATTAATTAAATTTAACTGTAAGTGAGACATAAATACTTGCTACAGTTTTCAGAAGATGTTTCTTAACCAGTCCAGGGATATTTTATTTAAAAAACGCCATCCATAAAGAAATGCCAAGCAGAGTAGCCGGCTGATACTAACTAAATAGGCGGCGATTTTCGCCGGCAGCCGGCTTCTTTTGACAACCCTAAAGTATGGTATTCAGCACAAAATGTGAAGGAAAGCACAGGGTACAGACAGGGCTGTAGATAATAGCCAGGAGTTGGAGAAATACTCGGCCCTCAACATATTTTTCTGGCTTTAAATAGGCAACTGTTTTCTTTTCATATTACCCGCCCATCAAATGCCACTTCCCATCTGTTATAAATTTAAGCTACATCCTTGTACAGAGGAGTTCAGTTTGTCGAGGGAACATCCAAAACTCTACATAAAAAAACATTTTTATCAATGATAGTTATTAATTCCTGATAATGCAGTCATTGTGTTACATTTCCATTACACACCATTTTGCAGTAAACAAAGGTGAATCCTACTATCAGCATCAACTGTAAAATTTAACTGCAGTCAAGGACACAAAATAACTCCAAAGTGCCCTGTGAGGAAGGTCAAGTTTTCAGGCAGGTATGTTTTCTGACTTACAATTACTGGTACTTTAAATACTGAAACATGAGATGCATTTACAAAGGTTTTTTAGGTTTTGCTGTTAATGGTTGAGGTCACACTAGAGACTTATGGTAAACTTTACCCTGGATAATTTCCATGACTACCGCGGAAAGAACAAAGATGACCCATCACCGATAACCATCGGGTTACCAAAAAAAATAGGTGGTATACTCTAGTCTATCTAACCTTTGTTTGTTTTTTGATAGTTTCTCATGATTTTTGAGGAAAGTGGTTTCAAAAAGGGTCACATAACAGAATAGCTTTGGAACATCGGTGATTGTACTTATTCGCGTGGATTCGCGTGCAGTACAGTGCGATTGAACTTTGTCAAAGCAGCCGAACTGAAAGAAGTTATTTCGACATGGGGTCGAGGGTAAACCCAAGAGTACGTCTTCGATGGGTGATCAATGAACCTGTCACTAAAACATCTTCACTAACTTCGTATTCGAAACCAAGGTAGGTAATAAGGGAGCGCATTCTTCTTGCTCGTACAAAAGAAAACAATACTCTCTCACATTGAACCATCTTTGTACACTTGTGAGAGTCACGCTCAGGAAGTTACAGTTCAGTAATTTCGATTTAGTCAGCTGTCATAGCATGTCATCATTTGTTTTACTTATCACTCTCACGTTACCGATCACGCGAGAAAAAACGCCTGGAAAGTTAAGTGGACCTGTCAGGTTTACTACGGTAAAAAAGACGTTACGAGACTTATGTGGCATCCAGTAACCCCTCGGCTCCACCAACTGAGCTCACCATCAATCAACTCATGTACAGAAAATTCAATTCAACCACATCACAGATGACTACCGAACATAATATTATAAAAATGCTCACCTCAGATGTACAAACTTTATATAAGTAGTTGAAAACAAAGAATGTTATGGTTATACCTTCATTTGTTTCATGAGCTCAAACATTTGCTCAGGGGGTAAACTGGCCACTGCCTGTGTGATAGCTTCCGGAGCTTCTTCAGGAGCAACAGAGGGACCATAGGGGTTCACCTCTGGACGGGAACTTCCCTCCATACCTAGAAGAAGGTACTCGGGTTGAAATCTACCACAACACAGAACAGTATGGTGACCGGTCATTTGGCCAACACGTCATTTCGCCAATGTCCAGTTTGCAAATGTCTTGAGTTGTTTGATCCCATACGAAACAAAATGAGCACTACACATAAACCTCATTCTTTCAGCTATGATACATAAAATCACAATACATATGTGTACAACTCTTTCGTAAGCCATTGATTAGGTTAAAAAAGTTGGGGAATTGACCTGTCTCTTGGGCGAAATGACTAAATACGCTGGCGAACAAGACATTGGCAAAAAGGACTCGTGGGTGAAACGAACGTAAATCCACAGAACAAGACAACACAGAATAGGAGTACATTAGAAGGTGAGCTTTCCTACACCAGAACTCTATGGCCTGAGAAAACAGCCAACATTTTGCGGCCCCACCACTGGTTTCAGGGTAAAATGACGTCTGAGAAATGAGTGCAGAAATTCTACACTCTGATGACACCTCACTATCTAGATCTGGGTAGTGCTTTCTTGTGATTGTTTTGTTGTTAATGCCAACTCAAGTTAAGAATAACAAAAAATTAACTTGTCTGGTAGGTTTGGTTCTTAAAGGCTCCATATAATCAATAAGAATATTATCAGAATTTTAGCCTTGCTCCAATTCAAACATAAGGGGTGAAGGTCTACTGTAAAATAATAATTCACTGTAAACCAAGTTTAACCCATTCGCCCCTGAGCCACCCTTAACCCTTTAAGTCCCAATAGTGTCCAAGATTAATTTTCTCCTTGCAATTATCCATACACCGTAAAGAGATAAGTTATGAGACTTGGCAGACTTGTGCAGAGTGAAGATATCTTTCAAATCATACTAAAAAGAGCTCAATTCAGTCAAGGACACCAGACAAAAAGGCAAAAACACCATGTAACATTGACCTGAAAATTTCCATGAAATTCTTGTTCCACTTACCCGCCTACCTTTCCTTTCATCCAATTCTAAGATCCTAAACACTTTCCAAAAAACTTTTCCTGCCAAACTGAAGCCTGCTAAATGCTCGGCAAAAGAAAAAAAAATGAGGCCAGAAAAACAAAAAAAGAGGGGAGGAAAGAACGCAAAAAGTAAAAGTCTTGTAATGTCATAATTTTGCTTTCTGTGCATGCCTGGGCTTTTGCAAGCATATATTTGGCACCTGGATCAGAAGCCCAAGAAATGTACGAACTGTAAATGGCTTTATTACAGTAAGTTTTGGCTCTTTATATCAGGATGGTGACCAGAAAATGGCTCGACTAGCTTCAAAAACGCATTTTCCGGCAAGATTTCCAGGGGCAAATAGGGGAAATCATGACAAATATAATATTATCAAAATCTGTTTCATTTAGCATCTATACCGTTCTCACTTTTCATTTCTTCCCTGTTCTTCTCCGAGGCAGCACTGTCCACTTGTAAGGCAGTTCATTCAGTTCATATCCATTCAAATTTCTCATAGCACTCAAGGCTGTCTCCTGGTCTTTGTATTCGCAAAAGCCATAACCTTTTGGCTTTCCAGTTTCACAATCAAACACCTGAGTCTGTAAAATGAAAATAACGATATTTTGTTTTAACGAAATTCAATGTTTTCTACTGGTAAACCTTCACACATCCAAACAATGTTAACTTTTGTGAGGTACGGTACTACACTTATATTATTAGATCTTTATTAGCAGTTTCACTAGTTTCTTTGCAGATGTACATGTAAATTAAGCCTTATTGTAACAGAAATGCTGTTATAAATAAACCATTTACCTAATTATCAGTTTTAGTATCATAATTATAATTATCATTATCATTACTATTACTTTTTTTCATATGATCTAAGCTACAATCCTGGACAAAAGTTTTTGGGACAGTACTGCAATATGCATATTTTTCCGTCATTTCTCGGCTCCCTCTTAAAACTGCATCATTTTCGAAATTTTCTTCCAGTTATCCCTCCCCCCACCCTATACAAAGTTCAATCTCTGAATAAAATCTGGATACATGCATCCAACATTGTTTGAGGGGTGAGGGAAGGGGTTGGTTATTCTTCACCTCATATTCTCAACTCCATTTTTCTTTCTCAGAGTGTAATAACTATTGATTCATGTCCCACCACATCAAAACCCTTTGGGACAACAATGATTAAACATCGAAATGATGCATAGATGAATTTTGCTGTAAATATCACAGATTCTAAAACAACAGTGATCAATTTCAGATACGTTCTCTTTTGTTCAGCTTCACTCTTTTAGCTGGAAAAATAATAATCACACTGTAGAACACAAAAATATTAAATAAAAGATTAACCAGTTGGTGGTAACTCATTTGAACTAACCAGTAACTAATTACATAATTTTTTTGCTTTCGGATATGTCAAGCACATTGTATTGCTTTCATATGGGCATCCTGACGATATTCTAGATCGAGCTTTACAGGCCGAGCCACAAAGTCATCTTTGAGAGTTAAAACTGGTCACATCAAAAGTGGTACAAGGATCATGATTCCTTATTTGTGTAATAATAAGTGTGCTGTACTACACATGTATACTGACCTGAAGCTGACAACGGGTCCAACTTCAGAGAAGATATCTTTAAGCTGCTCCTCTGATGCTTCGTATGGAATACTTCCAACTAAATGCAATAGCAAGATAGATATAAGACACGCATTCTTTTAAAATCATAATGCTGTTTCTTTTTTTGTATTTCCTCAATTAAGCACCTACCGTCTGAAAGGCACCCTACAATCCAACCAAATGAACAATAAGCACTCCCCTTTCACTTAATTAAATAGTGAGGATTTTATCAGAATGCCTCTTTCCTCAGTGTTATACATGTTGTTGTTTACATTTTTCCCACAAAGAAATACTTTTTCCTTATTGTTATAGTTATTTTTATGTTCTTACTACAGCAGTATCAATGTCAGCCCTTTGCAGCTGGACCTTTCCCATGCCCAAATTTATAAAAGATGCAAAAGGAATTTTTTTCTTCAAAGGACCAAGTCACTATTTGGCTAGACAAAACAAAATGAGGTACGAGCCAATCAAGGATGTATTCTGCCTCTTAATTACACGAAAATTGTGCATGGTAGATACAGAATTTGCAGAAAGGTTGATCACTGTTATATAATCACTGCAGCAATGAATTCTTTTAAATTTCCAGATATTCTCAAAGCCTCTGTAACCATAAAATCTTAGTCTTATGTGCCAGTAAATAAATAATGGCTTTCTGACCAAATTCTTATCCTTTTATCATCCCTAGTGTTATTCAAGTTATATTGCATTACTTTTACATAGGGAAAGTGTAATGACAGTGTTATCTTTTTAAATGATACTCTTGATAAATGACTTAAATCAGGTGGATTACAGAACTTCTTGAGATGACTGAAACATCTCTCAAAAATGTCTGCATTATCCTGACGCCTGTTTGAAATTAACTGGACACCAGTCCTTCCATGGTGTGAGGCTTAGTCCTCCTGAGGCAAATTACAAGCAAAACCAAGAAAAAAGCAAATGTCACAGAAAACTCGGAAAAAACTCCAAAACAGAAGGTAATGTGACTATGAGATGCAAAGGGTCTATAAGATAAGAGTTTGTACTTGTACGGGACCTCTGAGAGTTTGCCAACAGAATTGTCATTAATTACTGAAGACAAAAGAGGTTAATCAAGGTGGCAGTGCTCCATTTGCAATAGAATCGTATGGAAGACGCAGGTAATTTTTTTAATTTTTATTTCCATTCTGGGAAGCTCGAGATTTGAGGGTAGGAGTTTAAGTTTGTCAAAACTAAGATCTAAATAAGTCAACCTTTCAGTCTCAATCACGTCCTAGTGTCCAGATATATTGCATGACATGCTGTATCCCAAATTATTTTACTTATCCCACATTTCTTTGTAAAATTTCCATTGTTTACTGTTGGTTTCTTTTCCAAGTGTCCACTGCTACCGTGCGTGCATGAAATTAAATTCTGGCCATGATGTAACATTTTAATGAAAAGAAACTTGTGAATGTCAAACAATAATTTAATTTTCCCCACTAAAAAGAGGATCAGATTACATGAGGAGATAAGGAAAAGGTTGATTCAAAAGAAAACTTAAAAATGATTCGCTGCACTGTTTGAAATGTTTTTAAGGACAGGTGATGTACAGCACGTCAGTATTTGATTTTCATTTTGTTATAAACTTGTCCTAGCATTGTTTTGTTTGCCTCTTCGTTCACTGAAATGTGTTAAGACTGGCGTGTTGGACAGTTTGTCCTTAAGTCGCTGGAACGCTTTTTGCTGAGTCTCACACCATCTCCATTTGACTCCGGCCTTTAGTAACTCGTTTAATGGATGGGTGATTGTCGAATAATTGCTGATTAACTTCGAGTAATAATTAATCATACCCAGAAACGACCTAAGTTGCTGCTGATTCTCGGGTGCCGGCGTGTTTCGAATGGCTTCAACCTTTTTCTCGATACCGTGCAATCCTTGCGCATCTATCTGATAACCCAGGTATTCAACAGTTGGCTGCATGAATTGACATTTGCTTAGTTTTAACCTCAAGCCAGTGCTTTGCAACCTAGTTAAAACTTCATCAAGATGATCCAAATGCTCTTGGTCATTTTTTCCCGAAATTAACATGTCATCTACCCTACACACGACCATCGGTATGCCCTGAAGTACTTGCTCAATTTTAGATTGAAAAATAGCTGACTCAGAGGATACCCCAAAAGACAAACAAGTTGGTCTGTACAGACCCTTGTGAGTATTAATTTTATAGTGACATACTCTCTAGAATCCTCGTCTAAAACAATCTGTTGATAAGCTCTTGACAAATCCAATTTACTGAACTTCTCTCCCCCCCCCCCTCTCACTTAATGTAACAAACAACTCTTTGGGGTTTGGCAGGGGGTGTTGGTCTACTTCCAACATGGAATTGAGGGTAACTTTGTAGTCCCCACAAACCTGTATGAAATTATCAGGCTTTACTATAGGAACTATTATAGGTGCTGCCCACTCTGAATAGCGGACTTTTTCAATTACCCCCATGCTCTCTAAGCGATTTACTTCTTGCTCAATAGCTCCCTTTAAAGCATGTGGAACTGGGCGCAGTTTGAAAGATTTTGGTTTTGAGTCAGGCTTGACAAACAATTTAGCCTTAGTACCTTGCATAGTACCTAATTCGTCATTGAATACTGATTTACGCTTAGCTAATACATTATCTAGGTCACAACTTATCTTCTTAATTGACCCCCAGTTCAACTTAATGTTCCTAAGCCAGTTTCTTCCAAATAGGCTTGGTCCTTTTCCTTTGATGATCTGAAGTGGTAGATTGGCGATCTGGTCTTGATATGTGACTTGCACATTAGCTTGCCCGATGATGTCGAGGGCTTCTCCAGTATAAGTGCGAAGTCTAATTTGGGACTCTTCGAGTGGAGCAGTCGGGAATCTCTTTCTCCATGCCTCCTCAGACATGATCAAGACGGATGCACTGGTGTCCAATTCCATGGAGCAATGTTCACCATTCACCTTCACTGGAATCATGATGGATGGTTCAGGCTTCTCTTCACTTATTTGAAACAGTTTGAATTCATCATCATGATTGTTTGGAGCGGAGTCGTCACGTTCCAAGTACTGAACTGGCTGTTTCCTCCAATTCTGCTCCGGACATGAAGCGGGTGCTTTCTTTTTGCACACTTTGGCGATGTGCCCTTTTGAGTTGCAGTTCCGAACAATTTTCATGTTTGAATCGACATTTTTGCGGGATGTGGTCTCCGCCACAACGAAAACACGTCTTTCTTTGCTTGGTTGCCTTTTGCCCATGCGGTTGTTTCACGTAATTTACGCTGGTGTCTTCTGGTGGATTCCTGAAATTGTTGGCTTGCTTATCTGCAACTTCCATTGCCAACGCAATTTCTACGGCTGTCTTCCATGTAAGCGCTTTCTCTGCTAAAAGTCTCTTTTGTGTCTGCTTGTTTCTTAATCCACAGACAAAACGGTCACGAAGTGCCTCTTCTAGGAATGTGCCAAAGGCACAATGTTCTGAGCACTTCTTAATTAAGGGCTGCACTGTACGCTGCCACTCCTTCTCCCTCGTGTTGTTCCCATTTGTGGAAGTGAAAGCGTTCGGCGATCACGATTGGTTTCGGTTCGTAGTGATCCCTTAAAGTTTTCACCAAATCTTCATACTTGAAGGCGGACAGCTTCTCTGGGGCAAGTAAATCGCACAATACATTGTATGTCTTGCTTCCTATCGTTGTAAGGAATGTCGCAACTATTTTCTTTTCGTCTTTGATTTCGTTAGCAATCATGTATTGTTCAAATTGCTCGCTATAAGCATTCCAGTCTTCTAAACTGGGATTAAAAGATTCTATTGATCCGAGAGTGGCCATCCTCGTCACCAGTTGTTGTGTACTTTGGGTTCGTACAAACTGAGTCAGTCGAGCTCAATAAACGGTTACATTATACGCCCTTAGTACTGTTAACAGTCCTGCTACTAGTCCGTTCTGCACTGTCCTATATGCAAATCCAGTTTCTGTTTTCTTGGAGCGTTAACGCTCATTTTTCATCTAATTATCCCACATTAAGTCTCTTGAGACCGACACTACATACACAACTACTTTATTACAACTCAATCAACCATTTATATATACAATGATATCTTGCTATAATCTGCGGTTAAGGTGTGGCTAACAAGAATAACAAGAATGCAGAACACTACAGGGGGTCGTTGAAATTCCGGGGGGGGGAGTAAAAACAAGACAGTCTCCTGATTTTAGGTCTCCAGAGGTTGGCATCTCTGTGATAGCCACTTAGTATTTAAAAATGAGGAAATACGTTTTTATCCAAGAAACTGTCTGAAGCTACTCTACTTCCCAAAAGCATTAAAGCCATTGCTTTCCAGATAACATATAATCTGGTTAGATGCATAAAGATCAATAGACCTAAACCTCTATGGCTACAGAGGTTTAAATAGTATAGCTTAACGTCGTGTTTTTCAAGAAATCAATCTCACCATAAACCCTTAAGCTAAAACGTACCGAAAACTGAGCGTAGAGATCGCTCTGAGGCCACACCACCTTGCTGCTTGCCTCGATTTTTGGGCTCGGCATGAGCCCGGTTGCCGCCATCTTGATTCTAGAACTACCCACAATTCATCAAGACTTTCCGAGCCCACTGCCCACGCGGCTAGGAAGTCTTGCGAGGGAGTCTGCGAGGGACGGAAGTAATCGAAGGGGAACCGATGATGTGATAATCAATTCTCGGCTTGCACTGTCACGCAATGAAAAATAAAAATGCAAACCATTCAATACAGAAGGACTAGAATCTGGGAAATGAAAGAAGATAAATATACAAAAACCCTTGCCAAGAATCAGGTCTGTGAAATATTTCTAATGCGAGATATTGGGAAAAACGGTTTACCTAACTTTATAAAGCTTTGTATGGAAACGCCATGTTGGTGTCCCTTTCAGGAACACCAATATGGCCGCCGGATACCAACAGAAACATCTGTTTTCGAGTTTTCCTACTAATGCGTGAATTCTTCCCTCGAGGAACTCATAAAGATTACAGTAATATTTATTCTGAGATAAGGAATGTTTATATTTCAAAATCTCCCAAAATCGGTAATGTTTTTAACCCACATAAGAGCTTTCCCGGCCGCCGCGTCACGCAAAAGCCTGGAAATTCAAGCGTCCTCTCTCGCAAAACGAAGAACCCTTTCGAACCAAAAATTTGTTCATGTACAGATGTTTAGGTACTGTAATACCTCGTGAAAGTAGAAACTCAGAAGAATCGATAGTTTCTTAGTTTGATTTTTGGTGACGTCACGTGCAACCCAAGAATCGTTTCGATATCTCCGAACGAAACTGAAAAATCCTTCCATCAGTATTTTGAAAAATATCGTTTAATACTGTACAAAATACTTTCAGTCCGTTGAGGGAGTAAGTTCGAAATATCCCAAAATATCCAGAACGAATCTGACAAGAGAGCCTTTTGAGTCCTAAAAAGGCCCAAAGACAAAATCTCTGGGAAGAGGAAAGATTTCGTTAGTTCTTTCGCTGTTATGAGCTTTTGTCACGTCCAAGTCTAGGATATCGCTTGAACGGATGCTGACGAACAAATTTTCCTTTCGGGGGAAGTCTGCTGAATCATGCAGAAATTTCGAGAACATGAGACTATAGCTGCGGGCTAAAAACAGAAAACCATGCATTACTCCTTAAAATTCATAACTGTACAACAAAAGACTGTTTTTCAGTGATAGTGAAATATTGAAGTAAAGGTTTCCGATGGACAAAACGACAGGATTTTTAATATCGATGTCTAATTACTTCGGCGGAGCGCGAAGTAAAGGTTTCGCGACGCTCAGGAATGTATCAAAGTTACCATTTTTCGCGACGCTCAGGAATGTATCAAAGTTACCATTTTTCTTCAAGACTGGGCATGCAAAGTCTGTAGGTTTTCGGTTTTATTCGGCGATATGACGAAGTGAGAGTCGAATTAGCTCGTGAGATCTCGAGATCATTTCGATTTCTTGGATTTATTCTTTAACTGTTTTTATTTTGGCTTCCCCGGGGTTTGAACCAACTCACCTGTAAGACCCGTCAGATCGGAGGGGACTCTAAGTTGAGGGATTAGCCGATTGCGCTACTGCGACCCAAGATAGTTTGGCAAACGAAAAATTGCTATGAAATGATTCACTAGTTTCGGGACAAGACTGGGCGTGTAAGTTCGTGATTTTTCGGCTTGTTTCGGCTATTTCACGAAATGAGACCGGACTACTTCGTAATATCTTGAGATCATGTCGAGTCTTGTCTTTAAGTTACTCGAGGACTAAATAGAGCATATTACGTGGCCGCGCAGAGACACGAAATTTCTCTTCGAGTGTTAAAAAACATTTCACGAGTGAGCCCTCCTTTGGAACAGTTTTATGATGAATTTAAAGTTACAAGATCTTGCAGGAAGACATTTTGTCTTTGTTGAGTGTTTATAGGTGTAAAATTGCTTTCATGCGTTGCGTGACTTTCTCAAACATTCTCAACGTTTTTAAATTTTTCATGAATAATTAATTAGGGCATGTTTACATTTCAGCAAGAGTAAGCAGATTTGTATCAGTCACTGAAATCATAAAATATGTCGAAAAGCTACTACTATTCGCCTGTTTAGTATTTCCTAGAACCTTATATCAAACGGAATACAAGTTCCAAGCGAGTCCTTTCAACGAATTAAGTTTTTTCCCACGAGCTTGACTGCTGTGTTTAGTCAAGTGTGACGAAGGTTGATTTTAAAGTTCTGTGATTACAAGTTGGCGGAAGCCGTAAGACATCTGAAGTTCAAGTGAGATTTGTTATTATTGGCAGAGGCTGTTTAGTTTAACTTAAGTTCAAATTAAGCTTGTGTTGGCGGATGCTGTGTTTTAAAGCTCTGTAAAACCTATGTTCCTCTAGCCTCCCCGCAGACGTCCTGTGGGGTTTGTTATAGTTCGTCATGCATTCATTAATCATTTCTCCCCTCGGACGTCGTCCGTGGTGTTATGAGGATCAGAATTATTTTTAGTTTATCCGTCATGCAATTCCAGACTTTTCTAGAATTATCTTATAATCTGTAATATTCCAGAAATATCTGTAATGTGACTCTCTGCAAATAGTAGATGTTGTAATACACTATAAATAGTTATGGAACGTTCTAGATGTTCAAAGAAAAAGTATAAAACTAGGCTTCCAAGGGACAAGTTGTTGTTGTAATTTACAGGGACAGAATACCAGAACCAAAAATCCAAGTAAATCACTTAACACGGTGTGCGACATAAAACGAACTCGACGGAAGTGAAGGAAGTAACATGAACAGATTTATTGAACCAGAGATCAATGTTCCTAGCACAGAGGTCACAACTTGACATAGAAGAATCGACGGGGTTGATTGACAAGACAAAAGGTCCCTAAGTTGTGAAATCGGTACAAGGTCGTACAAAGTCGTACAAAGTCGTACAAAGTCGGTTCGAACTGAAAACGATAAAATCGAACGAAAACTTAGATAAAATACATAGAGTGCAAATATATCTGAAACCCAATAATACCAAATAGCGAATGAGAACTAAATAAAGCTAGAAAATACACTAAATTAGCCTATAAAGTGATTAAAGTAATACGACGATAAAACTGCTGGTATGAATCACTCAGCATACTCATGTTGAAGAGTAACGCATAAAAACCCTTAATACCACTGTAGCTCAGTGATGACAAGACTGAATAGATTGGGTAGTGTAGCAGCTTCTCGTAAGGTCTCTCCTAATTGGTCACTGCAAACAATGACATGTCATTCTTCCCATTGTTTTAGCATTGTTTGGGGTTAGGGAAACGCACCATTGGTGACTTCTCTTCCGAGCAGCTGCTACATGACCCAATAGATTCCTCGCATAAACAGAAAGGAAACGAAGTTGCAAATTGATAACCAAAACTAAGCTCAAATATTCCTATAATGAAATCGATACTGGAAAAACCAAAAAGAAAAGAAAAACTATACTCACTTTGGTTTACACACACACCAGTGTTATCTTGAATCAAAAGCTAAGCTGAGCTTGATAGTCGATGAGCACGAGTGTAGATAGAAATAAAGCCCCAATGGCTGACAGAAGTTGACACCATGAAGTCCACACTAGAACTGAAACTAAGATGAAAACGCTAAATTTGTAATAAACAAAACGTGCTTGAAAACGATCTAGAAATTATTACGTATTTCCCATGTGGACATAAAAAAGGGCTGGGAAAGTAGCCGTGGGCTTATCAATAAAAATCATCATTTATGTAGGCGATAATCGATTTATAATAACTACCGTAAGCACGTTCGTGCACCACTAAGGGATAACGAAAAGAAATCACGTTTCAAAACCAACAGTTGTGTGCCGAAGGGTTTTCCCTCGTGGCTAGTTGTGATTGAGCCTATCAGCTATGGATGCTATACTGTGAGAAAGCTATAATCAACTGCTATAACTATGGAGGAGCTATAACCTTGATGATTGCTATGTGAAGAGAAAAGAAAGAGACGATAGTAGAAAAGAGAAGATAAAAGAGTTCATGATGAAATTTCCCGGACGAGTTTGTGAACACAGAATAGCCAAGGAGTGGAAAGGATCCAGTGAAATAATCAAGAAAGTCAAGCATTAATGTCTTAAGTCAGTTGAGTTGACAGTTGTTCCTGTATGGCCATGAAAGACAGTAAGCCTGCCTGCTTTACGAACTGCTTAACTTTATCTTTAACTTTAGTAACTATAACAGTGTATAATTAGATAAACAATAGTTAAAAAAGGTAACTGCTCGTTGTCACACTTTTGTTGCGTGCCTTATATCGTACTCGGGAATTCTTTTAACTTGTGCCTTGTTCGTGGGCATCTCTTGGCTATTCCGGTACGTAACAGTGGGGAGAAATGAATACGTGGCGAACAAAAGCAAACCCCACAGGACGTCTGCGGGGAGGCTAATGTTCCTCTGGTATTAAACTTCCTTGTGTTAATCCGACATCCCGACAGGCTGCAGATAGTCAGTGAATAATTATCCTCAAAACATTCGAACTCGTAACATTGAGTTTTTTGCCAATTCCATGCTCAACGTAACTGACTAATTACCCATGCCTTACTTACTTTAATCAGTACATGAGACTGCTATGCCGTTTTTGAAGCCTGATGCCGGACTAAAAAAATATAAAATTCTTTATTCACTTTTTGTTTTGTTAGACTTTGTTATTCACCGCCAATAACCTCATATTTGACTTAGGTCTAAACGTTTAGACCCAAGTCAAATTTAGAAGGATTTGTATGGAGTCATCAAAGCATAACTGGGCTACTATCGCAAAGACAATTTGTTCCGAAGTGCTAGTTTTTGGCTAGTAGGCCTCTTGGATATGGCTCTTTTCAGAATATACTGACAAATCCCATAATTTCACAAATTAACACCTTACTCTTACCATATTTCATTTTTTACTATTCCTCCGCATTTACACTTAATCAGTTCCACTACCACGACGCCGAAGTGTACGCTCCGTAGCGTCTTGTTTGTCATATTGCTGGATCTGTTGCAGGATAAAACATTTGAAAGCGTCATAGCCTGAATTTCATCCGATTACTTCGAGTCGTTATTACTCCCTCAGTAACGTCTGAATCGACCGGCCGTTAATGCGGTCCAGTGACGTCACTACTCCTTGATCTTTGCTTTAATTCATGCAAAAAGTAAAACACGGTTTTCAAGTGGCAAACCGAGACATATCGTTTGGAAATGTCTGCATGATACAGAATTGCTTTATTTTTTCGACCGTAATTCATGTTTAACGTTCAAACCGTCAACTGCATGCAGTACAACTCTGAACCGGTTGTACTGAATTCTATGATCAAACTCGGTCGCAGTCACGCAATCATCAATGAAATAAACACACACACGGAACACTTAGTTCAAAAACACAATGATTTGCTTTAATTCTGAAAAGAAGCTATTTGGTCCTTAACAAAGAAAAAAACATGGAAACAAGAAAGAAAAGCTAACAGAATCATTACACTTGACGGTAAAAATCGCAAGAAGGTCGAATTATAACATTCAGATCTCAGAAAACTTCACGTAAACAAAATCAACGGCCGCCAAAACCACAAAGCGGCTCTAAATGAAAAACTCCGACTACCGTCTCTCCGCAATGATTCTTCATTCGCAGTTCAATTTAGCACTTCAGTTTCGACGACAAGGGCAATTTTGCTGTTTAAGATAAAGATTAAGCTTATAGAAATGTTTGAACTACACTAAAGAATGCCAGGGATGCGATCCGCTGAATATCAAGCGACAAACCCGCTAAAATTTTTCATAATTATACATAATTATGCGAATGTTTAGACAATCAACCAATCAAAATCACTACCCCGTTTTCGGGTAGTGAGTGACGTCACTGGACGGCATTAACGGTCCGTCGATTCAGACGTTGTTGAGAGGAGAAAACGACTCGAAGCAATCGGATGAATTTCAGGCTAAAAGCGTCATTGATTAATTTTGATCTTCTCATTCACGTTGTCATTATGACATCACAGTTGCTACCACGTGGCTTGTGAGCAAGTAAGTTTTTAGCCAATCAGAACACAGTATCCAGGAATAAAGAAAGCGCCCTATTCCTTCGACGCCATTGCGTTCTCTGAATTTTGAGAGAAGTTGTTGTGCGGTTTATTTCCTTTAGAAAAGGCAAGTTTCGAAGCTAAATTCATCATGCAGATCTTCGTGAAGACCCTAACTGGAAAGACCATCACTCTTGAGGTTGAACCAAGCGACAGTATTGAAAATGTGAAGACGAAGATTCAAGACAAAGAAGGCATCCCTCCTGACCAACAGCGTCTTATCTTCGCTGGAAAGCAGTTGGAAGATGGCCGTACCCTGAGCGACTACAATATCCAAAAAGAGTCCACCCTTCATCTTGTACTGCGTCTGCGTGGTGGTATACAGATTTTTGTCTTGGATTTAAGGCTACGTGGTTTCTTATGGACCCTGACTGGACAGACCGTCACCCTTGAGGTAGAGCCCAGCGTCTCCATTGAAAATGTCAAGACCATAATCCAGGATAGGGCCCTTGGCATCCCAACTGAACAGCAGAGTCTTACCTTTGCTGGCAAGCGGCTGGAAGATGGCCATACCCTGAGCGACTACAACATCCAGAAAGAGTCCACCCTGCAACTTGGTGTCCGTGATCCTTAAAATTACTGGTGCTGCGTCTGCGAGGTGGACAGTAAACTTCAGATTTATGAACTTTGCTTAGGGCCACATTCACTAAACAGGAACTAACAAGTTAAAAGTTTCACAGTTGTTGTTTTCAAGATTATTTCTTTTTCATGTTTTTTTTTAAGCCTCAAAGCAGAAGTGTAAAATATTTACAAAGTAGTGTCATTAGGTTCACTGGAAAAAGTATCTCGCGTTGTTGATGTATGTTGTGTTATTTGGGGGTTCAGCTGTTTGGTTTTCAGCCGTTTTTAAGAATAGCCTAGAGTTAAGTTGTGCAATTGAATTGTTTCCCTGTTGATGTTTACTGAAAATGGTTTTGGAATTATGGGTTTTTTCTCAAAGGGGTGTATGGAAAACATCACAGCACAACTAACAGAAAAGGAAAACCTTTTTAAACCCAATAGAAAAAGCCATGAAGTCAAAGTGCACTTGTCAGTATAGTGGTTAATAATGGACCAATATTTCAATTTAGTATTTGTTTACATGTATTAAAATAATTCATACTTGGTATGTTTATTCCCAAGTCTTGAATTCAAAGTGTTAATATTATTACTTCAAAATTGGGCTATAAGAATTTCTGGAAAAGGGTTTCTCCTTGCTCTTGTTTGGCTAAAGTTGACTACAAGATTTGCCCAGAATTATCACCACCAGATCCAACATTAGGGATTAAAAGAAAATTGTTGCAAATGCCAAGTGTCTTTTAGTCAGAAGCCATTTGCATTAATTTTGATTAAGAATAATAATGTTAGGTGAACTGTATTGATTCTTGGTTATGTAACATTTTTTAAGAGAGAAAACAAAACAATCTGTCATGTTGGGTATGAAGTATGTTGATGAAAAGATTTCGAAGGCGTTCAGAACCTGCCAAGAGCATACTATAAGGATTGTTTCAATTCTGGGTACCGTCAAATTACTGTTTACCTTTGTTGTATTGAACAAAGTATAAAACTAGACAATTTTGTCCTTACAAGCCAAATATAAAGCAACTTTGGTATTGAACTTGACATCACTTCTTTCTTTCATAATAGCTGTGGCCAATTTATAGAGTGTTTTCACTCATGTGGCCAGCATCTCTGCAAATTTATTGGAACAAAAGAAAGCGGTTGCATAAGAAAAGAGTTCAACTCCCACAGGATTTGTATGGCACACCAACATGGCCTCCCTATCATTGTTTTGGGCACCAATATGGCTGCTGTGACGTGAAAACACTGTAGACAACTTGAAAAGATATTGTACCATATAAAAATTGTAACTTAAGGTTTAAGAAATAAGGGTTTAATTTTCGTTTGGCATCAAAGGTCAGCTTATCAGGACTGGGGTGCACGGGGTTACTTGGGTTAATTTTTGATGGCTATGTGCCTCTGACCTCTCAGAACACCTACCCCATTATACCGGTAGTCTTTTTAGTGGCCAATTACAGACCCCGTCTTGGTCACTTTAGGCTTAAGTAATTTACTTAGCCACTTCCGGTTAGACATCTACGTTATAAACTAAGTCTTTTAACTACCGGTAGGTCAGTCATTCTAAAATGAATTCCCACATTTTTTGTTTCAAATTCCTCGATATAAAACTTTCTTAACCCCAAAATTCCAAATGAGCCCATTCTAGTGACTCTTTTGAAAATGAAACCCCATTATATTAAAGTGCCCATAACGAAAATTTTTTTTATTTTTCTATCCAAATCTGCACATCAAGCAATGGTGTTCCCCGAAGAAATTTTTTGATTCCGACGAAACGCGCTTTTTTTATGATTTTTTAAGTCTTCGAAATTTGCCGCCATTTTGTTCCACCATTCGCATTAGTCTCCTCTCGGTCGAACTGGAGCCATGACGTAGTCGTGACGTAGGTTCAGGAACTCTTACTCCTCTCAAGCTCAAGTGTTTGTATCTGTCTACATATTTCAATGCACAAGAGTTCGTTCTTCGGCGAGAAATGCCCGATAAAGCAAAAAAGAAGAAAAAGGTGGATTGACTTCGTGTTGGAGAGACGGAAGATGTGGGTGCCGGGGAAGACGTCCTCGCTGTGCTCAGAGCACTTTACTGCGGACGATTTTGAAAGGCAGTTGAATGTGGAATTAAACTTGAAGCGTGAATTAAAGAAGGATAGCATTGGGGTTTGTGTCTACCCAACAAAACACGCCAAGCGCGAAGGAGAAGATGACGAGCCGCCATCTAAAAGGAGTAGGGATAAGCGAATGGTAAGAAATTATTCTCACACGTGTTCGTGACATTCCCTGTGATTTTTTTCTGAGATTTTGCTTTTAGTCCACGTTTCATTAATGTTCAAGAAAGATCATTATAATTGTTTTCCTGTTTTCTACAGATCGCTCGATCTGCGAAGTCTCGCATCAAAACGCTGGGAGAACTTGAAGCGACGGCAAATGTTATGCATCAGTCAATTCCACCTGCGCCCAGCCCCCCCCCCGGGCAACCGCGGGGCATTTGCCAGCCTTGTCAGTCCCGGGGGAGGGGCTTTAGCTAATTTAGCGCGACCCGGGGGCCGGGCATTGGCCAACCCCGGGGGCACCCCCGGGCTTTTGACACGCACGTTGTTAACTTTAAAACGTGGTCAACATGGAGAATTTCCGAGATAAAGATCAGCAGTTTGTGGCGGATTGGCTTGTCCAGCAAGGGCTAGAAAAACTTGTCGACGTTTTTAAAGATATGTTTTTTTTAATTTCAATATGTACTGTAATCTAAAAAGCCATAATTTCAAAGCAAATAGCGAGAGCGTGAATGAATTGTCGCGTTTTTCGCAACAGGCCGCATTTGATTCATTCTATATGGTAATTAATAAAATTCCGGCTTTTGGAAATATTAAAAGCTTGCAAATTTGAAATCAAGGACTACAATATGTATAATTAAAAACGTCTGTGTTAGAAAATATTTACGCGTTTCACATCAGGCCACAATTTTAGCGGTGTTTTTGTGCCTGAATGGTTTTTCATCATCGGTTTGCAACTGCTGCCAACTCATTCAACTCATTTTGCGACCTTCGAACTCCAGAAAATGTGAATTGGGCCTCAAAACACGCTTCATTTCTTTGCTAGAACAACTTTGCGATCTATTACAGCGCACGAAAATGAAAACTGGGATTAAAACGATCCTGGGGGCGGGGCATTCGCCCTCTACTTTCGTCCCCACCGCCGGGCATTTGACAGCTTAAGTGTTCCAGCCCCCGGGAATTTGCCTTCCATGAGAAAAAAAAGGCTAATTCCCGGGGGTTAGCCCGGGGGGGGGCTGGGCGCAGGTGGAATTGACTGATGCATTACTTCCGGTCCTTCCACAAGCTATCAGGCGGTAAGCAACCTGGGTAAACTTGGGTATGCTTGAGGAGCTGTGGCTGATGACAAGCTCTTATGTTTTGTAATATTTAATTTTTGCAGGCTCAAATCGTACAATGTTCCCTAGTTTTTCGTATGTTTTTGACAAATTACAAAGTCATTCCAGTGGATCCACACCATTTAAAGCTGTTTGATATTCTGATGAATCTTTTTTAAGTTGGTACTTACAGCATCTGAGTAACAATAATGTATCTTTCTCTGACACATGTACTTAGGGAATGTTAATAAGATGGTGTTTTTCATTTTTAGACTATGTGGAAGATCTCTTTCAGTTCTTCTGGGGCTGAATAAGCAACAACTTCAGGATGCAGCTATAGAACTGAAGGAGATGACACCAGATCACATGGGTAGCACGCTTGTGGACAAAGAGTCTAGGGAGGAAGCTATTAGGAAAAAAGAAAACAGGTTGAGGATGGTAACAAGGGATGTACCTCCCACATCAGACCCAGCAGCAGGACCTTCCTCATTGCCAGGTAAGCCTCTTTACATGACACCAAAAATTCTATTAGATCTGGCATGAAGCACAAGTAAGTAATATGTTCACTTTCCCTTTTTGAAGTTGTTGTTCTGATTTTGCAATGCTATAGAGTTACATTAATGTTTATAATACTTACACTACACACTTTTCACAAAATAAATTGTCACATTGTTTTTCTTTTTTAGCAGTGCCAGACCAGACAGAGAGACAACCAAGAGGGCAAGCTATTAGGGCACGTCCAGTCTGTTCTGCCTGCAAGAACCCAATGAGAGGACACAAATTTGTCACAGACTGTCCCTGAAATAGGAGAACCTAATAGTCTAAAGTTTTAGATTTTGAGGACTTGAGACAATTTAGTACACATTTAACTTAAATCTATGATTTACCATCTGTTGCATCTAAGCCTCGACACAATACAAAAAACATTTTCTAATAGGGTGCAAGACTTGATATGTTTAGCCACCAAACATTTCAATTTTGAGAAAATGTCACACCAGTGGTAAGTTGTTGATATCAACACACTTGCCTCCAGAAATTATTCTAACATCTAAAAATCCTTTCAAAGAATATTTTGTTGAGTGAAAACAAGTCAAGTTGACAACAGCCACCTACTCCAAACTTTGAACGTTTGGCGGCAAAACCTAAAATCACAAGAACATGTTTTTTCCTAGTGTGTAACACACTAAGATGTAACCAACGGTAGTTACTGCTCTTTTTTCAACCGAAAATACATGATTTGTACATACATGATTAGTACATACATGATTAGTTTTTGTTTGCTCCTTTTTTACCTAGTTGTCCCAAGCCCAAAATTTTTTTATTTCATGAACTAAGAAAGAAGCCCTGGAATTTGTCAGCATTTTACTATTACATTAGGGGTTGTCTTGCACCCTTTTATGGTTTCAGCTGACTTCATGTTATTGTGACTGTTTCATCAGCATAATACCATCATTGCCTTACCAATTTTCTCGCTGAAATGTAGCTCAACAGGGCCTTACAAATAACTTCTCAATAACAGTGTGTGGGGCAGAAAATAGCATTGCACTTTGTGAGGGCCACAAGTTTTAAATTATTATTTGTTCTGCTTACTTAAATAGATGTGTAAAAGGAGATTTTCTGGTAGTACAAAAACACTATCACCAACCTATCTTAAACTGTAATGTGTTTATTCAGATATTTACAATTTTATTTTCTCACTGTGCACAAATAGCAAAGGCTAGTCTAGGTGGGCAGTGTCTATTAAACATGATTTGGATAATTTATGATTATAATAGATCATTTAGTACTTTGAAAACATTTCAAGGAAGGCACAACAAAACCATCTTGTTTGGGTAGGAAAAGGATTTAACCAAAGTCTCTACCCTTATTCTTAAAGTGCCAATGCACTGTGACAGAGGAGAATAATACATTACACATGAAACTATTGTTTTGATATGAGTTAACAATGAAAAATGTTGCTTTTTATTTGGACCATACTGTTTTAAAATGGTGTCAAAATTCACTTTGACATGAAAGAAAACGAGCAAATGTTCTCAGTAATCGAATGCTACTGTATTTAATTCTGACATTCTGTCAATGATACTTGCTGGGCAAAGTGACCTAATTATGCAGGAGACCATTTATGCTTAGAATCCAATCACTCAAATGAGGCCAAAGATATAAATCTAAAAATTTAATTCCCATAACTCTGGAAAATTTATTCAAAATCAAAATTATCTGTGGCTAGGTTTTTTCCATTTTATTTATCCTCCAGTTCAAAACCAGTGAAAGTTTCATCCTCGTGTAGAGGGAATGCATTTCGGATGGCATTACATGCACATGATGGCAGAGGTATTCTTCTTTTGCCCATGAATCCATACACCAGCCTTGAAATTTCCTGATAGGCAATTGATCGCAGATATCTACAAAAGAAAGCAGTAAATAAATAAATCATCCTAAAAAACTACAGATAACATCTGGTGTCTGTAAAACGCGGACCGGATACCTGCGGATGGCGGATGCGGATGGGAAAATGCGGATAGAAAAATGCGGATGGAAAAATGCGGATGGAAAAAATGCGGATAACAAAAAAATGTAAGAGGAAAAAAACGAGAAATGCGGATGGCAAAAAAAAATAAATAAATAAACAAACACACAATTACGGAAAGAAATATTTCTTTCAAGTCGCTGTCACATGGTTGGACCCTTTACTTACATACAGATCGTGATGCCAATAGTTGGCACAGCTTTGTACCCTGTAATTCCTTTCATTAGTCACAGAAATAAGGACGCTCCGTTCCTCCTCCTTAAATGCACACATACTTGGTGCACTTCTCCTTTGAGTGTTTAGCCTAAGGATTTAAAATCGGCTAGCAAATGAAGTGTCTGCAAAACGAGGGCCGGATACCTGCGGATGCAGATGGGAAAATGAGGATAGAAAAAATTGTGAACAATAACAAAAACAAAAAAAAACTAAATTAAATTGTGTCACTAAAACATTTCTTAACAAAACACGTGTATAACGTTGTTCGGATAACAACAACAAACTAAGGACTCAATTTCTTCAGATTAAAAGAAAACTAGAGAAAACAAACTAAACCAAAAAATAGGGTGAACTACACGAAAACGTCGGCGTGCTTTGCTTCGCCTATTTCACGCTCGCCTCCGCTAAATCGCCATGTTTCCTCACAAAGGAGCCTGATCTTCAAAAGGGCTCATAATACAAATCAACTTTCGCTCTGCCTTGACTCTGGTCGACTCTGCCATAGCAGACAGTTCAGAGAGTGATTATGAACTGCAGACACCTGCAGAAGCCCGTTTTTGAGACCAAAAACTAGGCTACAATACTCGTCAGAAATCTTGAAACACTTGTGCGATTTTCCCCTCCCCAACGTTGATTTGGGATTTGCAGTCATCTCAGTGCTCCAAAATACGCGTGACTCAACATTGGGGAAGGAGAGGGGTGCATTTGATTGAGAACAAAGGTGTGAAGAGTGAATGTATGAAATTCGGAGAAAATTCAAGACAAATGCCTTCTGTTTCAACGATTTTTGACGAGTATTGTAGCTATATAATTATGGTTAAAAAGAGAAGATATTGTTACCTTGAGTTCTTCTGAGTTTCTCTACCGCTCTTAACTCACTGGGCTTTAAGTAGGCCGTGTTCTCCGTAAAAACGGTTTGGACAGCTTTAGGATTCTTCCAGAAGAGGTTGTTCTGACACGAGGATCTTGTTCCTCTTCAAGTTCTTCTTCATCCACATCAGTCATGTCTGGGCATTTTCAAATATTTTCTGTTTTATTTTAAGGAAGAGGATTTCCATTTGGATTGCTGCAAGGGGAAAATATAAGAAGTGCTCACTACTCGCGAGTTGTACTCTCTAAATTGCTCGCTGCTTTCAAAGCAAATTTTTTATCTCTGCTCGTGCTCGCAGAAAAATCGCAGTGCTCGCATGCTCGCATGCTCGCCAATGCTCGCAAAGACCATTCCTCACCCCTAATATAAGCAGGTATTGTGTGTATTATCCTACTGGCCCCTTTCGGGACCTTAAAAAATGAGGATGGTTAGACCTCGGCTTTATGAAGCATCTCGGAATACCTTGATGAAATACCAGTCATCTCTCCTGTAAGGAAAGTAGAAAGGATGTCCTCCCGAATTGCATACGTAAAGTGTTTCAAGATACATCCCTTAACACTTATTTACCAAAAGGCCTGGAACACTCACATAGCCTGTGTGGCAGGCACAAAAAGGGGAGGGGGAGAAAAAAGCAGAGAGGAAAATAGAGAGGAAGCGCCTGCTGCGAAAACCAGTGTTTTTGCATAACTAACCATTTCCTGCTAATTTGATAACATGAACTGTCAATACATGACCACTCAGAGGTATGTTATCGGTACTTAATTTTACAGGTCTTTAATTTTGCTTTTTCGCGATTGGAAAAAACTCATGAAATTTAAGACCCGCAAATTTAAATCCTCGCGACATTTAAGCGTACAAAATTTAATACCCATAGAGAAAATTCAAAACACGGAAAAACTGAGCAATATGTAAAAGCAACAACATTCGATATATATACCTATCTAAGTTTATGGCAATTTTAATTAAGCGGCGGAACTTTTTTTGCACCGACAAAAGTGCATAATTAGCAATTTTACGATTTTCGCTGTGTCTAAATGAACTATCTTTCGTGTTTGCTGGTTTGGGTCCCTATCTAAAACAGAAGTTGAACCATTTCTAAGCTAGCTTTTTGAAAAATTACGACTTTTTTCGGCTTGTGGGCAAGTTGATCTGTTTATATGATAGTATTTGTGGGTGCGTGAAGTCACTTTTATCAGTACACCGATAACTCAAACTCCACGCGCTTAACAGATGAGCCGTTACAAACAAAATGGGATGCTTCTCTTAAATAAAAGTTCCGTCTAGCCAATTTTGGATTTTTGTCATGCTCAGGTTTTGGACTTATTTCTATAGTTGGCTCCCGGATGTCACCTTTTTCTCCGCGCATGCGTTTTATGGAGATAATGTTCACCTGCAGTCCCACAAGGTTTCCTTCGGCAGGTTGAAAATAATCCTTTAGGCTACGCTCTTCACAGCATCCCTGGTTTTCCTTCATAACGAACAAATCTTTCGCCTTTTACTAAAGATTTCCGTGGAGGAGAACAATGGAAGGAGTCTTGAGACTAATTTTTTATCGCCCTTCCTTGAGGCGGGGCCCACGATAAGATGCCTATAGGGAACTGAAGAACCACGACGAAGTTTACGACGACGTCGTCTGTTCACTGGGAAAGGACTGGAACGAGAACGTCAGTTTCGGCGGGAAAAAGGAAACTTAAGATGCAGTCGGTCGGTAGGTCGACGACGACTACAGTGAATGTAAACACAAATGTAAAACTGTAATGTCCGTTCGCAACAAACTTTTCCGCATTGGCGTCCTTTAAAACAACGCAAGATCTTATTTTTTAATTAAGCCGTACGTCTAATTTCATTGACGATGAAGAATTTTTTGTGTTGTCTGACCTTTTCGAGTGGAAAACCTGCTTTCCGCACGAAGATTATTCAGCTTTCAACTGAATGAGATGACCGAGTCCGAGTATCTGTCAGAGTTTAGATTTGGAAAAAGAGACATGCTGATGTGATAGCTGTTTTCCGTATAAAGTTTATTTCCTCTATATTAACACATTTGATTTGCCTTACCTAAACGTACAAATAAATTTATCACTTACGAGTTCGCTCGCTCGGCCTCCACAGCTGTTGTCATTCTTCGAAGTAAAAACAATTCATCAGTCGAATTTCCAATCAACATTGCTTGTTAGGAGAAAAATAGAAAGATACCTAGACTTACGAGAATAAAGAAATGCAAAGGACTTCAAAAATCGCTTAAAACAGTGGATTTATACCTACCGAAGCTTGTGGATTGCACGACGACGTGATTCTACTATGTTTGGCGTCGTCGACGACACTACGACGACAAAATTTACTTGTCGCGCTTGCGCAGTACACTGTAACTCACATCCGGTCGTCGTCGACAAAGTCATCGTCGTGGTTCTTAAGTTCCCTACTAAAGTTCCCATACAGACGACCCCTGCCGTGTACGGAACGGACGCCTTGTTATTCAGATTATTACGGACAGTTTGCTTGGTTCCAGAAGAAAGAAAGCCATTACAATTTCTCTAAATTCAACCAGCTTAATACGGACATTTTCTATGGCCACTTCAGCGTCCGTATTAACGTGACGTTACAAAAGCTCTCATACTTGCCCTTTTCTCCTTTTTAGGAGGACCACTATCCGCAGTGGAGCCCAGCCCTCAGAAGGTTTTGGAGACGGCCGCCCATGTGTATGCATTCTGGTTTATCTCATTCAGTATGAGTGCCGTGGTAGCTACTACCATCACAACTGATGGTAGTAGGGACTTTAAAGCAGGGACTTTATACCCACAAATGAACTATCTAGGGCTTTTCTGGCTTCTTTTATTCTTGTTATGGACCTTTTCATTGTCATGCAGGAAAAGTTAACATTTCCAGTACTTTTCCTCGGTTATTCACGATATCAGTGTATACTCTCGTCATAGGATTTTAAATTAGGGTCAAAATACAGGCCATTGACTCTTGGACCCAGCAGTCGTCTTTTCTTATGCCATACACAATTCAGGAACAAAAGCCGGAGTCGACTGTTTCTAATTTTTCAATTGAGATAAATATCGCCGAGTACTCATCCTCGCAAGAAAAGTTCTTAAATTGGCCTCTTTTTGAAAGCGACGGTTTTTGGAACTTCTAAATGACATAGGGATGGAATGGTATTAGTTGAGAGAGGCAAGAAGCCATATTTCACAGATAATAAGCACTTCCTAGAAAAAAAATACCCTGCAAAATAAAACTGGAAGCCCATAAATTGGATCTCGGCAAAGAAAGCTTTAATACTCGTCTTTGCCGCTCCACTAAATGTAGATGAAGGTTCCGCTCGCTCTGGGAACTTTAAAAGAGAAAGCCCAGAAACACTGTATGCTATTGATAACTTGACTTCAAACAATCATTACCCAAATTGGGACTGTCTTTCTCTTTTTACAGGACTGGGATTTCCCTTACTTTGATGGAAGTATGGATATCAAGCTGCCGGGGCTAAACACAGGAAATTTTCATTTCCGCCTTGATGGAGGAGAGATTCGCATCACAGGAAAATGGTTCAACTATGGCATCATCTTTATTGTCATGATCCTTGATCTCAACATGTGGAAGAACCAAATATTTTACGAATCTTTTGTGTATGGGCAATACACTGATGACCAACAGTACATCTACACTGTTTCCGATAGAGATTTCCTTGCTAATGCAACTGTTGACACTTTGAGTTACGCATGGAGATGGACGCATGTTAATCCTCTGACGAACAGGACTTACGGCTCAGAAGATAAAAACATGAACTCAAGATATATTGGGTATCCTCTGAGTGCCAAGGGCACGGCTTTCATTCCATCGCTTCTGGTATTTACCATGTTTGGTATACTTGTAAAGTATTTTTCTAAAGGTGGTCCGCCGAACAAAGTTGCGCCTGCCAACGAGAAGAAAGATGCCATAGAAGGTGCGCCTGATGTAAAAGATGGCTGCGAGGATAGCTCGTCTTCACCACACATTACGATGAGCCGTCAATCAATGTCAAGTTATAAAACTGAAGATACTGCGAACAAAACCCGAAAGCATGGTTCGTTTTTGACTATGGATAGCTCACACGACAACCTTGAAAGCTCACTTGATTATCTCAACAGTTCACAAGATAATCTAGACAGTTCACGTGATAACTTGAAAAGCTCACGTGACGAGCTTCATAGTTCGCGTGATCTGAGAAGTTCGGATGAGTGTCTTCAAATTCTACCTGAAGGGATAGAGAAGCACAGCGTCAGCCGCCCGGCTTGGTCTGATAGCAGACCAGAGAAGGTGCTTCCAGAGGGCAACGGGCCTAGGCGTGACAGTTTAACAGTTGACAAATCGTCAAAACGTCGTCAAAGTTCCACAGATCACCAGGACAACGAAACTATGGCACAGGACATCTCTGTCACGAATCTTGATCTGGACAGCGAACAAAGCAAAAAGAATGTACCGTCGGATAAAACTTCCGTCAGTGACAGCAGCACAAGAGCCCTCTCATTTGGTGATCTATTTCGTCGAGACACACCCACTGGGTCAAGATCCGTAACTCAACTTTCAGATGTGGCATCCGATGATGAAATAAACAGTAGTGTGGACACTAAACCAGCTGTTGAGGAGGGACACAACTTCCTTCAAATACCTTGGGCTTAGCAGAAAAACCCAGTCTATAGAACACTTGTATTATAATTATTTTCAATGAACCAAGCTCCGCTCGTTAGCCTGGATACGGTCTTGACTATTCGCACGTGCGTATCATAGAAATTGTCAAATATATACTGTAATAGGCAGGATTTCCACATTGGTAGAGTCTCATCTCCAAATAATTGGGGGACCCCAGGGGAATCACTCTGATCCAGACCCTAAGATGAGAAGGGGGCCGGACCTCAAAAATGATTTTTGTCGACCATGTAGACTTGAGATTGGGCTAAAGATAAGGTAACTTACAGTCTTGGACAAAATGAAAACAAATTTAGGCCCCCTTCCCTGCCACAGTCTAGAAAATGGCCTTTGCGCGACCCGATCCTTGATTTTGGGAGGATGAGGGGGGAGAGGTAAGATGTTCCATTTTATTCTGTCTAAGATTGTAGCTCCTGGTTAAGAAGCAATAACTGCATTTATTCGCCTAGTTTTCTGGCACTTTTGCACCTTGATAAGTAAAAAATTGATAATAGATAAATAAACAAACAAAATAGAAAGAAATAACCGCTGTACTAGTTTAAGACTCGCTTAACTGCCTTGTTGGGTTAAAGTTAAACTGATGGGGATTTATTCACCAGCCTTTAATTGATGAGTTCTTGGTTTGCAACGTGGCAAGGCGGCCATGCATTAAAAATGGTTTCGTTTGCAGATTAGGGAAACGCTTTAATTTGTTCTTGTCTACGAACCCAGCGGTCATGACATCAGCTAAAAACCACACTCTAGTAAATGTGTCAATATTGCAAAGACAACTCCGACTGTGGTCGCGAACCTTGATAAGGAAATAAAGCTAAATCACATGACTGACGGTACGAAATGCTCTGTTTGTTTAACAGCAGGGTGGGGCAATTTGAGGCCTCTCAGTCTAGGAATCCTCCTTTGAAAAAAACGGAAGTCGTCCCAAAGGCTGTTAGCTTGACCTACTCCTCTTCATAATCCCTGCTTTTGTTGGTCACCATAGTATTTATAGCTTACGAGACCAGAGACGAAAGATCCCTGGATACCTTGGCTGCTCCTGTTAAAGGACCCGTCGGGGGAGCAGACGGTACGCGAGCTCTTTATGCTTTTTAATGCGTTTATTGTTCTCTTTCAAAAGACTCAGAGCAACTTACCTTGGACGCATAAAATAAAACAACAACAGCATTAATACCCAGCGTCTCTTTTGTTTCTTTCTTTTTTGGGGGGAACACGCTAAGGGAAGAGTAGTCACCCCATGTAAAGCATAGTCTTGGATTCTGGATTCCATACCCTGGATTCCGGATTCCAGTCTTTGTTAGTAAAATTTGGATTCTGGATTCCAGTCTTTAGTAGGATTCTAGATTCTTTGAGCTGTATTCCGGATTCCAAAGCCCAGGATTTCGAATTTAACAAGCAAAAATTTCCCAGATTCCAGAATCCAGATTTCCTCGACATGGGGCGAGAAGAGGAGGCGCCTAAAACGAACGGCCAAGTTTTCCCCAGTTTTCCACGATCTCTGGCAGAAATTCATTGGCTACAGCACCTTTGGGGGTTAGTTTGTCTGTCTCTTTTTCTTCTCCCCTCGTGTGCGCCCATCCTCGAAATTTCTCCCTTTGCCCCGATAAAACCTGGCGCCTGCTACGCAGGGCAAAACAACTTAAAAGCGGAACCAAGCAATAGTATCACAAATTGTATTTTAATGAGTGATCCATTGGTACTGTTTTTAAACAAAAATCAGAGGACGTCTTACATACATAAATCGGTTATTTCTGAGTCAAGATATCAAAAATCACAAACCACAATTTTTAACCAAGAATGAGAATAAAAAGGGAAGACTACCAGCCCTTCTTGTCAATTTTCTTTTTCTTCTTTGGTTTTGGACGAAATATTGGTTTTTGAGAAGCTGCAGATGCTACACTTTCGGCAGCTTCCTTCTCCAACCGCGACTGTCTGTCAAGAGAAAAACATTCCAATGTTATTAACTAAGATGCTGTATTTTCTATCTTTAGGTACTCATTAGTCGTCAGATCTGTCTTTCATGCCCCTTGCATATTCAAATTTTGTACCTAGCAATAGCCTGAGAGAACAACCAAAAAGTTTCCCCGCGAAATGACGTCTGAGAAACGCAGAAATTCCAGACGGATGACGCGTCACTACCGAGATATGGGTAGTTTTTTCTGATTGGTCAAGCTGCTTTTATTAGCTAATCAGCAGCACCACCCAGAACTGGATAGTGACGCGTAATCAGTACGGAATTTCTGCGCTAGCTTCTGGATCAGACGTCATTTCGCGGGGTTTCCAGCGGTGGTGTCGCGAAATGTCGGCTGTTTTCTCAGGCTGACTCAACCATTGACGTCATCTGAATTCATACTCATCTCTGGGTCCTTTCAATTGTGCTAAGGAAGACTGCTGTGCTTCTGGTTGGTCGTGCCGCGTGGCAAATTTGATTCAACCAATCAGAAGCACTACCCAGATCTAAGTAGTGATTCGTCATCAGTATGGAATTTGTGTGCTCGTTTCTCAGAGGTCATTTGGCGGTCCGTTGTCGTGTTTTGTGAGTTGATCTACTTGCCATGTACATTTGTTTCAATTAAAAGTGCAAGTCGGGAACACTTACCTTTGTCTCCAAAACACATATCTGATCGTCTTGTAAATAAAGAGCAGGGTAGAAACCAACACAACACTTGTAATCAATGTTCTGATTATTTCCTGTCTGGTAATACCAGCGAACAGGGATCTGATGTATGCTACGTGACCTGTGGAGAACAAAACAGTACATCATTACACTCAGCAACTTCCCAAACCACTTGGATTAGATGGGTATGGCGAAATGAAAACTCAACTTCAGTGAGTTTCTGCTATGTTTTTGTAAGAAAGTCCTATCTGGCGTTTGAGTGAGCACCAGGCAATTGCAAGACACTTGCAGGCTCTAAAAGGAGAGGTCCGGTTCCCGCGTTCTCGCTTTTTTTTTTTCCAAAAAACAAAATACCATTTCCCATCAAGATTTCGTTTTTCCGAATCCGCCACCGATTCCTAAAATCCGAAAATAACCTTCCACTTCCCAAGTCTGAAATGATTCCTTAGTTACTACGGTCAAGCTGTGCTGATATTATTTGCTTTACAAACAGGAGTTTCACTTACTCTTAACATATACAGAGTACAGCTCAGAAACGGTATCAGTGAATGCGCAAATCAAAGTGAAACAGAAATTAATAATCCATGCAATCGTATCCCAAATTTCGTTAGCCATGCAGGTGAGTTGGTACCAAGTCCACTCTGCAAAATCGGTTGCTTTGTTCCAAGTCCACCGCGCCATCCACAAGATTCGCTGCTTGGTCCACTTAGCCATACACGGTACATTGTCAAAGATCCACTCTGCCGTAAACTTAACTCCACCGTAAAATTTACAGGTCATCGTCGCCACAAATTCAACAGTTGTTTTTGATGCCCTGTTTACTTTGTTCGATGTCCAAGCTGTTATCGCCACTGTATTCCTGCGTAATTTGTTCCATGTCTGCTCCGTTAGACTCAGTGGCCTGGGTTCACAAGTTTGGTTGTTGTAGTGGTTTGGAAGAGGTACACTTTCTGGGTTCAAACAGGTTTGCGAGTTGTGATTCTAAATAAAATCAAGAATTTTAAAAGTAAAAGTGAAAGTGATTGTTCAATGGCAAAAAGTTTTACTCTACGAGCGCTTCTTTTAAAACTATCAGAAAATTGATCAACGACATTTTATTTATGAAAATAAATAACACTGGACGAAAAAACGGATTTACTAATGTTTGCAAAAGGTGCAAATATGTGGTAAATTTGGAGCTCTAAATTTGCATTAAATTTAGCAATTAGTTGCAAGTTTTGAAGTTTGTTTGATCATTTACGTGCGCTTCTTTTGAAACTAACAGAAAATCAATCAACCACAATTTATTCAAGAAAATGAATAATAGATTTGTGTTTTAGCAATAAGATGAAAGCTTTGAAGCTTGACTGATCATTTAGTGACGTCACTTTTGTGCAAGTTCAAACGCACTGACATACATTGTGTGCGGTCTATTACCTGTTCATCTTGGAAAGTACTGTAGATTTCTTCTTGTGCAGAGCCAGTCTGTCGAACAACCACTTTCAAGTCAAGTTTCAGGGTTTTGATTTGCATCTTGATGACATAATTCTGTGGTAAGAGCAGCAAAGAACACAAATAAAGGTTTGAAGAAAAGAAGAAAATAAACTAAATGTTTTCTTAACTAGATAAAATTAATTATTGATGCTAATTAGTCTAAATTCAAAAATTGGCTAGTAATAAGTAAATACTCATCACGTTCGCGCTTTTATATCATGCTTTTTTAATTATCTCTTCTTGTAGACAGTTTGAAACCAGACTTCGGGGTGTAGTCCCAACAATATTTTAAGAGCTCCAGTTACTTGGAAAGAAACTCTTGCTTAAAATTTGGCTTAACCGTGTGATAAGTGAGGCCCAGTGTTTTAAATAACAAAAATAAGTTATGATAAGAATCCAAGATTTCAAAGTTATTTAAAGCAGCTACCAGTGTCGAAAGTATACTAAACACCAAAGAAACGACTATAGTAAGAAACACAACAATGAAGAGATTAAGGGTCAAGGTTTCTGCAAACGGCAAAAGGTAGATTCAAGTTCAAAATTTCTAAAAATAGAAAATAAGCTGATAAAAACAGCCCAAAGCAATTCTTATAGATGAAATAATGTGAAACTGAAAATTTTTTTGTAGAAGCAAAGAACAGTTAAAGACTTGGAAAAGGAAAAACTTGGTCATGTGGTACAAGATCTCTAATGGTTTAGCAGTCAACGCAGCCCTTAAAGAAGCCTTTACCTTTCCCTGCCAGTTTCCGATGACAGTTGCTCCACTTGCGAAGTCTTCATAAAAGAAATCTGGTTTTTCAGCCATGACGGGGTCTGCAGATAAAAAAAAAGAGGTTGTCAATAAACTTTTCAAAAGTGAACTTTTTCATCAAGTTCGATTAAAAACCTTTTCCTGAAAGTGGCCGTAAACTTGGCTTGGTTACAAATTATAGTTCACGGTAAGATTTTTAAAGAACAAAAATAATTTTAAGATCATATAAAAACCCTGATCCCAAAAGATCAGAATTGTCAGAGCTTTACACCAGAGTTTAGTTTTGTTTGTGGCTCAGTGTAATCTTGAAGATCTATAAAGTGTTATCTTCTTCCGGAATTATTTGTTGAACGCGTCACCAGCAACCGTCGAAGCGCGAGCTAATGCAAGGAGTCATGCGCACGTGTAACATTCCTGGTACAATGGCAACTGAAAAAAAGCTTGTCTTTCGCAAAACATAATTTTAACAAAAGTGTTAAGTGCCACTTTTCAAGGAAAAAAGATTACTTATACGATAGATAAATGGCACATAAAATTCTCCACATTATATAGAGTTGGATGAAAAAATGATGAAAACGTTTGATTATACTAATACAAATTATGCTGCAAACCTCCAGGAAAATTTTTTTCAGTGCTCGAAAAAAACAAGCGCCCAAATCTCTTTTTAAGACGCCTGAAGATCTTACCTTCACGCACTGCGTTAAGCGTAATTGAAAGCAGAAGTAGGCCCAACAGCGCGGTAAGCACAAATATAATCCTCATGATTTCAACGAAACTTTTTTCTTTTCACACAAAGCGCACGTTGGTTCGCTTCGAAAAATGAATGAAGAATGATTGTATGACGTCATAATCAGAGTTTGACCGCGATTTATGCGCGCGCAAGTAGCAAGTTTCACTTATTTATTCTTCAGTTTTATTTTTGCTGTTATTTATCATTCATCTATATTTGTATTTAGCTCTCTATCATTTGATAAAAGCGCTCTTGGCGTACGTTTCTGATTTTGTACATTGCGCATGCGTTTTACGTAAATAATGTTTATAATCTGCCCACAAGGCTCTTCGCGTCACGCTCAAAAAAGTACTGTTGGCCTTCAACTAACGTTATCTCTTGTTTTCCTTCATCACGAACAAGTCTTTCGCCTTTTACTAAAGATTTCCGTGGAGGAGAACAACTTACTGAGTCTGTAGACTAATTTTTCAACGCCCTGCCTTGTGGCAGGGCTCACGCGAACAAGATATTCATGCAAACCATCACGGAAGGAATTGAAAAAATCGTTCGTGTGTGACAAGCGCGAGTTTTGTTTTGCGAGTTTTGTCGTGATCATCGCTTAAGGTGGCTCGACTGGATTTTTTTGGGGGGATACCTCCCAAGTTTGAGCATTGACTACGTCGCCATGAGTAAAGATAGGGAAAAAAGGTTACCACAACTGTATTATATAAAGATGAAAATTTCTTATGATTGCCTCAATTATGGCAAAGTTTGAACAAATTCTATGAGAGCGTTTTCGAAATATTTTGAAACGAAGTTTTAAGCATGATAAAACAGCGAAATAACATGCTATCCACACAATTAGCTAATTTTTTGAAAAAATGATAAGCTTTGGAAACGCGGCTACATCTCATACTGGTTTGATTCCATTGAAAACCTCCTACAAAAAAAGAGGGGAATTGCTCTGGGCGATCGTGAGCAAGAAGAGTTTTATTAACTTGCATTCAGCTGCTTTTGTTACAGCTTTTGCACGTAATTTGGTCCACGACTACAAATTTCGCATTTTTCAAAAAACTGCTCGATAAATTTTTTTATAAATTTGATAATCCTAAGATCAATTGTCAATGAATATATCCTGCAAGTTTCAAGAACATTGAAAACAGGGAAGGCTTTCAAATAGGACCTCAAATATGACCAATGTTTCCTCCAGATTTTGTGTTTACAAGCGAGCGTCCTCATTATTCACTGGCATTGTTTTCAAGTTTCATATACACGTGCACATTTAGCAGAAAGTAGTAAATTTGCATCAAAAAGAACTCTCGATTACTTTCGGAAGAAATATCCCGAATATGCTAATGATTGGCTTGTGTCACAGATAACAGTGAGGCTCGAGACGGTGAACGTCACGGCTCATCTTGTAGGATGCAACACTTACTTATCTTACTCGGGTTATAATATCACAGAAACTCTTACAAAGAGTTGCTGTGATGTTATAATATATCACTAATTTCTTTACCCGGTTATTAGCATATTCCGGAGATTTAACCGAGGGTCCTTTTTGATGCAAATTCTATCTTTTTGCTAAATTTGCACGTGCATATGAAACTTGAAAACAATGCCAGTGAATAATGAGGACGCTCACTTGTAAACACAAAATCTGGGGGAAAAATTGGTTATATTTGAGGTCCTATTTAAAAGCCTTCCCAGTTTTCAATGTTCTTGAAACTTGCAGGATATATTTATTGACAATTGATCTGGGGATTTTCAAATTTATAAAAAAATTTATCGAGCAGTTTTTTGAAAAATGCGAAATTTGTAGGCATGGACCAAATTACGTGCAAAAACTGTAACAAAAGCAGCTGAATGCAAGTTAATAAAACTCTTCTTACACACGATCGCCTAGAGCAATTCCCCTCTTTTTTTGTAGAAGGTTTTCAATGGAATCAAACTACGTTGAGATGAAGCCGCGTTTCCAAAGCTTATCGTCTTCTCAAAAAATTAGCTAATTGTTTGGATAGCATGCTATTTCACTGTTTTTATGATGCTTAAAACTTTGTTTCAAAATATTTCGAAAACGCTCTCATAGAATTTGTTCAAACTTTGCCATAATTGAGGCAATTATGGCAGGTACATACTCCCTTAAGCGATTTATCAAAAACCCTCCTAGTACAGAGAAACACAAAGATAAATAAAAAACGCAATGGCGTCGTTACGTTGCCATCGCGACTCCGATTGCGATAAAACCCAGATCATAAGAAATTTTCATCTTTATATAATACAGTTGTGGTAACCTTTTTTCCCAATCTTTACTCATGACGACGTAGTCAATGCTCAAACTTGGGAGGTATCCCCCCCAAAAAATCCAGTCGAGCCACCTTAACATTTCTGTATTCTAGTCTTTTACAAAAAGATCTGAAAAGGAAGGTGAAGTTCAGCGAAAAAAAATCAAATAATAATTTTAGGACTATAGACACAAGGTTTTCTGTCTTCTTCCTACTCCTTCCTATTGCAAGATGGTTTACGGTTTACGGCTGACTCGTCCCCAGTTGCCTCTCTGTCTATTATTATATTTCAACCAGAGAAGCGCGCGGTCAAGGGGAAAGCGAGGCAAGCGTGCGATCCAAATACAGATGACTTGGATCGAGTAAGGCTTTACGGTCGAAGTGGCCCCTTCCCCTAGGTTTTTTTTCCTTTCGTGTTATTTTTACTTTTGTTATTCCTAGTTTTCTTCCCCTTGATTCCATGACCTTGGGGCATAGCAATGCGTCCCTTGAACCGCCAAAATACAAAAAAACAAAAGAGACAAAAGAAAAGGCCAAGGCGTCCGAAAGTCATCTCGTCCGCTGTTATGTTGCCCGAAATTTAAGGTTAAGTCGACCAAATGCTGAGTTATGTTAAAAGACTAAATGAAATTAAAATTAGTTTCTATAAAATAGCTCGTTTCATTACTGTAACATTAAAAATAAGTTCAGGAGCCCAAGGGCAAGCCATCAAAAAGTCTATTTACAGACAACACACTCAAGACACTTTTCCAAGTGTCCATCATTAGAAAGACTTGACTGTTCAAAAAAAATATCAACAAATCAAGGGAAATAATTATTTCAAAAGTTCTAGTTGCTTGTTCCTAGGCTAGAAAGCTTTGCTTAAAATTTGGCCTAGTCTATCATTGATAAGGAACCTGACCCATGTCGTCAACAATCCCTCATTTGACAGGTAGGCGTGGTTAAATTGGTGGAGTAACGAAATAAACGCATGCTCCTTGCCTTCCAACTACATTATTGGGTGATTTGTCTGTATCCGCTGTTGTCGTGTTCAGAAAAGTCTCTTCTCCCCTAACACGTTAAAAAAATGCAAAACAGAACAACTTTGTATGACACTTTACAACAGCGGGTTTTTGGCGTCCATCCACGGGGTTTTGTGTTGAAGAAGGCTCAAGGTATGTTTGAAATTTGTTGTTCTCGTTGACCTACCGTCTGGTGATGTTCACTCGGAGGATCTCGTATGTTAAGTGTTGTTGGATGTTGTTAGGTTATGGCTTCAAACTTTTGCAGCACCCTAGCAATTTTTTTTCTAATGAAAATGAACCAATTAGTTCGGAAAACTCTAATTATTGGACGTTATTGGAAACTCAGAGCACAAATTAAAAACGCAGTTCGTGGTAGAGGGCAGAAATTACAACAATAGATATTTACACATACCTTAAACAACACCTGTGAATTGGGAAATATTCTTTACCATTATTGTAAAAACAATTATAAAATGGAAATAAAAACCATCAACTTATGAATTCGATCGAAACACTGGAAAAAAGCCAAACATTTAAGCAAAATAAGGATAAAGGGTATTTCCTGGAAATCTAGATAAGGGGTTAAGTTAAGTTTCAATATAAAACGTACATCCTATATTTTTAAATGTAAACAGGCCTTTGTTGAAAACCGTAATTGAATATTACTCTACGTTAAGGACGGTTGTCGTGGAAGTCGTGAAAGTTACTAAATTAAAAAAGAACTTTTCTGTTTTAGAACGAATTCATGACAAAAGAAGGTGTATGCATGTTGATGCTATTTTACATGTCGAACTTGTAATGTAATTCTAAACAGCTAATACGACTTGTCATAACTACACACTAGCTACAAACCAACACTATTATATGTGTTAATATTGCAAAGATAACTCTGAATGTGGTCACGAATCTTCATAAGGAAAACAAACTAAATCGCATGATCGACCGCATGAAAGGCTCTTTAACAATTATTCTCCGGGCCTCGAGCCCGAATGAGCTCTGAGTCAATAGTCCATGAGGCCGAAGTCCGAATGGGCTATTGACAGAGCTTTTGACAGGGCTATTGACAAATTGTTCAGAGGCCTTGATTTTTTTTTAGTAAAATCCAACTAGTTAGTAAAAAATATTGAGACAAAACAACTTTAACTAGTTAAAGCTAGAATTTAATCCTTTTTTACCTCCAAAAAGCCGGCGCTTTTCGCTATTAGCTGCTTAGTACTGAGTAACTCTACCAATCAGAACGCAGCATTGATAATAGACAACTATTTGGATTTTACTAATTTAGTTTAGCAGGTTGGGGCAATTTGAGGCCTCTCAGTCTCGAATTTGGATAAGTCTGGATAGGAATCCTAGACCTCATATTGAAGCCTCCCCCTCCCCCCCGAAAAAAAAAACAGAAGTCGTCCCAAAGGCTGTTAGCTTGACCTACTCCTCTTCATGATCCCTGCTTTTGTTGATCACCATAGCATTTATAGCTTACGAGAGCAGAGACGAAAGATCCTCTGGATACCTTGGCTGTTCCTGTTAAATGACCCGTCGGGGGAGCAGACGGGACGCGAGCTCTTTATGCTTTTAATGCGTTTATTGTTCTTTTTTAAAAGACTCAGAGCAACTTACTTTGGATGCATAAAATAAAACAACAACAGCATCAATACTCAGAGTCTTTTTCCTTTCTTTCTTTTCTTTTTTTTGGCGGGGTAAAGGGAGGGGGGTAATTGTATTGGGAAACACGCTAAGGGAAGAGTAGTCATCCCATGTAAGGGGATCTAGGACAGTCTTGGATTCTCAATTCCACGCCCTGGATTCCAGATTCCAGGTACTGGATTCCGGTATTTTTTTTTAGTAAAATTTGGATTCTGGATTCCAATCTTTAGCAGGATTCCAGATTCTTTGAACTGTATTCCGGATTCCAAAGCCCAGGATTTCGGAATTCACAAGAAAAAATTTCCCAGATTCCAGAATCCAGATTTCCTCGACATGGACGAAAAGAGGAGGCGCCTGCAGTAAACGCCATAATTCTCCCTTTTTCTGCGATCTCTGGCAGTGTATAAAATTCCATTCGCTACATGGACCTTTTGGGGGATAGTCAGTATGTCTCTTTTCCTTTTCTCCCCTGGCGTGCGCGTGTCCTCGAAATTTCTTCCTTTGCGCTGATAAAACTCAGCGGCTGCTATACAGGCTACAATTATAGCTTAAAAGCGGAACCAGGCAATAGTGTCAAAAATTGTATTTTAATGAGTGATCCATTGGTACTGTTTTTGAACAAATTCAGAGGACGTCTCACATGCATAAATCAATCATTTCTCAGCAAAATGTCAACAGTATCACCAATTTTCAACCAATAATGAGAATAAAAGGAGAAGACTACCAGCCCTTCTTGTCATTTTTCTTTTTCTTCTTTGGTTTTAAGCGCCATATTGGTTTTTGAGAAGCTGCAGATGCTACACGTTCGGCAGCTTCCTTCTCCAGCCGCGCCTGTCTGTCAAGAGAAAAAACATTCTTATATTATTAATTTAGATGCTGTAATCTCTATCTTTAGGTATTAATTAGTCGCCAGATCTTTCTTTCATACCCCCTGCATATTCAAATTTCGGACCTAGCAATAGTCTGAGAGAACAGCCAACGGGTTTCCCCGCGAAATGACGTCTGAGAAACGCAGAAATTCCAGACTGATGACGCGTCACTACCGAGATATGGGTAGTTTTTCTGATTGGTCAAGCTCCTTTTATTAGCTAATCAGCAGCACCACCCAGAACTGGGTAGTGACGCGTAATCAGTACGGAATTTCTGCGCTAGCTTCTGGATCAGACGTCATTTCGCGGGGTTTCCAGCGGTGGTGTCGCGAAATGTCGGCTGTTTTCTCAGGCTGACTCAACCATTGACGTCATCTGAATTCATACTCATCTCTGGGTCCTTTCAATTGTGCTAAGAAAGACTGCTGTGCTTCTGATTGGTCGTGCCGCGTGGGAAATTTGATTCAACCAATCAGAAGCACTATCCAGATCTAAGTAGTGATGCGTCATCAGTATGGAATTTGTGTCCTCGTTTCTCAGAGGTCATTTGGCGGGGAAACCAGTGGTAGCGTTGCCAAATGTCGGCTGTTTTCTCAGGCTATTTAATTTCTAAATCAAGTGGAAGTTTTGAGCGAGTCGCAAAAAACTGATTTCTCCACAAAGCGTTTTACAAAATGACATTTGTTAAACTCCAGGACTGATGATTTGATGTTCAAGTCAAAAAAGAAAGGACTACGGACACTGTGCGGAAACTACCCGCAAGAATTTGCTATGAATAACTTCCCGTTGTTCAAAGACGATCACCGGTGTAGCCATTTAGAAAACGCTACAACAGTGTAACGGTGAAAGTCTAAAAAAATTTTAAACAGCAAATTAGTTGGCGCTTCTTGAGGATCAATTCCGTTGTCGTGTGTTGATCTACTTGCCATGTACATTTGTTTCAATTAAAGGTGCAAGTCGAAAACACTTACCTTTGTCTCCAAAACACATATCTGATCGTCTTGTAAATGAAGAGCAGGGTAGAAACCAACACAACACTTGTAATCAATGTTCAGATTATTTCCTGTCTGGTAATACCACTGAACAGGGATCTAATGTATGTGACGTGACCTGTAAATAACAAAACAGTACATCATTACACTCCGCCAATTTCCAAATCACTTGGATTATACGGATACGGCGAGTTGAACACACAACCTCAGTGAGTTTCTGCTATGTTTTTGTAAGAAAGTCCTATCTGGCGTTTGACTGAGCACCAGGCAATAGCAAGACAGTCAGTGCAGGGTCTGAAAAGAGAGCCGGTTCTGATCCCGCATTCTCGATTCTTTTCAAAAAAAAACTTCCGTTTCCCAAGATATTATTCGTTTTTCCGAATCTTGCATTGAATCCTAGATCCCGAAAAAGTAGGCATTAAATTTAACTGTAAGTGAGACATAAACACTTGTTACAGTTTTCAGAAGATGTTTCTTAACCAGTCCAGGGATATTTTATTTAAAAAACGCCATCCATAAAGAAATGCCAAGCAGAGTAGCCGGCTGATACTAACTAAATAGGCGGCGATTTTCGCCGGCAGCCGGCTTCTTTTGACAACCCTAAAGAATGGTATTCAGCACAAAATGTGAAGGAAAGCACAGGGTACAGACAGGGCTGTAGATAATAGCCAGGAGTTGGGGAAATACTCGGCTCTCAACATATTTTTTTCTGTCTTTAAATAGGCAACTGTTTTCTTTTCATATTACCCGCCCATCAAATGCCACTTCCCATCTGTTATAAATTTAAGCTACATCCTTGTACAGAGGAGTTCAATTTGTCGTGGGAACATCCAAAACCCTACATAAAAAACATTTTTATCAATGATAGTTATTAATTCTTGATAATGCAGTCATTGTGGTACATTTCCATTACACACCATTTTGCAGTAAACAAAGGTGAATCCTACTATCAGCATCAACTGTAAAATTTAACTGCAGTTAAGGACACAAAATAACTCCAAAGTGCCCTGTGAGGAAGGTCAAGTTTTCAGGCAGGTATGTTTTCTGACTTACATTTACTGGTACTTTAAATACTGAAACATGAGATGCATTTACAAAGGTTTTTTAGGTTTTGCTGTTAATGGTTGAGGTCACACTAGAGACTTATGGTAAACTTTACCCTGGTTAATTTCCATGACTACCGCGGAAAGAACAAAGATGACCCATCACCGATACCAGGTGATCTGTGACGTCATTGCGGGGGCCTGGGGAAAGAAATTTTAATGCCGTATCCCATAAACCAAAGCTGACGGAAACAGATTGAATTGAATTGGTGCGCGCGTTGGTTTATGGGATACGGCATTAAAATTTCTTTCCCCAGGGCCCCGCAATGACGTCACAGATCACCTGGTAACCATCGGGTTACCAAAAAAAATAGGTGGGTATACTCTAGTCTATCTAAACTTTGTTTGTTTTTTGATAGTTTCTCATGATTTTTGAGGAAAGTGGTTTCAAAAAGGGTCACATAACAGAATAGCTTTGGAACATCGGTGATTGTATTTATTCGCGTGGATTCGCGTGCAGTACAGTGCGATTGAACTTTGTCAAAGCAGCCGAACTGAAAGAAGTTATTTCGACATGGGGTCGAGGTTAAACCCAAGAGTACGTCTTCGATGGGTGATCAATGAACCTGTCACTAAAACATCTTCACTAACTTCGTATTCGAAACCAAGGTAGGTAATAAGGGAGCGAATTCTTCTTGCTCGTACAAAAGAAAACAATACTCTCTCACATTGAACCACCTTTGTACACTTGTGAGGGTCACGCTCAGGAAGTTACAGTTCAGTAATTTCAATTTAGTCAGCTGTCATAGCATGTCATCATTTGTTTTACTTATCACTCTCACGTTACCGATCACGCGAGAAAAAACGCCTGGAAAGTTAAGTGGACCTGTCAGGTTTACTACGGTAAAAAAGACGTTACGAGACTTATGTGGCATCCAGTAAGCCCTCGGCTCCACCAACTGAGCTCACCATCAATCAACTCATGTACAGAAAATTCAATTCAATCACATCACAGATGACTACCGAACATAATATTATAAAAATGCTCATCTCATAGATGTACAAACTTTATATAAGTAGTTGAAAACAAAGAATGTTATGGTTATACCTTCATTTGTTTCATGAGCTCAAACATTTGCTCAGGGGGTAAACTGGCCACTGCCTGTGTGATAGCTTCTGGAGCTTCTTCAGGAGCAACAGAGGGACCATAGGGGTTCACCTCTGGACGGGAACTTCCCTCCATACCTTGAAGAAGAAGGTACTCGGGTTGAAATCTACCACAACACAGAACAGTATGGTGACCGGTCATTTGGCCAACACGTCATTTCGCCAATGTCCTGTTTGCAAATGTCTTGAGTTGTTTGATCCCATACGAAACAAAATGAGCACTACACATAAACCTCATTCTTTCAGCTATGATACATAAAAGCACAATACATATGTGTACAACTCTTTCGTAAGCCATTGATTAGATTAAAAAAGTTGGGGAATTGACCTGTCTCTTGGGCGAAATGACTAAATACGCTGGCGAACAAGACATTGGCAAAAAGGACTCGTGGGTGAAACGAACGTAAATCCACAGAACAAGACAACACAGAATAGGAGTACATTAGAAGGTGATCTTTCCTACACCAGAACTCTATGGCCTGAGAAAACAGCCAACATTTTGCGGCCCCACCACTGGTTTCAGGGTAAAATGACGTCTGAGAAATGAGTGCAGAAATTCTACACTCTGATGACACCTCACTATCTAGATCTGGGTAGTGCTTTCTTGTGATTGTTTTGTTGTTAATGCCAACTCAAGTTAAGAATAACAAAAAATTAACTTGTCTGGTAGGTTTGGTTCTTAAAGGCTCCATATAATCAATAAGAATATTATCAGAATTTTAGCCTTGCTCCAATTCAAAAATAAGGGGTGAAGGTCTACTGTAAAATAATAATTCACTGTAAACCAAGTTTAACCCATTCGCCCCTGAGCCACCCTTAACCCTTTAAGTCCCAATAGTGTCCAAGATTAATTTTCTCCTTGCAATTATCCATTCACTGTAAAGAGATAAGTTATGAGACTTGGCAGACTTGTGCAGAGTGAAGATATCTTTCAAATCATACTAAAAAGAGCTCAATTCAGTCAAGGACACCAGACAAAAAGGCAAAAACACCATGTAACATTGACCTGAAAATTTCCATGAAATTCTTGTTCCACTTACCCGCCTACCTTTCCTTTCATCCAATTCTAAGATCCTAAACACTTTCCAAAAAACTTTTCCTGCCAAACTGAAGCCTGCTAAATGCCCAGCAAAAGAAAAAAAAATGAGGCCAGAAAAACAAAAAAAGAGGAGAGGAAAAAGTGCAAAAAGTAAAAGTCTTGTAATCTCATAATTTTGCTTTCTGTGCATGCCTGGGCTTTTGCAAGCATATATTTGGCACCTGGATGAGAAGACCAAGAAATGTACGAACTGTAAATGGCTTTATTACAGTAAGTTTTGGCTCTTTATATCAAGATGGTGACCAGAAAATGGCTCGACTAGCTTCAAAAACGCATTTTTTGGCAGGATTTCCAGGGGCAAATAGGGGAAATCATGACAAATATAATATTATCAAAATCTGTTTCATTTAGCATCTATACCGTTCTCACTTTTCATTTCTTCCCTGTTCTTCTCCGAGGCAGCACTGTCCACTTGTAAGGCAGTTCATTCAGTTCATATCCATTCAAATTTCTCATAGCACTCAAGGCTGTCTCCTGGTCTTTGTATTCACAAAAGCCATAACCTTTTGGCTTTCCAGTTTCACAATCAAACACCTGAGTCTGTAAAATGAAAATAACGATATTTTGTTTTAACGAAATTCAATGATTTCTACTGGTAAACCTTCACACATCCAAACAATGTTAACTTTTGTGAGGTACGGTAGTACACTTATATTATTAGATCTTTATTAGCAGTTTCACTAGTTTCTTTGCAGATGTACATGTAAATTAAGCCTTATTGTAACAGAAATGCTGTTATAAATAAACCATTTACCTAATTATCAGTTTCATTATCATTATAATCATCATTATCATTGCTATTTTTTTTCATATGTTCTAAGCTACAATCCTGGACAAAAGTTCTTCGGACAGTACTGCAATATGCATATTTTTCCGTCATTTCTCGGCTCCCTCTTAAAACTGCATCATTTTCGAAATTTTCTTCCAGTTATCCCTCCCCCCACCCTATACAAAGTTCAATCTCTGAATAAAATCTGGATGCATGCATCCAACATTGTTTGAGGGGTGAGGGAAGGGGTTGGACCTGTGTGAATTGACAAACACACCCCAGAAACACAAACGTGTCCCTGGCCAAGACTTTTGTCCATGACTGTAGTCGAGTTTGAGTGGTATTCTTCACCTCATATTCTCAACTCCATTTTTCTTTCTCAGAGTGTAATAACTATTGATTCATGTCCCACCACATCAAAACCCTTTGGGACAACAATGATTAAACATCGAAATGATGCATAGATGAATTTTGCTGTAAATATCACAGATTCTAAAACAACAGTGATCAATTTCATATACGTTCTCTTTTGTTCAGCTTCACTCTTTTAGCTGGAAAAATAATAATCACACTGTAGAACACAAAAATATTAAATAAAAGATTAACCAGTTGGTGGTAACTCATTTGAACTAACCAGTAACTAATTACATAATTTTTTTGCTTTCGGATATGTCAAGCACATTGTATTGCTTTCATATGGGCATCCTGACGATATTCTAGATCGAGCTTTACAGGCCGAGCCACAAAGTCATCTTTGAGAGTTAAAACTGGTCACATCAAAAGTGGTACAAGGATCATGATTCCTTATTTGTGTAATAATAAGTGTACTGTACTACACATGTGTACTGACCTGAAGCTGACAACGGGTCCAACTTCAGAGAAGATATCTTTAAGCTGCTCCTCTGATGCTTCGTATGGAATATTTCCAACTAAATGCAATAGCAAGATAGATATAAGACACGCATTCTTTTAAAATCATAATGCTGTTTCTTTTTTTGTATTTCCTCAATTAAGCACCTACCGTCTGAAAGGCACCCTACAATCCAACCAAATGAACAATAAGCACTCCCCTTTCACTTAATTAAATAGTGAGGATTTTATTAGAATGCCTCTTTCCTCAGTGTTATACATGTTGTTGTTTACATTTTCCCCACAAAGAAATACTTTTTCCTTATTGTTATAGTTATTTTTATGTTCTTACTACAGCAGTATCAATGTCAGCCCTTTGCAGCTGGACCTTTCCCATGCCCAAATTTATAAAAGATGCAAAAGGAATTTTTTTCTTCAAAGGACCAAGTCACTATTTGGCTAGACAAAACAAAATGAGGTACGAGCCAATCAAGGATGTATTCTGCCTCTTAATTAAACGAAAATTGTGCATGGTAGATACAGAATTTGCAGAAAGGTTGATCACTGTTATATAATCACTGCAGCAACGAATTCCTTTAAATTTCCAGATATTCTCAAAGCCCTGTGTAACCATAAAATCTTAGTCTTATGTGTCAGTAAATAAATAATGGCTTTCTGACCAAATTCTTATCCTTTTATCATCCCTAGTGTTATTCAAGTTATCTCCCATTACTTTTACATAGGGAAAGTGTAATGGCAGTGTTATCTTTTTAAATGACACTCTTGACAAATGACTTAAATCAGGTGGATTACAGAACTTCTTGAGATGACTGAAGTACAAAACATCTCTAAAAAATGTCTGCATCATCCTGACGCCTGTTTGAAATTAACTGGACACCAGTCCTTCCATGGTGTGAGGCTTAGTCCTCATGAGGCAAATTACAAGCAAAAACAAGAAAAAAGCAAATGTCAAAGAAAACTCGGAAAAACAGTGTAGTACTGCGTCTGCAATCCAGTTTCTGTTTTCTTAGAGCGTTAACACTCATTTCGCATCTAATTATCCCACATTAAGTCTCTTGAGACCAACACTACATACACAACTACTTTATTACAACTCAATCAACCATTTATATATACAATGATATCTTGCTATAATCTGCGGTTAAGGTGTGGCTAACAAGAATAACAAAAACACAGAACACTACAGGGGGTCGTTGAAATTCCGGGGGGGAGTAAAAAAAAGACAGTCTCCTGATTTAGGTCTCCAGAGGTTGGCATCTCTGTGATAGCCACTTAGTATTTAAAAATGAGGAAATATGTTTTTTTACCCAAGAAACTGTCTGAAGCTACTCTACTTCCCAAAAGCATTAAAGCCATTGCTTTCCAGATAACATATACTCTGGTTAGATGCATAAAGATCAATAGACCTAAACCTCTGTGGCTACAGAGGTTTAAGAGTGTGTCCATGAGAAAACCAGGCAGAACCAGGCAGGGGGTGATAATGCTCAAATCACCGATTTCACTCAAACTCGGCACAAATGTTAGGTATCAGGAGTTAACTTATGTGACAGAATTTCAGGTCAAAATATTAAATTCCCCGGGAGATCCGGGCACCCCCTGTAAAAATCGCCATTTTCCCCGTTTTATGCATAATTAATTAGCTAACTTTACGATGCCAGTGCAACAAACAGAAAAGCCACCTGGAACTTAAATGCACTGAGAGATAATCTGAGTTCATAAGACTTTAAGCACAATAAACTTTTTAAAGTCGCCGATTCGATTTCCCCTCTCTTAGTCCCCTTAAGTTGGGTCATCATTTCCAAGTTTTGAGCAAGTCGTAAAATTAGGGTATTTTATTCCCCAATATCTCTGATGAGCAACAGCTTATCTTTATAACTGTTGCATGAGTAGTTAAAGCCATCACTTAAGTTCAGAAAAAGATCATAAAAAGTTTGGGCAATTCACTTTCTTCCATGTGTTGACGTAAACTGTTCATGTGACTGAACGACTTTTGCATATTTCATCAAAATTCAGGCCCTCACAATATTCGTGCGTTTGCCTCTGAATGAGGAGAAATCGAACAAAAAAACTCATCAGACAATGATTTAACATTAATAAGGGTAAAATTGTTGAAATTATTGTGCAAGAAACTCTAACGATGATTTTTTGATAGCTATATACGCGATCTTTTCAAGGAAAAACAACATACAAAGATTTAATTCACAGTTTTACTTACTTTAACAATTTCGCCCTAAAAACAATATAAACGGTCAATAAAATCCATATACGTATCTCTTGGATGTCTCAAATGCTAGTTTGTGCCCGCTTGGATTTGTTCCCCATGCCACCTTCGATGCCCAGTTCAGCGTAGTTCAGCGTCGTGACTCGCTGTACGACTAAAATTCCTTAGCCATCAGTTTACGCACAAAAATCCAAATCAGGTTGTTTTAGGAGAAAACAATACGAAAAGTAGAAAGCCGATTTGTAATCCATGGAAAGAATTATTTCTGCTACTGTTGTAGCTCAATTCACATGTTACAAACAACAACAAAACGTCCGCCATCTTTGGGACATTAACTCGAGCCCGCATTTTTAAGCAGCGGTTGGCCGCCATATGGAAACATCGTATCGGGAGTCAGGAGCCAGGAGTCAGGAGCCAGGAGCCAGGAGCCAGGAGCCAGGAGTCAGGAGCCAGGAGCCAGAGTCCAGTGAACAAAATATGAAAAATATGACTTTCCGACATTCTCTGAGATAATTTTATTGTTATTGTATGCTAATAAAAATTTTATAATTCCAAATCTATTGGCAACTCTATTCAGACCGTGATTATAAATGATCCCATTTCTTTTCAAACTCGGAGATAGAAGTCGCTTTTCTTTCGTGTTTTGGAAAGAAATATTTTTGTCTATTTTAGTTGCACGTCAAATAGCAGCGAAGTGAAGCCGGATCTTGGTGCAGACCAGCTCAAAGGGACAAATAAAGCGTGAGACACGTCCAGATTAGCTTGCGACAAGAATTCCATTTTGTTTTCATACTGGAGCCCCCCTCCCCGGGGGAGTGACCAAATTGCGTACAAATGCCCTAAACTGTTGGCACCAGATTTGACTGTCAGAAACACTGAATTTTTTACCTAGCACGGGCTTTTGGGGGTCTTTTAAAGCCTAACTATGGCAGTAATGTTCCCAAGTAGAATTCAAAATACACCACACTTTCACATTGAGTTAGATCTTTTTCTCAAACAACCGCTTCCATATGTTAAACACCCTTCCCACATTCCCTCAAGAGCTACTTCAACTGTGATACTTAGATTTCACATTTCTCACCCTACCCAGGTAAGGTCAATTTTCTCATCCTAGACATCCTCGGAAGGGCCTTTTTTTACAGACATTTGATGTTCCGGTCCGTGCGTGGTCGGAAGACACCCAGTAAATAATGCCCGTGGGGTTGCTCAAGGAAAATTAGGGTTTTTTCGAGATTCGAACTGCAGGAGGTCTCTAACGAGGAAAAGCGCGGAAACATCTACTTTTTGGAGTGAATGTACTGATGCAATTTTTAAGTTACAATATACTATAGACAAATCTATTTTGTTTCTAAAGTCCCTCTGATACTTCGAGGAGCGCAGGACATACAGGGAACGCAGAGATCAGACCACTGCATTATTGAAATTAGGTAAAGGCATACAATTAGGTAAAGGCATACAATTCAGTTTGTATTTTCAAGTGTAACCGGACGTGTATGTGAAAAAACGGTAACTCTGAAACGGATATATAAGAATAATTCATAACAGTGACAAACAGCGATATGACTGTGGACACAATATAAAAAAAAAATAGCACAACATTCAGAGGCGGATAAGATTTTCTTCCGGGTGTCTGCTTACGAGAGCTTTAAATCAAAGCTAACATCTAATTCGCCAGTAAACCCTTTGAGTGTCTGCGGCCGCCTACGGGAATGTAAAAATTCAGAGTCTGTGTGGGAGTTGAAACGGGGTTTTGTGATGGCGGTCGTAAGTAGAGCTATTCGCTAAATACGAGAGTGTCCATTAAGAGAACTTCTATACTGTATGAATCCGCAAATGACAGCTTAAATGAGAAGTGAATATCAATTGTGTATTAGTTTGTGTTCAAAAACCTGTTCTTAATTTACACCTTCCTTGAATAAATAAATAAAAAATAGCCTACTCTTTTTGCAAGTATTAGTGCCCCCTTTTGGGTCTTTTGTATACCTCAGAAGTTTTTCCTCAACACTTTTAAACGGTTATTATTATGTTTTTGCAGTCAATAATTTACCCAGATACAGATACCATCCTGTATAGTTGTAAGACTACGAGGATTAAAATGTAAGTAAGTAAGTAAGTATACCCAATAGCAAGTTATTAATTGTCGAAAATTGCATGGCACGGTCTGACTATAAAAAGGGGGTATTGTGGACAATTATTATCATGGTAATTAATGTCAACATCGAATAAACTCAAAATTTCAAGTAACACAACTTTCACAACCTATTTTCAACACGCCAGTTATAACAGGATATTGGCGCGTACAAACAATAGATAGTGTATTCCGCATTCCGTAGTCCGGTAGTCCAGCGTAACAGATTCCATCGTTTAGGCAGAGTCTAAAGTCAAAGATGGAGGGTGTTTGAGCAGGTGGTTGTTTTCCATAGATATAGACGGATTGTCAGTGATCCTTCTTGTCCTTTGAGAATCATTTTGTTCCCTCTGACTACAACTTATGTCAAAGACTTCGAATGTTCGGTGAAAAGCCGACACTTTTAATTTTGCAATGTTTCAAGATGTTTCATACCTCGTCACAAAGTAACGCAGAGTAACGCCACAGATGACCAGACGAAACTGGAGCAGCCAACCTGGACTAAAGCATCTGAGAGACGTGTATGTAACATTTATTCACTATCTTTTATCGTTTTTGGGTCTTGTAGCACCTACAATTTGGACCGATCAAAGTTTTGAACTAAATCTTTCGCTCCTTGTGTTTACTCAAGCGTTCCAAAATATCCATCAAAACGTCCATAAATAACACAGAAAACATGCCTCAGGTGACACTTTCTAACAATTCCGCTATTAGTATCGATAATGAGGCATCTGATTTGTGACTTCTCGCCAACTTTGTGCTATTTTTGTTTAAAAAAACGAATGTTACGTTTCTTCCAATTTTGGTCAAATGACAAATAAGCGTCAAGTCAAATGTACATAATACGTCATTATTGATAAAGTATGAGATTGCCCAAATATTTTAGGATTGATTTGATAACCTTAAAGATGTCTTTCAAAAAATATGTGAGAATTAAGTACATAGGTTGTTGCTCATGGGAGATGTTAGCAACTAAAATACCTTAAATTTCGGGTTTGGCCAAAACAGTGAGAAGATGACCTTACTTTAGGCTAAATAATAGGAAGAGATCGAATTAGAGAGTAAAAATAAATTACTGAGGATTAAGTCTGATAAACATAGAAGATGATAAAGTTGATTAGATTTGAAGTTGTCTTTTCTACTTGTTGAAAAGCCAAACCAAAGTTAGCTAATTAATTATGCAAAAATGAGTAGATTTTGTGATTTTTAGGGGGGGTCCCTGTAAATCCCAGGGAATTCAATATTGCGACCTTATTTTTTGTCGAGGTTAATATCTCACCAAACCCATCAATTGTGCCAAGTTTGAGCGAAATCCGTGATTTGAGCATTATCACCCCCTGCCTGGTTCTCTCATGGACACACTCTTAAATAGTATAGCTTAACGTCGTGTTTTTCAAGAAATCAATCTCACCATAAACCCCTAAGCTAAAACGTACCGAAAACTGAGCGTAGAGATCGCTCTGAGACCACACAACCTTGCTGCTTGCCTCGATTTTTGGGCTCGGCATGAGCCAAACCCGGCTGCCGCCATCTTGATTCTAGAACTACCCACAATTCATCCAGACTTTCCGAGCCCACTCCCCACGCGGCTAGGAAGTCTTGCGAGGGAGTCTGCGAGGGAGGGAAGTAATCGAAGGGCAACTTATGATGTGATAATCAATCGTTTCGATATCTCCGAACGAAACTGAAAAATCCTTCCATCAGTATTTTGAAAAATGTCGTTTAATATTGTACAAAATACTTTCAGTCCGTTGAGGGAGTAAGTTCGAAATATCCCAAAATATCCAGAACGAATCTGACAAGAGAGTATTGAGTCCTAAAAAGACCCAAAGACAAAATCTCTGGGAAGAGGAAAGATTTCGTTAGTTCTTTCGCTGTTATGAACTTTTGTCACGTCCAAGTCTAGGATATCGCTTGAACGGATGCTGACGAACAAATTTTCCTTTCGGGGAAAGTCTGCTGAATGATGCAGAAATTTCGAGAGCATGAGACTATAGCTGCGGGCTAAAAACAGAAAACCGTGCATTACTCCTTAAAATTCATAACTGTACAACAAAAGACTGTTTTTTAGCGATAGTGAAATATTGAAGTAAAGGTTGCCGATGGACAAAACGACAGGATTTTTAATATCGATGTCTAATTTATCATATTGCAGGGTAAAACATTTGAAAGCGTCATTGATTAATTTTGATCTTCTCATTCACGTTGTCATTATGACATCACAGTTGCTACCACGTGGCTTGTGAGCAAGTAAGTTTTTTAGCCAATCAGAACACAGTATCGGGGAATAAAGAAAGCGCCCCATTCCTTCGACGCCATTGCGTTCTCTGAATTTTGAGGGAAGTTGTTGTGCGGTTTATTTCCTTTAGAAAAGGCAAGTTTCGAAGCTAAATTCATCATGCAGATCTTCGTGAAGACCCTAACTGGAAAGACCATCACTCTTGAGGTTGAACCAAGCGACAGTATTGAAAATGTGAAGACGAAGATTCAAGACAAAGAAGGCATCCCTCCTGACCAACAGCGTCTTATCTTCGCTGGAAAGCAGTTGGAAGATGGCCGTACCCTGAGCGACTACAACATCCAAAAAGAGTCCACCCTTCATCTTGTACTGCGTCTGCGTGGTGGTATACAGATTTTTGTCTTGGATTTAAGGCTACGTGGTTTCTTATGGAGCCTGACTGGACAGACCATCACCCTTGAGGTAGAGCCCAGCGTCTCCATTGAAAATGTCAAGACCATAATCCAGGATAGGGCCCTTGGCATCCCAACTGAACAGCAGAGTCTTACCTTTGCTGGCAAGCAGCTGGAAGATGGCCATACCCTGAGCGACTACAACATCCAGAAAGAGTCCACCCTGCAACTTGGTGTCCGTGATCCTTAAAATTACTGGTGCTGCGTCTGCGAGGTGGACAGTAAACTTCAGATTTATGAACTTTGCTTAGGGCCACATTCACTAAACAGGAACTAACAAGTTAAAAGTTTCACAGTTGTTGTTTTCAAGATTATTTCTATTTCATGTTTTTCTTTTTTTGAAGCCTCAAAGCAGAAATGTAAAATATTTACAAAGTAGTGTCATTAGGTTCACTGGAAAAAGTATCTCGCGTTGTTGATGTGTGTTGTGTTACTTGGGGGTTCAGGTGTTTGCTTTTCAGCCGTTTTTAAGAATAGCCTAAAGTTAAGTTGTACAATTGAATTGTTTCCCTGTTGATGTTTACTGAAAATGGTTTTGAAATTATGAGTTTTTTCTCAAAGGGGTGTATGGAAAACATTACAGCACAACTAACAGAAAAGGAAAACCTTTTTAAACCCAATAGAAAAAGCCATGAAGTCAAAGTGCACTTGTCAGTATAGTGGTTAATAATGGACCAATATTTCAATTTAGTATTTATTTACATGTATTAAAATAATTCATACTTGGTATGTTTATTCCCAAGTCTTGAATTCAAAGTGTCAATATTATTACTTCAAAATTGGGCTATAAGAATTTTTTGAAAAGGGTTTCTCCTTGCTCTTGTTTGGCTAAAGTTGACTACAAGATTTCCCCAGAATTATCACTACCAGATCCAACATTAGGGATTAAAAGAAAATTGTTGCAAATGCTAAGTGTCTTTTAGTCAGAAGCCATTTGCATTAATTTTGATTGAGAATAATGTTAGGTTTATTGTTCTCTTTCAAAAGACTCAGGGCAACTTACCTTGGACGCAAAAAAATACAACAACATCAACACTCTGAGACTTTTTCCTTTCTTTCTTTTTTTTTGGGGGAGGGGGTAATTATTGTATTGGGGAACACGCTAAGGAAAGAGTAGTCACCCCATGTTAGGGGATCTAAGACAGTCTTGAATTCTGGATTCCACGCCCTGGATTCCGGTATTTTTTAGTAAAATTTGGATTCTGGATTCCAATCTTTAATAGGATTCCAGATTCTTTGAGCTGTATTCCGGATTCCAAAGCCCAGGATTTTGGAATTCACAAGAAATATTTTCCAGAATCCAGATTTCCTCGACATGGGGTGTTGCATTATAAAAAGTTATTGATATGTAGTATGGAAAACATTACAGCACAACTAACAGAAAAGGAAAATCTTTTTAAACCCAATAGACACAGCCATGAAGTCAAAAGTGCACTTGTCAGTATAGTGGTTAATAATGGACCAATATTTCAATTTAGTATTTATTTACATGTATTAAAATAATTCATAGTTGGTATGTTTATTCCCAAGTCTTGAATTCAAAGTGTTAATAATTATTATTACTTCAAAATTGGGCTATAAGAATTTCTGGAAAAGGGTTTCTCCTTGCTCTTGTTTGGCTAAAGTTGACTACAAGATTTGCCCAGAATTATCACCACCAGATCCAACATTAGGGATTAAAAGAAAATTGTTGCAAATGCCAAGTGTCTTTTAGTCAGAAGCCATTTGCATTAATTTTGATTAAGAATAATGTTAGGTGAACTGTATTGATTCTTGGTTATGTAACATTTTTTAAGAGAGAAAACAAAACAATCTGTCATGTTGGGTATGTCGAAGTATGTTGATGAAAAGATTTCGAAGGCGTTCAGAACCTGCCAAGAGCATACTATAAGGATTGTTTCAATTCTGGGTGCCGTCAAATTACTGTTTACCTTTGTTGTATTGAACAAAGTATAAAACTAGACAATTTTGTCCTTACAAGCCAAATATAAAGCAACTTTGGTATTGAACTTGACATCACTTCTTTCTTTCATAATAGTGGCCAATTTATAGAGTGTTTTCACTCATGTGGCCAGCATCTCTGCAAATTTATTGGAACAAAAGAAAGCGGTTACATAAGAAAAGAGTTCAACTCCCTCAGGATTTGTTTGGCACACCAACATGGCCTCCCTATCATTGTTTTGGGCATCAATATGGCCGCTGTGACGTGAAAACACTGTAGACAACTCGAAAAGATATTGTACCATATAAAAATTGTAACTTAAGGTTTAAGAAATAAGGGTTTAATTTTCGTTTGGCATCAAAGGCCAGCTTATCAGGACTGGGGTGCACGGGGTTACTTGGGTTAATTTTTGATGGCTATGTGCCTTTGGCTTCTCAGAACACCTACCCCATTATACCGGTAGTCTTTTTAGTGGCCAATTAAAGACCCCATCTTGGTCACTTTAGGCTTAAGTAATTTACTTAGCCACCTCCGGTTAGGCATCTACGTTATAAACTAAGTCTTTTAACTACCGGTAGGTCAGTCATTCTAAAATGAATTCCCACATTTTTTTGTTCAAATTCCTCGATATAAAACTTTCTTAACCCCAAAATTCCGAATGAGCCCATTCTAGTGACTCTTTTGAAAATGAAACCCCATTATATTAAAGTGCCCATAAGGAATTTTTTTTTATTTTTCTATCGAAATCTGCACATCAAGCAATGGTGTTCCCCGAAGAAATTTTTGGATTCCGACGAAACGCGATTTTTTTTATGATTTTTTTAAGTCTTCGAAATTTGCCGCCATTTTGTTCCACCATTCGCATTAGTCTCCTCTCGGTCGAACTGGAGCCATGACGTATCGTGACGTAAGTTCATGAACTCTTATTCCTCTCAAGCTCAAGTGTTTGTATCTGTCTCGAACGTGGATAATAATCTGTGGAAAATGCCTGAGAGATGCAACGTAGCTGACCCTGAGAAACATATTTCAATGCACAAGAGTTCGTTCTTCGGCGAGAAATGCCCGATAAAGCAAAAAAGAAGAAAAAGGTGGATTGACTTCGTGTTGGAGAGGCGGAAGATGTGGGTGCCGGGGAAGACGTCCTCGCTGTGCTCAGAGCACTTTACTGCGGACGATTTTGAAAGGCAGTTGAATGTGGAATTAAACTTGAAGCGTGAATTAAAGAAGGATAGCATTTGGGTTTGTGTCTACCCAACAAAACACGCCAAGCGCGAAGGAGAAGATGACGAGCCGCCATCTAAAAGGAGTAGGGATAAGCGAATGGTAAGAAATTATTCTCACACGTGTTCGTGACATTCCCTGTGATTTTTTTCTGAGATTTTGCTCTTAGTCCACGTATCATTAATGTTCAAGAAAGATCATTATAATTGTTTTCCTGTTTTCTACAGATCGCTCGATCTGCGAAGTCTCGCATCAAAACGCTGGGAGAACTTGAAGCGACGGCAAATGTTACTTCCGGTCCTTCCACAAGCTATCAGGCGGTAAGCAACCTGGGTAAACTTGGGTATGCTTGAGGAGCTGTGGCTGATTACAAGCTCTTATGTTTTGTAATATTTAATTTTTGCAGGCTCAAATCGTACAATGGTTCCTAGTTTTTCGAATGTTTTTGACAAATTACAAAGTCATTCCAGTGGATCCTCACCATTTAAAGCTGTTTGATATTCTGATGAATCTTTTTTAAGTTGGTACTTACAACATCTGAGTAACAATAATGTATCATTCTCTGACACATGTACTTAGGGAATGTTAGTAAGATGGTGTTTTTCATTTTTAGACTATGTGGAAGATCTCTTTCAGTTCTTCTGGGGCTGAATAAGCAACAACTTCAGGATGCAGCAAAAGAACTGAAGGAGATGACACCAGATCACATGGGTAGCACGCTTGTGGACAAAGAGTCTATGGAGGAAGCTATTAGGAAAAAAGAAAACAGGTTGAGGATGGTAACAAGGGATGTACCTCCCACATCAGACCCAGCAGCAGGACCTTCCTCATTGCCAAGTAAGCCTCTTTACATGACACCAAAAATTCTATTAGATCTGGCATGAAGCACAAGTAAGTAATATGTTCACTTTCCCTTTTTGAAGTTGTTGTTCTGATTTTGCAATGCTATAGAGTTACATTAATGTTTATAATACTTACACTACACACTTTTCACAAAATAAATTGTCACATTGTTTTTCTTTTTTAGCAGTGCCAGACCAGACAGAGAGACAACCAAGAGGGCAAGCTATTAGGGCACGTCCTGTCTGTTCTGCCTGCAAGAACCCAATGAGAGGACATAAATTTGTCACAGACTGTCCCTGAAATAGGAGAACCTAACAGTCTAAAGTTTTAGATTTTGAGGACTTGAGACAATTTAGTACACATTTAACTTAAATCTATGATTTACCATCTGTTACATCTAAGCCTCGACACAATACAAAAAACATTTTCTAATAGGGTGCAAGACTTGATATGTTTAGCCACCAAACATTTCAATTTTGAGAAAATGTCGCACCAGTGGTAAGTTGTTGATATCAACACACTTGCCTCCAGAAATTATTCTAACATCTAAAAATCCTTTCAAAGAATATTTTGTTGAGTGAAAACAAGTCAAGTTGACAACAGCCACCTACTCCAAACTTTGAACGTTTCGCGGCAAAACCTAAAATCACAAGAACATGTTTTTTCCTAGTGTGTACACACTAAGATGTAACCAACGGTAGTTACTGCTCTTTTTTCAACCGAAAATACATGATTTTAATGACAGTTTTTGTTTGCTCCTTTTTTACCTGGTTGTCCCAAGCCCAGAATTTTTTTATTTCATGAACTAAGAAAGAAGCCCTGGAATTTGTCAGCATTTTACTATTACATTAGGGGTTGCCTTGCACCCTTTTATGGTTTCAGCTGACTTCATGTTATTGTGACTGTTTCATCAGCATAATACCATCATTGCCTTACCAATTTTCTCGCTGAAATGTAGCTCAACAGGGCCTTGCAAATAACTTTTCAATAACAGTGTGTGGGGCACAAAATAGCATTGCACTTTGTGAGGGCCACAAGTTTTAAATTATTATTTGTTCTGCTTACTTAAATAGATGTGTAAAAGGAGATTTTCTGGTAGTACAAAAACACTATCACCAACCTATCTTAAACTGTAATGTGTTTATTCAGATATTTACAATTTTATTTTCTCACTGTCCACAAATAGCAAAGGCTAGTCTAGGTGGGCAGTGTCTATTAAACATGATTTGGATAATTTATGATTATAATAGATCATTTAGTACTTTGAAAACATTTCAAGGAAGGCACAACTAAACCATCTTGTTTGGGCAGGAAAAGGATTTAACCAAAGTCTCTACCCTTATTCTTAAAGTGCCAATGCACTGTGACAGAGGAGAATAATACATTACACATGAAACTATTGTTTTGATATGAGTTAACAATGAAAAATGCTGCTTTTTATTTGGACCATACTGTTTTAAAATGGTGTCAAAATTCACTTTGACATGAAAGAAAACGAGCAAATGTTCTCAGTAATCGAATGCTACTGTATTTAGTTCTGACATTCTGTCAATGATACTTGCTGGGCAAAGTGACCTAATTATGCAGGAGACCATTTATGCTTAGAATCCAATCACTCCAATGAGGCCAAAGATATTAATCTAAAAATTTAATTCCCAAAACTCTGGAAAATTTATTCAAAATCAAAATTATCTGTGGCTAGGTTTTTTCCATTTTATTCATCCTCCAGTTCAAAACCAGTGAAAGTTTCATCCTCCTGTAGAGGGAATGCATTTCGGATGGCATTACATGCACATGATGGCAGAGGTATTCTTCTTTTGCCCATGAATCCATACACCAGCCTTGAAAATTCCCGATAGGCAATTGATTGCAGATATCTACAAAAGAAAGCAGTAAATAAATAAATCATCCTAAAAAACTACAGATAACATCTACATTGTGGTTCAATGTCATTCTTCCTTTTTTCATATGTTTTCTTTACCCTATTATTTTCCTCTTCTTCCCACTTCTGGTCATGACTATCTGCCTTGAGTTGAATTTCCTAGACCTAACAGTGTGATCTGTAACTTCGGCAACATGGACTGTTTTGATAACTGATATGTACATGTTATGCAAATAAAAAAAATCACTATGTATTATTATCTACCTGTCCTCCGATCCCATCTTTTTGTAATACCCCTTGTCCTTTTTACGGTATTTTCCACTGGCAAGTCGCAAGCTCCATTTTTCCAGGCAAACAGGTCTAAAGCCAGGGTGTTCCTCTTTAAACGGAACCCTTTTCTCTTTTTCTATGATCTTAAAGGTTCTATCTACAAAAATGAGCTAACTATGTACAGAAATACATTATTAAACGAGATCATTCGTTTGAACGTGCAATCTGTCTTTTACGCGCAAAATCTCAACGATTCACCACTGTGTCCTACCGTAAAGTAATTATAGAACCATAGCCTTTTTAAGAACTATCGGTTCACCATGGTGAACCGCTTCAAACAGCGTTATTGAATTTGTTCATGAAGAAAACTTTCCCTTATGTGTATGATCTATGATCTTTTCTATCATTTCAAACACTTGTAGATGCAGTAGCTTTTGCTTTTAAGGGTTAAAAAGGCAAAGAATTTCCCGAACACCATGGTGAATCGTGTTACACTCAAGCCGCAGCAAATAATGTCAACAACCTCGGCAATATTTACATAAGATCCTACTAATTTAATTTGTCCTCTTGCGGGAAAAGAAGACAACTAATAAAGACATTTTCTACAAGGAGAAACGGATTTTAGCCATTACTCTTGTATTTGATGGGAGAGACTGAATACCCGTCACCCCACATTCATTATCGGATTCTCCCTTTCACCGACAAATCCTCGCACCAAACCGAGTTCATCTTTCCGTGTCAAAATTATCGGCGTGTCTCTCTGCTTAGTATAAAATATCATGTCGGCTGTGTTTTTTCAGTTTCCCAGCCAAGAAGCATTAAGAACGCATGCCGTGGAATGATCTGCTCCGACAACCGAAAATGGTTTTAAAACACTACTACTGTCTGAATTATGCACTCTATTTTTTACATATATAATTATGTATTTTAAATGCCTTACTTCCATCTGTCATTCTCTCATACTCGAAAAATAATTCATCATACAGTTTTTCTTTTTAATTTTTACTTTATGAACACGTATATTCCATGGACGGTCCAAAAAATCACCTTAATCTGAACCTGTCGTTATTTCCTCTCCTCCGACTAAATACAATACTCGTCAGAAATCTTGAAACACTTGTGCGATTTTCCCCTCCCCAATGTTGATTTGGGATTTGCAGTCATCTCAGTGCTCCAAAATACGCGTGACTCAACATTGGGGAAGGAGAGCGGTGCATTTGATTGAGAACAAAGGTGTGAAGAGTGAATGTATGAAATTCGGAGAAAATTCAAGACAAATGCCTTCTGTTTCAACGATTTTTGACGAGTATTGTGGCTATATAATTATGGTTAAAAAGAGAAGATATTGTTACCTCAAGTTCTTCTGAGTTTCTCTACCGCTCTTAACTCACTGTGCTTTAAGTAGGCCGTGTTTTCAATAAAAACGGTTAGGACAGCTTTAGGATTCTTCCAGAAGAGGTTGTTCTGACACGAGGATCTTGTTCCTCTTCAAGTTCTTCTTCATCCACATCAGTCATGTCTGGCCATTTTCAAATATTTTCTGTTTTATTTTAATTAAGGAAGAGGATTTCCATTTGGATTGCTGCAAGCGGAAAATATAAGAAGTGCTCACTACTCGCGAGTTGTACTCTCTAAATTGCTCGCTGCTTGCAAAGCAAATTTTTTATCTCTGCTCGTGCTCGCAGAAAAATCGCAATGCTCGCAAAGACCATTCCTCAACCCTAATAAGCAGGTATTGTGTGTATTATCCTACTGGCCCCTTTCGGAACCTTAAAAAATGAGGATGGTTAGACCTCGGCTTTATGAAGCATCTCGGAATACCTTGATGAAATACCAGTAATCTCTCCTGTAAGGAAAGTAGAAAGGATGTCCTCCCGAATTGCATACGTAAAGTGTTTCAAGATACATCCCTTAACGCTTATTTACCAAAAGGCCTGGAACACTCACATAGCCTGTGTGGCAGGCACAAAAAGGGGAGGGGGAGAAAAAAGCAGAGGGGAAAGTAGAGAGGAAGCGCCTGCTGTGAAAACCAGTGTTTTTGCATAACTAACCATTTCCTGCTAATTTGATAACATGAACTGTCAATACATGACCACTCAGAGGTATGTTATCGGTACTTAATTTTACAGGTGTTTAATTTTGCTTTTTCGCGATTGGAAAAAACTCATGAAATTTAAGACCCGCAAATTTAAATCCTCGCGAAATTTAAGCGTGCAAAATTTAATACCCATAGAGAAAATTCAAAACACGGAAAAACTGAGAAATATGTAAAAGCAACAACATTCGATATATATACCTATCTAAGTTTATGGCAATTTTAATTAAGCGGCGGAACTTTTTTTGCACCGAAAAAAGTGCATAATTAGCAATTTTACGATTTTCGCTGTGTCTAAATGAACTATCTTTCGTGTTTGTTGGTTTGGGTCCCTATCTAAAACAGAAGTTGAACCATTCCTAAGCTAGCTTTTTGAAAAATTACGACTTTTTTCGGCTTGTGGGCAAGTTGATCTGTTTATATGATAGTATTTGTGGGTGCGTGAAGTCACTTTTATCAATACACCGATAACTCAAACTCCACGCGCTTAACATATGAGCCGTTACAAACAGAATGGGATGCTTCTCTTAAATAAAAGTTCCGTCTAGCCAATTTTGGATTTTTGTCATGCTCAGTTTTTGGACTTATTTCTATAGTTGGCTCCCGGATGTCAACTTTTTCTCTGCGCATGCGTTTTATGGAGATAATGTTCACCTGCAGTCCCACAAGGTTTCCTTCGGCAGGTTGAAAATAATCCTTTAGGCTACGCTCTTCACAGCATCCCTGGTTTTCCTTCACAACGAACAAATCTTTCGCCTTTTACTAAAGATTTCCGTGGAGGAGAACAATGGAGGGAGTTTTGCAACTAATTTTTTATCGCCCTGCCTTGAGGCGGGGCCCACGATAAGATACTAGGGAACTGAAGAACCACGACGAAATTTACGACGACGTCGTCTGTTCACTGGGAAAGGACTGGAACGAGAACGTCAGTTTCGGCGGGAAAAAGGAAACTTAAGATGCAGTCGGTCGGTAGGTCGACGACGACTACAGTGAATGTAAACACAAATGTAAAACTGTAATGTCCGTTCGCAACAAACTTTTCCGCATTGGCGTCCTTTAAAACAACGCAAGATCTTATTTTTTAAGCCGTACGTCTAATTTCATTGACGATGAAGAATTTTTTGTGTTGTCTGACCTTTTCGAGTGGGAAAACCTGCTTTCCGCACGAAGATTATTCAGCTTTCAACTGAATGAGATGACCGAGTCCGAGTATCTGTCAGAGTTTAGATTTGGAAAAAGAGACATGCTGATGTGATAGCTGTTTTCCGTATAAAGTTTATTTCCTCTATATTAACACATTTGATTTGCCTTACCTAAACGTACAAATAAATTTATCACTTACGAGTTCGCTCGCTCGGCCTCCACAGCTGTTGTCATTCTTCGAGGTAAAAACAATTCATCAGTCGAATTTCCAATCAACATTGCTTGTTAGGAGAAAAATAGGAAGATACCTAGACTTACGAGAGTAAAGAAATGCAAAGGACTTCAAAAATCGCTTAAAACAGTGGATTTATACCTGCCGAAGCTTGTGGATTGCACGACGACGTGATTCTTGTCCGTGATTCTACTATGTTTGGCGTCGTCGACGACAACAAAGGAGACTTTTGTCTGATTGGTTAATCTCATCTGTGTTTTCATTGGTCAATCTACTAAAAGTGATTCTAAGAGCGGGAAAGAACGTAGCCTGAGATCATGCCCTCTCCCTATTAACCCTTTATGTCTCTCACGGGAAGAGGGCATGATACATTTCTTTGACGGATCACATGTAAAAATGCCGGATTCTGGACTTTTTTCTGATTGGATAGGAAACAATGCGAATGATTTGCGCCGTTTCGATTGGCCAAAATGCCGCCATCCGTTAGTTGTTGTTAATTGATTTCAGTCTGCATTTTTGCTTGCTTAATGCGGCAGTGAATACACACGCGAGTTCGTTATGAAATTTCTGCCGGCTCAGTTTTCTTGAATTTGAAGAATGCTTAAATAGAAATTTCATCCGTTGAAATATTTTCCATCTCATCGTATACTAAAAAGTCTCCGATCATTTGAATGCTGCCGTACCTTTATTTAACAGCTACAAGTTACAGAAGCGACAAACGGGTTCACTTTTCAAATAATCAATTCATGAACGGAGTCTTGACCTGGCTTGACTGTAATTCTTCCTTCAGAAACCTTCGAATTATTCTGAGCGATCTTCGCTTTCACACCACCGTGTCAGTTCGTGAAATATGGTGCTTCAGCCTAATTTTTTTTCACTGCTTTCGGTACAGAACGAAGTCAACGAGCTTAATTTAACCAGTAAATTCTTTATTATTTGTAGCTGTTAAATAAAGGTACGGCAGCTCCAGCTAGCAGTATTTCATCACAAAAACAACACATTTAAAATTTCGTTTTTAGGAAGCGCCATCTGAACATGGGCGAACTTAAAAATTTTCTTTTCCCTAAAATTGATTTCAAAAGAGACATTATTCGTGTGGTTATAAACGCTTATTGTCTAATAACAGGACAGGTCAAGCAGACGTTACATTATGTAAATTAGGGGGCGGTTGACGGCTTGTTAAATAAATGTATCAGGCGTTATTTTTTTCCCTCTCGAGCTAAAGAAGCAAAGAAGCAAAAAAAAGAAAAAAATAACGCCTGATCTCAGGTTAGAAAGAACGCGAAGGTGAGAGGCAGCTTTGGAGGCGTCCACTAACATTTTCTCTCATTCAGATTGATAGTCTGTTTGTGCAAAAAGGTACTCGTTTGAATGGAAACTGTTTCGTTTCCCGAAAACATAGATTGGTACTTACTTTTTGTGGCAGATGCTTCGTACTAAAAAGGGAAATCGTGGCGAGTTATCGAAGGATCAATCCAATCGCAGTGAGTCAAAACCTACCGTTTTCGGCGCAACGAAACCCGCGAGACGTGGAGGAAAATTCCGCCTTTCAAGAAATGTCCGTCATTTTTACCAGAGTTTTCAGCACAGGAATGAATTACTGTTAAATAAAGTAAGTTGTTGTACAATGAAAACGTGTGATTTTTAACGTAGTGATGATATTTTGACCAAAACAGCGATAAGAGCCTATTCACTGACGCTGTGGAAAATTTGAAAGTACATGACAGTTAGCATGCAACTCACTAATAGTAGCTTAGTTCAGCGAAACGATGTTTGATGGTCACCAAACCAAGGCAAAAGTGCAAGAATATAATTAGCAAGTCATTTTTTAAAAAAAATAAGGTGGTTTCATTGATAAAATTGCAACAATTTTCCAAACACTTGCGTTTACGAGAGTCGACACCAAACAGAAGGGGAAAAATTCACAGTTTTCAGAAAAACTTGTTCAAGTATCCGAGACTTTTGTCGTGGGCTTATACCTGCCGAAGCTTGTGGATTGCACGACGACGTGATTCTCCTATGTTTGGCGTCGTCGACGACACCACGACGACAAAATCTACTTGTCGCGCTTGCGCAGTACACTGTAACTCACATCCGGTCGTCGTCGACAAAGTCATCGTCGTGGTTCTTAAGTTCCCTACTAAAGTTCCCATACAGACGACCCCTGCCGTGTACGGAACGGACGCCTTGTTATTCAGATTATTACGGACAGTTTGCTTGGTTCCAGAAGAAAGAAAGCCATTACAATTTCTCTAAATTCAACCAGCTTAATACGGACATTTTCTATGGCCACTTCAGTGTCCGTATTAACGTGACTGTAGTTACAAAAGCTCTCATACTTGCCCTTTTCTCCTTTTTAGGAGGACCACTATCCGCAGTGGAGCCCAGCCCTCAGAAGGTTTTGGAGACGCCCGTGTGTATGCATTCTGGTTTATCTCATTCAGTATGAGTGCCGTGGTAGCTACTACCATCACAACTGATGGTAGTAGGGACTTTAAAGCAGGGACTTTATACCCACAAATGAACTATCTAGGGCTTTTCTGGCTTCATTTATTCTTGTTATGGACCTTTTCATTGTCATGCAGGAAAAGTTAACATATCCAGTACTTTTCCTCGGTTATTCACGATATCAGTGTATACTCTCGTCATAGGATTTTAAATTAGGGTCAAAATACAGGCCATTGACTCTTGGACCCAGCAGTCGTCTTTTCTTATACCATACACAATTCAGGAACTAAGGCCGGAGTCGACTGTTTCTAATTTTTCAATTGAGATAAATATCGCCGAGTACTCATCCTCGCAAGAAAAGTTCTTAAATTGGCCTCTTTTTGAAAGCGACGGTTTTTGGAACTTCTAAATGACATAGGGATGGAATTGTATTAGTTGAGAGAGGCAAGAAGCCATGTTTCACAGATAATAAGCACTTCCTAGAAAAAAAATACCCTGCAAAATAAAACTGGAAGCCCATAAATTGGATCTCGGAAAAGAAAGCTTTAATACTCGTCTTTGCCGCTCCACTAAATGTAGATGAAGGTTCCGCTCGCTCTGGGAACTTTAAAAGACAAAGCCCAGAAACACTGTATGCTATTGATAACTTGACTTTCAACAATCATTACCCAAATTGGGACTGTCTTTCTCTTTTTACAGGACTGGGATTTCCCTTACTTTGATGGAAGTATGGATATCAAGCTGCCGGGGCTAAACACAGGAAATTTTCATTTCCGCCTTCCTGGAGGAGAGATTCGCATCACAGGAAAATGGTTCAACTATGGCATCATCTTTATTGTCATGATCCTTGATCTCAACATGTGGAAGAACCAAATATTTTACGAACCTTTTGTGTATGGGCAATACACTGATGACCAACAGTACATCTACACTGTTTCCGATAGAGATTTCCTTGCTAATGCAACTGTTGACACTTTGAGTTACGCATGGAGATGGACGCATGTTAATCCTCTGACGAACAGGACTTACGGCTCAGAAGATCAAAAAATGAACTCAAGATATATTGGGTATCCTCTGAGTGCCAAGGGCATGGCTTTCACTCCATCACTTCTGGTATTTACCATGTTTGGTATACTTGTCAAGTATTTTTCTAAAGGTGGTCCGCCGAACAATGTTGCGCCTGCCAACGAGAAGAAAGATGCCATAGAAGGTGCGCCTGATGTAAAAGATGGCTACGAGGATAGCTCGTCTTCACCACACATTACGATGAGCCGTCAATCAATGTCAAGTTATAAAAGTGAAGATACTGCCAACAAAACCCGAAAGCATGGTTCGTTTTTGACTATGGATAGCTCACACGACAACCTTGAAAGCTCACTTGATTATCTCAACAGTTCACAAGATAATCTAGACAGTTCACGTGATAACTTGGAAAGCTCACGTGACGAGCTTCGTAGTTCGCGTGATGATCTGAGAAGTTCGGATGAGTGTCTTCAAATTTTACCTGAAGGGATAGAGGAGCACAGCGTCAGCCGCCCGGTTTGGTCTGATAGCAGACGAGAGAAGGTGCTTCCAGAGGGCAACGGGCCTAGGCGTGACAGTTTAACAGTTGACAAATCGTCAAAACGTCGTCAAAGTTCCACAGATCACCCGGACAACGAAACTATGGCACAGGACATCTCTGTCACGAATCTTGATCTGGAGAGCGAACAAAGCAAAAAGAATGTACCGTCGGATAAAACTTCCGTCAGTTACAGCAGCACAAGAGCCCTCTCATTTGGTGATCTACTTCGTCGAGACACACCCACTGGGTCAAGATCCGTAACTCAACTTTCAGATGTGGCATCCGATGATGAAATAAACAGTAGTGTGGACACTAAACCAGCTGTTGAGGAGGGACACAACTTCCTTCAAATACCTTGGGCTTAGCAGAAAAACCCAGTCTATAGAACACTTATATTATAATTATTTTCAATGAACCAAGCTCCGCTCGTTAGCCTGGATACGGTCTTGATTATTCGCACGTGCGTATCATAGAAATTGTCAAATATATACTGTAATAGGCGGGATTTCTACATTGGTAGAGTCTCATCTCCAAAATAACTGGGGGACCCCAGGGGAATCACTCTGATCCAGACCCTAAGATGAGAAGGGGGCCGGACCTCAAAAATGATTTTTGTCGACCATGTAGACTTGAGATTGGGCTAAAGATAAGGTAACTTACAATCTTGGACAAAATGAAAACAAATTTAGGCCCCCTTCCCTGCCGCAGTCTAGAAAATGGCTTTAGCGCGACCCGATCCTTGATTTTGGGAAGATGAGGGAGGCGAGGTAAGATGTTCCATTTTATTCTGTCTAAGATTGTAGCTCCTGACTTAACCTCTTAATCTAGCTCCTGGTTAAGAAGGAATAACTGCATTTATTCGCCTTAGTTTTCTGGCACTTTTGCACCTTGATAAGTAAAAAATTGATAATAGATAAATAAACAAACAAAATAGAAAGAAATAACCGCTGTACTAGTTTAAGACTCGTTTAACTGCCTTGTTGGGTTAAAGTTAAACTGATGGGGATTTATTCACCAGCCTTTAATTGATGAGTTTTTGGTTTGCAATGTGGCAAGGCGGCCATGCATTAAAAATGGTTTCGTTTGCAGATTAGGGAAACGCTTTTGGTCTTGTCTACGAACCCAGCGGTCATGACATCAGCTAAAAACCACACTAGTAAATGTGTCAATATTGCAAAGACAACTCCGACTGTGGTCGCGAACCTTGATAAGGAAATAAAGCTAAATCACATGACTGACGACGGTACGAAATGCTCTGTTCGTTTAACAGCAGGTTGGGGCAATTGGAGGCCTCTCAGTCTAGAAGTGTATTAAAATTTGGATAAGTCTGGATGGGAATCTCAGACCTCATATTGGAGCCTTCCCTCCTTTGAAAAAAACAGAAGTCGTCCCAAAGGCTGTTAGCTTGACCTACTCCTCTTCATGATCCCTGCTTTTGTTGGTCACCATAGTATTTATAGCTTACGAGACCAGAGACGAAAGATCCCTGGATACCTTGGCTGTTCCTGTTAAAGGACCCGTCGGGGGAGCAGACGGGACACTAGCTCTTTATGCTTTTAATGCGTTTATTGTTCTCTTTCAAAAGACTCAGAGCAACTTACCTTGGACACATAAAATAAAACAACAACAGCATTAATACCCAGCGTCTCTTTTCTTTCTTTCTTTTTTTTGGTAACGGTGTTGGGGAACACACTAAGGGAAGAGTAGTCACCCCATGTAAAGCATAGTCATGGATTCTGGATTCCACACCCTGGATTCCGGATTCCAGGTACAGGATTCCAGTCTTTGCTAGTAAAATTTTGATTCTGGATTCCAGTCTTTAGTAGGATTCTAGATTCTTTGAGCTGTATTCCGGATTCCAAAGCCCAGGATTTCGAATTTAACAAGCAAAAATTTCCCAGATTCCAGAATCCAGATTTCCTCGACATGGGGCGAGAAGAGGAGGCGCCTAAAACGAACGGCCAAGTTTTCCCCAGTTTTCCACGATCTCTGGCAGAAATTCATTGGCTACAGCACCTTTGGGGGTTAGTTTGTCTGTCTCTTTTTCTTCTCCCCTCGTGTGCGCCCATCCTCGAAATTTCTCCCTTTGCCCCGATAAAACCCGGCGCCTGCTACGCAGGGCACAACAACTCAAAAGCGGAACCAAGCAATAGTATCACAAATTGTATTTTAATGAGTGATCCAAAGGTACTGTTTTTAAACAAAAATCAGAGGACGTCTTACATACATAAATCGATTATTTCTGAGTCAAGATATCAAAAATCACAAACCACAATTTTTAACCAAGAATGAGAATAAAAAGGGAAGACTACCAGCCCTTCTTGTCAATTTTCTTTTTCTTCTTTGGTTTTGGACGAAATATTGGTTTTTGAGAAGCTGCAGATGCTACACTTTCGGCAGCTTCCTTCTCCAACCGCGCCTGTCTGTCAAGAAGAAAAAACATTCCAATGTTATTAACTTAGATGCTGTATTTTCTATCTTTAGGTACTCATTAGTCGCCAGATCTGTCTTTGATGCCCCCTGCATATTCAAATTTGTTACCTAGCAATAGCCTCAGAGAACAACCAACAGGTTTCCCCGCGAAATGACGTCTGAGAAACGCAGAAATTCCAGACTGATGACGCGTCACTACCGAGATATGGGTAGTTTTTTCTGATTGGTCAAGCTGTTTTTATTAACCAATCAGCAGCACCACCCAGAACTGGATAATGACGCGTCATCAGTACGGAATTTCTGCGCTAGCTTCTGGATCAGACGTCATTTCGCGGGGTTTCCAGCGGTGGTGTCGCGAAATGTCGGCTGCTTTCTCAGGCTGACTCAACCATTGACGTCATCTGACTTCATACTCATCTCTGGGTCCTTTCAATTGTGCTAAGAAAGACTGCTGTGCTTCTGGTTGGTCGTGTCGCGTGGGAAATTTGATTCAACCAATCAGAAGCACTACCCAGATCTAAGTAGTGATTCGTCATCAGTATGGAATTTGTGTGCTCGTTTCTCAGAGGTCATTTGCGGGGAAACCAGTGGTAGCGTTGCCAAATGTCGGCTGTTTTCTCAGGCTATTTAATTTCTAAATCAAGTGGAAGTTTTGAGCGAGTCGCAAAAAACTGATTTCTCCACAAAGCGTTTTACAAAATGACATTTGTTAAACTCCAGGACTGATTATTTGATGTTTAAGTAAAAAAAAGAAATGACTACGGACACTGTGCGGAAACTACCCGCAAGAATTTGCTATGAATAACTTCGCGTTGTTCAAAGACGATCACCAGTGTAGTCATTTAGAAAACGCTACAACAGTATAACGGTGTAAGTCTAAGAAAATTTTAAACAGCAAATTAGTTGGCGCTTCTTAAGGATCAATTCCGTTGTCGTGTTTTGTGAGTTGATCTACTTGCCATTTACATTTGTTTCAATTAAAAGAGCAAGTCGGGAACACTTACCTTTGTCTCCAAAACACATATCTGATCGTCTTGTAAATAAAGAGCAGGGAAGAAACCAACACAACACTTGTAATCAATGTTCTGATTATTTCCTGTCTGGTAATACCACTGAACAGGTATCTGATGTACGTCACGTGACCTGTGGAGAACAAAACAGTACATTATTACACTTAGCAACTTTCCAAAACACTTGGATTAGATGGGTATGGCGAAATGAAAACTCAACTTCAGTGAGTTTCTGCTATGTTTTTGTAAGAAAGTCCTATCTGGCGTTTGAGTGAGCACCAGGCAATTGCAAGACACTTGCAGGTTCTAATAGAGGAGAGGTCCTGTTCCCGCATTCTCGCTTTTTTTTTTGCAAAAAAAATACCGTTTCCCATCAAGATTTCGTTTTTCCAAATCCCCAACCGATTCCTAAAATCTGAAAATAACCTTCCAGTTCCTAAGTCTGAAATGATTCCTTAGCTACTACGGTCAAGCTGTGCTGATATTATTTACTTTACAAACAGGATTGTCACTTACTCTTAACATATACAGCGTACAGGTCAGAAACGGTATCAATGAATGCGCAAGTCGAAGCTAAACAGAAATTAATAATCCATGCAATCGTATCCCAAATTTCGTTAGCCATGCAGGTGAGTTGGTACCAAGTCCACTCTGCAAAATCGGTTGCTTTGTTCCAAGTCCACCGCGCCATCCACAAGATTCGCTGCTTGGTCCACTGAGCCATACACGGTACATTGTCAAAGATCCACTCTGCCGTAAACTTAACTCCACCGTAAAATTTACAGGTCATCGTCGCCACAAATTCAACAGCTGTTTTTGATGCCCTGTTTACTCCGTTCGATGTCCAAGCTGTTATCGCCACTGTATTCCTGCGTAATTTGTTCCATGTCTGCTCCGTTAGACTCAGTGGCCTGGGTTCACAAGTTTGGTTGTTGTAGTGGTTTGGAAGAGGTACACTTTCTGGGTTCAAACAGGTTTGCGAGTTGTGATTCTAAATAAAATCAAGAATTTTAAAAGTAAAAGTGAAAGTGATTGTTCAATGGCAAAAAGTCTTACCCTACGAGCGCTTCTTTTAAAACTATCAGAAAATTGATCAACGACATTTTATTCATGAAAATAAGTAACACTGGACGAAAAAACGGATTTACTAATGTTTGCAAAAGGTGCAATATGTGGTAAATTTGGAGCTCTAAATTTGCATTAAATTTAGCAATTAGATGCAAGTTTTGAAGTTTGTCTGATCATTTACGTGCGCTTCTTTTAAAACTTACAGAAATCAATCAACCACAATTTATTCAAGAAAATGAATAATATATTTGCGTTTTAGCAATAAGATGAAAGCTTTGAAGTTTGACTGATCATTTAGTGATGTCACTTTTGTGAAAGTTCAAACGCACTGACATACATTGTGTGCGGTCTATTACCTGTTCATCTTGGAAAGTACTGTAGATTTCTTCTTGTGCAGAGCCAGTCTCTCGAACAACCACTTTTAAGTCAAGTTTCAGGGTTTTAATTTGCATCTTGATGACATAATTCTGTCGTAAGAGCAGCAAAGAACACAAATAAAGGTTTGAAGAAAAGAAGAAAATAAACTAAATGTTTTCTTAACTATATAAAATTAATTATTGATGCTAATTAGTCTAAATACAAAAATTGGCTAGTAATAAGTAAATACTCATCACTTTCGCGCTTTTATATCATGCTTTTTTAATTATCTCTTCTTGTAGACAGTTTGAAACCAAACTTCGGGGTGTAGTCCCAACAATATTTTAAGAGCTCCAGTTACTTGGAAAGAAACTCTTGCTTAAAATTTGGCTTAACCGTGTGATAAGTGAGGCCCAGTATTTTAAATAACAAAAATAAGTTATGATAAGAATCCACGATTTCAAAGTTATTTAAAGCAGCTACCAGTGTCGAAAGTATACTAAACTCCAAAAAAACGACTATAGTAAGAAACACAACAATGAAGAGATTAAGGGTCAAGGTTTCTGCAAACGGCAAACGGTAGATTCAAGTTCAGAATTTCTAAAAATAGAAAATAAGCGGATAAAAACAGTCCAAAGCAATTCTTATAGATGAAATAATGTGAAACTGAAAAATTTTTTTGTAGAAGCAAAGAACAGTTAAAGACTTGGAAAAGGAAAAACTTGGTCATGTGGTACAAGATCTCTAATGGTTTAGCAGTTAACGCAGCCCTTAAAGAAACCTTTACCTTTCCCTGCCAGTTTCCGATGACAGTTGCTCCATTTACGAAGTCTTCATAAAAGAAATCTGGTTTTTCAGCCATGATGGGGTCTGCAGATAAAAAAAAAAGAGGTTGTCAATAAACTTTTCAAAAGTGAACTTTTTCATCAAGTTCGATTAAAAACCTTTTCCTGAAAGTGGCCGTAAACTTGGCTTGGTTACAAATTATAGTTCGCGGTAAGATTTTTAAAGAACAAAAATAATTTTAAGATCATATAAAAACCCTGATCCCAAAAGATCAGAATTTTCAGAGCTTTACACCAGAGTTTAGTTTTGTTTGTGGCTCAGTCTAATCTTGAAGATCTATAAAGTGTTATCTTCTTCCGGAATTATTTGTTGAGCACCTCACCAGCAACCGTCGAAGCGCGAGCTAATGCAAAGAGTCATGCGCACGTGTAACATTCGTGGTACCATGGCAACTGAAATAAAGCTTGTCTTTCGCAAAACATAAGTTTAACAAAAGTGTTAAGTGCCACTTCTCAAGGAAAAACGATTACTTATACGATAGATAAATGGCACATAAAATTCTCCACATTATATAGAGTTAGATGAAAAAATGATGAAAACGTTTGATTTTACTAATACAAATTATGCTGCAAACTTCCACGAAAATATTTTTCAGTGCTCGAAAAAAGCAAGCGCCCAAATCTCTTTTTAAAACGCCTGAAGATCTTACCTTCACGCACTGCGTTAAGCGTAATTGAAAGTAGAAGTAGGCCCACCAGCGCGCTAAGCACAAATATAATCCTCATGATTAAAACGAAACTTTTTTCTTTTCACAAAAAGCGCACGTCGGTTCGCTTTGAAGAATGAAGAATGATTGTATGACGTCATAATCAGAGTTTGGCCGCGATTTATGCGCGCGCAAGTAGCAAGTTTCACTTATTTATTCTTGAGTTTTATTTTTGCTGTTATTTATCATTCACCTATATTTGTATTTAGCTCTCTATCATTTGATAAAAGCGCTCTTGGCTTACGTTTCTGAGTTTGTACATTGCGCATGCTTTTCACGTAAATAATGTTTATAATCTGCCCACAAGGCTCTTCGCGTCACGCTCAAAAAAGTACTGTTGGCCTTCAACTTACGTTATCTCTTGTTTTCCTTCATCACGAACAAGTCTTTCGCCTTTTACTAAAGATTTCCGTGGAGGAGAACAACTTACTGAGTCTGTAGACTAATTTTTCAACGCCCTGCCTTGTGGCAGGGCTCACGAACAAGATATTAATGCAAACCATCACGGAAGGAATTGAAAAAATCGTTCGTGTGTGACAAGCGCGAGTTTTGTTTTGCGAGTTTTGTCGTGATCATCGCTTAACATTTCTGTATTCTAGTCTTTTACAACAAGATCCGAAAAGGAAGGTGAAGTTCAGCGGAAAAACAAAATCCAATAATAATTTTAGGACTATAGACACAAGGTTTTCTGTCTTCTTCCTACTCCTTTCTAGTCCTATTGCAAGATGGTTTACGGTTTACGGCTGACTTGTCCCCAGTTGACTCTCTGTCTATTATTATATTTCAACCAGAGAAGCGCGGTCAAGGAGAGAGCGAGGCACGCGTGCGATCCAAATACAGATGACTTGGAACGAGTAAGGCTTTACGGTCGAAGTGGCCCCTTCCCCTAGGTTTTGTTTTCTTTCGTGTTATTTTTACTTTTGGTCTTCCTAGTTTTCTTCCCCTTGATTCCATGACCTTGGGGCATAGCAATGCGTCCCTTGAACCGCCAAAATACAAAAAACAAAAGAGACAAAAGAAAAGGCCAAGGCGTCCGAAAGTCATCTCGTCCGCAGTTATGTTGCCCGAAATTTAAGGTTAAGTCGACCAAATGCTGAGTTATGTTAAAAGACTAAATGAAATTAAAATCAGTTTCTATAAAATAGCTCGTTTCATTACTGTAACATTAAAAATAAGGTCAGGAGCCCAAGGGCAAGCCATCAAAAAGTCTATTTACAGACAACACACTCAAGACACTTTTCCAAGTGTCCATCATTAGAAAGACTTGACTGTTCAAAAAAAAATATCAACAAATCAAGGGAAATAATTATTTCAAAAGTTCTAGTTGCTTGTTCCTAGGCTAGAAAGCTTTGCTTAAAATTTGGCCTAAACAATCATTGATAAGGAACCTGAGCCATGTCGTCAACAATCCCTCATTTGACAGGTAGGCGTGGTTACATTGGTGGAGTAACGAAATAAACGCATGCTCCTTGCCTTCCAACTACATTATTGGGTGATTTGTCTGTATCCGCTGTTGTCGTGTTCAGAAAAGTCTGTTCTCCCCTGACACGTTAAAAAATGCAAAACAGAACAACTTTGTATGACACTTTACAACAGCGGGTTTTTGGCGTCCATCCACCGGGTTTTGTGTTGAAGAAGGCTCGAGGTATGTTTGAAATTTGTTGTTCTCGTTGACCTACCGTCTGGTGATGTTCACTCGGGGGATCTTGTATGTTAAGTGTTGTTGGATGTTGTTAGGTTATGGCTTCAAACTTTTGCAGCACTCTAGCAATTTTTTTTTAATTAATGAAAATGAACCAATTAGTTCGGAAGACTCTAATTATTGGACGTGACTGGAAACTCAGAGCACAAATTAAAAACGCAGTTCGTGGTAGAGGGCAGAAATTTCAACAATAGATATTTACATATACCTTAAACAACACCTGTGAATTGGGAAATATTCTGTGCCATTATTGTAAAAAAAAAAATTATAAAATGGAAATAAAAACCATCAACTTATGAATTCGATCGAAACACTGGAAAAAAGCCAAAAATTTAAGCAAAATAAGGATAAAGGATATTTCCTGGAAATCCAGATGAGGGGTTAAGTTAAGTTTCAAATATAAAACGTACATCCTATATTTTTAAATGTAAACAGGCCTTTGTTGAAAACCGTAATTGAATATTACTCAACGTTAAGAGCAGGTTGTCGTGGAAGTAGTGAAAGCTACTAAATTAAAAAAGAACTATTTTGTTTCAGAACGAATTCATGACAGAACTGAAGATGTATGTTGATGCTATTTTACATGTCGAACTTGTAATGTCATTCTAAACAGCTAATACGACTTGTCATAACTACACACTAGCTACAAACCAACACTATTATATGTCAAAAGTAGGTTGAGTTTGATCGTCCGGGTTAACGTAGTCCTGAATAGGACTGTTGTTGTTGACAGTGACTGACGTTTCGACAACCTGTGCGGTAGTCATCTTCAGAGTCTAAGTGAGTTGTATCACGTCAGTAGATGGTATTATATACTCTGGTTATTGATCTGATTGGTCAATAAAGTCAAGATGTTATTGGTCGTCTGTCAGTGAAGCCGCGGTGTTATTGGCTATGAAGACTTGTAATCAGTAATTGGCGCGTTTCGATCCGTCTATTGTCACAGTTAAGCAGTCGTCTATTGTTAGTCAAATTGTCAGTTCTCCAGTCGATCTCTCGTAGTTAGTTTCGCTTCATCCCGTCAATAAGTCGTTTGTACGGCGCTGGTAACTGTTGGCTACGATTCAGTGACGTCTGTTCTAAGTTAGTGAACCAGCTTTCCAAAGTAAGACGTTGATGGTAGTCTGTAGAATACGTTATGCATGTCGCAGAGTCCCAGTCAATTTGATGTTTCGTCTGTAAATGATGCTCAGCAATGTGATTGTTGACGTCACCATTCCTCGTTGCTCGTTTGTGTTCGGTCAGTCGCGTGCTAAGGTTTCTGCCGGTTTCACCAATGTAAGAAGCCTGGCAGTCGCAGCATTTGATCTTGTATACTGCTCCCTGTCTGTCCTCCGGTTTGTCTTTGTCCTTGACATTAGTAAGCAGGCGTCGTAAAGTGGTTATGGGTTTGTGTGCAACACGTATATTGTAAGGTTGTAATATACGTGCAATAGTTTCAGAGGTACCTCTGATGTACGGTACAGTAGCTGTCGTAACAGGGCCAGAGTTGACGTTCGTCTGAGTGACAGTGTTGCTGTGGGTGTTCCGTCTAACAAAGTCCGTGTTGTAATTGTTCTTACTAAAAACGTTGTAAAGATAATCAGTCTCGTCTTGTAGGCTGTTAGGTGAATCGCAAACTAGTTGCGCTCGCCTCGTCAAAGTCCGGATAGTAGTACACTACTTCAATTGGCTCTAGACTGTACTGAGAACGCTATTAAGAACTCTACTGCTGAACTACCACTACCTACAGACGACATCATGGACCTACTAAACCTCTGTTTAACTTCGACGTATTTTCAGTACAACGGGAAACACTACAAACAGTTACACGGTACAGCTATGGGCTCTCCAGTTTCTGTTGTTGTAGCAGAAATTGTCATGCAAAACATCGAGGAACAAGCCCTAGCTACCTACACGCGAACTATACCTATCTGGTTACGTTACGTTGACGACACATTCACCGCCGTACACAAAGACGGAATCGACGAAAAATAAAAAATCAAAAATATTGAGACAAGACAACTTTAGCTAGTTAAAGCTAGTATTTAATCCTTTTTTGCCTCCAAAAAGCCGGCGCTTTTAATTTTGCTATTAGCGGCCTAGTACTGAGTAACTCAACCAATCAGAATGCAGCATTGATAATAGACAACTAGTTGGATTTTACTAATTTAGTTTAGCAGGTTGGGGCAATTTAAGAGCGTGTCTCCGTAAAAACCGACCAGTGATTTCGGATCAAAAAATTAATTTTCCTTATATTCTGGGATATTAAAGTCTTTACCTGATTAGTTACAAAAATGCATTTTGTCTGACCGAAAATGCGAAATATAATTTTTTACGAATTTTTGAATTTTCGACCGATTGGCACCTGCGCCATAGCCTTTAAAACTGCAAAAATCGCCTACATTGCCGGTGCTACAGAAAACAAGCAACTCGTTCAAGAAGCCCGATTTTCTTTTTAATATACGGATACACCACTCTAGATGTCCTAGCCATATCACAGTTCCGAATTATTTATAAATTTTAACGGCAAGAATCTTTTTTCTTGCAGGCGTTATCGGCTTCCATCAAAACACGAAAATAGCTCAACTTTGAGGGCAGTTTAAAAAAGTGTGGCACCTGTCTGGAACTTGCTATCTGTATTAATACAAACTAGAAATGATAGTAAAACGTAAAAAGGAATAAAACTTTTGTGCTCTTGACGTTTTCGAACTTGACCGCCGTTTGAATTTCCAGAAATTTCGAAGACAAGATAATCAACGAACACTTGCCTTGTTATTCTTCTCCTTTAACTTCGCTGTTTGTAATGTCCTTCTTGGTTTGTGGAGGAAACTATTGTGCCTGAAGCAATCGCTTTTACTATACAAATATTGGTTTTCTTAACATTAGTCCTCCAACGGCATTTTTTGTCTTGTTTGTGATAAAAGTAATGGCACTCGTTGCTGGCCGCGAGCGTGACACGGTTGTTTCGTGACATTCAAATTTTTTTCCGCTCTTTGTTAGATGACCTTAGATGTAATTGCCTTTGAATCGCCATACATCGATAAATTTACTTCTTTAGTTTAACGTAGATGCATTGAAAAAATTGACTCGACACATTTTAGAGAAGGAAATTGAGAATCCGCTAAAATAGTCCAGGCATTTTAGGAATTAAAATTAGCCAACCTATCACTAATTGCAACAGAACTGATTTTTGCCGTTTTGTAACAAGTAATGTTCCCTCTCTAACATATTAAAAGTCTAGAGCAAGAAGGTAATGGGAAGGTGATAAAAATCATGATGAAATATGTGCTCATTAAATTTCAACATGAAAGCGAGGCTAATAATAAAGAAACTACCTTTCGTTCTTTTAACGGTAAAAAACTAAACGAAAGAAGTGGTTTATTTCAACAGCAAGTGGTAACGTTTGCGCATGCGTCAGGCTTGCTGGAAAGCACTTGTTGACGGGAAATCGCAATGGCCGAAAGCTGTTCTGAAGCACTTTCAGGGAGATTTTTTTGCATACCCAATCAACAGCAGACATGTCTTATAGAATGGATAATTTGTTTAAGCCATGTTGAAGTGTCATGTATGAGAGAAGGACCATTTAGCTGGTTAATTTTCATCCATTTGACTCCTCTGATGAAGCAAATAAAGCGTTCACGAGGTCGTTTGTTGTGATATGTTGATTTGTTGACATTCAAGCGGTTACGGATTTCTGGGTTATCGTCCATGATCTGCAGAGCTGCGTAGCATTTAGGTAAGATATACCCTTTGATTTACTTTGTGAAACGTGGAGCAGCATCATCGCATGTTATGTGTTAAAATTATAGCAGCCTGAATTCAACGTAATTTATGTGACCCCGTATTTCTGTAGTATTTGACCCTGTCCGTACAGCGAGATCCAGTGATATATCCCACACAAACGACTAAACAGGTAAAACTTCTCTTTCGGTCACTCCGTATTTTCACTTTTAATGGTTAATTCAAAGGGGGGAAGTTCGAGTATTTTGATACTATTTAGCGGCATGAAATCAACAAGCAAATTTCGTACTCTTACAAGTAAGGCCGTAGTCGGATGTTTCCTTCCATTTTCGAAAATTTGATTTTCTGGGTTACATTGGTGCTCTATGGCGGTTACTTATTCTCAGAGATTAAGAGATCGAGGCGGTGGATTGTGAAATATTATTTGCTAAAACTTTGTTAAAGATAGACAAATTTTTCTTGTCCTTTTCAACCTTGTTTTCAGATTTTTGGTGAAAATGTAAAAGTGTATCCCAACAAAACCTTTTTGTAAAAGCATTGTTTGGGAACACTCTTTCATTCTTGAATGTTTGATTTTGCATCCAAGGGGGGGAACTCTGATGAATTTGCGTTTTAATAATCATGCATTGCAAGCTCTCAGATTCATTGTCAAGAACCCTCACTATTTGGAAGATGATTTTATTCTGATAATTATTCTATGATGATTTGTTTATACCGTCATACAAAATTGGCACCAAAAAGAATTTTAATGTTATGCTTAAAATGTTAACATGTTTCAATGTCTTGAAACATAACTGAAATCAATATAAATATGAAAATACAAATATGTGCATTCTTTTCCCTGCCCTACTATAAAATATGATAATTGTGATTTACTGGTGGTAATGCATTTTCACATGACCACTACGATATTACTCCCACTTTGACACTAGCACAAGTTTAAGTACAAAACAATTCTTGCCCTTGTTCAGCTTTGCACTTGCTGGACTGCCATTCCTGTTTGAAGTGCAGAAAACACTGGACATAAAATCCCTGAATTTGATTCCTTACAAAATGCCATAGGGGTAACTTTTCACTCTCCGATAGAAATAATTCTTTTGATACTCTGGGTCTCACATATTCAGTGTTTAGTTGTGCACATGAATTTAGGAGCACTTGGCTTGCCAGTGTCAGTTTGGCTGTGTATACACAGTAGTAGTGTATATAGTCATCTATCATAGGCTGCACAAGTTGCAATAATTTTATATAAAATTGCCCCTAAACAAGCTCATTGATGCTCCTGGTGTCGCAAGGTGACAAGTTATGAAAAATTTCATTGCCTTTTGCCTGTTGCAGGAGCTCCCTATGAGATGCTCAGCACTAAACCTTGTTGATTCAGGTGAGAGTCCTTGAGGACGACTGCATTGTCACATTCAAACCAGTTGCACTTTTCACTCAAGCCATAGCAGAGCTGGTACAAAATGGCGACTATCTGTTTTTTTATTTAACCCTATGCTGTCTGCAGAATGTGAATGGTCTGCCACTCCATCCTGAACTGCATCAAATAGCCTTGGTACCCCAGAAGACACACAGACAAGCTTTAATTTCATTGAGTCATACATTGGCTCACTTGAAGCTACCATAAACTCAGATTTTATAAATATCAGTCTTTAAGATTCTTAAGTTCTCCTCATGTTGAAATTAAATGAAAAGGAAAAGTTAGAGCTCATTTTCAATTTTTTAGTCTTCAAATCATAAGAACTTGGCCCCAAATAGATATATGGGCTGTTATGAGGATCAGAATTATTTATCCGTCATGCAATTCCAGACTCTTCTAGAATTATCTTATAATCTGTAGTATTCCAGCTAGAAATATCTGTAATGTGACTCAGCAGTTTCCGCAAATAGTAGATGATGTAATACACTATAAATAGTAATGGAACGTTCTAGATGTTTAAAGAAAAAGTATAAAACTAGACTTCCAAGTATCAAGGTGTTGTTGGGTGCCCGAGGGTTTTCCCTCGTGGCTAGTTGTGATTGAGCTTATCAGCTATGGATGCTATATTGTGAGGAAGCTATAATCAACTGACATTACATTGGAGGAGCTATAACCTTGGACATTGCTATATCAAGAGAAAAGAAAGAGACGATAACAGAAAAGAGAAGATAAAAGAGTTCATGATGAAGTTTCCCGGACGAGTTTGTGAACACAGAAAAGCCAATGAGTGGAAAGGATCCAGTGAAATTCAAGAAAGTCAAGCATTATGTTAATCTCGTACCCAGATCTCACTCTGTTTGTGGGAGATCTGGGTACGAGATCAGCATTATGTCTCAAGTCAGTTGAGTGGACAGTTGTTCCTGTATGGCCATGAAAGACAGTAAGCCTGCCTGCTTTACGAACTGCTTAACTTAATCTTTAACCTTAGTAACTATAACAGTGTATAATTAAATAAATAATAGTTAAAAAAGGTAACTGCTCGTTGTAACACTTTTGTTGCGTGCCTTATATCGTACTCGGGAATTCTTTTACTTATGCCTTGTTCACGGGCATCTCTTGGTTATTCCGGTACGTAACAGGGCAAGTCAAGGGAGCTAAGCCTTGTTAGTAATTTATTAATTTAAATGATTAACACATGTGTGGTAGAAAATACCAACAACAAAATTTATGAAAGCAAAAATGAGTGCAAGCATGGAATTACCAGAAGCAGAAAATTCACTTCAATATCTCAGAGAGAAAATGCAGTTTTAGGTATGACTGTGATCTTTACTATTTTAAGTATTTTCACTGTTGTGTACATATTTGCAATTTTCTAGTATGTAGAAATGTGAGGAGTAAAGGGAAGGATTTTTCATGGTTAGGGTTTCCTCAATAAAACACATCTGTAATATGAAACATCCTGTACCACTCTCCTGTTTTGGCTCATCTAATTCTTTATTTTAGAAGTGTAAGGGGCATCTTGGAGTCAAGAGCCTCCATATTACAAAATCTGCTTACACCCCTGAATAAGTTAAGGTGTCACATACATTTAATAGATGTTATTTCTAGAGTTTGGGTCTTTAGTTTTATATCATCTAGTCAAAAATGGAAACACAATTTTATAACCCTGGGTGGGATATCTTTGAAATTTTATCAGTCGCAGAATTAAGGGCACTGCACCTGGTCTGGACACCGGTGGTTAGGATGGGGTATCTCTGAAAAGTAATCACTGGCAGAATCACTGCACTAAGGTTGCACATCTCTGAGCAACAGGGCGTTCCTGAACCATAACTGACGTGAAATCGTATTATTGAAAGGAGATTGTCGCAAGAACTGCAATTATGACTATATAAACAAACTAGCATTTAGAATTTTTTTCACAGCGTTTTATTCAAATCTTAAACGTCGGACGTTTTGTACTCGGTCACAACTTACATGAAGAGATTTTTTCCCAGTTATCTAGTATTTTAATAGAGGAGTTTTGCAGCTGTTACACAGAACCCCATCGAAGCTTGACGTGTCCGCGCGCAAGCCAAAACACGAAACAATAATCACTCATGGACCACAAACCGCGCAAAATTGTGAATGATCCGCGACTTATTAGCCTTGAGACCAATCTCGCAAATTACACAGAAGACTTTGTCTTATGTGCACTCCACAAAGATAGAACAGATGACTAAGACGATGGTAATTTTTAAAACAGGCGCCATTTTTCTTTGCTGCATTCGCTGCGATACAATACCACGACAAACTTCCGTCCAGCGGCTCGCGCATACTCGCAACGTTACCACTTGCTGTTGTTTATTTCATGAGGAAGTTTGTTTAGATAAATCAACAACGCTTCAAATGTATACTGCTGGTAGGCTGCATTGCAGGCTCAGTTTTCATATGTAATATGGCGGACTCCATGATGGATTTGTTCTGAGTAGGTCAGAATCAAATTTCAGCTTCTTTGTTGAATTATTGTAAAAAGAAAACTATAAAATAATACAGAAACACAATTAAACATATTTTAATCAAGCAAAGCGGATTAGAATAATTTTAAGTGAAAATATGTCGTTTTCTGCTTCACCATTGTGCTTGCAAGTCTTCTGAGTAGGAAAGAAATTTAACTTTTTTTTTCTTTTAGCCAACTGTTTGTAGCGTTCAAATTAAATAAACAATAACAGTACAGAATTTTAACTTATCTAGACTTACTTTGAAAAACATCACTCCCGTCTGGTGTATCAAGACGGACCTGGTCTGGTATGATGCAATTCGCTCATCGAGGCAGTAATCCTAGTCAGTCATCGATAGTCTTTCTTCTTATGATAAACATGAGCTTAAGTAACGCCACACGCATCTTCTCGACACTGAAGACCTCATAAATTGACACCAATTATTACCTTTGATCAGCTACTTGTTGATGATTATAGAGTCTGAGCCTGCGGATAGTGACCTCCGTCAGGTAGTTCTCCGTCGTGGAAGTTTTCACACGGAGATGGGTTTCATTGGTAGCATTGGGCACCTAGTGGCAGAATCTGGGGTAAAGGAACTTCAGGAATTGATTTATGCCCCAACTGCAGTTGAGCACATTCTTATTGGTAAAGCTATCGCAAGAGCCGTATAAGCTTATCTCCTCGTTGATGCAGCTCTGTACTACCCTTACCCTTTCTGCAGCCCTAGGAGTGTTCCTTCCTGATCTTGAAGTAGAAGGTAATGTCCCTGATGTTAATGATGCAACAGGTGAAGAGGAAGCAATGTCAGGTACACCCGCTTTTGAGCTTCAAGAAGCTCGTGCTCTGTACGAAGATTAATTTAAATGGTTAGAAAGAAATCAGCGGAAAAAGTTAGCTCGTCCAGTGCAATCAGCAAGATCAAACATCTGCTCCAACAGTAGAAAAAAGTCCCTTCAAGACAATCGCAATGCTAAACTCTGATTGTAGTACATGGACATGGTCGACATTCTAAGAAAATTTATCAAAGCAGAACCGTACAGGACACTGGGTACAACTCTTTCTGAAGTGCTCCCCTATTTGGCAGCTTCTGATCACAACCTTTACACTTCTCAGTTGTACCTGCATTGGTCCGTCTAGAGAGTGAACATCCTGTTGTGTACCAGAAAATAATTGTTGGATTCCACGTACTATGGAGAAGTGAAAGAAAATGTGCGGGCTGTCCACAGATCTTGTGTTAGAGCAGGTATTCATGAGAAGCATGAAGATGAGTGGCGGCTTAATAACGAGAGGAAGAGGAATGACAGAGCAACAGCGGCTGATATGGGTCCTTTCGATGCCAGTCTGTGCTGAGATGAATAATACTATGCTGGATCTCACAGGGGTCTCTTACAGTACCAGCGAGCAAAATGTGGACATTTCAGAGCCCTGAAAAAACCGTGACATGAAAGATACCCAAACTCTGCTAAATGTCTTAGCTGAGCAAAATCCCGTCACTGCTCAACAAAGCCTAAAAACATCATGAATGGTGTCCATACAAATGATACTGTAAAATTAATGTAGATGACGCTAAGGATATTGGACAGGGCATCTCAGCGTCAATGACTGGAACGTTTGTCACGGAGTTTGCCTTCAAACAATTGTTGAAAGTAACCAGGCTGTGACTCCTGGTACAAAGTCATAGGGTTAAAATTGATAAAGGGAAATGCAAGTAGACCCGCAGTTTCTATTCCAGCGTATAATTGCATGCAGCTTTGAAATCATTGAATGAAATGGAAGCAACGTTCAAAAAGTGAACTATGTAGCTATTTACCTGCTGCTGTCTTTGATTCTTCACTTATGTTGCTCCAACTATACAAGCCAGTTCTTGCTGATGCTATTTGGGCTCTGACTATGGAAAGCACAGGTGCTACAGTTTCTCAAGGAGAGCTCCAATTTGTTGTGGATCGTGGTGCACTCATTCACTTAATCCCTACGCTACGAGGGTCTACATATCGGAATATCTGTGCATTTTAAATGCAATTGTATGGACCAGGAGTATGGACAGGTGATCATTGTCTTTGATGGATACCCAAGTACATCCACAAAGAGAATATCACAGCAAATACTTGCAGGGTAGAAAGTAGCTGCGACGGTCACATTTACTGATGACAAGAAACTTAAAATGAAGAAGGATTACTTCTGGCAAACAAAAGCAATTAACAGTCCTTCATTAATATGTTTAGTCGTTATCCTCAGCTGGCCAATTGCTGATTTGCTCATAATAAACAAAGCTGTAGAAAGTTCAAGAACAGTGGACACCGCGCTGGAAGGGGATGACACGGATCTTCTCATTCTGCTCTGTTATCATGCAGAGTTAGATGTATTAGACCTTTTTTTTCCAACCAGAATCAAAAGCAAATTCCAAGCGTCGATTCTGGAATAAAAAATCAGTGAAGGAAAAGCTTGGCCAAGAGATTTGTCGTCACTTTGTTTTTATCCATGCTATCAGTGGATGCGACACGACCTCTGGATTGTATAGAATTTGCAAAGATCTTCCACTAAAGAAGTTTCTCAGCGACACCCACTTTCGTGAACATGTCTAGGTGTTTGACAGTCTTCCAGCGTGTTGGCCTTTACAATGGGAAGCCTGAAGTAGGGCTTGATGGACTGCGATCTCGTCGCTAATATGAAAAGGTGTCCACTGGTACTTCCCAGATTTAGCCTCAAAGCCTGCCTCCTACTTCTGCATCATACCACAGTATTAGAGTCTACCACCAACAGCTTATCCGGTGGAAGGGCAAAGAAGAACAAGTACCTTGGGAGGTCATAGGTTCGAATCCTGTCTGTCCCACGCTCGTGACATGCTGATTATTTCATTTTCACCAGGAACCTGTGACCGTCATGGGCTCCTAATTTTCACATGATCTTGAGTGTCAAGTTGTCTGTGGACACTGTAGAGGCACTATTTGCACCAATGCTACAGCACTTCAACTGATGTAGATCAAGATGATTGAAGGTCTAAAGTAACTAACACGCTTTTTTAATTTTTGCAAATTGGATTATCAAAGTTCCGATCAGAAAAATCTAATTCATAACTCAAAATAGCGTTTTTTCTATCGCAAATAGAATTCAGCCTCGTTTTCAAGTAACTGATTCGGGCAGGTATAATTAAACTGAATTTAAGTGTCTTCCCTTGCGTAGATTTTCCTAGACTTTTAATATGTATCTTAAAGAGTCTTTCTTATTTTAAAACTGAAGAAAAAGCTTCTGTTGCAATTAGTGACAGGTCTATCAGTACGTTGACTGGACTAAAACGCTACCAAGGGAGAATGAGGTGACGCTACGAAAGTTCGTTCCAGGCCCCACTGTTGCGCGGAAAATCGTTGGACTGGACTAACACGTCGAGGATTTTTTTAAAATGTTTCTACGTAATTATGTATAGGAAATAAAACCCAATAAAGCTAATAAAAATGTGTACAGCTCTATAAAATGATTCACAAGGGCTAACGTACTGGGCCGTGGCCACGAAACGTGAACTCTTGCCCTCTTTATTTGTCACATAATTATGCATCCGAAGAGCTCATGTAGCTTTTGTAGCTTTTCCATCACGTAGCGGTAAGCATTAAGACTAAGAACCTGGGTCTTAAGGTTTCTTGTTAGCGCATATTTTTATGCCTGTAGAAGAGCAAGCAAGGCACTGGAAGGATTTTTGTTGTTTCGATCTGACAATGGAGCGCATGATCTAAATCGTTGATCCCCAACGTTTGGCGCTATTACTTCAGCAATGCATATTTCTTTTTCCATGTCTGTTGCTTCATTCCACCTGCCTCATAGTATGCCGTTGTCAATGATTCTTTCCTTATTGTCAAATTTTCGCGTTGTTTCCTGAGTCACGTGCATCTACTCTACTAAAATCGAAATGTCGATTAATATTAAATTGACTTTCAAGAATACTAGAAATCTGAATGCAGAAAAAAGAAAAAGTTTGTAAAAATATTCCATGCAAATTGAACATAAAGCAAAAATCCAGAACTTCTTTGTAAATATAACCTAGCCTGCGTAGCATGGCGGTTTTGTCGCGCGAACGATCATTGCTCCCGCCCCAATCTCCTCGCGGTTTCACAGCCCTCGTCCGCCTTCAGGCTCACATGTAACACGGAAAGGAAAACAGACGAAAAAAGGATTGTAGGTCACATTTGGAGATCGACCTCGGGACTTCTCCCATAGCAGGCCGCGCAATAACCAACTGTACCAATACTTGCCCCTCAAAAGCAAGTGCAAACGCAAAGTAGCGCAGTAGAGAGCCTACCTGACCGAGTAGGAATTATGATCATTTTTTAGCTTTTCATTGCTCCTAGATGAAGAAGATATCGACACCTTCTTAAAGGGCGCCAGTTTCGAGCCAGTTGCAGCCCAGATTTTATGATCAGTTATATCTCACACAAAGGAACAGACCCGCCCTGTCACGAATATCAGTTCTTATTTTAAGTGGTTCGTTATATCTTCCTGTCATTTTCACAACGTACATACTGAATATTTCGGACCTCGAAAATCTCTTCAAGGAGAATTTCCCAAGTCCGAGAAGGAAAACTTTGATGAAGAAATTGCTACCCCTTGTCTGCTTGGTGTCCCGGGAGGGTACTCCCTTACAAGAGCCTAATGGGGATGTGCCGCTGGATGGGGTCGCATTTTCACAACTGGAGTGACAATTATGGGGTCGCATTTTTAATAGAGTTACTAGAATGGGGTCGCAAATTTTCGAATTTTGGGGGTAACTAGGGAATCAAAATGGGAAGATTCTCGGTTAAAAAGATCAGAAAGTTGTTTATTAAATTTAACAATAAGCTTGCATGGCCCGGCTTTTTAAAGGATTGACAAGGTAGATGCATAAATAGAAAGTGACTAAGTTGGGATCGCAAAAATTACATTTTCCAAAATGTGACTAAGATGGGGTCTATAATTGGCCGAAAAATAGACTAAAATGGGGTGGGGGCTCTGAGAGGCCAGCGGCACATACCCAGCAAACATCAACCCAAGTACCCCCCGCCCGGGTTGGTGTCCAGTCCACGAGGACTGGGCATGAAATACAAAGTCACGCATACAACTACGCATACAGCATTTCAAATAGATAACCGGGCTAAATCGCTTTGTCAGGGTCTTATCGCGTCACATTTGCGATCAAATTAGTTTTATTTGCCCAAGAAATTTTACTGCCATATCTTGAGGAGTCGATCTTAATGAAAAACTATTTTTAGCAAAGACCTCAAGGTCGGGTGTCACGAACCAGTCACGCTCGCGGATACGACATTTTACAAACCAGATAACATTGCAACAAAACAGGTATAAACGCGGAATCATCGGTCAATATAGTTTCAAATGATTAAGAAATAACGTTAAAATGAAAAAGAACTAAGGTTAGATCCATCAAACCATCAAGTGAAGTTGGAATTTCACGAGCAAAGCGACAAGGCAAGTGTTCGTTAATTATCGGGTCTTCAAAATTTCTGTAAATTCAAACGGCGGTCAAGTTCGAAAACGTAAAAAGCACAAACATTTTATTCCTTTTTACGTTTTACTATCATTTCTAGTTTGTATTAATACAGATAGCAAAGTTCAGACAGGTGCCACACTTTTTTAAACTGCCCTCAAAGTTGAGCTATTTTCGTGTTTTGATGGAAGGCCGATAACACGTGCAAGAAAAAAGATTCTTGCCGTTAAAATGAATAAATAATTCGGAACTGTGATATGGCTAGCACATCTAGAGTGGTGTATCCGTATATTAAAAAGAAAATCGGGCTTCTTGAACGAGCTGTTTGTTTTCTGTAGCGCCGGCAATGTAGGCGATTTTTGCAGTTTCAAAGGCTATGGCGCCGGTGCCAATCGGTCGAAAATTCAAAAATTCGTAAAATATTATATTTCGCATTTTCGGTCAAACAAAATGCATTTTTGTAACTAATTAGATAAAGACTTTAATATCCCAGAATATAAGGGAAATCGATTTTTTGATCCGAAATCACTGGTCGGTTTTTACGGAGACACGCTCTTAAGGCCTCTCAGTCTGGAAGTGTTTTAAATTTGGATACATCTGGATAGGAATCTTAGACCTCATATTGAAGCCTCCCCCTCCCCCCCACCCCCCGCGAAAAAAAAAAACAGAAGTCGTCCCAAAGGCTGTTAGCTTGACCTACTCCTCTTCATAATCCCTGCTTTCGTTGGTCACCATAGTATTTATAGCTTACGAGACCAGAGACGAAAGATCCTCTGGATACCTTGGCTGTTCCTGTTAAAGGACCCATAGGGGAAGCAGACGGGACACTAGGTGTTTATGCTTTAAATGCGTTTATTGTTCTCTTTCAAAAGACTCAGAGAAACTTACCTTGGACGCAAAAAAATACAACAACAACAGCATCAATACTCAGAGGCTTTTTCCTTTCTTTCTTTTTTTAGGGGGGCGGGGCAGGGAGGGGGGTAATTGTATTGGGGAACACGCTAAGGGAAGAGTAGTCACCCCATGTAAGGGGATCTAAGACAGTCTTGAATTCTGGATTCCACGCCCTGGGTTCCAGATTCCAGGTACTGGATTCCGGTATTTTTTAGTAAAATTTGGATTCTGGATTCCAATCTTTAGTAGGATTCCAGATTCTTTGAGCTGTATTCCGGATTCCAAAGCCCAGGATTTCGGAATTCACAAAAAAAAATTTCCCAGATTCCAGAATCCAGATTTCCTCGACATGGAGCGAGAGGAGGAGGCATCTGCAGTGAACGCCATCTGCGATCTCTGGCAGTGCATAAAATTCCATTCGCTACATGGACCTTTGGGGGATAGTCAGGATGTCTCTTTTCCTTTTCTCCCCTGGCGTGCGCGCGTCCTCGAAATTTCTCCCTTTGCGCTGATAAAACTCAGCGGCTGCTACACAGGCTACAATTATAACTTAAGAGCGGAACCAGGCAATAGTGTCAAAAATTGTATTTTAATGAGTGATCCATTGGTACTGTTTTTGAACAAATTTCAGAGGACGTCTCACATGCATAAATCAATCATTTCTTAGCAAAATGTCAACAATCACCAATTTTCAACCAAGAATGAGAATAAAAGGAGAAGACTACCAGCCCTTCTTGTCATTTTTCTTTTTCTTCTTTGGTTTTAAGCGCCATATTGGTTTTTGAGAAGCTGCAGATGCTACACTTTCGGCAGCTTCCTTCTCCAACCGCGCCTCTCTGTAAAGAGAAAAAACATTCCAATGTTATTAACTTAGATGCTGTATTTTCTATCTTTAGGTATTAATTAGTTGCCAGATCTGTCTTTCATACCCCCTGTATATTCAAATTTGTTACCTAGCAATAGCCTGAGAGAACAACCAACAGGTTTCCCCGCGAAATGACGTCTGAGAAACGCAGAAATTCCAGACTGTTGACGCGTCACTACCGAGATATGGGTAGTTTTTTCTGATTGGTCAAGCTGCTTTTATTAGCTAATTTTCAGCACCACCCAGAACTGGATAGTGAAGCGTCATCAGTACGGAATTTCTGCGCTAGCTTCTGGATCAGACGTCATTTCGCGGGGTTTCCAGCGGTGGTGTCGCGAAATGTCGGCTGTTTTCTCAGGCTGACTCAACCATTGACGTCATCTGAATTCATACTCATCTCTGGGTCCTTTCAATTGTGCTAAGAAAGACTGCTGTGCTTCTGGTTGGTCGTGCCGCGTGGGAACTTTGATTCAACCAACAATCAGAAGCACTACCCAGATCTAAGTAGTGATTCGTCATCAGTATGGAATTTGTGTGCTCGTTTCTCAGAGGTCATTTGGCGGGGAAACCAGTGGTAGCGTTGCCAAATGTCGGCTGTTTTCTCAGGCTATTAAATTTCTAAATCAAGTGGAAGTTTTGAGCGAGTCGCAAAAAACTGATTTCTCCACAAAGCGTTTTACAAAATGACATTTGTTAAACTCCAGGACTGATTATTTGATGTTTAAGTAAAAAAAAGAAAGGACTACGGACACTGTGCGGAAACTACCCGCAAGAATTTGCTATGAATAACTTCGCGTTGTTCAAAGACGATCACCGGTGTAGTCATTTATAAAACGCTACAACAGTATAACGGTGTAAGTCTAAAAAAAATTTAAACAGCAAATTAGTTGGCGCTTCTTGAGGATCAATTCCGTTGTCGTGTTTTGTGAGTTGATCTACTTGCCATGTACATTTGTTTCAATTAAAGGGGCAAGTCGAAAACACTTACCTTTGTCTCCAAAACACATATCTGATCGTCTTGTAAATGAAGAGCAGGGTAGAAACCAACACAACACTTGTAATCAATGTTCTGATTATTTCCTGTCTGGTAATACCACCGAACAGGGATCTGATGTATATCAGGTGACCTGTGGATAACAAAACAGTACATCAGTACACTCAGCAACCTTCCAAACCACTTGGATTAGATGGGTATGGCGAGTTGAGAACTTCAGTGAGTTTCTGCTATGTTTTTGTAAGAAAGTCCTATCTGGCGTTTGAGTGAGCACCAGGCAATTGCAAGACACTTGCAGGGTCTGAAAGGAGAGGTCCTGTTCCCGTATTCTCGTTTCCCATTTCCTAAGACTGAAATGATTCCTCAGCTACAACGGTCAAGCTGCGCTGATATTATTTACTTTACATACAGGATCTTCACTTACTCTTAACGTATACAGCGTACAGCTCAGAAACGGTATCAATGAAAGCGTAAATCGAAGCGAAACAGAAATTAATAATCCATGCAATCGTATCACAAATTTCGTTAGCCAAGCAGGTGAGTTGGTACCAAGTCCACTCTGCAAAAAGGATTGCTTTGTCCCAAGTCCACCGCTCCATCCACAAGATTCGCTGCCAGATCCACTCACCCATACACGGTACATTGTCAAAGATCCACTCTGTTGTAAACTTCACTGCACCGTAAAATTTACAGGTCATTGTCGCCAGAGAGTCAACAGTTGTTTTTGATGCCCTGTTTATTCCGTTCCATGTCCAAGCTGTTATTGCCACTGTATTCTTGCGTAATTTGTTCCATGTCTGCTCCGTTAGACTTAGTGGTCTGGGTTCACAAGTTTGGTTGTTGTAGTGATTTGGAAGAGGTACACTTTCTGGGTTCAAACAGGTTTGCGAGTCGTTATTCTAAATAAAATCAAGAATTTTAAAAGCAAAAGTGAAACTGATCAGGAGTTTTAATTCGATTATCTTTTTATTGTTGAATGGCAACAAGTGTCACCCTACGTTCTCTTCTTTTAAAACTATCAGAAAATCAATGAACCACAATTTATTTAAGAAAATGGATAATAGTGTTTGCCTTTTAGCGATTAGATGCAAGCTTTGAAGTTTGAGTGATCATTTAGTGACGTTACTTTTTTGTAAAAGTTCAAACTCACTGACAAACATTGTTTGTGGTCTATTACCTGTTGATCTTGGAAAGTACCGTAGACATCGTCTTTTGCAGAGCCAGTCTCTCGAACAACCACTTTTAAGTCAAGTTTCAGGGTTTTAATTTGCATCTTGATGACATAATTCTGTCGTAAGAGCAGCAAAGAACACAAATAAAGGTTTGAAGAAAAGTAGGGAATAAACTACAATTGGTGCTAATTAGTCTAATTACAAAGACTGGCTAGAAATAAGTAAAAACTGTTTGGAACCAAACTTCGGGGTGTAGTCCCCCGCAGTTGAATTCCATATGAAAAGGGCGGGGATGCTTATCGGGAATTGAATTGAATTAAACCCCTAAAGGAGACCAATCTGGGCGTGGCCCAACCTATTTTTGACCGAAAGCGAAAGCGAAAGCGATCATTTTCAACTTTGATTACATGAATCGAGTAAATAACACGAATTGAAAATACATAATTTTTTAATATTTCTTCGAGTGCAACCCTAAAAGAGACCTTTACGGCTAAATATAACGGTGCTTTGCCCAGAATACCCTAAGCGAGACCAAAATCTGATATTTACACCCGTAAGCGAAACGACGAGCATCCCCGACCTTGTCATATGGGAGTCCCCCCCCACCGGGGGGTAGTCCTAACAATATTTTAAGAGCTCCAGTTTCTTAAAAATAAAATCTTGCTAAAAATTTGGCTTAACCGTGGGATAAGTGAGGCCCAGTGTTTTAAGTTATGATAAGAATCAAAGATTTCTAATAAGTTAATTAAAGCAGCTAGCAGTGTCGAAAGTATACTAAACAGAAAAAAAACGACTATAGTAAGAAAGACACAATAGAGAGATTTAGAGTCAATGTTTCTGCAAACGGCAAACGGTAGATTCAAGTTAAGAATTTCTAAAAATAGAAAATAAGCTGATAAAAACAGCCTGAAGCAATTGTTATAAATGAAATAATGGGAAACCGAAATTTTTTTGGGCAAGCAAAGAACAGTTAAAGGCAAGTAAAGAGAAAACGTGGTCACGTGGTACAAATTCATTTGCCGTCTGCCGCTAACGTGATTAGAAATATCTTTAATGGTTAAAGTTATCGCAGCCCTTAAAGAAACTTTTACCTTTCCCTGCCAGTTTCCGACGATAGTTGCTCCATTTGCGAAGTCTTCATAAAAGAAATCGGGTTTTTCAGCCATGATAGGGTCTGCATAAAAAAACAAAAGGTTGTAGCTTTTCAAAACTGAATTTGGCCATCAAGTTCGATTTAAAACCTTTGCCTGAAAGTGGCCATAAACTTGGCTTGGTTTAACTTAAACCAAATATCAGAATTTCCATAGCTTTACACCAGAGTTTAGTTTTTTCTGTGGCGCAGGCTAATCTTAAATAATCTATCAGAACGCAGCATTGATAATAGACTACTAGTTGGATTTTACTAAAAAGTGTTATCTTCTTCCGGAATTATTTGTTGAGCACCTCACCAGCAACCGTCGAAGCGCGAGCTAATGCAAGGAGTCATGCGCACGTGTAACATTCGTGGTACCATGGCAACTGAAGATAATTTTAAAAAAATTGTGAAGTGCCACTTTTCAAGGAAAAAAGATTACTTAATTATACGATAGATTAATGGCACATAAAATTCTCCACATTATATAGAGTTGGATGAAAAAATGATGCAAACGTTTGATTTTACTAATACAAATTATGCTGCAAACTTCCAGGTAAATATTTTTCAGTGCTCGAAAGAAAACCAATAACCGAAATCTCTTTTTAAGACGCCTGAAGATCTTACCTTCACGCAATGCGTTAAGCGTAATTGAAAGCAGAAGTAGGCCCACCAGCGCGGTAAGCACAAATATAATCCTCATGATTACAACGAAACCTTTTTTTTTCGCACGAAGAGCTCGTCTGTTCGCTTGGAAGAGTAAGATCCGAATGATTGTATGACGTCATAATCAGAGTTTTACAAAGTCAGCAAGGTCCCGTTTATGCGCGCGCAAGTAGCATGTTTCACTTATTTATTCTTGAGGTTTAGTTTTGCTGTTATTTATCATTTTTCTATTTATGTATTTAGCTCTCTATCATTTGATACAAGCGCTCTTGGTTTTGGTTTCTGAGTTTGTACATTGCTTATGCGTTTCATGTAAATAATATTTATAGTCTGCCCACAAGTCTCTTCGCGTCACGCTCAACATAGTACTCTTGGCTATCGATTCACGTTACCTCTGGTTATCCTTCATCACGAACAAATCTTTCGCCTTTTACTAAAGATTTCCGTGAAGGAGAACATCTTAATGAGTCTTTACACTAATTTTTTATCGCCCTGTCTTGTGGCGGGGCTCACGAACAAGGTACTAATACAAATCAACGTTGCTTGCTGCCATTGATAAACATACGCAACAGGCAAGAGAATGAAAAAAACGTATCTTTGTGTGTGACAAGCGTGAGTTTTGTCGTGATCATCACTTAACATTTCTGTGTGCTAGTCTTTTACAAGAAGATCTGTTTTAAAAAAGGAAAGTTTGACGGAAAAATTTTCTAATAATAATTTTAGGACTATCACACAAGGTTTTCTGTCCTCTTCCTTTGCCTTCCTATTGCAAGATGGTTTCCGGTTTACGGCTGACTCGTCTCCAGTTGTCTCTCAGTCTAAGTTCAGACAGGAGCCCAAGGATCAAAAAGTCTATTTACAGACAACTCACTCATAGGCAGTCTATAAAGTGTCCATGACTTGACTGTTCAAAAAAGATCAAGGGAAATAATTATCTCAAAAGCTCTAGTTGCTTGTTCATAGACTTCATAGGCTAGAAAACTTTGCTCAAAATTTGGCCTAAATTCATAGGGAACCTGACCCATGTCGCCAACAATCCCCCAATTTGCCCGGTAGGCGTGGTTACATTGGTGGAGTAACAAAACAAACGCATGCGCCTTACCTTCCAACTGCATCAAAATCCAAGATGGCGATTTTTTGTGGATGATTCGTCTGCATCCGCTGTTGTCGTTTTTAGAATATTCTACTCTCTCCTTGCACGGTAAAAAATGCAAAACAAAACAACTTTGTATGACACTTTACAACAGCGGGTTTTTGGCGTCCATCCACCGGGTTTTGTGTTGAAGAAGGCTCGAGGTATGTTTGAAATTTGTTGTTCTCGTTGACCTACCGTCTGGCGATGTTCATACAGGAGATCGGCTTGTATGTTATTGTTGTTCAGTGTTGTTACGTTACGGCTTCAAACGTTTGAAGCATCCTTAAAATTTTTTTAATGAAAATGAACCAATTAGTTCGAAGGACTCTAATTATTGTTCATGTTTCCCGATAATTTCGTCTGTTTGTTTTTCGGTGATCTTTTGTCGTATGTTTATCCTTTCCCAGGAAGTAAATATCTGGTGCAGTGCCTGCAGAAGGAAATCACTTTAACTGGACACGAAGGCTGCGTAAGTTGTTTTTGCCGTTTTTCTGTGTTTATAACACAAAATGAGTCAAACGTATAATTCATCTGAAGGTGTCATGAACATTGGTAGGGGGTGATAAATGGTCCATGAAAATTTGCAACTGCTCGCAATATGTAAACGAGTGCTGGCTTGCTCGTGCTCCCAAAATTTTTGCAGTTGCTCGCATGCTCGCTTTCTTGTAAATCGTTCTTGGGTTAAATATGTAATTCTGTATGGTGCTTAATTCCTATAAATATGGCTATCAAAGTCAGTAGAAATGAACGCGGTAAATGACAACGATAAATAATAAGCTAATCTATCTATACATGGTTAAAAAGAGAAGATATTGTTACCTTGAGTTCTTCTGAGTTTCTCTACTGCTCTTAACTCACTGGGCTTTAAGTAGGCCATGTTTTCAATAAAAACGGTTTGGACAGCTTTAGGATTCTTCCAGAAGAGGTTGTTCTGACACGAGGATCTTGTTCCTCTTCAAGTTCTTCTTCATCCACATCAGTCATGTCTGGGCATTTTCAAATATTTTCTGTTTTATTTTAAGGAAGAGGATTTCCATGTGGATTGCTGCAAGCAGAAAATATAAGAAGTGCTCACTACTCGCGAGTTGTACTCTCTAAATTGCTCGCTGCTTGCAAAGCAAATTTTTTATCTCTGCTCGTGCTCGCAGAAAAATCGCAGTGCTCACGTGCTCGCCAATGCTCGCAAAGACCATTCTTCACCCCTAATAAGCAGGTATTGTGTGTATTATCCTACTGGCCCCTTTCGGGACCTTAAAAAATGAGGATGGTTAGACCTTGGCTTTATGAAGCATCTCAGAATACCTTGATGAAATACCAGTCATCTCTCCTTTAAGGAAAGTAGGAAGGATGTCCTCCTGAATTGCATACGTAAAGTGTTTCAAGATACATCCCTTAGCACTTATTTACCAAAAGGCCTGGAACACTCACATAGCCTGTGTGGCAGGCACAAAAAGGGGAGGGGGAGAAAAGCAGAGGGGAAAATAGAGAGGAAGCGCCTGCTGTGAAAACCAGTGTTTTTGCATAACTCTAACCATTTCCTGCTAATTTGATAACATGAACTGTCAATACATGACCACTCAGAGGTATGTTATTGGTTCTTAATTTTACAGGTCTTTAATTTTGCTTTTTCGCGATTGACAAAAACTCATAAAATTTAAGACCCGCAAATTTAAATCCTCACGAAATTTAAGCGTGCAAAATTTAATACCCATAGAGAAAATTCAAAACACGGAAAAACTGATCAATATGTAAAAGCAACAACATTCAAGATATATATATCTATCTAAGTTAGTTTCTATTTTATTTTTCCATTCTATTGTAATGCAGTGTTCCAGCCAGAAAATTCTGCTTGAGGGCGAAAGTGGCCCCTTCAACCCATTTTTGGGGGCCAGATTTTTCAAGAATGGGCCAATATTCTGCTATCTTTCTGATAATTATGCAAAAGAGAAGAAACAGTTGGGAAGTTTAGTAAATTTAAATGGCAGTTTATTTAAAGCTGACATGCAGCGTTCCTTTTTATACACAATAGAGTAAATCTTCGGCAATAAAAAATAGTAAATACTTTTTTTCATTGCTCAATCATGCATCACATTAAAATGAATAGCTGAAATTGTTCAACCAAAGTCTGAGCAGATTTTTTTTTTTGCCATATGGGCTTGTTTTTGCTTCAGTTTGTTTCTTCAGCTCCTCTACACCATCTACATTTTCCAATTCACTGTCAAAATCTTCTTCTTTGTACTTCTTCTGAACTGCTTTGCCGCCGTCCACTTTTTCGTTACTTCTTGAGAAAAAACTTTCAATGGACCTCGAAGATGCGTTTGCAAGGTTTAATCTCCCAAGTCGAGGCTCAGTGGTCTCAGACCACGCATGGTAAATCAGGTTTAACATATCTGCCGATTCAAAAAGATTTATTGATTGATTTTCATGTTGTGTAAAAAGGTACGGAGTTGTTGTTCTTTAGATTAAAAATTCTGTTTAATAAAATAATTCTTGGAAAATTATTGTAGTTGAAGTAACAGAGATGATTTGAAGCTCAGGGAATGAAAGGAGGAAAGGGCCATAATGGCCCTTGAACATTTTTGTTGGGGGCCATCTCTTGATCTTTTGCAGTATTCATGCAATGATGCACTCTGGTTGGAACACTGGTAATGTATGCTAATGAATTTGAAACAAAGGAAAAACAGAAATTGCCTGAAATAAAAAAATTAACTGCAACATATATGTGACCCTATTTGGGAAAACCGGGCTTAACGAAATTTGCGTTGAAAAGCATTTCAACGCATTTTGAATGCGTTACAATGCATTGAAACGGATTCCAATGATTCTCAACGCATTTACAACGTTTTCCTTCAAACGCAGGCAATCGTTTTCAATGTTTTAAAATGTTTTTCCAACGTTTTAGAATGTTTTTCCAACGTTGTTCAACGCATTGGCAATGCTTCCAAACGTTTTTTTATCGATAAAATTAGTTCCTGAAGTTCAACATAAGATGCGAAAAATTATCATTGATGATTAGACATCGATACGCTTGAGAACGTTTTTGAAAATGCAACTTTTTTTCAGGAACAGTAATGATACCTCCATACAACAGTAATATCAACGGGAAGAACGACATGAATTCGCAATGGAAAACAAAGGCTTTTACTTTTTGTTCTCGATCGGTTCAAATCAATTTGCATAGAACTTTGATCTTTGTGACATTGCGTGTGTTTGATGTTGTTTCAGGTTGTAACATGTCAAGAGGTAATTGAGAAAGGCATGAAATTACTTTATTGGACTTTCATATCTGGCAATAAAGGAGAGAAGTTTTTGAGAAGTTTCTTAAAACTGTAAGGCTAACTGTTGAGGTCGTGCATTTCTTTTTGTACGTAGCTGGGTGACAGAATTTAATTTTGGGTTGCCAATTATTTGCCCTTTTCTACCTTTGTCAGCGGCGTGCTAGACTGCTTGCAGTCAGTTAATTCTCACATCCCTTTCAAAATTAATCCTTTCTGACTCCAAAATCCCTCGGGGAAAAGATACAAGATGAAATAATTGAGAGAGAGCGAGACCAAAGGTGAGAAAAATAGTGCTTCTCGTCTCGACGCAATCCCTTCTTGTTTTTGTCCGATAACGCACTTTTATTTCATGGTTCGTTTTTAAGATAGCCTGCGAACAAAGAAGCAAGGAAGCAAAAAAAAAAACAATAACGCCTGATCTCAGGTTATGGTTAAGACACAAAGCAACCCTTAGAAAGTTTGATTTTTTTTATTGTTGAGCCTCAATATCAGTAATTCCGACGAAATTGAAGTCGCGACGATCGCAAGCAGAAGATTTTAGAGATTAAAAACGACGATCACATGGCGCACTTGCTTGACAATGTTAATCGAGCGACGATTGCAAAGAAATCTGCCAAGTGTGCTCTATGGTCAAAGTTGAGTGTGTATAAAAGGTGAGCCAGCGAGTAATGCAGTCCATTGAAGAAACATTGAAAAAAAAAAAACCCATAAAAATCGAAAACAGTAGGGCCATTTATACGAGAAAAAATAAGACGCGTCTTATTTTTTCTCGTATAAATGGCCCTAGTAATACGGAACACATTCCCTGAACGCTAACCATTGTAAATAAGTGTTTAACCCTAAACAGCGCTTAACCCCTAGCCCTAAAATGAGTGCTGAACCCTAATCTGATCTAATTTTTCAGGAAATTGAGTTATTTCTCAAGGAAAACGTTATCAGTGAAGATTGAACAACAACAAGTTCAACAAAAAAATTATTAGCAGTGTACGACATGTTTGGGTTGCCTTTATTTATAGCTACATAAATTCCATACTGAAATAAATCTTCATGACAGCTGACTGGTACAGATAAAAACCATGAATTTTTTGTGAAGAATGTCACGTTTTCAGGTTTTCTCTTTTGAAGGCTACAATGTCTAGCGTTTGCCAGGGCGTTCCGAGACTGAACTGGTGGAATTTGTTGAATCCCCGAGCATAAAAAAACGGGAAACACGGGAAGAAGGAAAAGTCGGTGAATATTACAACTCCCCCGGTAGAAATTTGGTACATTTTAGTATTTAAAATCAGCGACCCATATCAAGCGTCTGATATCTGTTAATTTTATAGGGAGCTATCAAACAAGTTAGTCACAAGCACGCACACCGCCATAACACTGAAAGAACAGCATAAAATAAATTCAGACCTATAACACTTTCGACAACGCGTGCTTTAAAATTTAATTCCCCTCTTTTTTGCCCTCTTAAATAAAACAGACTTGCAAACTGAAAATGGAACAAATTATTAATTCCTCGAATCAACCATTTCTCACACTGTGAAGTTTTAAACGTTTTATCACTTTATTTATGGCGGTGGCTCTAAATTGTCGAATGATGGAGTGAGGAGATGCCTGACAGTTCGGAGTTTTTGTAACTCAGTCGTTGACAATGTTAGAATGTTCGGTGAATGTTTCCCATTGCAACGAATTAATGATGTTCCATTTAATGCATTTTCAACGTTCGAAAACGTTTTCAGAATGTTTTGAAATGATTTTGAAACGATACTGAACGTTTCTTAGTTCCGTTGGAGAACGTTGCCAATGCGTTCAAATGCATTTAGAACGTTCGCCAATGCATTTCAACGTTTCCAAATGCGTTGCGATAAAAAACGGCTCAACGCAATTTTCATTAAGCCCGCTTTTCTCAAATAGGGTCACATATATGTTGTAGTTAATTTTTTGTCCCAGTTAATTTTTTTCTAACTAGATAATTTTTTTCTAGCTAGTTGATTTTTTTCTAACTAGGTAAATAATAATTTAACTAGTTACATTTTTTTTGGCTGGTTGAGTTTTGTTTTTGCAACAAATTATTTTTATAAAACCTGTTATTTTCTTTTTTAAGTAAATGCTCAAGGGTTTTTTTGTTTGTTTGAGTAGGGTTAGGGTTAGGTTAGGGTTAGGGTTGGGGTAGGGGTTAGGGTTCAGACGTACTAGCAGATTGAAGAGGAGAAAAAAGGGAGATAGGTTTTGAAAAAATAATAATGGATTGTTAGCTGTAACTATTAAAACACAACAAATAAAGAAATAAACTTGAAAGCAGTTTGAATGTAAAGGAATAATAAACATCTATTTATTGAATTTAAAACAAAATAGTTAAATTTGTCTGATAATTTTTACCCGGAAAAGAAAAAGGACACATGTTTAATATTACATGACGCCGTTACACTGCTGACCACACTGCTTGTCTCTGAAATCAAAATAGCTGCCAAACTGGCTGCCCAGATACCGTGATCAAACTGGTTTCAGATGTCTTGCAAGGCTTTCTTTTGTGATAAATCACCTTAAATAACATTAAGATTGGGAAAATGTTTAATTAAAGTTAGAATTCATTTTTTTTTTACGAATTATGCGATTTTCCTTAAATTGTGCGATCGGATGTGATTTGAGGTCAATTGTGCGAAAACGCACCATCACGTGATATCAGATGGCCTGGCCATAGTGTCCGCTTAATATAGGGTGTCCGCCTACTACAGATTTCAATAGATAACGTCATATGAGGTGTCAAATGCCATTCAAATGAACAGTGGAAACGTTTAGAATACTTCCAGAACTATGATGATATATACATTTGCATTAATATTTCGTCATCAAAGAGGACCAATTGATTATACTGTAGTACCATAAACATAGATTGCAACTCAAATTTAAAGAAATTAGATGAGTGAAACAAGTTCTATACAAACAAAACGAAATAGAAAACAATACTGTACTGTGAAACTAATCAAATAAGTTCATCAAGTCACGTTTTTTAATGTAAAAATTGAAAAATTTGTGGATGGCAATTTGAGCTAATCTTTTGCATTTCCGGTGTCTGGCATATTGGGTGGTGGAATTTAATTTTAAGTGTCCGTTTAAGACAGGTTGGCAACAATAGAAATGACCATTTCAGGTACTTTTTAGGTGTCTGCATCCGCTTAAGAGAGGTGTCTGCTAAACAAAGGTTTCATTTAAAGTAAGTAAGAAAATAAATTTTGGGACTTCAGCTACTGTCCACTTAATACAGGTTTCACTGTAATAACATTCGTTATGTGAATTAACAAAACTGATGGTCTTTCCTAATCAAATAGCAGTCACATAAATACAACTGCCTCTAGACTGTGGCATGAATTAGAAGTTAGGTAGAAATATTTAAATTTAGCCAAAAAGCGCTATGCATCATGTATCTCCATAATCTGTGTATGAACAGAAAGTGTCAACTTTCAAAGAAAGCTTTTGAAGAACATTTTTTGTAGTATTTATAATTCAGTTAGTATTTTGGGAATGGATAGTGTTTTCTGAATGTAGCAGACACCGAAATCTTAAGTTAAATGTTTTGTTATATTTTCAGGTGAATACTATTGCATGGAATGAAAGTGGTGAATACCTTCTGTCTGGTGCTGACGACTGTCATCTTAACATATACAGGCCATCTAACGGACAGGTTACATATAGTCTACTTGTACATTTAATTACATACATGTATGTGCAATTGGTGCCTATGGCCCTTCAGAAGCTCCAGTATTTCATTGTGAGAGTTATTGGTACCACACCACATTTTTAATTGGTCTGGATCAAATTTTTCCACACTCTAAATATGCCTCAAATCCTTACAATAAAATTGTAGCCAGCCCTCTTACACTTTGAGCATTCTTGTTTATCTTATGGTTTTTTTTTAGAAATTTACGTTGTATGTCAACCTTTCACTTGCTTATTTTTGTACTACATTAAAGTGTTCCATTTAAAAAAAAAAAACAGAGTGCTGTATTTCCTAGGACCATAGTGTTGCCTGGAAACCCATTATTTTAAGCAAACCTGGTGTTGATGCTACTGTATAGTAGAGTGGTACAGAGAATAAAGTTGCCACTCTACAAAAATTCAAGAAGATAAAAGTCACACATTTTTTCTTCACTGTTCAGTATGTATTGAGTGAACCACGTCAGTACAAGTATAGGGTTGCTTTTCAAGAGTGATGGTTTTGATTACCAATGGACTGCATGATTTGCCTTTCAGTTGGTGCACTCCATACGATCTGGGCACAGAGCTAATATTTTCAGTGCAAAATTCCTGCCTTGCTCAGGAGATAGATGGGT
>JBBMOI010000013.1:7365000-7542500 GCA_038088405.1 Porites divaricata
GAAGGTTCAAAACAATGCCAAGCCAAGTTTTATTCTTGGTGGCGATTTCATTGGTGGTGAGATGGTTTGGTGGCAAGGTGACCAGATACCATATTAGGTCAATTACTTACATGTACAATGTAGTGCCTTTTCCCTTATACAAGAAATAGTTAGGAGAATTTGATAAAAGATCAAAGCATTCTCCTTTTGTTTATCTTTTTTTTCAATTCCCATAACCGTTTCTTTTAATGATGTATTGATTTTGTCAGGAGAAAATAGATGTTGATTACTCTTGGGACTGACAGGAAGGAGTCCAAAAGTGTGACCTCTTTTAATTAACTCACATTCTTTCATGCAGACATTAACCAATCAGTTGTCGAGGACAGTTTCCAGCTGGCTTCTGATTGGATTAAAGCTGTACGAAAGAATGTGAATAAATCAAAAGCAGTCACACTTTTAGTTTCCTTGCTGTAAAGGGTAAAAGCTACTCTTTACATAGTTCTTTGTTTGCTTCGCAGTCATTTCTGGGTTTTCTATGTTACAGCTACGACTGTATGTTGTTACTCTGGTAATTTTACCCTTGGATGTAAATTATCATATTTCCTTTTGCTTTAATCTTATTATTACACACTGCCATTACCATACCCAAAATAATGAGGCAGCGTGGCCGAGTGGTCAGCGCGTCGGACTCGCAATCCGGTGTTCCCGGGTTCGAGTTCCGCTCTGGCCACTTGCTGGATTTGTTCTCGGTTGTCCCGAGTTGAAATCCTCGGCTTCGCTTGTAAATAGCCAACTGGTTGCCTCCTGCCAGTTGGGGTTATTAATCCTGTTATGTTTATTTGAATTATTTGTTTCTAAGTATTTGAGTGGAGTCCCTGTAAACTAGCTGGATAAGCTTAGTACACTTTCCACAATAAACAAGCCTTCATTTTTTATTTTTTAAGCCTTTATTGTTAAAAAGAAGGGGTAATCAAACTAAAACCAACGAGAAAATTGAACCGCTGCATATGTTTCAACTTTTCACTCTACAGGAAATAGACTGTAAATTAAAATCACATTATTAAGATGAACTGAGTGTAAGAAAAACCAAAACTTTTGGGTCACACCTTCGCAATGATTCAATCGAAAAAAAAAAAGAAGTAAAACTCAATAAATGGTGATTTTTTTTCTGGCCATGCAACTTGTAATATTGAACCAGGAAGTATAATTTTTTGGTGTTATCATTTTGCTTTGCAGTCCTGACGGCAGCGAGCTACTGGTCAGTTACTGTGCAGATTACGTGTACCTCTTCACGTTACGAGGCACGAAACAGCCCAGCAATGTATACGATGACAGTTCAGAAAGCGGTTTCTCTAACGGCAGTAACGGCCATAGGAATGTGCCTCCTCTGAAGCGACTGCGCCTTCGAGGTGACTGGTCAGACACTGGCCCTAACGCCAGGCCTGAAAGTGAGCACCCCTCCCCCGAGAATTCTCTTATGCAACGCATGTCTGATATGTTTGCGCGCTGGCTCGAAGAATCGTTTCGTGCTGGTCAGCGACATAGAACGAGGTCAGCCTCATCGCAGTCGGCTTCTTCGTCGTCAGCAACTTCGTCTTCGTCCATGTCATCTTCACCATCGAATATATCCAGTAGTTCGTCGGAATCGAGTGGTGCTTCGGGTGTATTCAGAGAAGAACCAAGGAGGCGTCGGAGATACGAACGGAATTCTGAAACATCCCGAAGCCGAAGAGGATTAAGAGTTAGTTCGTCAGATGAAGAAAGGTCCATTAATATGGATCCTGAGACTGAGCGGAACCAAACTTCTGGCGACGGGACTGCACAGCATTCCCACTCTGACGGAATAGGCGACAGAAACGCACAACATTCCCACTCTGATGGAATAAATGTTTCGAGTACTACATCTTTAGAGCTTATTCCGCATTCCGAAGAAGACACTTTTAGAACTTCTTCATCTGAAGAGCGCTCTGGTGAAACTCTTCTTAGTAGCGTCGTTATTACTTCAGAAAGAAATGATACAGTGTCCTGGGGACACAACTCGGAGTGTTTGGCTGAATTGTCGTCACTTGTTACGAGGCGACACGAAAACACAGGCGACGTTGGACGGCAGAGCCGAAGCGTCGCTGATAATACATCTAAAAGCGAACAGTCATTTAATGAAGTGACAAGAAATTCAATTACTCCGCAATGCAAGTCGCAAAAAAGAACTAAAGACGCTAGAAAAGCGGAAACAACGGACAATTCAACATTTGCGAGTTGTAATCATCCCGTAGGTATAAACAGCTCTTCTTCAGAAGTGACGCAAGAAACCGCTCGTTCATCACGCACGCGCGCTGAACCTACGGTTAGCGATGAACCAAGTACTTCAAGAAACGCTAACGAGAACTCTGCAATTTCCAATCAAACCAGTGCCGCCACCCGAATTCAGCGTGTTTATAGGCAACATAAGAAGACCAAGTCATTCACGCAGAACGAGGAACAGGAGGTCTGGATCCCAGAAATGACTCGTGTATATAAAGGTCATCGAAACGCTCGAACCATGGTGGGTTTTGTTAGTCAGTTTGTTTTTTAGACTTTTTCAAGTTTCTGGACTTAAATAGACCTTGGTCTTAACAGAATACCTCAGGAAATTTTGATAGTTTTTTTGTGGAAGCTAGGCCATTCATTCGTTACATTCATTCGGATCATTATACTTTTCTGGGAAACTGCCCGCCCACCCCTCCCGTAAGCCAACATTAACACTTACTTCTCACTTAGGGCAAAATGTTGGCTTAGCCATAGGGGAAGGGTAGGTGGGCAGTTTCCCTGAAAAGTATAATGGTCACAAACATCTCTTGCTTTTTGTACGAGCATTGATAATTGTTTGAATGCCTTGGTCTTAGATTCAGTTTTTACTTTTTTATTTTAAGGTGTTTTAGAATAACGGCATACTTTAAGTACATTTTGTTTTAGCAATTTTAATATATTATTAGTACTTGCTGTAAGAAAATCTGTTGTTAGTTAGAGGTTTTTTGTAAGCCATTATCAATTCGGCATGTAAGGTTTTTCCTCTGTGAAGCATTATAGGGAATTCTATTGGATACAAAGCTATATCAGGAAATTATTATTAAAATTTATGTAACGAGGGTGAGTATGATATGAAGAATAAGGCTGGCAGATCGCTGAGGATGGTGTTATTTTCTAAGGCCTAAGGTCGAGATGCAGGATAACAGCCACCGAGACTGATATGCATAATTCTGTAGATCAAACGAAAGCCGAATTCCACAACTGTTTTATTATTTATTTAAGTTCTAACAACCTTACCTCCTCGAAGACTTCAAAATATTGCAAAAGAATGTCGGAAGTTTCTCGGTACAAGTCCAGAATATGATCAGGTATTTTTTCTTGCAAATACAGTAGAACATCAACCCTGTTAACTCGAACTCTGAAGGGAAACGAAAAACAGTTCGAGTTAGCGAGCGTTCGAGTTGTCCGAGTTCGAGTTATCGGGGTGCTACTGTACTCCTCAAAAAATTGATGTCAATTTTGCGTATTCTTTCATTCGTTCCGTTCAGTGCAGTATACATCGTATCGGTAGTATACATGTTTAGCTCGCGGTTTCATTCCTAAATTCGAGAAGAAAGGAAAAACGAAGTGAAATTTGGTTAGTGTAAGAATTATGCAATCATAATAATGGCCCATTAACGAAGCTCAGGTAACTTAAGAAGCCTTTGAAGGTGGCTAGTGCGTGCAAAAGAATGTCGGAAGTTTCAAACGCGATTCATTTTGAATTCGACAACAGAAAACATTCTGTGCTCGAGTTAAAAAGTTTAAGAAACAATATCCTGAAAGCTAGTCCATAAGGTCACGTTGTTGCTTTCAAGCAACCCAGTGTAAAGATTGACAACTTGTTTGTGTTTTAGATCAAGGAAGCTAATTTCTGGGGTGAGGGCTTTGTTCTCAGTGGCAGTGATTGTGGGCGCATCTTTATTTGGGACAAGTATAGCTCTGAAGTGGTGATGATTCTTCAGGGGGACAAGCATGTGGTGAATTGTGTTCAGCCACACCCATACGACCCCAGTAAGTCTTCTATACCTTAGTTGCTGTAATATCATTATGCATGCTAAGAAAGTTTTGAACCCAGAAGTAATTTCATAAGTAGGTGGAGCGTGATCGTCCGGGTAATCGTAGCCCAGAATAGGATAATGTCTGACGCTTCGACAACCTGTGCGTTAGTCATGTTCAGAGTCAAAGTGAGTTGTATCACGTCTGTTGATGTTATTGAACTCTGGCTGTTGACCTGATTGGTCAATTAAGTCGCGTGTCAGTTAAGCCGTTATGTTACTAGCTATGAAGACTCGAAATGTAATTGGTGCTTGGATGGAGTTTTATCCAGTGGAAAGTGCATTCAGTCATAGTTAGTAGAGGGGACTATGATTCAGTATGATAACTATGATTCAGTGGATAAATCATAAGTATTGGGAAAACAGTTGTGGTATCCACTGCATAGAGATTTATCCAGTGGATTGCATTATCCACCGATAAAACAACTGGGTTATTTTGACAATGTTCACGAGTCATGTATTCGAGAAAATGAATCTGAAATTCTATGAAATGAATAGTAGATCAACTTGGATGAGACCACATGTTTTTGTTTTTGAGTAGATATAATGAATAGTTGACGTTTGTCCTTTGCAGTGCTGTAAACGGGATTCTAAATCTATCTATAGTTTTGCTAGTTTACAAGTTACTCACAGTGCTCAGTAGTTGCTTTGATTTGAACATTTTTCTCCTATTTGACTGGTTTATTGGCCAACAAACGCATTAATAGTTTGAAAATGTGCATTTATGTGTGTTTATTTTACATTTGTTGCGTTGTGTTAAAAAGCAATTCGTTGGTCTGTTAACGGCTTTCAAGGAGAACGGGCAAAGAGACAAAAGCAAACGGTCGAAAGTAAACTGGCGCCCTCTCTTCTCTTTTCTCTCCCAGTTTTCTCTTGATTGTTTTTTATGTTCGCTTTTTCCTTGCCGACGTTGATGTGCAGTCAACTCCCTCCAAGCCCGACATCTTTGGGCTGGACCGACACTAACAGTCCGTCTTATAGAGAGTCAAAGAAAGAGATTAAGGAACTAAGGCAGGGACTAACTTAGGTTTTCGTCTTATAAAAGTGTCCGTTAAGAGATAGTAGTCGAGTGTTGGTCGATCCTTAAGTTTATAGTGGTTTGTTGTGATTCTAGTTTTGGCGTCAAGTGGTATAGATTATGATGTCAAACTCTGGACACCGACTGCCAAGGAACCCATAGAACTTACAGACAAAGAGGAGGTTTGTACTTGAAACTCTTTTACAGTTAGACTTCACTAACTTACCGAGTTTGAAACTCCCCATTTGTTTTACTTTAAAACATACTTAGAAAATATTAAAAAAGACAGGCAATTAATTAAAAGAAAAAAAAAAATAAAACCTTATATTCTGATTGCACTGCTTGAAACTTTAATATGAGCATGCCTCTTTTCATAGATTTGTTCACAGAAATTGTGGTCTCCCACGCAACCGTTTTTTTATATATATTTGTCATCACGCATCGCTTCTCCAACATTGCGTGGCAGCGCAAAAACAAAACGGTTGCGTGGTAGACCCCAAAACTACAGTACAGAAATCAATAACAGAAAAATCTTGCACCAGAAGTGATACCTACTTACCTGTAAATATTTCGGCATTCATCGATTTAAACATGTTACCCCATAAAGGTAAACACGAAAGTATAATATGAAATGATTAAGGATGGTTGAGGGTAGATGAGATAAGACTTAACTGTTTGTTTGTTTTACAGATAATTCGTCGCAATGAGAAAATGTTGGAGGAGAGCAGAGACACGATAACAGTCCCAGCTTCGTTTATGATACGCATGCTTGCCTCGCTCAACCGTGCCAGATTTAGTACGTGTATCAACCTTTGATAGCGAATCTTACTAAGTCGTTACCTTCTTTTTAATAGACATTATTTTCGCATCGCCTATATATTGCGTGCGAAAAGGAGAGTTTTGCAAAACACGCGCATCGGGTAACATTCGACAGCAGATTTTGCTGTTGCAATTGGCAAGCTGGTCTAGAGCTGGTTTTTAAACTTATTCGCCCAAATTTCTGGAAGGGAACAGACGATTGAAAAAGCGGTTTCTACTACCCAGGGTAGACCTTAACTGTGGACCACAATCTTAACTAGTAAATCTTCAGAAATTGAGTCCTCCCGACCAAACAGTCATTTCAGGGGGCGCAGGGTAATTAAGGACAGAAACAAGTATTTTAATAATCGTAATAAGAAAGAATCCCAGCTGGCCGGAAGCAAACTGGGGTCCCGTTTTGATATTTCTTTTGCATTATACAGTGTTCGCATAGTCTTGAAAACTCCTTGAATTTTAGGGGAAGTCCTTGAAAAGTCATTGAATTCCATTTTTCCTTGAAAAGTCCTTAAATGTTCTTCAACTTTGAGTGTAGTGGCCTGGAAAGTATTTTTTAATGCTTTTTGGTTGTCTAAGACAGAATATAAATCATAGCTCAGAGAAGTTAAAGGTTATTTACATAAAGCGCTCTATGTCATGCAATAATTAATTATCAATTTAAGACAAGTGAACTGAAAAATGTAGAGAAGTTGGTGAAGCAAACAGTTCAAGCCTTAAATTCTTATTAGAATAGACTGGGAATGTAGATTTTTGTACAATCTGTGAAATTATATTCCCAGTAGGTGGTCCTTGAAAATCTAATGTAGTCCTTTCAAAGTCCTTTCAAAGTCCTTGAAAAATGGTTGCTCTATTTTGTGTGAACCCTGTTATAGGATTTCGCTCTTGTACGTGTTCACTAACAGTCAGTGTTTGAATTTCTTCCTTTTTTTCTCGCCCTCAGGTCAGCAAAACCAAGACGACGACACAGACTCTGATTCCAGTGATGACTGCTAAACGACTGATTGTGTGAATTACATGAATTGCTTTTGGTTGATCGAAAACTCCCATAACTCTTCTTTGTTAATTAAATCAGAAAGTAAAATGTTCTGGTGTTGTTTTGTGCAGGGCAACTCCTACAGTTCCTCGTTCCCATGTTAGGGACAGGTAGGAGAGAACCCTGGGAACGAGGCTGTGGAACCAGTTTTTTCAGCAATCCAAAGACCTTTCCTTTTTCATTCGTTGTAAGCAAAGAACTCTGTTGTTGTCGTTGTTTTGGGGGATAGTTTGTCGGGGTGGTTAATATAAAGTTTGTCGGTTGATATTATTAATTAATATTAACAGTGACCAGATGTCTCTAAAATTCTCTGACTTACATGAGAGTAATTAGTAATTATACAAGTGTTTAAGTTAATATGTAAATATATAGGCAAACTTGTTGTGTTTAACGGAATTGTCAAGTTGTATTATACTGCCATTATTACGATGGCTTTCTTAAAGCAGTTGTCTAAAGTTTGATGCAAAGGTCAAATAATTTCCTAAAATGGAGTTTAAAATCACGTTTTTGGACAAAAGGAAAATGCCAGATTGTCATTGTCAATTTTCTCAAATATGAAATAGATAGAAACTGTCCGAAATAATTCTTATGGATGAACTTGGTATGCAACTTGTAAATATTTTTAGTCGACATAATGAACAGTAAAAAAACGGAAAAAATAAGTACAGCCAAACCCTGCTAATACGGACACTGAAGGGGCCCTAGAGGGTGTCCTTGTTAATGAGGTGTTCGTATTAAGTGATGGTCCTGATAAGAAGGAAAGGACCAAAACGCAGTGAACACGTCGGAATGCAGAAAGTTGCTAACTTTACTATTGTCTCTACTATGGTTCTGATTGGTTTAAACATCAAATTTTACGAAATCTTGGCAAAGCAGCATGTATATTAATCCCTTTTTTCTATTCAACTTCCTTATAACAAAATCTCGTCTTAGTCTAAGTAACACAGAAATCGTATGTGCGGATCATGTAAAATTGTAAACATTTCTGGGCTATTGTTTGCAACTCTTATGATTGGTCGAAATGTTTTAACACAAAAATACACTCTTTAAAAGTGCAGTTTAAGTACACTTTCTTTTTTAAACTGCCTTTTTGTAGATTTATGCATTCTCTGCGTAAAAATGAAAACATTTCTATTTGAGGAAAGTGTATTGCGCCACAACAAAAGAAATTGCTTCCCTTCTTACCTGGATCGTTACTTAAGTGGGATGAATTTAGTGAAAATGTAAGGGTGTTCTTTCCCCAGGGACAAAGAAAACTGTCGGTAATAATGAGATGTGCGTATTAAACAGGTGTCCGTCAAGCGGAGTTTGGCCGTAAAGGTAAAACTCGCTCACGTGGGTCTAATTGACGTTTGTCCTAAACGTGATTTTACATCTGTCCACATCTATACTCAGCTTGTCCGGAGACAGACCACATAATCATTGTAAAGATGAGTTTTACGATGCGACTATTCGCACGTTCATAAATTTGAGGGCTGTTTCGCGAGAGGTCAGGTAATTTCAAACGGTTTTAAAGTTTTCAACGGTTGAACCTTGAATGTTGTTGGTCCGTTTGCATAAAAAAAGCCTTTTTTTCATTTATTAGTTTTTTTTTTTAAAAAAACGTTATGATTGGATAATCTACTATTAAGTCCCCCGGATCGACTAGTCGCACTGTAAATGTCGAATATTCTTGAAGAAATAGGTGTACAAAATCTGGAAATGTTATGTCTCTGTAAAGTGTACAGCTGCTACACCCAGTTATACGTTCTTCATAAAATATTGACACTTTTAAGGTTGTATTTTTTAGAAGGTAACTTACCACTTTCAAATTTTCAAACAATGCTATATGTGAAAGCCTTATAAAGTTCCTTCTGTACTTAGAAGCATCACTCCTCGGTACCTCTCCCACAGTACATTTTTCTTTCCCCCCCCCCCCCCCACCCCCTGCAGAAGGTAGAGGTGGTCCTTCTGAGTTTTTGCCTGGCTTTGCCTAAATTTGGGGTCCTGGGGCGGGTTACATCAGATGTCGTCTCCTCCCTCAAGTGTCTGTTGATCCAGTTCAGTCTAGGGGAAAATATGCGGAATTTTGGCTGATTTAAATGCTTTCTTCACAGTCTGCTGCCACGAGCAGAAATCAAGACATTAGGTAGGTATAACTGCCAGTATTTATCACTGTATACCAACAAAAATTACTCAAAAGCAAACAAACAACTGAAGTCCTATTGCCATCCGAGCAATACGTCCATTTGAACAGCGTCGTGTGCTTGATGTAAACAAATTCTTTGCTGCTTTAACATTTTCAATCTGGATTCTTTAAGTTTCGATAGTTGCTTGTTTCTTCACTACTTAAAGTGCATTTTTATGAATGTGGCTGGACAATTTAAAAGCGATGTTTACGTTGTCCATATGTACATATATATATATATATATATTTAGTGTTGGCGAAAATTATCCTTTATCCAAAAGAAAATCCTATTTCTATTTCGTAAAAGGCGATTATCGGGGCTTTGCTTTGCAGTAAAAAGGACAAAGTACGTAACGCGAAGTAGAAATGTAAGAAAGATGGCTCGTAAAATAAAAGCAGTTTTATTCAAATGAAAATAGCGATGATGAATAACGTTATCCGTTTTGTTTATGACGATTCTCGTGACATTGCTTTCACGTCTGTAAAATGATTGGTTGTTTGAACAGGTAACTGTCACCCGCTGTTTAACCCACTTCAGTAACTGAAGAAGCACGATCTTTGAGATATTCCAACCTAGTCCCCAGCCGTTTCGCAAGGCTCGGTCAAACCTGGACCCTATTATATTGTGAGCCGCGACGTCACCGTGAGAGACTCATCAACCTTTTCCCAGAAAAAGCGCGGACAACGGGGTAGACTAAGAGGACGCCTGGGGACTAGCTGAGGCAGAGATATGCCCATACTAAGGGCTGGGGGAGTGAATCAATAAGTCATTTCAGTTTCTTTTTATTTCCCACAGCCTCGCAACCAAGTATAATTCAAACTGGCCTATGACAAGCTGAAGCCAAAACTAGCGCAACAAATTTGGAGAGCAATTTCACCAAAACATTCTTGCAAAATTCATTTTTAGAAGTAGCAAAACTGACAAAATTGAGCAAATATTGTTATAGCAGGGGTATGTATATGAAATGTGCAAAATGCATTAGAAAATATCGCCTCAGTACAAAACAGCAACTAATTTCCTCGACAAGATGTGAATTTAGCAAATAATAGCAAACATAACAAGGTTTTATCGGCAAACATTTAGCAAATTGAATGACTAATGAAAAGTGACACATGGTGAAGAGGGCCTTCAAAAATCCAGTAAAGCCTTAAAGATGTGTATTTTAAGTATATATATATATATAAGTGTATTTAGAGAAAAATATAGATATAGGGTGTTAAGGTATTTAGGTTGTATCCTGTCTGACCCTTGAAATATACCAAAAGAACAAGGATTTCATATGCATCCTCTCATAGCAAGAGTGATTAACAAATTTAACAAAAGAAAAGACAATAAATACTTAAGCCGCGAAATTTCCAAAAGTATAAACTGCCCTCTTGCGATGAAAGACTCGTTAACGAAAATATCAAATATAGCACGGATAACACATTTTTGAAAGGCAGAGCCCCGGAAGTGTAAGAAACTTTTAAGGTGAAAAACTACTCGAATAGTCACGAAGTTAATCAGTAATGGTAGCGAAAGTAACAAGTTTTTATCTGAAATGTAAAAGACTAACAAAATATTAAAGTAAGGGAAAAATGGCTTTAAGAAAGAATCATTTATAAATTATGGTATACTGTCTAAAATTTGTTTTTTTTTTTTTTTATGGGCGATTTATTTGTATCACCCCTTGCTTGAATTTGCCTTCAATTTCTTTTCTTTTGATAAATTTGTTATTCTTACTATATTTGCGACGTTTTTGAACAAGGATTTTGGTAGTTGCAGTCTTACTTACAATGTATTTGTATTTTCTTAGCAATTTTCATGACCAATACTTAAATTTTTTTCTCGGATGTCTATGTATGTGATTTGTTTTCCTAATAGATTTCTGCAAACAATGAAAATCTTTTAAATTTTTTTGCTAAATTTGACTAGTTAAACCCCTCGACACTACAGCTGTTTTTCAGGCTAATAATCAGGAAAAAAACATGTTATTTTTTTCTTTACAATTTGCCCCCAAAAAGGTGTTTTCCTGCGGCCTCATTCAGGCCCCAGTTGTGGTTCAAAAGGTGCATGGATGACGCTATCCAACGGAAAAATCTTGCTTTATCCAGTGGAAAGCGCAATTTTTTGTCCTAATACTGATCCGTTAGAAAGTTAGTTTCCAAGATCGCAAAAAAAGGAAAAAAATACCAAAATATCTTAGCATGGAAATATGAAAGTAGCATTGTGACGCTGTTATTTGAGTTATTTAGAATTAGCTTATTCTTTCATTTGTCACGACAAGGTTTGAGATTTTGCGTTTTATTTGATTTTAAAATTTCTTGTTTATCGATATCATGATAATATCGACCTTGCTTAAAATTCAATCCAAATCGAGTTAGTGGTGAAAATTTTATGGCAATCGGACGAGGATAAAATCACTTTAAAGGAGATTGAAAAATATTACAGGGCTCCAAAAAACTTTATCGAAACATATTAAAGCAGTTAGGGTCTTGGTCATAACAGATTTCTCAGAATTTTTAAGCGGAGTGGAGTACTCTCAAGGTATCCAATACACCGTATTAACAAATGGCGGACACGCGGGAAAAAACTGGTGCCTAGTCATGAAAGCGAGGCGTTGGAGGATAAACAAAAATTGCAAATAGACTTTCAGTGAACTTGCAGAGTGTTTAACACGGATTCCACCCAACATTACTTTGTATGGACGTCTTTTTAAATACAATTACGTGGGATGTCTTCCCACTTTTTAGGGGCGCGTATATCTTCAAGGAAACAGGATGATTTTGTAGGTTTCCGAAGCATCAGAAGCTCGACAAGTGGGCGATAGCTTAAGAAAGGAGGCAAACATGTTGGCCCAAACTTTACACTGAAATTTGCGAAAGCCAGCTCACTAAAATTATGTAAAACACATAAAACAGATATTGGTGGCGAGAAAAAAAGAAATAAGAGACAGATATACGGCCTACTTGTCAACGGAAGAGACCTCCGCCATTACACAAAACAGGTCAAGTCGAGAGCGGGTGAAAGATCGATTCCTTCACGAGGCTCATTCATCCATGTCAGTGTCATTTTATACATATCTATGTATATATGTACGGTCTGTATTTACAACTTCCTTTGGATCATATTAATACTGTCGCCTTGGAGTGAATTGTTAGAGGTACGTTGGCAGAGCTTAGCAAACTAAAATCTCTTGATTTCTTTGTCATTACGAAATAAAATAATTTTACTGATCAAAATTAGAAGCTGTAGTGTGCGAATCTTATGGCTTGCCGATTTGCCTGGTCTCCTTTAAAGCATTATCTCAGAGAGCTCTTGGTAAACAAGTGGTATAAAGCTCACATTTTACTAGATTAAACTTTTAAGGCAATGTTTATGTAGGAGTCATGAACACGGCAAACTTCTATTCGAATAATTAAATTCGAGTCTGGATCCGTTTAAGAAGACCATCAATTTATTTATTTATGTATTCTTCAACTTTAAAATGTTATGGAACATAAAGTTAAAACTCTTAACAGCCAAAGATAAGAAATACGAAAATTACACGCTGAAATGATAATGTGGCCGACTTACCGAGTCTGCCGAGTTATAACTTAAAATTTTGAGCGTACTCTACTCGATCGCTCCTGCATTTATACTAAAAAAAATAGTTCTAATTGATGTCCTTCATTCTTTTTTTCTTGCCACCAAGATTTGTTTATATTTCTGCTTTACCAAATTAAAGAGAGCTGACTTTCGTACTCGGTTTCAATGTGAAGTTTGGGCCAACATGTTTGCCGCCTTTCTTCAGCTATCGCCCACTTGTCGAGCTTCTGATGCTTCGGAAACCTACAAAATCATCCTGTTTCCTTGAAGATATACGCGTCCCTTTTGACTGCAAACAGCAAATCAGTACTAAGAATAAAAAGCAGGAAGACATCCCACGTAATTGTATTTAAAAAGACGTCCATACAAAGTTATTTCAGGTAAAATCTGTGCTAAACACCCTGCAAGTTCACTGAAAGTCTTCATTTGCAATTTTTGTTTATCCTCCAACGCCTCGCTTTCATGACTAGACACGAGTTTTTCCCCGCGTCTGCGCCATTTGTTAATACGGTGTATGGCTTTTGATTTAAGGCCAATCATAACCAAGAAATCTTCCAATTTCATTTTAAAAATTGTTTATAAGTGCATCACATAGCAAACCACGCCCTCTTTTATTGAGAAATCCTTTGAGTCGAAATTCCCACCAGATAGAGAGCAAACCGTTCTCCTTTAGTGGGCCAAAAAGTGGCTACTAATAGCCTTCTGAAAACAATCGGAATGAGGCGAGATCAATAAACGTCGATGAGTGGCACTAGTCAATGAACACCAATCTCACCTGCCAATTGTAATGCCTCGAACCATTCCGAGATGATTTCGTAGACACTTTGTAGGAACTATTTTTGATACAGAGAAACTGGAGCTACTCGTTTGGCACGTAGTGGGTGGGAATCGTTGGTTACAATTTTCGAACAATGGAGGGCGTGGTCGATCACGTGACCAAATAACTTAGTTTTTTTAAAGTTTAGTTGACTTTACCATGTATCGTTCCTCGTTGATGTCTTTAACCATAGTTTTTGGAAACTGTACATAAAAACCATAAATGAATGAGAGCCGAGGCCTTAATTTTTTTACTTAATGATGACGGTCATTCGTCATGACTCGGATTAGTCTGCTGCAGCAAAAAGAAAACGATTTTATCAATAATTCACTGAGCAGTTTATTAAAGTGTTTATAAATATATATATATACCCTTCAGTCTAAGCAGGTGCCTTGAGGTGCGATATAATAGAAAAGATAAACAATTGGATGTACGCCAATATCTCCGCAATATTTTTAGCTCTGACATACGCACGGAAACTAGTCTCATAATATGGCCAACATGTGCTTTTGGTAGAGACAGTGTAAAAGTAAGAGCGGCATAAAAACACAAGATGGTAAACCTGGCTCTTGTCAATAGCCACCGACGAAGGACACTTCGCTTCATAAGGTAGATTGAGCATCCTAACAGTAACTGTATCTTGTTGACGCCTGACTAAACTTGAATTATTGTCACAGTGGGTTTTTTTAAGCATCGGAATTCCTCTCTTGCGGCCAGTCTTGCAATGTAAGTCTGTCGAATATTATGTTATTATATTACGATTGGTGTGATGTCTTGGCGATTTTTACCGACGATATGTAGAAGTAGATGTATATTACCTTGATTCCCTTATTAAGAATACTCATGACTAAAAGGCGTAAGAACGAACAAGTCATTTTTTTGGTGAAGCCTATTTTGCGATTAGGAATTATGGTCGCGTAATTCTAATTTAAGTCATTGCAAATAATTACTCCGAAACGTTATTTGTTCTCCGTAAGGCCGACCACTACTGCCGGCAAATTGCGCTTCATCATTGAAAATCCTGCTTGCCTACCAGAGTGGCATAAGAATTTAGAAAAAAATAAGATTAAAATACGCGATTGGTCTACTAGCTCTGGCAAATGGTTTGACCAGTTTGTCATACTGATATACCTTGTAAAATAGACTCTTGTAAGTTTAAGTAGAAAATGGTAAATTCTTGTAAATTTAAGTTGACAACAATTGACCCGCCAAACATTTGAGTAACATTATTCACAAAGCATTTTTAGGCAGCAACCCGTACTTAGACTGCAAAACAGTCCATATTTCTGAGTAGTCACAGGGTAGGCGCGAATAGTCAGTAAATAATTATTTAAAAAAGTAAAGTAACTTTGAGAAAAACCGACTGGTTTGCGGTCTACGGCTAATTAAGGGAACAACTTTTTTATTATTGCGTTGTTAGTGTAACGTTGTTGTTTGATTTTTTTTTCCCTTTTATGTTTTTTGAAGAAATTTATTTGTCTTTGCAAACTTCTCCAACAACTGACAGTAATCTTCCGGCCCGCCACCACCCCTTATTTTTAGACCAAACTGAGGCCCAAAGGGACGAAAAAAAATATTTGAGACCGCCCCCCTCTCCTGAGCCTTTATCTCAGGGTCTGGATGACCGGGCTCCCCCTTATCTGATCCGAATCTGAATAGTATAACAGGAAAATCTAGACCGACACCAGGAACTGAGCGATAGTAGAGACCTAAACCAAAAATGTACGTTTACAAAGCGTATGGCTCCCTGGCCGACCAAACGGCACAGATTAGAATTAACTTCGAAACTAAACTAAGAAGTATTAAAACTCCATATGTTTCAATTACTCACTTGTATTTGCCGTTTACTCCTTTTATTTAGCACCATTTTGGTGTTCCAAAGCAATAAAACGGTGGCCAACCTATGTAAACGCTTTTTTTGTCGCAATAAATTTGCACCATAGCGGTTGGCCTAAACTGCAAAAACAGTCAATATTTTTGCTTATTCAAGAAAGCGCGAGCAGTCTACGGTTGGCCAAGTGATTGAAAATTCTTCGTTTCATGAAGCCTCGGTTTTGAAAAGGCAGCTGTTAAGTAACGGATGAACAATGGAGAATTTATAGATAATATCCCTTGCTCTCTCTAGGCTGTCTCAAAATAAGAGACCGTTTTTTCTCTAATGCGTGGCAAGAAAAAATAGTCAGACCTTTTCGTCGCGTACTTGGAAGACTTTTCTTCGTTGTTATTTCTTCAGTTAATGTTAATGTTCTTTCTTGTATCTCTAGCAACAGACAAAGCAACAACCAAAAAATTAATAAGAAACAAAATACGGTAACACAGATTCCGCGTGGCGCTATTGGTTTTTCGGTGTGTAAGCGTAATTGATAATAAGGAGTTTAAGCAAAAACGACGGCGATGGCTACGAAAATGTCACTTTAAAAAGTCAATTCGCGCTCCCTCAAACTTTATCGAGCTTATTCCACCTCGTTTAATTCGTCAAATGATGGCAAACTTTTTTGGAGTTGAGTTCTTAAGGTCAGTGCATCAAATTTCAGGAAAAGAACAAGAAAATTGATGTCTTGTCTTCCCGTCCTTGACAAAACAAAATGAAATTAGGCACTTTCACGTTGTAGTCCTGCAACGACGGCTAAGAAATGTACAAAAAAGTGTAATGCAAGTGCAAAGTTGTTGCTTTGCTAATATAACCGACCTATTGCATGCTTTTTCGCCGTTCTCTTTGCCGTCCCCATTGTCGTTGGTGAAGCACCCTATTGTTGATTTTACGGTCTACTGCAAATGAAAAGCTTCAATAGGAGGGTATTAATTTGTCGTTAGTGATTGCACGTGGTTTTTTCATGGTGGTTTTACTCAGACAAAAGACACTTATCTAATTACTACATTCAATGTACTATGATGAAATAATGAAATCCGTGGTAGGTATTAAGCATTTTGACAGAAAAAATGGAAATTAAAAAAAGGAAGGAACAAAAAAAGACCTAGATTGGCACACTTTTCGTACCGCTTGGCCGTACTGTGCACTCGTGTCAGGTGGTCAGCAGGACAAGCTCTGGGGAGTTCGAAAAATTATTTTGTTGGTTACTGCCTTAACTTATTCCAACGGCACGATTTAATGTTTCTTAGTTGTTTGTTGTTGTTTATTTATTTTTTTTGTTACCATGACACATAAATAGGGCACAACCGCTAAAGAACCTAAAAGCTGACTTGTCCCCAATCCTCTCTTACTTAGAGACATTAAGATTCGAGGACTAGGATCAATACGACAACGCAATTTTTTGCGTATTCTTAAAAAATAATCATTCCGGCAAGGTTCATTTCACTTCTTTTTTTTTTTTCACCAGAAAAGAGCCAAAAAAGTTAACAAGGTTATTTTATTATAGGAGGCTAAGCCTTCTCACGATCACAATGATTAAACTCTTAAGTTGTCTCCATCACTACGACATTTTACTAAAACCGGTATCAAAATGACGCCGGCTATCGCGAGTATTTTCCCGAAAAAACGGGTACTTCACGGGCGCGCGCATTACTTTATGTTGGTCGTCCCGTCTTAAGGTCTCTATTACTAAAGCGAGAAGCGCGTATGAGATGCGTGCGAGAAGTTTACTCCCCTTCTCCTTTCCGTCTTCCCTTCCTGAGTCGTGAGTCGTGCTATTCTTCCGTGACCTATCCCCGGCCGGGGGCAAATTACAAGAGAAGACTGGTGACGGGTCACATCTAACAACTCAAAAAAGAGCGCCTCCAAAAAATGGTGTTCACTAGCTACAATAGCTTACATTTGAGTATTCACACCGCAAAACTTCATCCACAGATCAAAGAACCACATTTTTCTACACAATAGTGCATTGCAGTGAATACTGCTGTTCAGTTTCTTCCATGTGCCATGCAGTGAATTGTGGGGGATTGGATGAACAGGCTCACAAAATTATGATCAAATTGCCACGTGAATGGTCACACTGCAGAATTGCACCTTATGATTTTGATACCGCTTCGGAACATCACAGGTGACAGCCGGCAATTTTGGAGGGCCACTAGGGAAAATACTTTTCACTGATAGTAATTGGTATCACCCTCTTAAAATAAAGGTTATACAGCCTCTGACCCTGTGGGGAAGTGACAAGCCGATACTGAGAGAGTTGTCCCGGCCAAGTCTCTGTTTCAAAGCTATATACGTGCGAAGCTATTGATATTAAAATATATTTTTTTCGTCATGCAAATAAAACTCATTTTTGCACTTAGCCTCTTTTTGAATGTGAGAGTTTTTGGAATGGTCTATTCCATAACCGTCGATGGTTTGAACTTTATACAAGAACACTGTCTTGTGAAGATGAATTTTGTCCCGTTAGCAGACTATTTTGTTTCTTGTTTATTTGTGGCTAACTTCTGCAAAAGAAACCTCACAAAATTATGAAAATTGACTAGACCAGTAACTTAACATTGCCGGGAAGAAGACGAAAAGAGATCTTGGAAGTCGTTGGTTGAAAGAGCAAACTTTCCACAAAAAATATGAGCAGATGATTGAAGATTCTTTTGTCCAAAAATATAAGCAGCTGTTTTAAGATGTTTTTTTTTTCCAAAGGACAGGAAGACTGTGGACCTTCTGCCCTAGTCCTCTGAGTCATGTAGAAGTCTCTGCCTAAGGCACAGCTATTGAGGAAAATACGCATTTTTTACACTTGTTTGATATTCTAAATGATTAAACTTTTGATTTTTTACAGTGCGATATTCATTTTGAATTGGGTCAAAAGTGAGGGTTTTCTTCCTTATCTGATTCATCCAAGTCAAAGACGACTGTTACACAATTTTCGTCTCGTATCTACCGGAAGTGAAGGTTTTGCCGTGATCATAGGAAAGATGTTTGCTTCTAATGTTATCGCGAAACAATTAATGTCAGCATTATTCCTCCGTGTGATAAATAGTGTCAAGAACATTGACAATAATGAGTAGGAGAGTCTACAAAAGAAGGAATTTTTTTTTTAAACAAAATTTAAAGTTATTAAAATAGCAAGTATGAAAATAAGATGTCATATAGAGTTTAGCATTGCCCTGGAAATGTCTGGCCGAAAAAAAATAGTGTAATATATTTCATTTGAAAGTGTCTTCTTTTAAAAATCAGGGCCATTTCTCTTCAAATATTTCTTTCTTGACAATGACGATTTTTCCCTTTTTTTTCTAATCAAGTCCCAATGAGCAGTATTTAGTCAAAAGATCACCAGCCCCCCGGGTCTTTAATAACAATTTCAACATCCACCGGGAATATTCTACTCACGTACTCCGCATATTTCGACAATATGCAGTCTGCTCTCTTCGACTTCCTTGTATTTTCACAACCAATAATCACCTGCTACCTGTCTGTGCTAAAAGGGACACAACATTGTGACAAAGATTCCATGTTTACTTGAGCTGATAACCCTTCATTCTGTCCTAATAACAAGCAGTTAGAATTCATCTAACGCCGCATAACAACTTGGTCATCTTTCAATTCGCAACTTAGACAACGACGCATAATTTGCAAAAAGCCGTTTACTTACCTGAGGTATGCTTTGTTTGTATCTTTTATCAACGCTGTGTGCTGTACCTTGAAATATCTAAGACCGGCTATGTCTTTGTTCGACCACACTGAGTGAGTGCATGTTCACTTGACGAACAAACCAGGAAATTCCCTTTTGCTTCGTTCTATTCTGTAAGCTTTGATCGTCCAAATCACCTGCTAAGTGATTGTGGATAAAAATGATTTGCAAGGACCAATTAGTTTTGACTCTTACTTGTTTAGTTAAGGCGCGTTTAACTAGGATTGATTTATTTCAAAACTTCAAACCCCAAAACGTATCTTAAACTCTGAGGTAAAAAAACGTTTCATCTGATTCACTGAAAAAAAGACTTTGACAGTCGGAATTGATTATTTTATCACCTCTCGCCACATATTTTATCTAATTATGTGTTAGCACCGTAAGGAGAAGTTGGAAGTCTATTGATTGTTAGCCCTTAACTTGTTCTGCAACTAGCCATGTAAATTTCAAAAAAAAAAATTTTGATAGTCGACTTAACTGCATTTCTTCGAAAAGAATTAAGGGTTCCAAAGTCAGACAATTGATTACTCGAGTATTGCCGTAAGTTCACAATAATATAGGTTTTCTTTCTATAGTCATGTACAGTCCCTCGATCTCGCCTTACGGACACCCCGATAATATACGGACGGAATTCCCGGCAGAAATAAACTACAGGGCCGGGTTGTTCGAAGCTGGGTTAAGATAACCCGGGGTTAGTACGAAATTTGAACTCAGATATGAGAGCTCAAAAGGCAAATTCAGTTTAATTCTCTTTGCCTACAATTTGACGATTGGATACTCTAAAAAGAATAGAGAAAATTATTCGATAGAGTGCCTTTGATAAAAAGAAAAAGAAACCCGGGTTAAAATTTAACCCCGGGTTAGCGCTAACCGGCGTTCGAACAACTGGGCCCAGATGTTTGACTGAAATAAAGTGCCGCTATTACGCGTACGGATTCTCGATAATGAGACACTAACTCAAGGCAGTGTCCGCTATAAAGGGACTAAGTTCACTGTAGTTGCAAAGAAGCAACTTAGATCCAGCAATGCAAATGAAGGAGAGCTGAGGGTTTTTACGCACTCGGTGTCTAATATTTTCTTTAATAGTTTTTTAAATTTTTTCTCTTTAAAAAGCAATGATCAGATCAGGTTCTTATGGTAACTTTCTTGTACATTTAAAAACGTGGAACAATGGATAGCGGGTTCGCAGTGGATCCTTTCGGCTCATCTGGCTACAACCTTTGCTCCAGCTCCGAGTTTTAACTGCTTATTTCGCTGACATATTTTTTGATTGATTGTAAGCCGTAGGTTAGGCAAGCCCAACCTAACTTTCCCCGATTTCGCGCTTCCCTCGAAAAAAGAAACGAACGCCTGATCGTAGCTAGGTTAACCCCAACAAGTCGTTGTAGCTTGAAGATGTCTTGTCACGCGGGTACTTGATGGAGCATCTTTGGAGGCATCGTACAATAATAACTACGTGAACCATATATGGAAAACTGGCAAATAACAGGATGTTTTTATTTTAAAGCCTCTACCGTTTATGCATTACTATTTTCATTTATTTAGAACCCTTTCAGTGCACCACGTGTTGATCATGATTTCAATTTTAAGGCCTTTAATGACAAACAAGAAATACCTAATTTTTACATGCGATATGCTGTTTCAAGCACAAGAGCAGACATAAGAATCTTGCGTCGAGTGAAAACCAGCGCCGTGCAGGCATAAGAGTCAAGTGCAAACAATAACTGATGCAAACAAAAGACAACGACATCACGTTCGCCATATGAAGCAATAAAACGGAGGCCATGTTAGTGTCCATCCTCGGCGACCCAGGGGCGGTCAGGAGCCCATAATCCGGAGCTAGCAACGTCCACGCGTTCGTGTCATGGCGTTTTCACGGACCAGTTTATTTTTAGAACGGTTTTGGCACGAAATTTGAATATCTGTTAAATTCCACAAACCAGACATTTATGTAGTCATGGTATTTTTTGCCTTTTAAGAACGTTTAGTTTTCCTTTTTGATATCGTATACTTCGAATGCGCTCGTAGACATGGTGGCAAAAAATGTCCTAAAATGTGTCTAAAAATAAACCGGTGCGTAAAAACGCCGTGACATAGGCCTAGTATGGGAGTTGCTCGCTCCTGCTTATGTATTCCTTGCGAACGCCGTTTTTCCCGAGGATGGTTGGTGTCGGTGGGAGTTGAACCTTTTTCATCTGTAAAAACTTTCTTTTTTCCAGTTAAATTGCAACCCGGGAGTGAAGACGCGCGACGGGAGTGAAGACGTGCTATATTTCTAAACAACAGAGGCATAACAACTGAGGAATTCGCCCATCTAGGGTAATCCAAGATAGTCTTTTGTTTCTGGATTCCATGCTGTGTGATTCGAAATGCCAGATACTGGATTCTAGATTCCTTGTCCTTGAGCTGAATTCTTGGTTCCAAAACCGAGGATTCCCAACTACTCGAGCAAAACTTTCCGGGATTCCGGAATCCGGATTGCCTAAGAAGGAGCGAAGTTTCGCCGGGTGTTACTAAACAGAGTAACGCAGTAACGAGTAACGAGTAACTGAGTAACGAGAAAACGAGTAACGGGATAAAAATTCAAGAGGTTAAAAAAATCCTAATGAAATAAAAAACATAAAAATAGTTGTAATATCCTAATAATGACCTTTACCAATCTCCAAAAAGATGTGTATTCCAAAAAGTGCTTAAAACAACGACGTCAACCTCCCAACCTACCCCTCCCTCCAGCAAAAGTCGAAGGTATTTTCGTGCCGAAAAAGTCACCTGGCTACAGCTGTTCTTTGCAATTGAATATGCCTACTGTGATCCAGCAGATAGAGTAACAAAACGTTCCGTTTATCGTTCACCTTAAAAGGTTATTTCCTACAGCCCAGGATCAGGAAGACTATTTTAAAAGAGCCGAGTTTCTGAACAATTGTCACAAATCATGAATATTTACAACTGAACAAAACTGCATATACTGGTTTTAAGTTACTGTTCATGAGTACCCGGGTAGTAGCATCACCAACCAGCCAACATCGACATCTGCATCAGTAACATTGATTTCCGTATGGTTAGTTAGATCCCGCTGTATACGTTGTGCTTAATGAGATCATGAAGAAAAGAAACTGAAAGTTTGTTTTGTGACGCATTCTTTTTTAGACAGGGTATGGGATTACTCTAAGTTTCAAGGTTTCAGTGTTAACGATTGTGATAACTAATCGATTCATTAAATTTTGTACGAAGATAAAGCTAAAAGTACTTCTTATACCAAATGCAGGTCCCTGTTCGTAGTCGCAGGATGGTAAAAACCGTCTGCAAGTGTCCGCACTTTAGCTCCTAATAGCAGGTCCTAATATTAGAGATTGATCGTCAAAGCAAGTCTAGAAGACACGATCATTCCTTTCCCGAAGGGATCATAAGTGGGAACGAGGGCTCTTCTACGATTTCAAATGACACATATTTCACAAGCAAACTGTGTCGCTGGCGAATGCCATTTTGGTTTTCCTACTAGATATGTAGGGGTCCTCTTTGCTTACTTTTGATTACCTGCTAGAATCATTTGGTTTCAAAACTTTTAAATTAATTTGGAAGATCTCAACTCCAAAATAACATCAAGTATTAAAACCGGCCGTTTACTCCTTGTTTGCTCTGTCTCTTCTTGTTTGGTTTCGTTTTTAATTTTTTTTTCTCGGGGACGCAGGACTTATTCGACTTAATCGAATTGACTTTGAAATATCAAGTAGCCAAGTGAATCCTTCAAAAAAAGAGTTAATTTCATTCCTTCCTGCAGCGTGCGGAAAAGTTCCACCACCCTGGAAGTAACTATGCTTCGCGTGTATTCTGCATTGATTGATGTTAAACGCAACTTCACCCTAACCAATGCATTTGAATGTTTCTTAGCTTTACTTTACTTTAATTGAAAATTGATCTAAAAACTAGTCTCGCTCTGCAATTCTATTTTTCCACCAATATTCAGACTTCAGAGTCTTTGCATCGGGAGGTTATTTTTAAACATGATTTATAATTCCTTTTAAACCGATAGAAACGTTCACTATAATTAACTTTTGAAAGGTAGCCATGATTAAGTCGAATCCCTTATTTTCGAGACGACGAGTAAAAGACATTGAAAGTTGAGCAGGAAAGGTAATAACCACATGAGTAATAAGCGAGCAAACTGTTTCTAAGCCTTGGCAATCGAGTACTTGGTTTGGTTAGTTGATAACCGTAATAAGGACCCAACAAGGTTCCATTATTTTCATTTACCTGGCAGAGCTATTTCTACTAAGAAATGAAATAATTGTGGCAATAAGAAAGAAAATCTGTACCTCATCTTCCTCCATGGTTGCTCCTCGGTCTCTTCGTGGTCGTGAGAAAATATTTTATTTATTTATTTTTTTTAACCTCTTGAATTTATATCCCGTTACTCGTTTTCTCGTTACTCCGTTACTCGTTACTCGTTACTGCGTTACTCTGTTTAGTAACACCCGAAAGAGTTTCGGTTGTTTGCTTTTGTTTCTAATTACATTATGAGGATCCGTCAACAATAGGGGTAGAAGAAATTGCAAGGGGTATACTCATTTTGCATAACCCTCTCCGTTCAGACAATTTTCATACGTCAAGCTGTGACTTTAAAGACCATAATTCTAATTCTAGAAATCGATTGATTTTTTTCGTCTTCAGAGAAAAAATTCAGTATTTACCATTTCACATAGACCATAATGCACCTTGTTAACACACCAAAATTTTGCATAACCATTGTCTTGGATTTCTCTTGGGATGACTGTAATACCCAGGAGAAATTGGAAACAATAGTTATGAAGAATTTTGGTGGGTAAACATGGTGCATTATGGTCTATGTGAAAGTAGTGAATTATCGAAGCCTGAAATGATTCTTCCTCTTCTTTTAACGCAAAGATCCAAATTAACAAGGCTAGAAATTCAAATCTTTCCAGCACATGCAATACTGATGAACAACACCCTCATTGTGTTTGTGCCAAAATAGCCAAAACGCATTACGTGAACGCACCCTGACTCGAGCCATATTTTTACATGTAGTCACGTTACCCTTGGCAACGGTACCAGGCTACAACCTCGTCCCCAGGCCGGGGCTTTTACCTCAGAAACTGTGGGGAAACGCCCTGGGGACGAGGCTTTACCAGACCGCTCTGAACAAGGGTAACAAGCATCCGGGAGAAGGGTGTGCCTCGATTCATGATAAATTTATTTCATTGTATGCCCTCGTTTTGATTGTGTGGAATATGGTATGATTTTGCATTAATTTGTTTTACGCGTGCGAAAGTGTGCGTGAACAACGCCACGAAAAGTTTTGGGTCTTCCCTGCCAGCTCGTGTCTTGCGCCCAGTATGGAAAAACTGCTTTTTTAATCAAACTTCGGTCGAATTGACAGGTAACTCTAACTACAGAGGAACAAGTAACAGCCCGAGCTGCTGAAAAAGCAAAATCATCATCACAACAAATACAAAAGTGAGCATGCAACAATGTCCTTTTATTGACCCCAAATTGGACTTTCAGTCGCTTATAACTGACTTTTTCCCAGTTGTATTAATATATTTCTTCCATTCTAAGAGCATCAATTTAGTATTTGAATCTTAGCAATACTAACTAGTAACACTTGTGTTAAGAAGCAGTCCACCTGTTTAGGATTAACATTGTCCTTGCGTTGTTAACGGTGTATATTACACAGTGTTACCTAGAAAAAGCCACAAACCGTACGTCGGAATTGAGCTTGGTGAATTAAGGGAAAATAAGTTAAGAAGTTTCATTAGCATAGGGACCGATCCTAATTCAACTTAAATTATTTGCACTGATTGGCTCTAGAATTAGTTGGTGAAAAGCGAACAGAACATTTTTCAAAAGAAAACTCTAGTTTGTGTTGCAGACTTCTTTTTTAATAATGAAACCAAGGTAAGTAAATTGAGGCGTCTTCAAACTCGGGGATTTCCAAACTGTTTTCCCGTTACTGTGTCTACTCAGGATAAAGCAAAACTAAAAATCTGAAAGCAGAATAAATTAAACAGGAGACAATCAAATGATAAATTATAATTACTTTAGGAAATGGAACAACCTCAACACGGGCTTTTGCTATGTCTGTAGGATCACAATTTAATTTTCAACTTTTTGATATGTGTTTATAAAGCAAAAGGATGTGATTTTGTTCAATCGAGCAACTTTGTGCTAATATTGAAAACATGCATGGAAATTGGTTAAAACTAATGCCAGGACGGTTAGGGGTCACTTTGAGCAAACACAAATGAATCGAATCGCAAATAAAGTGCTTTTTGTCAGTTTTAGACATAATTGTAGACAGATTACTGGGAAATGGTCGTACGTGGACGAAGTCACGCTTATTCCTTATAATTACTTTAAGTTCGCCATGTTATATTTTTGGATTTATTTTCCCACGTGTCTTCATCTTCTGAATTATCACTAAATATTTTTTTTTCATAATTACTTCTCTTGTTTTCCCTAAAAGTAAATGGCGGAGAAAAACTTCGAAAATCTTGCAGTTAATCTTCAAATTTACAGTTAATATTTTACAGTTAATGTTGCTGAAAGTAAACGCATTTTTTGCATTCATTTATTTTTTGAGGCAGGCCGACGCCAATGGGAGAGTGAAAATCGAACATTTATTAAATAAGTGGACTTTCATCAGACTTCATTTCTAATTGCAAATTAGCACTAAACTTCGAATACCTGAATTCTCTAAAAAAATTAAACCATTTCTCACTGAAGAGCATTTTTATCGAAAATTGGTGAGAATGGTAGCGACTAAATACAAATTAACGAGATAGTTGTGATACGTCCAAGATTGTATCAAGACGCTGAATGGCTCATTTTTGAGCTTAAATTTTAACATTTATTTAGTAAAAACGGTAAACTATGCAGAAGTTCAAAGACAAAGACCGCATTAGTATGCGTAGTTCACTTCTACATACGAATGAATATATATATACAGAAACGTGCAAATAATCTCATCACTATCTTAGAACTGAAATATATCCTTTGCAAGAACAATATCCAAGCCCACTGCTCGACTTTTAACAGTGGGGAACTTATAGTGGTCTGTTACCAAATGAAAAAGCAACTTCAGAACGATCAATTAATTTCCATTTGAAGTCGTTTTTGTTAAGGTAACCACGGACGTCACTTATTGCAAACTTAAGCTTAAGTATTGAATATGGATGATCCTCCTAGACAGCTAGCGGCGGTTCAGAGTTAAAAAGCTTCTCACGCAAGGTACTATACGATACGATAAAAAGAAAACATGCACAATATCTTCTGTAGCATATCTGTAGTTAGTATCTCAAGGCAAGTGAAGGTTCGATGGATAATAAGCTCTTGTGCAACAATTAGCAAAAAGCACCAAGTCCCAGCACAAGTCAGGCAAATGGCCTTAAGCTGATTCAGCATTAATCATGGCATTCAGAATATCATAGAGTATTTCATGATGTCAAAGTGATTTCCTTTATATTATATATGTTTTTTCAACGCTGCTAGTAAAATCTTTTTGCTCCCCAGTGACTCGCGTGCGTAATTTAAAAGGTGACGACTGGAAGATGATAAGCCCTTTTCCAGCAAACGGTCCATATGGTGGGATAAATCGGAAAGACCGCCACGCTTTCAATACACCCCTTAGCAACATCCTGTCAATTGACAGAAGTTCGCGTCGAATAATTCATCAACAAAACCACGACAAAAAAGGACAGCTGTCTCTCACTTTTGAAAAAGGGAAGCCTTTTATGATTTCATTGAATAAATGTACGGCTGCCATTGCTTGACTGTGGCGCTGTTTTTGCCAGCTGAGCGCATTAGGTAGTGTCAGAGTGAGATAGGCCTTTGGAGTATAAGCTTTCTACAGGTAAGGATTTGTCTCTATCTTTCAAAAATAGCCATCTGCCAACAAGGACCCTACCTGCTTAAGAGACTTTTTTTTTAGGGTAATTTTGAAATATAAACAAAGAACGCAGGTAAGCGATTATTTACTAGCGCCTTGTACAAGAAGCAGCGGAAGGCTACGTGAAAACTGGTGACTTTGCGGGTGTTGCTTTAAGACTCTGCTCTCTCAGGACAAGTTTTTTTGGTCATTGCGCAATCGAAGCTGAAACTTTTCTGTTCAATGAAGCTCATTGTCACGACATTTACTTTTTCACAACGTCGATCAACAGCTTTTGAACAAAAGATTGAAGAGGTGATCGATTCCACGCATGAGCGGTTACTAATAGGCGCTAACTTGTTGAATGAGACTCACTGACGTTTACTTTGGTTGGCTTATGATGATGCTTGACAGTCTATGCGTAAACAAAAGTGTGATTTGCTTAAAGAGTAAAATGCAGTACGTTCTATTTTTCTTTTTGAATTGCTTTGCTGTCGCATTCAGAGTGTATAATTCTCGAAAGCAGACGATTTTTAGTTTTCTAAATAACACGACTGGGTGTCTTAAAGACCATTTCATTTAAGAGCGGATTCATTACAAACGAAACTGCTGAATAATTGAAGATTTCATTATAATGACCTAATTCATATTAGTTCATGCCTGTAGGAAAGAAAATGGAAAATTGAAATGCAAAAATTATTCCAAGTGCCATATCCTTCACGCAACAAGAATCATTTGAATCCAATTAACTTCCTTCTTCCCCTTGGTTTCTGTAATCATAGCATAAATTAAGGGGGAAAAAGGAGTCGGGGAAGTTTACACGCGTCCAAAACGTGAAATAAAGAGCCTGCATCGAAGAAACGCCTCTTTACGGGTAACAAATGATAAACATTTCTAAGGCGCTCTGTGATTGGCTAACGCTTTAAATGTCAGTCTCTCTGACCAGCTGTTTGCTTGTTTTACATCAGCTGAATAGAACAGTGGCTTGCATATCCACCGAAGTTGCTGGCGACTTCATCTGGAGGCCTCTTTTGGAGGCAAGAAGCTGGACTTCGTTCAAAAGACTCCACCACGAAGCTGGCCTTCTCTGCCTTGAGGAATTCATCTCGACATAAAGCCGATAACTAAACTCTTGGATCGAGGCGAATATACTCTTAACAAATGCTAGCCAGCAACAGGCTTCCGCTAATTCGCAGTCGATCCAAAGAAACTGCAGAGACAATGGCCCCTCAATGCAAGGCCTTTGTTCAAGAGATCGAAATCCTCTCGGACGACGAAACAGCCCTCGTTCAAATTTCTAAGCTCCTTGGAAGCGGTGGCTTTGGCTCTGTTTACGAGGGGAAATTTCGCGGAAAAAAAGTTGCGGTTAAGAAGATGAACACCAACTCAAAAAACCCGAGAGCGGTCTTGCAGAGTTTCCAAGCGGAAACTTCTATTGCCTCGTTCTGTCATCCTCACATTGTTCGGACTCTAGCAGCTTCAAGCTTAGAACGTCCTCTTTCCGAGAGAATGATAATTATGGAATTCGCCGGTCCAAGAACCTTACGAAAAATTTTAGACAATGAAAAGGAAATTATTGACGAGGAGAGAAGAATCAAATTCGCCTCTCATATAACTATGGCGTTAGAATTTATTCATGGACAAGACATCGCTCACTTGGATATTAAACCTGCAAATATTCTAGTTGACTCCAAAGATATTTGCAAACTAGGAGATTTCGGTTGCAGTCAAATTGTGGATGATGGTGAGAATCTACCTGCCAGCCCAACCTATTCGTACCTGACAGGAACTTTCGCTTATAGAGCACCAGAACTTCTCAAGGGAGAAACACCATCCCCAAAAGCGGACATTTATTCATTGGGTATTTGTTTATGGCAGTTACTAACCCGGGAACGGCCTTATGGCTCCGAGAATTTATACGTTGTTGTATTTGGCGTCGTTGCGTACAATTTGCGACCACGTGTGCCAAGCGTCGATAAGTTATCCTGCCATTATCAGCAATTAGTGGAATCACTTTGGCAGTCAAGTCCGTGTTTACGGCCGACGGCCAGTGAAACTATAGGGATTTTACGATCTATGCAGAGAAGTTAGTAAGTTAAGCTAATGGCAAGCTACTTTTAGCCGTTTTATTCTAAGGAAATTCCTCACCGTTGATGTCAAAAGGAAGCAATTAAGTTTTAATTCGATCGCCAATCTCTTTCCCTCCTTTGAAATGAATTTGTTGCTTGCATTTAAATAGCAACGCGTCAAGATTAGGAAATTTTTTTCTGGATTAAAAATACTAGTCATGAATGTATTTTTTAGTCACGGTGAATTGCGTTTAAATGAGTCAACTTTAAGTTTTGAGAACCTTTCTTGAAATTTTCAGTTTTTCTTAAAATGATCACTGGACGAGAGTTTTATTTTACTGCAAGGTTACAAAGAATGAGCGCTGCCCTGAACAACCAATGACAGTTCGAGCAAAATCATCGGTTTTTGTTTCACGAGCCGGAATCATGACTTAAATGTTGTTTAGCGTATGTTGTAAGTTTTTTAATTTAAATTCAAGCAACTATTTAATTGCATTTTGCGAAAACGATAGACTGATTTGCTATTCCAAGTTGACAAAGGCTTACATGGAAGTCCCTTTGTTTGCACAGTTTTATAGGACAATTTTGCCATTCTTCTTTTGTAGGGAGCTTGTTTCTTTCAGTTATAAAGAAACAGAAACCTCAAAGGTCGTCAAAAAGTTGGATAGATATTTTCTCTGTTTTGCCCGGTGAACTCTTTTGCATCCAGTAGGGAAGGCCGCGTTACACAGAGTTGAACGGGTTCGTGGTTGAGGGGAAATATATGTGGTACAAAGGCCTCTGTTATAGGCGCTAAAAGTGCTTTTTAGTAATAGAAATATTTTAGTGAAAGAAAATATTATAATGGCTATGCATCTGGACGTTTATTTATCTCAGACCATGCCATTTTTACCTTTTTATTACTTAAACTGTAAATGCAATTTTATACTTAAAACCGTCTTAGATTAATACTTGATCGAGTAACCCGCGGATTAGACAATTGTTAAATACGAGAGCCGGGAAAATAGGCAAAGTGACTCCATATATCATATCTACGGATATTTTTGAAACCTTAGAAAAAGACGTCTCGTAAAAAAATATGATAACAAAGTAGTTAAAATTTAATAAATTTTAAATTTATTTGAAAGGAAAAAACATATATTTAAAGAGCTGAAATGAAGATTGCTAGAGGAAAAATATTTTATTCGTCCAATTATATTCCTACGAAATGTATTTCTTCTTGATCCATGTATTTTTAAGTCATCATGTCGCGAACGCACAGGAGGAGGCTAGACGATTTTCACTTTTTCTCGTTTGATTTACATTGATACTAGTTTTACACTAAATCAATACTAGGGTAAAAATAGAACAAGCTTTGTAGATGCTTAGCATTTAAAAAAACAATAGATTCAATACTTAACATAACAGAAGAACACGTGTTAGTTTTAGTGACTGCTTCCTATGTGCAAAGATCACTGAAGTTTGACCATATCCTTATATATATATATTTTTTCTTTTAACTTTTCAATTCTCTGACTAAAATTTTTTCTGCTTTTTCTTTGTAACACGTACAATTTATGATTCAACACAATCGTCAATTGCTGTTCGGTTCTCCAGTAATGCGATATTTATTTAATATTCCTTTCCCATACTGCAAACGGTTACTGCAGGTACAACGTTCGTTACAAAACGTGTTTAGAGTATCAGTGAGCATACCATTTGTACAAAATGATTGATTTTAGTATATTAAATTTTTGAGAGATGTTTCTTGAATTTCGCAGAAACGTCCTTTACAAGAATACAGCCTTAACTTATTTATGATGGGTAAATCATAGACAAATGTTGTTCTATTTTAAACCGAATTTGACATGAATAAATTGCATTTAAAAACGGTATCGAGCTGTGTCTTGCAGATTTTTTTGTACCCCATGCATCAAGTGCGAGTTTTGCTTGCATGTTAGTGGAACGTCCTGCCTAAATCATTGTCAGTCATAGTTAATTTGATTTATGCAAATAAGAAAATGTCCTGTCGACTTAGAAATTGTGTGATAAATATGTTTGCAATTTACATTTAACCCCTATTACGCAAGAGATGTGTTTTGCTCCTCTGAAACATCTTTCAAACCTTTTACCTGGCGTGTTTTCTCCGGCACTGCTCTCAGTAAAAACAGACTTTTCTCATTTAAAACTCCCTGCAGCACAACCGGTGTTTCAAGTGTTTCTGAAAATTTTTATGGAAACGTAAGTATTTTCAATGTCTGAACTTTTCTTTAAGGGTTTTTCAAGATAAAAATGCACTCAAAACGTAAAACCAATATACCAGTAAGAGATTCGATCACTCGCAAGGAAGGCGATAAACAGAGGACGGAGATTTTCACGTTTTCTAGCGTATTACGCTTGCTCTCCGACCACTCGAAAGCCCAGAACTCCAGACAAATGCCCTTAAATTACAGTGTCTATGGAAACGAAGGTGACGTTAAAAATTTTGCTCTTCTATTGATAGCTAGTGATGACGTGCGAACAACAAATTTCTACAAACTGAGCAGAAGCTAGCAGACTAGGTTCCTGTGTGAGCTGAAAGGACTGAAAGCGAATCAGAAACTCTAAATTAAAATATATTTCTCCTGGCCTGTTAGAGCTTATACGAGAAATGTCCTTATCTGTGGGGTATGAAACCCGGGGTCTTCATTGTAGAGTACAAAACAGGTTCATTTTAGCTTACAGGTGGCTGCTAAGGAATTCCTTATTGTGAAATATTATGTTTGGCCTATAGGGTACATTTCTTGCCCAATCGGAATAAAATAGATTTTGTGGGTGGTTTTTGATAGAAAAAGCTACCATGATTTCAAATACGCCATCCGGTATAGGTGTCATTCTAAAGAGACATTATAAAGAGACGTCAGTGAAAAGGAGTTTGAGGTAAAAGTAGCCAGCCTAGCAAGCATTCCCGTGCGGCTTGGGAGCAAAGAACGAGGAACGAGAGTCAAAGACCGCGCGAAAAATGGCGCGAGTAAAAGAGCGGCTCTCGTTCCATTTCTCGCGCGGCCGTAACCGACAATCCCGTTCTGTCCAAGTTCTTTGCTCCGAAACCAAATGGAAACGCTTGCAACGCAGGCTAAGGTAAAAGAATCTTGAAAATTAAATTATCAAAAACTGATTATTCCTTGTGGGAAGGGAAACGGTTCAAAAGCGTTCAAATAGCATTTCTCCTCAGCAACACTTTCGCAGAATTTACATAAATATGCATCAAGGCATTTCGTAGAAAAAAGAAAACTTGATAAAATGTCACCACCAGTCAGTTTACAGTCTGTAATTTGGTTTGACCCTTTAAGTCCCAATATTGACCAACGGCTGCGCTCACTCGTGAAATATTTTTCAACGCTCGAAGAGAAATTTCGTATCTCCAAGCGGCCCTGTAATGTTCTTTTTATTATATAAACACCAATGAAATACCAAACCATTTGACTTTAAATAGTTTTTTGGTGTGAAAGGCTCCATTTATTATGTAGCCATAGCAAAGGTGATATTTTCACATGTGAAGATAACATGTTATTTTCACATGTGAAGATATCAAGTTTTCGCGAGAAAGCTCACCTGGTATTTCATTGGTGTTTATATAATAATAATACACAATCACGAGAAAATGTTTTGAAAACAAGTGACAATGATTATCAAAGGGAAACTACTTTTTTCTTTTTTTCCGTCAAATTCTCTTATTCATCAGTCTGGAAAACTTGTTGGTGGACTGTTGTTGAACAAACGTCTGCCTTTCTGGCTGTACAACCCCGCGAGGAAAGCTACAGTTCACCCCTAAAACTTTTTATTCTGGAGATCGATCGCCGCGACATCATTTGTATGTCTTTCATGTGTGAACATAAGTTTCTATGGCAGATTGGATGTGCAGACAACGTAGCTTGCAAAAACAGAGTAGCATCCTGGCACTAGTTCCAGCAAGTACATCACAATATAAGAAAGAAAACTAAACATTTAAATGCCACGAAACACGGTAGTTTGACGAAGACTGGTTAAACTAAATTCTTGAAGATAATATTCGTTATAGTCTTGAAGTTGTTTCGGGTCCCGGGGGGTACTCAACAAATGTTTTTACTCGGAGGTTCCGCCCCGAGGTCTAAACCTTTATCCTTTTATGTACCAAGGAACCTCTTTCACATACCTTCTATTGACAAATGCTACCCCTTTCACACACCTTATTATAAAGATTTTTTTTAATTTTTTTTTTTATTTCAATCTCTATCAACACTTAATACACAAACAAAAACAAAAAATAAAATAATAATAATATTAATAATAAAACTACAATACTTTACAATAAATTACAGTATATTGTATTACAGTCTTGCTACTGCGAGTCTAATGTTGAGTATAACTTACTAGTTGAATATAGATATTGCTAGCCAACGAACTTCTTCTCAATAGGACAATTGCACGATGACGATATTTGACTACAACTACCAGAATTCATTTCGTTTTTGCTTTGTTATTTAAATTTGCCAATTCCGCTGAGGGTAAAAGAACAATAGCCTTAATTTGCACAAGAAAACAACACACTCAAGGATTCTGGTAGCTGTAGTAAAATGACGTCATCGTGCAATTGTCCTATTAAGTAATGGTCCGGATAAGAAGGAAAGGACCAAAACGCAGTGAACACGTCGGAATGCAGAAATTTGCTAACTTTACTATTGTCTCTACTATGGTTCAGATTGGTTTAAACATCAAATTTTACTAAATCTTGGCAAAGCAGCATGTATATTAATCCCTTTTTTCTATTCAACTTCCTTATAACAAAATCTCGTCTTAGTGTAAGTAACACAGAAATCGTATGTGCGGATCATGTAAAATTGTAAACATTTCTTGGCTATTATTGTTTGCAACTCTTGTGATTGGTCGAAATGCTTTAACAAAAAAATACACTCTTTAAAAGTGGAGCTTAAATACATTTTCTTTCATAAACTGCCTTTTTGTAGGTTTAGGCATTCTCTACGTAAAAATGAAAACATTTCTATTTGAGGAAAGTGTATTGCGCCCCAACAACAGAAATTGCTTCCCTTCTTACCTGGATCGTTACTTAAAGGTTTCCATTCATGATTATAATAATATTCAGGTGAATTAACGCTTACTGCAATTTGTTTTTCTGCGTCAGCTTTGTTTACCAATAGTTAGATAAACACTTAATAACAAAGGCTCTTCTGTGATACTGCAACAGTAGATATTATACCGGGCCAACTTGTTAACGTCTCTGGCCCGGTTTCGGGTCTGCTAAATTTTACGTGGACTGCTTGAAGTCTGCGGTCTCGTTCTTTATTTTCTCTCTCGAAGATTCCCTCTAGCCAGTCCCTCTACTGCCAAGTGCAAGCCTTATATTTATTCTTAGTGGGTGGGATATTATAGAGAACGATCGGTAGATTTTAAGGAACTTAACGTGACCATACAAGCAGTTTGAATTTTGCCCTAATTTAATTTCTCTCTTTACTGAAACATATCTTCGGATGAATGTAAACGGATTATAATGAAGAAAGTTTGAACGACGCACGTCTACGGAAGCGAAGCCTTTTCCCCTTTTAATAAGCCTTTACGCTACAAAATTTGTTGAGTGTCTTCTCTTTTATATAGACCATTTGTCAAAAACACCGCCCAAGCTACGAAAAGTGCACTTCTTTTGAGAAATACCTCGCTCCAAAAACGTCTTTAATTCCTATAAAGCTTCTTACAGTTACTGTTACACAAACCGAAAACTTTGCTTCTTAAAACTTCTGCTCGATTTTACTTTAAGAATCCACTCATTTTGCAAAAGAACACTATAAGCAACCATCAAACTGCAAATTTACCCGGAAGGATATTCAATAAAACTATTACTTATGTAACGGCGCTCGTTTTCACAGACGATTGGTTAATACCGGTTGACTGCACTTGGTTTACGGAGAACTGAGTTTAAGAAAATTTCATTTACCGAACTCTCCGCCTCTGTTTTATAAGAATTCGTAGTTGTATGCCAACACGCAAGCCACATGATTCGCAAGTACAGTTTAATGAGATTTATCGCAACCCGATATTTAGAGCAACTAAAAATTCTTTTTTCACAAAGCTTAATTTTCTCAGAAGAAATATGTTAACCACAGATTCATAAATACATTCGTCTCCAATAAATAAAGGTTGAATGTATGTTAGGTACGGCATTAGAGACGAATCTATTCATCCATCTATCTCTTTTGTCCACAACGAAATTAAAAACTATAAATTCCTTGCGGTGGCACTTGTAAAGATATTGCATCTCGCAGCTTGATATTTGCTGGTGCCGCATGGATTAATTTTAAGTAAAGGATCGAACAAAAGAATCGAATACGATTCTCAAGAGAAATTAATTCGCGATGGACAGAGGTAGTACACCTGTTTCGTCTGTGCACTGATTGCTAACGTTAACGGCTAAATTAGCCTTGACCTATTCCCAGAATTATACATGTATATAGTACGATTGTGACGTTACTCATACTATAAACAACACTTGTAATGATATCCGAAGTTGAAATACACTTGACTAACAGGTTTTTCGCAGCTAGTAAAATGCTTTCACTATTTGACGTGGGGATAACTTAATCTAGCTTACTCTGAAGCCACCCAAGCCAGTAGTGAATGTTCCTGCCACCCACACAGAAAATTGCGTGAGTTTATTTCAAACTTTTCTAATCACTAAACCAAGCCGCCGGCTTGGCTTAGTCCGCTGTCCGCTATCGAATTGCATTAGACTCGCTGCGGAAAGTAAACATTTTTTTTCTTTTTAGCAGTCAATTGAAACCAAACGACGACTTAAAGACCGCTTCAACGAACACCGCAGACCAGTTGATAACCCCTCTAATATCTCTAAACCCACCACAGTCTCAGAACACTTTCTTACCAATGATCACTCTGCTAACGACATCACCCTCATCCCACTAGAGCTTACCAAATCTAATAGAGACAGTGTACGAAAAGCTAGAGAGGCATACCTTATCGAGAGAGGTAAAACTCTTGAACCTTTAGGTATTAATAAGAAAGATGAAATGTAATACTATATTTATTTCTTCTCTTTGTTATCACTTATTCTTCTATTTCAAATTTCTTTCAATCACTACTTCAACGGTTTTTGTTTTCTACGTTCACTTGCTATCATAGTATCATATTGCACGCTATTTCTTATTTTCAAATTGTAACGTCTCATTATTTGTAAGACCCTGAAGAAGGAAGGCCGTGCCTTCCGAAATATTGGTCAAAAGATAATATATTCCCGACTGTAAAATCAGCCTTGCTTTTTTGTCTTATATTTTCACTTATTGCTGATTAGATCCTTTATTAGGATCCGGTCCTTCTTTTTTGTAAGCTGGTCCTTGCTTAAAAAATTGAATTGATATAGGGCCTGACGTTTTAGAACTTGTAGTAGAAGAAAGTGTACAAAAAAACACCAATTTTATCAGTACTCAGGAGTGCTCATTCTCTCCTCGGCCGTGCGAACCGACCCTGCCCAGTTTTTAAACCTTCAAGAAAACCTTAAGAATTGAAATAAACTGAAACTGAACCAACCTTGTGTTTGCGATTTGAAAGTTCATTTAATCGAAAATTGTCTTGAATTTACAAAAATTTGAGTTAACTTGGAAACTGTCAGTTTCTCAGTCTTCAATAGGATCTGACAAATGATTCTCCCGCGTCGCCCATGAAACTGAGGTCTTATGCTCAAAATTATGCTGGGCTGGAAGTATTATGCTCTTAATACTGTGTAATGTAGGACTTTAGTGACAGTTTTCGACACTTTTCCCCCGTGGCTACAAAATAAACATTCCTAAACAGTGATTTATCCTCACTGCATGTCTTTGTCACAACACGGCGGTAAACTAAGTTATGAAAGGAATCCGCGATTATCTTGGCAAAGATATCCAGCGAGGCTTGATGATGTGGTCACTGCCACCTGCCACCTGGGGAAATAAGAGGGGCGAAAAGAGCTTCCTGCAGGCAATCCCATCAAACTGCGAGATTTTACAGCACGCTTCCCAAATTTAGGGCAGAAGTCCGCAAAGGACCATAATCGACCCTGATGCCAAGAACTCTGGGATTGGTATAACGCACGCATGTTCCCGAGATGCGCTCATTATATAATTATGCAGTGATGATAATAATACTCTACATAATTATATTACTTTTGAAACTTTAACTGGATATTAGTACCTTGGCAACCTTGGCATAATGAAGTAACAAGGTCTTCGTCTACGCGTAATGTACTACGAGTCTTACAGATGATCGTCTGGGAGACCGCTCTGAGTTATGCAATTCCTAAAATTCGACTGACATGTCCACGCCTAGTTTTCAACTCTACACATTAAAACTGCTGTTGGCTGGAAATACAGTTTTCATATCTGCAGCACAACATCTGATTTAGTATTCTAAAAATACTATTACTATCTGGAGCCAATATGGCCATGTTTCTTTGAAGGAATTTGCTGTCCCTTCAAAGAAAACTGTATTTCCAGCCAACGGCATTAATGACTGATAGGTTAGATACAGTAGTACAGTGGAATCCAGATTTTTCAAACCTGCGAGAGGAGATTCGAAAAAAATCAAACGTGGCAAAGGTGGCATCGAATCACATCTAAAATCCAACTAATGGTCTATTATCAATGCTGCGTTCTGATTAGTTGAGCTACTATGAGGCTATTTGTTATAGCCCACTAGTAGCAAAAACCGCCGGCTTTTTGGCGGCAAAAAAGGATTGAAGTCTATCTTTAACTAGCTAAAGTTGTGTTGTCTCGATATTTTTTACCAACTAGTTGGATTTTACTAAGACAATTATTCCTCGATCCCTCGTGGCCTCTGAGTCAATAGCCCATTCAGCTTTCGGCCTTATGGGCTATTGACTCAGAGCCCATTCGGGCTTGAGGAATAATTGTCAAATAACCCAACGAGGCCGTAGAAAAAGGTCTAGCATTCTTTCATGTCAATGTATGTACCATCCGCCATAATTTATAAACAAAACAATTACACTACAATTATTGTAAGACTTAAGTCAACTTAGTAAAACATGATCAGTACTACACCGTCTGTTAATTTTAGGCGGACTGTATATCCTATTTCCTCCATCTAACAGAAGCCCACCCTGGATCAACATGCTTCGATATAAAAAAATTATGGTAGTACAGGGGAATCCCGATTTTTCTGATACTGAATTCTTCGAACCAAAAAACGTCTCCTATGGATTTGCTTCGGTCAAACACAACCCCCGATTTTTTGAAACTCCCGAAATTTTCAAAAATTTCGATTTCTCGAACATTGAAATTCAGGAACCAACAAAAACCGGTTTTTAACAAGTTCCGGGAAAGGTGTTTTCATGCAGTTTATATTACAAAGCAAAAGACTAATCTTTCAAATTAAAAAAATTAGCTGCAACACAAGCTGTTGTTACACAATCGATCATCATAAAAGTCGTAGAAAAGAGTTTCCGGGTTGACAAGAAGCAAGAGTCTATAACCCAGAGGCGGATCTAGGGGGAGGGTGCAGGAGTGCGCACCCCCCCCCCCCCCTGCCTGAGATGACTTGCGGGTTTCTAATACAACTGGTATTCTATATTAAAATTTGTTTACGTCACAAGTAAGTTACACCATTCCTTAGTGGTGCACCCCCTCCTAAGAAAATTCCTGGATCCGCCCATCTCACTACAGAAGAATCCCGATTTTTCGAACCTTTAAAGGGGATAGAAGATGGTTCAAAAAATGGGATGTTCGAAAAATCTTCATCCTCTGATTTCTTTTAATCTCGGAGTATAACGAAGACAAATTTGTTTTGCTAATTGTTTTTCAGTTTAGTGGACTTCTGTTTATTCAGCTTGAAATGCTAAGGTGCTATAACAAATCAAAAGGATTTAGGCGATTTTCCCTGCATCTAAATCGACATCTTAAAATTGAAAGGTCCAAATGCGAACTCAATTATAGCCGTCTTTGCCGACTATGGCGCTTCCAACAAACGGGATAATGAAAGTGAGGAATGATCATCGCAGTAAATTTTCCAATTTAAGCAATTGGAAAGAAGGAGCCTGAAAAAAGTCAGGGCTTCTAGGGGACTCGAACCCGTGACCTCCGCGTTGCCGGTGCGTTGCTTTACCAACTGAGCTATGAAGCCACACATTGGGAGCGAGGTCAATTTATATCTCCCGTGAGGAGTGAAATGATGTGAAGTATATGAAATAATTCGGGATAATAGCACCAACGGCGCCTTAACCATAGCGTACGGCGCCTTTTACCCCACTCCCGCCCCAAGCTTGACTGGGCCAACTTGAACTTTCCCTGATGCAGCATTGGCTCCATCACCCATTTTCAATCCTTTAGTTCCAGCAAGGACCCCGTCTCCAGCTCCCGGGCCCTGTACCCCTACTCCTAGCGGGCCGGCCTGGGCTTCAACTTTGCCCAGACTGCCTTCACCAGCAGTAGAGGCTTCATCCTTGTCGAATTTAGCTCCACTTCTCCAAAAGGCAAATCTAGTTAATGGAAACTCCATCTTTACTAACTTCTCTGGCAGTAACTACACTTTTGTGCCTGCATGGAGCCGCCGTTTCTCAGGGCATAAAAACTTATTTTATTATCTCCTACTGGGCCGTAGGCGTGCTCCCTCCAGTGCTCGGGTTTCCGCCATTTTTCATCCTCATCATCCTAGCTCGGAGCCTATTGCTGAGCAGATGGGAAGAACACCTTTCCAAAACCATTCTTTTCAATGTGGCTCACGTATTACTTAGTTCGTAGAAATCATGGCCAGGGATCAGTAAACATTTTTCATGACGCATCATACTTACATTTGCCAGATGGTATAAGACAAGAAATAGACCTTGCCAACCTTGCCCTAGCTATTTAGTCTGACATATTTTAATGCTTTTTGCGGTTTATTTTCTTAATTTCAGTTTCTCTAGAGCAATACTGATGCCTTAAAGAGATAAATACTGTTATATTAATAAAACGCAAACTATCAATGTCTACTGTTCGTTGCTGTTTTACATGCGTCCCTTATTGATACTGCTGGTTAAATTTCAAGCCGTGTTTAAGCACGACATAACCCGAGATTACGTTTCCACTATTAATATTCTCTTTGATCTACAGTTTCTGATGTGTTCCCACTTGGTTTCGTTTTCATTATTTACTTCCGTTTTTAACAGTTTTTATACCACACAAAGCCGAGCGCCGTTTTTTTAGAAAGTTGTGCGGGGGAGAAGGTATTGGTCAGCACCGGTTAGAGACGACTTATGACGATCGTTTTTCGACGATTCAAAGCTGTAGTCCAGGGACTGAGCCCCCCCCCCCCCCCCCCCCCCTCCTATCTGAATGTCTGGATCCGCCACTGTAGTCTCCGTAGTCGTGTCGATGATGATTTTTCAAACTATTTTTTCTGACACTAGCTTTCTTCAGACCAAATAATCTTGTTATTTAATAGAAACATTGGGAAAATCGTCAGCTTATTTCCTTCTCGAAAAATCCCTTGCTTATTGGGTTAGCTTACATATCTACACGCGTTATTTAGCTCCAAGGCGGAGAGACGAGATCATTCTATCTAAATAATGACCTTATTAAAGGGAAAAAACCCCTGTCCGGTTAACTATCATAACAGGGGTTTTTTAACTCAGTTTACTGTAAAGGAACATTGAGTCACAGTCGACGCTTAACTTTTCAGGCAAATTGAGGCATAATACATGAAGGTGACCGTGATTTCTAAGAAATATAATTTCCTCGTATTGCATTGAATGGTTCTGGACGGTAATTTTGCCTTCTATAATGAAGGCATCTTCTCACTCGAAAACGAAAAAAAGAGAAATTTTTAAGATCTGGAAAGTTTTTTTCTGGTTTGGGTAAGTGGTTTGGGTAAGGTCATGCCCAGCCTGTTTGCTTATCTTTCCTTTGCCTGCTCTGGCCTTGCTTTGTTCTTCATTTGGCAAGACTTTGAGATTTCGGAATTGTTAACATATATAGCGGGCGCTCTGAAAATTTGTCACTGTGAGTGGAAGAACACTCAAGTTATGTTGAGTATATAAACCCCAATATAAAAAAATTAAATGTAGGAAAATACAGGAGCCCATATGTGAGTGCTATTTCGGTTTTATGCCTGTGTTTTAGGTATGGGATTATTGCCAGCATACCGTAAGAACCTAATCTTCAGTAGTATTCTGAACGACCGTTGCGCGTCGACTGTTTTTCAAAAAATCCTCAAATCTCATTTTTTGGCCTCTTAGGAATTAAATGAACATTTTCCTTCTTTTGTGTTCTTTCCTTTTGTTGCAGCTGTTGTTGTTGCTGGTTGCATTTTACCAACTTCTTTTTTTTTAATCGGTGAAATGAAAGGCATTCCATCTATATACACAATAGATGTAGAAACCAAACTGAGAAGACAGACGAAAAAACAACACATTTTTATTTTTACTTTATTTTCTCAGTTGCGAACAGCTTGGTGGATTGCCCACTGTAGACTGTAGACCACCCTGCCTTCAACATGCACGAGGCAAAGAAATAAACGGAGAGGTTATAGATAAATCAATCACTTTATAAGCAACGTGGTTCTGTATTTGTCGATCTTCGGATCGTTACAAAACATTTTTTCTCGTGATATAATTTTACAGAGAACAACTCAGTTTAAAAACATATTGAGTGTTTGGCTCAAAAAAAAATAAGCTGTTATAAACAAAAATAATAATAAAAAGACTTAACGCATTTTCTTTTCATTTACATCGAGAGTTTGGTAAGTTTAAACATTCACATTTTTACCAACCAATTTTGAAATTAAAAGGACCTACAGCGAGCTCCAATCCGTCTTTGGCGACAACAGCGCCTCCAACGCCCGGGACAATGGCTCCAACGCCGCCGTAGCCAGCTCGTAGGGCGCCCTTTATCCCAACTCCTGCACCAACTTTGACGGCGCCCACTTGAAGCTTCCCTGATGCAACATTAGCTCCACCGTCCACTTTCAATCCTTTATTTCCAATCCGAAACTTGCCTTCTCCGCCAGGACCCTGCACTCCCACTCCAAAGGGACCAGCATGAGCTTCTGCTTCCCCAAGACAGCCTTCTCCACCAGCGAAGGCTTCATCGTTATTGCCTCCACTCCCCACATACCCACAAGGTCCATCTGCTTGTGCGGAGAAACCCTTCTTAGTGACTGCTCTGGCACGACCAACACTTCCTCCGGCGTAGCCTCCTTCCGGCAAATCATCGTAGCGAGTTCCAACACGTCCTTCCGGGCCGCGAGCGTATCCGGGTTTCCGGAATTCTTCATCTACATCATACTTTGTGTCTATTTCGATACTGTATCCAAGTTTATGTCCTTCTTCGCCCTCTGTTTCTTGCAGAGCATTTTGGTTGCTGGAGTTCGACATTTTGCTGACTTCGACCAAAGAAATACTGAAACACAATCGAAGGACACATTAGAGGAAAGTGCTAAGAGTTCCTCCATTAATGGAACACATTGTTTCAATTCCTTAGAGCCACACTTTTAACACTGAAAAGAAAAAGAGCGGCTTGTACTCCTTAACCCAGCCTGCGAACAGCAGGCGTATTTCCGGTCTTCGCTTCTCTCCTTAGTTTTCGGAGGGAGAGAAGCGACGACCGGAAATACGTCTGCTGTTCGCAGGCTATATCCTTAACTGCGCTATTCCTTAAAATACTCCTTGTTTGCACAGGCTTCTCCGTGGCTATATATGTTCACACTACTACAATCAAAGTCTTGGGACACTTTTGCGTTTCTGCGGCGTTTTCCAATTCACACAGGTCCAACCACTCCCCTCACCCCACAAACAATGTTGGACGCATGTATCCAGAATTTTTTCCGAGTTTCAACTTTGTCTAGGGTGGGGGGAGGGAGAACTGCAAGAAAATTTCGAAAAGGATGCACTGTTTTAAGAGGGAACCGAGAAATGACAGAAAAATATGAATATTACAGTACTGTCCCAAGGACTTTTGTCCAGGATTACAAAAAGTGTAAACACTTATCCAATATCACTTTGGAGACTGGCGCGGCGTAGCTTCGCTCCGTTACAGAAATTGCACCGAAATCATCGACTTATCTTTCTGATGTCTTAACACTAAGCCGTATCCGGTGTGGATTTCGTGCAGGCACAAAAGTAATCTGAGAAAAAAAAGCCTACATTTCGCGACGCTACCACTTGTTTACACGAGAAATGACGTCTGAGAAACGAGCACAGAAATTCCATACTGATAACGTGTCACTATCCAGATCTGGGTTAAGGCTACCTACCAATTATAGCCTGTTCCAGGCTCCGAGATAGTGGTGAAAAGTCGTTCAGTAAAAAGAAATGCGAAAAACGCACGGGGGCTGGGTCTGTCAATTGCCTGCGCGATTGTTTTGATTTTCTAGACGCATTTTGTTTGTACTACAGGTATACAAAAGCAATGACTATATCTTGAATTTGCTCTATTGCAACTGCCAAAAAATGGCTTTAAAAAAAGATGGCGTGCATTTTGTCCTCTTTCCTAAACGGGGTTATAAAATTGAGGGAGTTGTCCTAAACAGTATTAATTGGTCGAGTAGCCCCTGGACGTGATGATTTCACAAAGAACAACGTAAGACTTAGGCAGTTTTCTAGCAAACGGAACTTCTACAGGTCTTAACAGGGAACCACGAAACCACAACAATCTAGTCTTCTTACCTAAGTTGTCCAATGGAAAACTGTCAGTATTGTCCAATTGAGTCAACTGCAAACAGCTTGCTCGACTTTCTTCAATTTGGAATGATCTTAACTTGGTCAGAAATTTATAGTGTGATCTGATATCGAAATTCTCATCGGAAGAAGGGGGAAAGCCCCATTCTATGCAATATGGGAAGTCTCTTAAGTTGTTTCTTAGAAATCACCGCCAGGGATCAATGAACTTTAATCATGATTCATGCTTCTATTTAACGAATGTAAGATGGAAAAGACTTAGACCTATACAATAGCTCTATTCTGTTCTTTGTTTTAAATACGTTTTTCCCTGTTTGTTTTCAATTTTAGTTTCTCTTTTGCAATAGTGATGCAAAAAACTATGAACAAACGATAGGTTTTCACTAGGAACGCAGACCAATTGACCCCTTTGTCGAACATGAACTTCCTGTTCTTCGATAAGTCCCTCATTCAACTGATCGGTAACGTAAACGTCGCGTTTGTCAAAAGCGAGACATGCAGATCAGGTTCCCTCCACAAACATCCTTCGAAGCTGCTGCCTCATGTGTTTCATTCAGTTTCGTTTTTCTTATTTACTTCCCTTTAGTTGCCGTTTTGTATTACACCTCTATTCAAAAGAAAACAGCTGACTCGACACAGGAGAAACAAGAATGATTTTTTTAAACACTTTTTTCGTTCGTAGTTGTGGTCACTTGAGCTGTTTCGTTATCATGATTAAACTAGTTGCTGGTTGTATTTTCATCAACGTTGCACCATTAAAATTTCATCTAACTTTCAGCACTACACTCTTTTCTGTTATACACACTGTAGCTACAAAGACTACTAGATCTGTTGGGGGTCTCATGATATTCGTGCTAAATAACTCGCACAATACTTGATAAGTTGCTGGTGCTTCTACTTGCTTTCAGGGTTCATGTCAGTGAGTAGCTTACTAAGTGACCATTGAATAAGTTCAGTAAAAGATGGGAGCGAAATTTCCTAAAATTTGGCCTTTAAAATGTTTGTCAATGGTACAGGGGCAACCAACGATAGTTTCCTCCTGAATACGTTGAAAACACTATTTAGGCTATTCAGAGTATTTTTAGATCTCTAGAAATCGTTCCAAGCGGCGCTATAAAACTTTGTACGTATCAAACTTTGCCTATTGTTATGGTTGCATTTTTCAAAGACAATAGCGCTTTTGTTTCTGATCTTCCTTTGTGTGTTCAGATACAGCGTCCGACCTTCATTCGGCTACGGATCGCCGGGAATCAAACGGAAAACAAAGTAACACTTTCAAGCAGTTGAAGCTGATAAAGCGGATACGAAAAAGGAACTTCACCAAAACCAGGAAATTATTTACTTTCAGACTGTCTAGCGTGCGTTTCACTTACCCTTGTTGTGCAAAGCTAAGGGAAACAGCTCTCAATCAACTGCAAACACCTAGCTTGAGTTAATTTCTTTGGAATGAGCGTCACAATGTTGGTCTAAATTGGATTTTTATTGCTAATTTGGTCTCAGCATAAGGGAAAACACCGTCTGAAAACCCCTCCTTTTTCTTTAAGAGGCAATAGGAGGAGGCTATCAATATTTTTCTTAGAAATCAGGGCCAAAGTACAACAAACAATTTCATGTGTGATGCTTCCATTTGCCGGAAGACACATTGGCCTCCCACTCAAATTAAAAGGGCTTCGTCACGTGTTCCTCCTCCACATCGGTATACGCGGCGTCACGTGTTCCTCCCACACAAATGAACTCGTGACAAAGCTACAAACTAGAGGATTTACATGAACATGAAGATGAATGTTTCTGCTACAATCTTTATACCCGCTGAATTGAACTTTTGGTGTGTTTCCACTCGGTTTCGTTTTCCTTATTAATTTATCTCCGTTAAATTTTACCGCAAAAGGAAAGCGCCCTTTTATACCCCATCTATACTCCGTTCCCGATTTGTAGTTGTGCTGAAGACACAGCAGGAGCGTTCAAAACTCCTCAAATTGGTCCTTTTACTTAAATTTCCCTAACATGATAGTGTAAATCCCCTGCAGTTCTTGTTAACTTACATATCAACAGGCGTTAGTTAGCTTAGCGCGAAGGTAAGGAGGACACAGCCAAGCAGCGCGTAGGGAGAGAGGGCGTTGAAACTCTCCAGTTCAGATGTGATGCGGAGGAGGACTGGTAGTTTGCCTTTCCGCTCTGATCTTAACCTGAGATCAGGCTCTATTTTCGTTTCGCTTTGTAAATAACATTCCGTCGGGCAAGGCGAAACGAAAAGAGAGCCCGAAACAGACCTACGAAACGTTTATCGCCCACTTTTTTGATTGATCGACATTTGCTGAATCAGCCAACCATAATTACTTCCGTTGCATGCTATTTTTAGCATGCAAATTTTTCATAGCTGGAAAAGTGCAGATTTGCTGACTTAAAAAATAGCTTTTATCTTTTTTCAACTAAAAAAAAAACATTCAGCACAATCAGATGGGCTCCTGGCACAATCACAAGTTAACTTCATGAAAGATTAAACGAGATCTTGAAGGTTATTTCTGTTGACGTATCAATTATTACTCACTTGCTGCGCTCGTTCGTAAAATATTGCTTTTGCCACGAGAAAATAAAATTCATATCTTCAAGCCGCTGTGTATTGTTCGCGCGCGCTTCGGAGTTCCATAGGTAAGAAAATCTATTCATCCTAGAAAATTTGATAATCACGTAACCGTACACCGACCGTCCGTCCGCACTACTACTATCTAGCTATAGATAGTTATTTGGAAGCCCAGGTGCAATCTGACCTTGCACATCCATGTTGTGATCAATTGACAGCTGTCAAAACAGGGTATCCGCTGACTCAAGTTAATGTTTTTAAATGCATAGGAAATAAGTTGTGCTTATGAGCTGCACTAATAAAATTTTGATTTCAATCTGACCTCGGACAATGTTTACATGGATGTTTACGTGCTTTTTCAGGGTTATGAACCTGCAAGCAGTGAAAGTCTAAAAATATATGAATCTTAGCCAGAGAGAGTCTTCACCCCCCTCCCCCCCCCCCCCCCTCCCCCGCGCCTCGGATTCACTATTCAAAGCCAAGTTAATGAGACAGATTGAAAACTATATATGAAACATAAATAAGGGGTCTGGAAACGAGATTAAGAAACATCTGTTTCTTAACAGTAAAACAATAAAAGCTTAAACTAATTAGTAAAGTATCAGCTTCTCACTGCTGACGTTTACATTAAGGGCCGGCTTAAGTTCTTGGATAAGCAAAGTTTCTTCTATTTTACAATGATAATCTGTTTTACCAGAAGCTAGAATATCAAAATGATCCCACTTGATGTTGTGACCTGTGGCTCTTATATGGTCAGCAATGGCTGATGTGGGGTCATTCTTAGTGAGAGCCCTGAAATGCTCCGTTTTCCTATCATGAAGCCGTCGTTTCGTTTTGCCAATGTAAAAGTCACTGCAGTCCCAGCAACCAGCTTTATAAATGACCTTAGATTTCTGTGAACGATTTAGACGGTCCTTCAGGGCTCTCACTAAGAATGACCCCACATCAGCCATTGCTGACCACATAAGAGCCACAGGTCACAACATCAAGTGGGATCATTTTGATATTCTAGCTTCTGGTAAAACAGATTATCATTGTAAAATAAAAGAAACTTTGCCTATCCAAGAACTTAAGCCGGCCCTTAATGTAAACGTCAGCAGTGAGAAGCTGATACTTTACTAATTAGCTTAAGCTTTTCTTGTTTTACTGTTAAGAAACAGATGTTTCGTAATCTCGTTTCCAGACCCCTTATTTATATTTCATATATAGTTTTCATAAAATTGTAACGGTCTTTATTCCACTTTTGAAAATGTATGTTGCGTAGCATACGAAACGTCAAGTTATTAAAATGCGTAAGTTTGATATGTTTATCACCGCTGTTTGTGTTTTATTCCTCGTTAAACTACGATGGCCCAAGAACAAAAGCCTTTACGACACAGATTGAAAAACTGAGGGAAAATGGGGAAACCGTGAGTGATGCAGCAATGCAGCAAACCGCTTTAAGAACTTTCCCACCGATTATGATTTCACCGTCTTTCCCACGTTCGTTCAGACTGATGCATTAAAACACCTAAACAGCCTCCGAACAGCATATCTTGACGTCTGATCGATCGATCACCGTATGATGTACACCTACCTTATTCCATCAGTTCCCTTTATTATAATTTTGATTTATACGGCGGCAATTTAACCAAAACCTTAGTTGAGCAACGATTAATTTCTCTATCTTATTCTATTCTTCAATAAAGCTGGCACTAGGAGTAAGATCGACTTGATCGTCCCCCATGCTAGTTGTTTTAAATTTGCCGGGAGGGCTATTAAGCCTCACTTCCATGCACCTTCCGATTTTTTCCGGAATCGGAGTATTACGAATGGACATGCAGAAATAGCAAAGAAATTAATCTGGCCAAATTCAATTGGAGAATTTCTGTAGAAGTTTCAACTCTGCCTGTGGCCGCCGAACCAACCTTACGTGCTACAGTGCACGTGCAATTTTATTAGTAGTCACTACACTACGCTAACATGACTGCCTTGAAGAACGACTTTGTTTTGCAAGCACGTCTTTTTTTTATGGACATTAGGTCGGTTGTCACTTGTCGCGATGTTTCGTTGCATACGTTTTCCACAGATAGCGCATGGCAAACATATTGGCAACAGAAAACAAACGTGTTGAAAAAACAAAGTACACTGAGTGATACAAACTATTAAATAATTTAGATTTTCTCTTTGAAAAATAATTGTCCTCGTAGCACACGACGTTACGCGTTTATACTTCGCACCACAGGTACCCGTCATTGCCCTTTTTGTTCATACAGAATATTTATTGCCAGTGAGCTCATGTCCTTCCACAGGGCTGTCTTTTCTCTCTTGCAAGTGAAGCAATGATGTAATTTCTCTCGATTTTAGGTTATTTATACACGACTCAACCACCGCCAAGGAAGTGAAAAACTTTTAGCAAGAAAATCCTGTTTCGTTTAGAAGTTAAAGGGGCTGTGTCACGGCAGTCCAGATCATTTTGTTTAATTTTGCCAATTACTCGCCCACAATCGCTATGGAACTTAAAGTATGCAAAAAATTACATGCAAATGACAAAATCAGAGATCCGAGACAAACAAAATATGTCTCCTGCGCATTATTTTTTAAGTTGAAAGCAGCAGGGATCAACTTTGAAAAACTGTTAGGCTGAACAGCTTTCAAAAACCTTAATTTCAATCCGTTTCAATCTTCTTCAGTTTTGCCCATCCGTGGCATCTGTTGTTTCTGTTATCTTATTTTAACCTTCCTTTAAAGTTTTAAGCGGTTATTTTTATGTTTCTCTTAATGTAACGGGCATTTTGTAATTTCTTAATTTCGTGACACAGCTCCTTTAAGTTTCAGAACGTTGTATGATTTTGATTTAGGCCCCGTTCACACGTATCCGGGTATTTTTTAATCCGCAACTTTTTCTTTCCGGATACGGCTTCCGTCCACACGTATCCGGTGAATCGTTTACCGGAACCCGCAACGTTTTGAATCCGCCCTCCCGAGTGTAAATTTTTGAGTACGCTATGAATCCGGAATCGTGTGGACGCTATTCGCTACATCCGGATATTTTTTTATCCGGTGACGTAACAAGATCGAGCCCAGTTCTTTACCGTGAATACTGCATTATTCAAGATGGCAACCTTTCGCGCGCTATACGTCGCATTCCCTGTTGCCAATATTCCAAGAGGAATCTTAAGTACTAAGGTGACTCCGGTCATGTGTCGGATGCGTGCGGACGGGCAAATTCGATTTGAATACGGATATGTGTGGACGTGGAAATTTTTGAATTCGGAAAGAAAAATTTGCGGATTAAAAAATATCCAGACGCGTTTGGGCGGGGCCTTAAATGAAGCTATTGACGTTTATGATTTTATGACATAAATGTTCCATTGTCGTAGTAAAAGTCTTGAATACCTTAATTCGCTAAAGTTTCAGTTCATGAAATCGCGAAAATTAAGTGACTTATGTTCCAAAATTTACCAGAAATCGCTAAATTTAAGTGCCGACAAAATTTCATGTAATAAGGTGTTTAGTTCTCCCAGGAGCATTTGAAAACAATAGGATATGCAAAACTTAGAGGGGCAAACAGAGTGTATTATGAAGGCTTTGAAAATAGAGAACTGAAAAGGAACATCGTGAATTCCCTCGTTCAAGAAAATTAGCACACAGTATGACCGCTCTCCCAGGAGCATTTGAAAACAATAGGATATGCAAAACTTAGAGGGCCAAACAGAGTGTATTATGAAGGCTTTGAAAATAGAGAACTGAAAAGGAACATCGTGAATTCCCTCGTTCAAGAAAATTAGCACATAGTATGACCGCTCTAAAACAGGCACTATTTCTAGTTGTATAGTTATATTACTACTTTCATTTAAAATGTTTCAAGATCGTGCATAAAAATGACTGGAATGAATATGTACATGTTTTCTTTTACAATTATTGTAAAATCTGTAAGTGTTTTATATAAGAAAAATTGCGATACTCGGTACATGATTTTAAATCACGTCTACGTAAAACAAGAAAAAAAAACTATGAAACACGCAAGCTTAATCAACACAATGTTCAAGTAGATAAGAAATCTACTTGTGTTCTACATTTTTGCTGTGTATGTATCATCGTCTGTCAGACGTACGATTGAGTGAAGGAACTTCTGTATTCTTTTTTTTCCCCTCATTTTTTCTTTAATTCCGCTGAATTTATAGTGTCGTACAAACAGAACTCTTTTTGGTTCCAGGGGAACTAGAGTCTGCTTGAGGGATATCTTTTTGATTGACAGCTGTCTGTTGTTGCTGTAGTATGACAGTCTGCTGTTGCTCCTCTTGTCCTGTGTATTCCTGGAATATTAATGTACATTTTGCGTTGTTATTTAACTCAGTAATTTGTAACACTATGACTGATCAGCATACTTGGCAGTAAAGATGGACTCCGTGAATAGATTAGACAACGTTCAACCGTCGAACTTTTGACGAACCTAATGCTAATGAGTGAGAAAAATAGATTTTGCTAATTAGCATTAGGTTCGTCACATGCAGAGTTTGACGTTTGACCTGGGCTTGGGCTTATATGGAGAAAACTTGGTCCGAGCTCTCCTGGGCGAGCCAACTTCTCATACATTTCCTTAAAAACGTGGCGAACGGTTCACATGAGAAACAGAAGGTTGACTCGGCTAGAATGATGCCCAGCCTAGCCAAGTCACCCTTTTATGATGGCATGGTGACCCTCCAAGCCGGATCAACTTTTCTCCATAAAAACACTTTGGCTCGCCCAACTGGGTCACCCCCCCCCCCCCCCCCGGTTACGGCGATACAATCAGAGCGTTTGCGAGCGGTGTTTTAGACAATAAGAGCATGCGTAAACGTTGTTGGCTCGGGCAAATGGGGTCAACTTTTTTCTTGCGTAAAACGATTGTTAAAGTTGACTCGGCTGGGCGAGCCAAAGTGTTGAGAAAAGTTGGTCCAGCTTCGTGCGTCACCCTTCGAGGCGAGCCAACCTCTTTTTCGCATGTTAACGGTTCGCCACGTTTGTGAAAAAAATGTATGAAAAGTTGGCTTGACCAGCGTGATCTAACAAACCTGATACAGAGTCAAGGTCACCATAAAAATGGACTCAAGGTAAATTTGATAAACTATTGCCGCCTAAAGTCGTTGAGTTTTGACAGCGCATCAAAATGGTGCAACAGTTTACCCAATTCCACAAAGAAGGTTGACACTTATCCAATTTAAACTAAAGTTGAGATTTCGAAACCTTTTAGAATTATCCAAACTAAACATAGCGGGTTTTTTTTAAATTACTATTGTTATTATTATTATTATTATTATTATTATTGTCCTCACATAATGTTTGCTTAGAGTCTCTAGGGCTGGGATCAAACCATGATCCTGGGGCACTAGGGGATAGCCAGTTTTTAGATTGATAACACCCTCCTCAGAATGTGTGCTGTACCTAGCAAGGTTATCTTTTGTAGTTCACTGATGCTTAATTGGCCGGGGATTCTTCCAAGATAAGCTTCTAGTCCCTTTTTGATAGCTCCAAGTGCTCCAATGATAACTGGTATCGTTTCCGTTCTCATGCCCCACATTCGGCTTGTTTCAATTTCCAAGTCCTTATATTTGGATAGTTTTTTAGTAACTTTCACGGATGTGTTTCTGTCCGATGGTACTGCCATGTCAATGAATTTACAGGTTTTCGTTTTGTGGTCTTTGATCACTATATCGGGTCTGTTGGCTGTTATTTTCCTGTCTGTGTGTATTGGCATGTCCCATAATATTGTGACATCCTCGTTTTCTGTAACTGTTTGTGGCTCATGGTCATACCACTTTTCTGATGTCTTGATATTATAGTTGTGACAGACTTTCCAGTGTATATACGCGGCTGCTTTATCGTGTCTGTGAGTATATTCTGTTTTCGCAAGTTCAGGACACCCAGACACGATATGGTCGATTGTTTCGTCATATTTGTTACACATCCTGCATAGGGGGCTAGTACCGTCTTTGATAATGTTGGCGTGGTATGATCTGGTAGCTAGGCTTTGGTCTTGGGCTGCGACTATGAATCCTTCCGTTTCTGCCTTCAGTCCACTGCTTTTGAGCCACTGGTTGGTTTTGTGGTGGTGAACATCTGCTTCCTTTATTCTCTTTGGGTATCTTCCATGTAGGGCTTTGTCCTCCCACTGCTTTGTTAATTTTTCTTGGGTCTTATTTCGTGCCATTTGTTTGATTCTCTTTGCATATTTGATGGTTATTTCTTCTGCTTGTTTATCTGGTGTTGTTAAGTCTAGTTCTTGTTTGAATTGTTCTGCTTGCCTTTGTATAGAGTACAATTTCTTTCTGCTGTCATGTTCTTGCACTAGCTCGATTAGGGCATCATCTGTGTTCTTTAGGTATGTGTCGAGCCCTATCGTGGTTGTTTTGTAAGAGGCTTCTAATTGGATAAGACCCCTCCCACCAGCATTTCTTGGGAGGTAGAGTCTGTCTACATCTGCTTTTGTGTGATGCATTTTTGATAGGGTGAGTAGTTTTCTTGTTTTTGTGTCTAACCTCTTGATTTCACTCATCTTCCAGTCGATTATGTTAAAACTGTAGGTCACCACTGGGATAGCTAAGGTGTTAATTGCCTCAAATCTATTGGCAGCATTGAGCTCAGTTTTTAGGACCATCCTTACTCTGCGGTAGTATTCCTTCCTCACTACTTTCTTTCATCTTGGCATGCTGTATACCGTCACCTTCATCCACGCCAAGGTATTTATATGTGTCCTCTTGGTCTAGTTCTTTGATACAGGTGTCAATGTCAAGCTGTAAATCGGAAGTTCCTGTCAGCTTTCCTCTTTTGAATGTGGCTTTAGCGCATTTATCCAACCCAAATTCCATCTTAATATCATTGCTGAATGTCTTTACAATGTTGAGTAGGCCGGTTTGCTGGCTGTCGCTTTTTGCATATGTTTTTAGGTCGTCCATATAAAAGAGGTGGCTGACTGTTCTACCCTGGGTTTCATAACCATAAGTGGTTGCCTTTAGTAATGAGCTCAGTGGAGCAAGGGCAAGACAGAACAGAAGTGGAAAGAGAGAGTCTCCTTGAAAGATTCCACTTTTGATACTGATAGGCCTTGATGTCATTGACCCTTGAGCATGGTTGAGGCGTAAAGTTGTCTTCCAGCATTTCATGCTTTCTGTGATAAAGTTGACAGTCACAGGGCAGATCTTATAGATTTCCATGCACTTTATTATCCACGTATGAGGTACACTATCAAATGCTTTCTTATAGTCTATCCAGGCTGTGGATAGATTCTTTTTCTTGGTCTTACAGTCCTCCAGGATCATCTTGTTTATCAGGAGTTGGTCTTTGCATCCGTAGCTCCCTCTCTTACAGCCTTTCTGCTCTGATGGTAGGAGCTGGTGTTCATTCAAGAAAGTATATGTTCGTTCTGCTATGATGGATGTCAGAATCTTATACATCGTGGGAAGACAAGTAATTGGTCTATAGTTCTTTGGGTTTTTTGTTTCTTTTGTTTTTGGTAGTAGATATGTAATACCCTCAGTAAGCCATTCTGGTGCTTCTTCGGGGTGTTCAATGACCTTTGTGTAGGCTTTTGCTAGGTCTTCATGTAAGATGACGAGATGTTTGAGCCAGAAATTAGAAACTTTATCATTTCCAGGTGATTTCCAGTTACTGCTTTTGTTGATAGCACAGGTGGTCTCTTCAACATTTATTGCTCTCCATGATTGGGCCTTAAGGTCTTTATGTAGGTCTTCTTGCCCTTTTATCCATGCAGGGTCTTTATGTGATTTTTCTTTCTCCCAGATGTTCCTCCAGAAATCTACAACTTCTTCCGGTTGTGGTGGTTCATCCACATCAATCTTTTTCTTTCCCAGTTCACGGTAGAACTTTTTGCCGTCCTCTTTGAAGATCTTATTTTGGCGGAAATATTTGTTTCTTTTTTCAAATCTCTTTATCCTTTGCGCTTTAGCTTGTATTTGCTGTTTCAGTTTTTCTTTGATAATTGACACATCCCCAGGTTTTTTTATGTCGATGTCGTAGCGTTTCTCAATTTCTTTCCTTTTACTCTCTCTGATGTTTGAACTGTTCTGTATTTCCGTCAGAATCGAAAGGTCACTTCGCTTTTTTTGGATCTCTTTCTTAATTTCCGCTTTCCAGACAGGCTCTTCTGTTTTTTTGTGTATGCGGCTGTGTTGTCTCGGTTTTAGGCCTATTTTCTCTGTTATTATCGAGGCAGTGGCGTAAATAATTTGGTTTATACTAGTTATAGTTAGTGGTCCATCGATGCCTTCTTTGATTTCTTTAATGGCTTTGTTGGCCGTGTCAATTGTATCGCGGGCATGGCGATCTTTCTTTATCTTTGGCAGGAGTGGCCTCTCAGTCATTTCCTGGTATTTGACTGTTTCCCACTTTCTCAGTATATCATGTTTCATTGCTATCACACTCTCCTCTGGCTTCGTTTCTGTAGGTTTTTGTGTTCTTCCAGCACTTTCAGATAATGTGGTAGTGTTTTCGTCCACATGTGCTTCAACCATCTCTTGTTTGTCAGTGTCTTCAGTCCCAAGTTTTGATCTGTTCAATTCCTCTGGGATGGGGGTGGTTTGCCTTACGTTTGCTCGTATGGTTTCAAGTTCCATTTCAGTGAGTCTTTTACTCTTGATAATGTCCCTACGAACCTTAGCAAGTTTGTTTGCATCAAGGTTTGGCCTTGCTGTGGGGTTTTGTAGCCGCCAGATGTTATATGCAGCCTTGGTGGTAGTAGTCTCAGAGGGGTTATTCGTAGCTTTGTAAAAAGCTTCCATCACTTGTTTATACTCCTCTCTAGTCCATTTCTGTCTAGTTCCTTTCAAGGGATTTATGGTGGATGTAGCTAGGGGGCCTCTGTGAGGGTTATCCTCGTTGTGGATGTCCTCTAGTACTTCGTGAGTGGAGTTTGTTCCAGTAGCTGACTTTTCGATCCCAGCCTGGTTCCCCGCTGGGGGACGCGGTCCTTGTTGATCCGCGGGACGACCGATGCGGCATGACTTATTCCTAGTACGACTTTTCATGTTTGTAGTGCTCGTAACCCAGAGCAGGGTGGCTGTGGGGTTGCTAGCACTTGCCAAAGGTGCCACCCCAGACTCTGGTGGGCGGGAGCGTCCAATCTCCCGAAGTAGGCAAACGCGTGAGCTTGTCCTACCCCATGCCCATGCCCATGCCCAATTATTATTATTATTATTATTATTATTACTATTATTGTTGCAAATATATAACTTACAGAGAAAGAGAGGGAATTCTTTACCTTTAAATTTTGATTTGTAAACGTATTTAATTTGTACCGAATCTGAAAACTACAATAGTTTCATAACTAAGAGTGCTCACTAGTCTTAAGACTAGAGCAAATTTGAACACCTTCACATGTATGGTAATCGTGGAAATTTAACAGGTTCTTTTTTTTTACCTCAAATTCTGGCCATTTAGTTGGCATGTCAACCCCACAGTTAACAGACCACCAAGAAATATCAGCAGGGACGTCTGCTGTTTCAAAAGCTGCACTCAGTTCACTGTAGATACTGGATATCCTGCACAATCAAAGGCAAGTTAACACAACAAAATAACTACATGTACAGGCAGCGTCACGGATAAGCTCAATCGGTAGAACGTTTGAATACAGAGCGGGAGGTCCCGGGGGGGTACTAGGGGTATTTTTTGCTCGGTATGTGCCGCTGGCCTCCAACAGCCCCTACCCCATTACAGTCTATTCTGTGGCCAATTATAGACTCCATCTTAGTCACTTTTGGGCAAATATCAGTTAATTTTTGCGATCCCAACCTGGTCACTTTCTATGTAAGTATCTACCTTATCAATCCTTTAAATAGGTCATCCTAAAATGAATTGACCCATTTTATAAAACACTTTACTTTTCACCTACAGTAGAAACATTCTGGTACGTTTGCTATTAAACCGTAAATATGAAGAAATGTCTTACCCCAAAAATCAGAAAATGTGTGACCCCATCCAGCGGCACATCTCCTTCAGCCTTTTACATGTATCAGGAAGTACCCACCCCCCCCCCCCCCCCCCCCCACGGTGGGAGGTTGCGGGTTTGATGGGACCAGACCAATACTCAGGGTCTTACTGTAACTGAGAAATGAAGGTTATTGCCTTTGCCCTGCAGACAGCTGGACCTTCGCGTGGCACGGATGACCATATAAAATGGCTGTTCCGTCTTACAGACAAGCATTCAATAGACATGGGAGAACACTTGTCGATTTTATTATTTGACGAAATTTTATTATTTCACGAAAATGTATGGTTTTGCAGCATGGCTTTGAATGGAGTGATGATCTCTCCAAAAATATGGGATTCAAACGACCTAAGACCCGATGTTCACCAGACCCGAAAAGCTGTTTCATTTTATACACAGTATTCCGTGTGTCCACGCAACAGGAGCACCCAACGATTGTTTTCTGTAAAATATCTGTTCGGGAAGAAAAAATTACCCGGAATTTTCTATAGCTTGAGGAAGGCTAAGAATTTCTAGAGGATCGTTCCATTCATGTACAATTTCGAAACTTATCTAATAAATTTCCTACGATTTTCTAAGTTTAATTTTTCGCATTTCACTCCCCACGCTAAGCTATTTTTCTTGGACAAAGGAAACCTAAAATTTTCGGATTCGAAACTGCGATGGAGAGAGGAATCAGAGAAGTTTTACATTGATTTCGTAAGACTTTAAATTGCATCTAAAATTTTCGGGAAAATAATACTGCTTGTAATTTCGAAGACTCAAATTGCTTAGGATCACCAAACAGATACAAATTTTACAGCGTCGTTTTTAATAGAATGCATTTCTAGAGATCTAAAAATACTCTGGATAGCCTGAAAATTGTTTTCAATGCAGGTGCCCCTAATGCAAGATCAAGGTCACATCATTTATGGCACTAACCTGTTAAAGTGTGGTGCTAATGATATCTGTTGGCAGTAATTAAGTAATGTTTGCTTAAAGAAATTCTTCCTCTCCTCTTCAGACTGCTGGCATTTGCTGAAAACGTAACGCATATCCTCCATATACTTTGGGTTATAATTTCCAATATCCCTCAGACCTTCTTCGTACTTTCCTTTGGTGACTTGCACATCATTAGCAGCTTTTTCAGATTTATCTTTCAGTTTCTTTACTTGTTCTTCGTTGACTGTGCTTCCTTCAACACAAGCTTCTTTATAAAGCCTCTCTGTTTGGTCTCTAACTTTGCAGGCTTGGTGGTATGCTCGTTTGGATTTTAAAACTAAAGTAAAAATCAACATTCACAAAATCAGCATGTGAAATGTACAGGTATAAAGCATCCGCTCCAAGCATTTTGGAAATATTAAAAAATTACATGATCTGAATATTTGTAAGTCTTTTCACAAAACACTAGTCAGTTACACAGCCGTTTTTAGTGTCGTCACCCAACGTTGACAACACTAAAAAGGGCTGTGTAGCAGACTAACAAAACACTAAATGCTTCTGAACTTGACTTATAGGTTTACTGCTGCCCTGTTAGCTTACATGTAGCTAGCAAACAGCAAGTTTGCTGCAGAGGGGATAGCCTGAGAAAACATCCCACATTTTGCAATGCTAGTGCTACCACTAGCACATTGTTTTCCCCACAAAATGATGTCTGAGAAACAGGTGCAGAAATTTGATACTGATAATGCATCACTACCCAGATCTGGGTAGTGCTTCTGATTGGTCACGCTGAGTGGGAAATTTGCTTCACCAATCAGAAGCACTACAAGGATCTGGGTAGTGATGCATCATCAGCATGGACTTTCAGTGGGATCTGATCCACTGGCACAGCTATGACAATGTGGATAAGTGTTATTATTATTATTATTATTATTATTATTATTATTGTTGTTGTTGTTATTAGCATGAAAATGAGAAGAAACGTATGTACGCAAGCCGAGTTATGGAGGTGGAACAAGCCACATTCACGCCGCTGGTGTTCACCACTACTGGTGGCATGGCACCTGAATGTCAAGTCTATCACAAGCGTTTAGCGGAGCTCCCGTCAGTCAAGAAAGGTGAGGATTACTCGACTACGATGTCTTGGATTAGAACGAAAGTCTCATTCACCATTCTGAGAACATCCCTCTTATGTTTAAGGGGATCGCGTTCATTGAGGAGAGTAAATCTGAACCTAAAAGAGATGGATTTTGACATCGAAAGAGGACTTTTAGGACGATAGATTTTGATTTTAGTGTGTTTTTGAATGCATTTCTGTGTATACGCTTTCCATTATTTTCTCTGTAACTTTTGTTAATTTTTAGTTTGAGTTAACACAGATTATCTCATTGTACATTGAGTTTTTGTCCTGCCAACTTGTGTGTTTTTAAGAGTTTTACCCTGAAAGTTTTTAATTCGAATAAATATCTTGATCAATTTTTTTTAAATCAAAATCAAATGAAATGAAATGATTTTTAAATACTGCTTTGTCTGAATTTTTTTTTCTTCTTCTTCAGTGAAATCAATTGTAAATAGGTTTTAATAGTAGTTTTGTTATCAATAAAAGGTTATATTTTTTTTATATTTCAAGAGATAATGAGACATTGTGATCTTTTCTTTTCTTTCTAACAGAAGTTAAGGAACAAATTGAATTTCGTTTTTAATTCTTTTTAAGTGAAGCACTGTACATAGGTCATTTTTACGAGTATTGAATAAATAATTATTATTGTTATTATTATTATTATTATTATTGTTGTTATTATTACTATTATTATTATCATCAACATTATCATTATTATTATTATTATTATTACCTTCATCTTGTCTTTTAGCCCAAGGTTTCTGAGCTTTACTGAATCCCTCCTCTGCAGTTTTGGTTTCTTTCCAGCTGAGTAATGATTTATGATAGTTTGAAGACTTCCACTTCTGTACATTCCCATGGACTTGGTTAACAAGTCTGATTTGCAGTTCATTGTGAATCTCAGCTAGCTTATCTGCTTCACTAGTAATGTTTAGCCAGGAACTTTTCACTGTTCCATACTCAGGACCTTTGTTGACCAGGTCATTCCACTTTCTGCTCCACCCTTGAAATGGAAAGAGATGTGAAATAATTAACAATTATTCCTCAAGCCCGAATGGGCTCTGAGTCAATAGCCCATGAAGGCCGAATGGGCTATTGACTCAGAGACCATGAGGGCGAGAGGAATAATTGTTTCGTAACATCCAACTAGTTGGTCAAAAATATTGAGAATAAAAAAAATTAGCTAGTTAAAGCTAGAATTTAATCCTTTTTTGGCACCAAAAAGCCTGCACTTTTCGCTACTAGTGGGCTATAACATATAGCCTAGTAGTAGCTCAACCAATCAGAATGCAGCATTGATAATAGAACACTACTTGGATTTTACTAATAATTATTATCAACCCTACAATCTCAAGATTTGCCTCAAGATTGTTAAGGCTGTCACACAGTACTATAACTCCTGATGATATTATTATTATTTTTCCCGATCAGAATGAGCATCACAATTACAATGATATCACACTAGTTTAGCTCTTAATCGAGTTTCAATTCAGGCATTATTTGCATTTCCTTAGAAATGCTCTGCACTTCATACACTTTGGGCGCTTGCCTATGGTTGAGCAACATTTCTTTTTTCGGGGTGCAAAGAAAGTCAGTTTTACAGCTTGCCATTCGGGCAAGCTGTAGCTAGCATGTACTAGTCCAAAAGTCATTTCAACCAGCCCAAAAACATTTTTTTGATGAACAGGGTTGATTGCAGTTCGATTGCAATTTGAATTCCCCCAAAAACCTTCACTATTGGGCAAGTTAAAAAAAGGATTCACTAGCCCAATAGGAAAGTCCAGTAGCCCCGCACTATCGGACACTAGTTTCTTTGGACGCTGTTTTTTCTGCTATGATAATTTGTAAATTTCATTCAAAATAATATGACTACTCAAAGGTCATACAGTGTACAGTACATTGTAAGTCACAAAAAATAATTTATAAATATGAAATAAAATGTAAAAAAAAATTAGTTTAAAGTTTCTTTCACTTCAATCTTCAAAGGCAGATATATCAAGTAAAAAAATGAATTATTATCAATTTACATTGCAAATTAACCATTCCAAAGATCGATAACCTAGATGTCAAATCAAGTGATTAATTATTCATCACTAAAGTTCTTTATGCATTATTTAACATATAAAGTTCTATATGCAGGTCGAGTAACAAGCTCAATAATATAATCCACTTAAGGTGGAATAAGTTTACCTCTTTTAGACAAAAAATGGCTTTCTTTCATATATGAAAGAGAACAAAGAACAATAACCATTATTTTTCTCAATTAAAATGTTTATATGGTACAACAATTGAAAAAAAAAAAATACAACTCTTGAAAAAGTAAACCTTACAACACTTATACACAAGTTTTTTCCAAAACTGAGGGGTGTTTTTGCCCAATGCCAACACTAACCAGTATGTCATTAAAGCTGGTGGAAGAGCATTAATAAATTGCCCTCAAAATTAATGAGAACCACCCCCAAAAAGTGTCACATCCTGCCAGCAACAACGCAGCACATATTGATTTTTAACATGGGTAATGGCAAAGTGCTAATATAATTGCTGCCATTGTTATTTACTTGGAACAAGAAAGGGACATAGACATTTAAAACTACTGAAAAGTGACTTTTATTACATTCTTCTCTAAAAGAGATGCAATCGCAACAATTATTGATTTTAAACCTCATGACAAGATTAAACATCGTTCTGCAACACTCTAGCTAGTACATGTAAATATTGTACGTTGACAAACAAATGCCTTTATCCCACTGGAAAAAAACTTTCAGGAGATAAAAAGGTCAAAACCTGACCATACAAGGTAATACCCTTAACATGTACATGTACTTAATTTTGCTTTGACACAAATTTCACATTGAGAAAATAATAATTTCACCAAAGACAACTTTGTTTCTGACTCCCACTAGTAAATAGCTTATGTTGCTAAGACACGTAATCATGTCAAAATCGACACCTACTATAGAGGTTCTATGTGTACAGAATTCAGTGTATATAATCATGTGCCTTAACAAAGGCGCGTGAATGATTAACTGTCAATTATCGCCGACTTTTTTTGAAGAGAATTCCAATATGCACTAATGGACATTAAAATCCACGAAATATATGTATGCATGTTCTTAAGATATTATGCCATTTGCTCTACACATGGAAAGTTGCAAAACAGTGTTATGACATTTAACTTATAAGCTTAATGAAGACAGCAGGTTTAACATGTCACGCACGTCAATTATGCTACGTACGTATTGCAGAAGTTATAGATCTACAATGCTGGTTTATTTTCCTTTTCTTTTACACCTAGCCAGTAGCAAGATTGTATCAGGTATTCAAAAAGCTCCCGAAAAGTCATTTTCATCTAGTTTTTGACTATCGTTTTTGTAAAGTAGTTTTTGGCGGTATAACAGACAAAATAACAAAAAGTACAAATATGATGCACAAGACACCTTATGTGTAATCTCTTTGACTACATCAGACCTTTTATATGACTTACCTTGTAGCTTTGTGGCGTAAAGTCCCTCAATTTCTGCTCTCTCCGCCAAAAGTTTTGAAAGGTCATCACACAACCTGGCGCCATCGTCAATACGCTTGACAGTCCTCTTGTAGCTATTAACATCCCAAAAATTGAACCAAGATGATGAAACCGTCGCCGGATCTGGCAAGGTTCCATTAACTGTGTTTTCATCCGTTTTCGCTCTGAGGTTGTCGTTTCGATCTTCGATGTCTTGGATCTTTGGATAAATTACGGAGTTTGACTCTTCTGCAGAGTTTACTGTCCCCGGTAATTCTTCACCCTCCATTGCTTTAATGATGACGATTAATACTTTGTTTTACCAGAAGATCGATGTTTGCACTTGCGTCAAAGTGAGCAAACAAAACGGTTTCCTATCAACATTAAAACAAAACAAAACCTGATAAAATATTCCTCTTCCAACGAAACTTCACTAGTTCACTATCACGGCTTTTTTTATGAGCTCTCAGTATCCTTCAGTCAGCGGATGCACAATCTAAAACAAACGCTTGGTAACCTTTCCAGAATATTTCTGGCCAACATGGCGAAGTCAGAGGAACAAAAACCGGAAAACGAAATGGAAAGAGAAAATTCTTGGTAGCTTTTGTGTCCACCGTCAACAGATGCTTGCCAAATGCTATCGAGAAAGGAGTCACATCCTGCTGCTGAATTGTCATCCTAGTGAAGGAGCCACCGAGGCAGAGTTCGAATCATACATCGTATGACGTCACCTGTTTAAATTTATCTGGATATTGTGGATATTTTATTTTTTGGACCGTAACTATGCCTGGATATTTCTCACACGTCGCTGCAACAGCTTTTTACCCTTCAGCGTCCTGATGATCTACCAAGATTAAACCATATTTTACTGTTTGGTTCACAATTCGATTGTCGAGAACTTCTCGGTTCTTCCAAGTTTATAGAGGTTTAAGTGAAATGTTTTGATCACTGATTATCATGAATGTCGAGGAACTGGAACTCTTATCTGACTCTAAGTACCGACAATTTGTCAACGCCATCGATAAAGCACTAAAGAACTTTGAGTACTCCAGTGAGTGGGCCGACTTGATTTCTGCACTTGGAAAACTAAACAAGGTAATTTATAGACCCGAATAAATTATACGCTTGTGCTTGCACAGCGTACAATTATTTTTAATTATAACTTAAGTGAAAAAAAAAAAGATATCGTATTTTATTTCATTAATAAGTCAGTCATACTGTGACAACTGGAATAACATAATCAGGAAAGCACACATTGAGTAGTGTGTGAAATGTTATTATTATTTCCGTTTGCAGTTTTTTTTTATCTCATCTTCTACTGCGGCCCAAGTTTTTCTTCAAAATGGGGAATGCTTTTGTATAAAACCTTTACATTTGTACATTATTCCTCCACTACATCCTTGAGTCTAGGATTATATTATAAATCTGTGGATTTAAAGTGATATGTTTTCTTAGTAGAAAACATTAATTATAATTTTTATTGTATAAAAATTATACTGCATTTTCTAACAAAGCCTTCCCCTTTAATTAGATAATGTGTGTCATCCTGTCTGTTGTAAAGATAGGGTGAGAATTGTTGATGGAAATGATGGAATGTTTTGCTTCCAAAATGGTATTGTTAATTTGTAAATAATTTGAATATTAGCATTTTTCTATTACATGTACTGGTACTTGATAATCATCAACTTTTTTGTAAGCTCTTGGGCCTTAGGAAACTATTATTTTTTCTCTAGTCAAGGTCCTTGGAAAGGATTCAAAGAGTGCTTCTATCTTAAGAGTTTCCACTTTTTGTAGACATCAGCTAACAAGTCATGTTTTAGTACACAGACATTTAAGTGTGTAGCATGCAAAACCAATTTTTTTATCATTATTTGCAAATAATGTCATCAGGTTTACAATATTCAATATTTTCATGTCATAGCCGTGGAATATTCTCTAGGGGAGAATGAATTACATTGGTGTATTTATCTTATTTTTCATATGATATAGAGAATAGGCCACTTGCACTAAGAGGTCACGTGACAAATGCTTCCTTTAAACAATGAGTTGGAATCTTGCTGATGCCAAAAATTGTTAGAGCACACAAAAATTATCATACACCCGAAATTTGAGAGGAAACGCATTTAAGGGAGATATTTTATGGCACTTTGATTTTTCAGCAAAGTAGTATGGTTTGTATTGGCCGCCATGTTGGATGGCATGCTCTTGCCCTCCAACATGGCGGCCAAAATTACTTCTTGCTTTTATCTTGTTCAACGTTTCATAGTTACGCTCAGATGTGCTGTAAACGTTATCACATCATCTTTTCAACATTTCCTTGAAGTTTAAGTGCAAAATTTGTGTTCAGAGAGAAGTAATTCATAATTTCATAAATCACATTTTGGTCACGTGACCATTTACGAACTTATTCATTTTAGGAAAATAGTGCAGGTTTGAAAAACCAAATCACCATTATTTTGTTTAAGAGATGACCTACTAATCGTTTTTCAAAGGCAAAATTATATAACTTTCATTTTCATAAAAACGATGTCACATGCCTCTTATTGCAAATGGCCTATACCATTGCATTCATTTTATCTAAATAATCAGAAAGTGTGGGAAAGACAACAAAATGAATATCACATCCTCATTAGCAGATTGAACAGACAGTGGAAGGAGTCATTGGCTTTTTAGAATTGCGTACTTCTAGATTGCATTTGTACTGACACTTCTACTTTGTTTCACACTAACAAAAAATTGATCTATCTTAGCAAATGACATTTCAAAACTGAAAATCTAAATCTTGGTACAATTGTGGCAGCTGGCAAATTTTTATTTAACCCCAGATTAGTTATTTGTGGGATAATTTTGCTCTCAGGAACCCCTCTTAACACACAATTAGTTATCCGCATAGTACGAAATTTAATTGTGGATTTACTGCTAATTGGAGGCTAGTTTAATTGGCTGGGGCCTGGTCTTCTGGTAAGTTATGAAGAATTCATAGCAAATTGGCCAGAACAATTTTTGGTTCAATACATTCGTAATGTATTTAAAAGACCACACTTGAAAGTAATGAAATGAAACATATGTTTTTATCCAACAGTCTTTGTTAGGATGGGCATCACCTCTGTTGACTCTGTGAGTAATATATTACTCCCTCTACTTTAGGTTTTACAGAATCATACCAAATTCAAAGTACTTCCCAGAAAGCTTACTATTGGCAAAAGGTTGGCACAATGCATGCACCCCACTCTGCCAAGTGGTGTGCATCTCAAAGCACTGGAAACATACGAGCTCATCTTCACACGCATCGGCCACAAAGGACTGGCACAAGATTTGTTCATATATAGTGCTGGACTTTTTCCTTTACTTGGAAATGCTGCTATGTCTACTAGGCCTTTGTTGATGACTGTGTATGAGAATTATTTCCTTCCACTTGGTAAAGCATTGCTTCCTGGATTATCAGGACTGTTGCTGGGCCTTTTACCAGGAATTGAGGAAGGATCTGAATATACAGACAGGTTTGTTGAATATGCTGCAGTCATGAGAAGGCTCCCAATAATGATTTTATCCTTGCCACTAAACTTCCATTAAGCTCATCAGGGATGTAGCCAGCCTATAGACCTGTAGGCCGGGGCATACAAATTTTTGGTTTGATTACTCTACCGCTTGTAACTAGGTTATGTGTCGTTGGGGTGAGCTAAAAGGCTTAAGAAGTCAAAGTGTTTGTGAGGTCAGACTAGTCATGCATGCAATTTTCAGGATTTGTGGACATGAAAGTCAGCCAGGCCTACAAATAGTATTGAAAAGTTGTCCCAACAAAGATTAGCAGGGGGAAAGTTCCCTGAGAGGCCGGTGGAGAGAAGAACTACAGCCAACTGCAGCACATGACAATCCTGTGGTTGGCATCCACCCAGGCATCATCACCTTTCTAACTAGTGCAATACCAACTTAAATAGTTTATAAATAGCATATACTTACTAAAGGGAGGACGGGGTAGGGAGGAGAACACTTGTTGAACAAGACAAACTTGAAGCGACATGAATATAATGGCCTGACCTCAATGCCCCTGTAGAGCTAATTGATCACCCTCAATATCTCTCCACAGAGATGACCAGCAATGTCCCAAAACATAAATATATGTAATGTTAATGAGCAGATTTAGAGAAGGGATAAATGAACTTGCTGTTTGTGTCTAACTAATTGTAAAGCACTCAACTAAACCTCATGTTTTATTAAGCTTAAAAAAGTACCCCAGCTCAGTCTTCCATTTTTTTAGTGTGCAAGTTGTACTCAATCAATAATATTATGAGGTGAAACTACTGTAGATGTTATTTGCTGCCCTAGTGTATCTGCATCTCTGTTCATCCTGTAAATTTTGATGATGTAATCTGTCTTTCATAATCCTCCACTCATAGGACAATTTCATTGTTGGGATCCTTCAGCGAGAACACAGACAAGAAGATTTTCTACACAACATTGTGGGGATGTATTTATTCATCACCCAGCATCCGCTTACCAGGCATCACCTTTATAATGACAAGGCTGAACAGAAAAGGAGTTGGAAACCAAGAATATCTGTTAGGAAATGACCCTCCTCTTTTAGTAAGTGTTATACAATGCATGTATCAACACGTACATGTATTACACTCTGAGAGGGTACAAAAATTAATATATTGAATGGGCGGGGATGGTGGACATCTCAGTTAGGGGTGTAAATTGTAGATTTTGGTATCACTTACAGTCTGTAGGGTGGCTTGGACAGTAAGCTTACATTTAGGCCTCTACTAGTCTCCTTTGCAGCCCGGCGCGCTCGGGCCAGAGTCACGGGATGGGGAGCATTGCGTGACTCTGGCCTGAGGGGCTGCGAAGGAGACTACAATCGAATTAATTAAGTTAATCAATCAGAAGTAGAATGGAACAGCAAACCCCCATACTCACCCAACACCCCCCCCCCCCCCCCCCATCACCCATCAAGGATGGAGCCGCACAAAAGCCAAAACGCGCCATTTTTCCATCCTTGATTTGGGGGGCGGGGATACAAACTTCCCATCTATTATGTCCAAGACTGTATTCCTGTACGGGTATCGTTTAAGCTCTGCATTAAGAAGCAAAGAAATTGGAGGAAAAATGAAGAAAGAAGGAAAAGGAAAAAGCACTAAATGACAATGCTCTTGTCACAATGACAACGCAATTGTCACAACTATAAATAATTATACTAGGGTTTTTTAGATGTTTGCGTTATAATTGTTTCTTTTAGAGGTCAAGTAAAGCTTGAGCCATCCCCTTATTGGTCTCCTTTCGGAGTTTAATTATAGTCCACAAACTCAAAAGTTAGTATAGACTTTCTCAAAGCCCTTTTCCGGTTTCTGTTGGTCTAAAGTTAGTATTACCGTACTACCAAGATTATTAAGAATGTTATCATAAGTAAATAAATAATGCCAAGTGAAAATACTGCGGAGTCAGTCTCATTTGAAAAGTCGCGTGACAGGAATTCACTCTATCTTGATAATTGACTCCAACATTCTATCTGTGATTGAAAGGTTTAAAAGCAGAAGAATTTTAAGAGAGAGTTAGTGGGTCCAGAGGAGGAAAAAGGTAAAAAAAATGGCTAAAAAAAAATTAAGTTAGAAAGCCTTCGTTTAGTTCATAGTTAAGCGGTTGTTATTAAACAATTTCTCTTTTATCCTCTTTCTCTTTTCTTGAGTTTTGATTAACCTATTTACTTTTCACAATAGGTGCAATCACTAAGTGCAGCCCTCGGAGACAGCAGTCTTCTTGTCCAGCGAAATATGCTGGATTTCCTTCTGATTTTTCTTCCGGTGGACACTTCTTACCTCTCATCCAAGGAAAAGATAACGCTAGTGGCGGCTGGATTTGAAGTCTTATTGCGAAGAGACATGTCTTTGAACAGACGACTTTACACTTGGTTACTGGGATCAAATGCGAAGAAAGAATCGTTGTCAAGAACCGATAGTCTCAGCGATGCAGACCACGAAGGGTCGATGGAGACCTTCTTCAGCTTGCACTCGAAGCCGCTTTTAATCGAGGCTGTAAGGAAAGTGTTTCAGAGTAAATTTAGATTTGATAAAGGGGACTCGAATGGAGCTAAGAAAGCGCAAAGACTGGAGGTATTAAAACCATTTCGATTGCTAAGAAGTCTTATGGACAAGCCTGAAATCGGCAGTGCGATCGTGGAAGACGTTCTGCTTGATGTTTTTAGGGCGCTGTACAACTACTGCAACGTGCTGAAAGAAAATGGAGCGGATTTTGAAGAAAATGACCGTAGAGATTCAGTGGAGAGCACTCACCCCGAGACGAGCACAACTGACTCGTCGAAGATGAAACTCATAGATGAACTCATCAAAACAGCAAACTTGCTTTTCAATTCTTTTGAACCTTATTTTATGTGGGAGTACATAGCAAAGTTGCTTTCAGATTGTGATAAGCAATCACTGACATCAGATAAAGTTAATGGCGTTGACACAGACCACTGCACCAGTAACGGATTTTGTGCTCAACCTACCTCGACAAGCTGTTCGGAAATTTTTCGCTTGACGGATTTTATTCTTGATGTTGTCACTCTGGTAAGTATAATTTTTTTCCATCTCATTTTCTTTCTTGACGTAAACTTCTGAAAATAAGCGATAAAAGAAATTGTGGTTAAGGTTTCTTTTATTATAGAAAAAAAAAGAAGAAAATGAACTTAAAGACGATAATGGCGAATTACGTATGGGTGAAGGTGATAGCGATGTCTTTTTTTGGATGCAATAACGACCATAGAATCATCCCAGAGAGCAATAACCCCTGTTTATAATAAAGTTCAGATATAACGCTCAATCTGGTTGGTTTAGAAAGCGTGGGGAAATTAACGGTTTCTTTATCATAAAACAAGTAAAGAAGCCTTGACTGTGCTCTGTTCTGAGGTAAAGCACTTAGGAAGCGGCTGGAGCACTCAAGAAGTAGGAAGAAACACTCGACTATGTCTCGTGTTTTCCCCTACTCTTTTTTGTGCTCTTGCCGCTTCCTGCGCCTTACAACAGATCAGAGAGCACTGTCAGGGCTTCTTTATTTTTTAAATAAAACCACGTGACATTGCTTTCATCCCATCAATCCATTGGCGCGTGCAAAGATGGCGGTATCACGAATGAGGTCTGTTTACAAATATCATTGCTCGGGACTTATGTTCTGAGGAGGTCAATAAAGAAAGTTTCGTTTACGTCTCGTATTTGAGGAGCTTTTATTCGGAATTTCGCAATCTGCCAAGGTTTGGTAATAAAGTTAATTTAGAGTCTACTGACAGTTTTGAGAAACTACGTCTATAATGTCCTAACTTTTTTGCGTCCCATGCTCAGAGCATGAGACGCAGAAAACAATGCTGTCCTTATTCAAACCCGTGACATATCTGGAAGCTATTGGGCACTCTATCTCGATTATCTAATCCGAGACGGTTTTTCAAAAACCTCCCTTTCTTACTCCGTTTGTGTAGCGGCAGAGGCGATAACGCATCAAATGAACTCGTAGTGGCTTGGAGGACTGGGTCTCGTAGAAAGATACTGAGGCTGCTGACTGGAATCATAACTGATATGTTCATGCTTTACACGTAGCAAGCTGTGCAGTTACATAAACATTACGATGTGTAAAGTGGAGTTAACGACTTGGAATAGAAAGCATTCGTTTAATCGTATCCTCACGATAGTTAACCCTTTAAGCCCCAGTATCCACATACAAATTCTCCAAACTGATCTCCATACATTTCCTTAAAGAATTAGTTTAGAGAATTTGTTCAAAGATCAAAGTATTTTCTCTTAGGTGATCATTTTATTGATTCTCATAACTTATCTCTTTACAGTGTATGGATAATTGTAAGGAGAAGATTGATCTTGGACACTATTGGGACTTAAAGAGTTAATTACTACTTTGCTTAGTTTACATTTAGTTGACTTGTCTTTCAACATGAAAGCATAAAGGTTTGCGACTAAACAGGGTTGCTTTTAACCTCTCTTCTATTTATAGGCCAGGGCGCTGAGCACACAATAGGCCATTTGCAATAAGAGGCATGTGACATTGTTTTTATGAAAATGACAGTTATATGATTTTGCCTTCGAAAAACGATTAGTGGGTCATATCTTAAACAAAATAATGGTTATTTGGTTTTTCAAACCCGCACCATTTTCTCAAAATGAATAAGTTCGTAAATGGTCTCGTGACCAAAATGTGATTTTTGAAATTATGAATTACCTCTCTCTGAACACAAATTTTGCACTTAAACTTCAAGGAAAATGTTGAAAAGATGATGTGATAGCGTTTACAGCACACCTGAGCGTAACTATGAAACGTTGAACAAGATATAAGCAAGAAGTAATTTTGGCCGCCATGTTGGAGGGCAAGAGCATGCCCTCCAACATGGCGGCCAATACAAACCATACTACTTTGCTGAAAAATCAAAGTGCCATAAAATATCTCCCTTAAATGCGTTTTCTGTCAAATTTCGGGTGTAAGATAATTTTTGTGTGCTCTAACAATTTTTGGCATCAGCAAGATTCCAACTCATTGTTTAAAGGAAGCATTGGTCACGTGACCTCTTAGTGCAAGTGGCCTATTGTGTGCGAGTTAGTGTTGAAGTTTAGAATTTCCCATCAAATTTCAAAACACAGGCCGAGGGTATTGAAATTGGCCTAATTTATAAGTGTCGAGCTAGTCTCCCTTTTTTTTTTTTGGTCTTTTGACACTTTTCTTTCTTTTTTAGGAGGCTGATTTAGAAATTCAAACAGAGCACTGGCCAGAACTTCTGCGGAGGATAACAATTGAGATGACAAAGCGCTGCGAGACAATGACTTTAGATGATGTCAAAGAAGGAATCTGTTTATCATCCAAACTTCTGTCCAAGGTGATGCCTTCCATGAAGACTGTAGACGCACAAGAACCCAGTTCAAGTAAAGATCAGAGAAAGGAATTGGAAGGTTCTTCAGAACACGAACTGAATGAATGGAGCGTTATTGAGTTGGAACCTCGGCCTGCAGGTGACAGTAACAAGATTCCCGCATTGGAAAGCTCTGAACCGGTTCAAAATGTAATTACCGAAGGAGAGGTGGAAAAAGAGGAGGTTTCAGGTGAGAAGGAGGCGGATACTACAGCAGAGGGCGATGGCCAGGAAAACGATAAGTTCGAAGATACTCAGGAGAGTCTTGACGAATGGAGTGATTTCAATGAAACTGATCCGAATTTCCGATCAAGTGAGATAGAATCTAGTGAATCTTCTAATGAGTTGTCTACTGTGGACAGTAAAACTGAAGTCAGTGAAAAACGTCACTTTCCCGAGTCCAAAACTTTTGGCAGAGATGGCGCAGGAAAAACGCAGGTTCATCAGCCCTTTCAGTCTTCTTTAATTCAAGCCTGTGTTAAATACTTCCAGGATTTCTTCGCCCGATTTGTGATGGAAAGAGTGTTGAAACACCTCAACTCGCTTTCTGTTGACAGTGTGAATTCCCTTGGAGTTAGAAGCAAACAATGCTACACGGCAGTGCGAGCGAGTGGAGTTATCAGCGAAGGCACGTGGAAAGAGCTTGATAAGGGCAATCACACTGTAAGAGAGAAACAGGAAGAGAGTGGTTGTCAAACAGAAGCGAGTCTGAAGGCAAGAAGAAATGTGGTTGGACCAACTATGCTTGTGTCATCCTTTAGGTCAATGCAGTCGTCTAGGAAGTGCGCAGGGGCATTTGTGGCCGCATGTAAGCTGTTGCTGGAATTGTCCTGCTTTCCAGTTTGTTCTGGAAGAGATTTAGATTCAGAAGAAATCACAACTGACCAAAACGAAGGTACAGTTTTCGTTACATGCTTTAAGTATTCCTTACTAATTATTCCACTGCTTATTGCACCTTCAAGAAACAATTTTTGCAGAAAATGGTTATTGCGACACCTTAATATAGAAACTCTTTGCCTAATTGATTCACTAAGGCAATCAAAGAAGTTATATTTTCGCTTTTTTCAAGTTGTTTTCCGCACAAAACCTTGGCAGATAAATTATTTGGTACTCGAGTTAGAGAAGGGCAGTTCGAGACCAGATCTTAACAGGCTTTTTTCCCATCTAGTGAGTTACGAAGTAGCGTTAATAATTGTGAAACTGTACACCCACAAAAGGCTTGGGTCCTGACCAAGCATTAGAAATTTATAGTGCGTCAGGAGCAAAACATTTGAATTATTCTAGTCTTCGTTGTATAGCTGCTTTAGGGTGGGTTATTTTAAAGAACGTTTGACGGAGCGTTTTCGCATGACGTTGGTAAAGGTAAAGACACACAAGAGCCAAAGACCCAAACGGGCGGAGCTTATCCCGGTTTCCTTAGCATGAAGCTTGCCTAAGAGCATTGTTACTACCCCCTGGACGGGAAGCTACATGTACTCCATCGCATGGTTACCCTCCCCACCCCTCCCCCCCCCCCCAGCAGTATGTCGCCGGTACCCATTTATACACCTAAGTGAAGAGAGACAAAGTGAAGTAAAGCTCCTTGTCGAAGGAAACAACGCTACGAGCGAGGCGTGAACCCTGGAACTCCAGATCTGGAATTCGAGGTGTTAACCGCTCGGGCAAACACGCTTCCGCTTTCACATGATGTTACTTTGGCCATATTGGTGTTCGAAAACAATATGACGACGGCCATGGTGGTGAGCCACGCCTATCCTGTGGGATTTGAACTCTTTTCTGCTGTAGACACTTTCTCTTGTTCTGATAAATTTGCATAACTGCTGGCCACCTCTGTAGCTAATGTAAACAGTTTAAAAAGGCACATGTAGCACGGACTCCAAAAGCTGTTACATGCATCTGTTTAAAGCGAACCCCTTGTATCTAGATTCGGAGCTTTCATAAGCTCCCTATGCTTTTTGTTGCTTCTTTTCAGTGTCTACGCTTCCAGAATGGTTGCAGTCGTTAATCATGTGCTGCTTTGAGGTCGATGACTTTGACATTCAAAGCTCGGCCGTCGGTACGCTTTTGGATCTCGTCAACCTAACGTTATCTGTGGCGGCTGGTCACGCCAACGGACCCAGGCCCTCCGCGCCAGTGGTAGTCATCCCTATGATATCCCAGCAATCTTTGGGGGTCATTGAGAAGTCTGATTTGTACGAGGTACAGTTTGGAATCGAGTAGAATATGCTAAGTGAAACGTGCATTCTCTTGAAGGTTTTTAATGCGGCTGTAATGTAATATGTAATTCTTAGAGCGCTGTAATCAAGATCATAACGCAGAGTACAGCACCTCGCTTGAAGAGAGAGGTGTTCCCCAATCGAGTGTTAGGGGTTTACGAGTTCGCTTTCTGTAGACTAAAAGGGGTTTTTAATTTTGTCTCTCGGTAGTAAGCCGCCAATCATCGAATTTTTTTCAGTTAAGATCAGCAAACCATACATATTAGACGAGCCTCGAACAGAGTCTGCACCTCTCTTGAAAAAGTATGGAAATCTGCAAGAATACAAAAAATCGCACAGAATATAGACCAAACCTGAACAAAAGGGAAAAATCATAATTTTTTTGTTATTGTTAAAACTTCCAAACGCAGTATCGCGAGATCACTTTCAACCTCATCCAGGTTTCGTAATGATCATGAAAACCCTTGAATTATACGTCATAACCATACAATCGTCATTGTATGGTAAATATCTAAACATGTTTACTGTATGATTGATAGGTCATAGCAGAAAGTCTTTGGGACCATATTGGAGAGGAGACAACCCAGTTTCACCAAAGGATCGTTGAGCTGTTTCTTCAGCTCCACAACTTGACGCCTTCTCCATCACTTTGTGCAAATGTCATTGGCAATTCACTGGTGGATAATAATAAGGTTTGCTGTTAGCATTGACCATGTAATGGTCCTTTTCTTAGAGTCAAGCCTCCTAAACAATTTGTTTAGCTTCAGCTTTCTTTGTAGTCACTGTAATCATTGATCTGTTGTGGTTATAGGAGCTTTCCTTACAAGGACACTGGAAGTTTGCTGTGTTCTGGCATGTGGCGAGGAATGTTGTCATCCAGGATTCTGGTCGAACACCAAGGCTTGGAGAATTTCGTACTCTTGACAGGTAAAACTTGTTTTATATTTTAGTATACGTAGGATCTATAACAGATTTACTCAGCTCAAAAATAATGATATGACAAACACGGCAGCAAGAACTGATAATCCGTAGAATAGAGTATTTTTTGAAGAGATCATCATGACGCAAATAACCCAACAGAGCAGTACAGTACAGCGGCAAGATAGCCATCTTGTCCTCCTTTAGACTCGTCAGAGATTCTATAGTCAATTGAATTCCGTCACTTATCTACAACTGACGGATCCAAAGAAAGACAAAACCGCTTTCTTCCTCTGCTGTTCTGCTCTGTTGAGTGATTTAGTGCATCTTTATGTTCAGTTGCATTAAGTGTTTTTTCATCAGCCTTACTGCTTAGTTTGTTACATGGTGCCTTTTCGTGTATTAGTGACCCAAGAGAGAGCTTTCACTCTGTTATATAAATAATATTTAACTAAGGTACTGTTAAAAAATAAAGAGGCACGTTGAGCCAAGAACACCTTCTATTCCAGGGCTTGTGCTAATTGGGTAATCGCTACTCCTAACCTCTACAATTTTTTTTTTCCAGAGCGCTGTTTATTATGCTTGATAGTCTACAAAGTGAAGAGCCAGAAATAAGGTAAGTTGACTAGTTGTATATCTTGCAAAAGTGAAAAAAAACCCTTATTGTTAGCAGAAAAAAAATAAAATGTTAGGGCACTTCATTTATTAATGGCTTTGCCTACTCATTTGTGCTAGCTGTGTTATTAAGTAACCATTTGCGGATAACACCCTTTTTGATCTTCATAATTCTTCACATAATCCTCAGTGTCATCCGATAATTGATTTTTATGCTTCGCGAGGTACACTAGTACCTCTTCTGAAAATACTGCTTAATTACTGTCACATGCCTAAAGAACTAAAGGTGAAGTAGTGGTGAGAGCAGTCGCTTCCCACCATTGTGACCCGAGTCGGCTCAAAACCCCCGAGTTGACACCATAGAGCGATTTTCGTATGACCTTGAAAAAAGGTTTCGGTAAGTGTTCGTTCTTTGTTTCATCAGCCAATGGATGAAAAGATCAAAACATGGCCTCTTTGTTTTCCCGCCAAAGAAACCCTAATATGGAGAAGGCATTGTTCGATTGGCCAATCGTGTTGTAGTATGACGTCAAAGCGAAGTATCGGTTGATTTCTAGAAAGTTCTCGGGCATGAAGTTTTTTCACCTGAGCGTTCGCTTAACCAATGAAAAGCCAGACGCGTTTGTCTGTCCGTTCGATAAACCAATCAAATCGCTCTATTTCGGTTCGTTTGTCGTTTCTGTTTTGTTCGCGCGTTTTCATTTCAAGGTCATATGAAAATCGCTCTAACTGGATTGAATCCTTTTTTAGTTCTCACCCTTGAGGGGACCCCAATAATGTAGGAACGGCTCGAATGGTGTTTCCTTGTTGGTCGCAGAAAATAATAACACATCATTGTTTATTATTATTTCCCATTGTTTCACGGTTAGGGTATCGAACCAATTGGCTTTTACAGTACAGCAACAAGCCATTTTGTCCTCCTTTAGACTCGTCAGAGATTCGATAGACAATTGACTTCCGTCACTGCTACATCTGATATGGTAAACGGGAAGTCGCTATGTAGACTTAACTGTTCAAGTCATTTCTTGATTGATTGATTTATTAATTGATTGATTGATTGATATTATTTATTATTATGTGCGAGGCGCTGAAACTACTGATTCATCAAAATTGTGCTTTCTTTCCAGGGTACTCACACAGCACTGGCTTGCTCACGCCTTACAGCACGGGGATCTGGGACGAATCGTCGACCCGCTTCTTCTCTTACTTCTTCATCCAATCACTGCACGAGTCTCAATTCACTATCTGTACGCTTTATTGAGTACCAAAATGTCCACAAAACGTGCTGCGACACAAGGAACGGAAATGCTTGCTAACAATGTAAAGAATATTAAGAAAGAAAACGGAGTTACAGCGGCTGGTAGACAGAACAACAAAATAGTGATCCAAAAACCCGAGCATTCGTCGGGGAATTCTCGGGGATCAGATGGTAGCAAATCTGCTAGTCCGAGTAAGCCGAGAGAAGCAGAACATTCAACAGACACTGACGGAGATGGAGCAGAGGCCGACGACGAAAACGAAGAAAACGAGCCTAAGAAAGATGGTGTGTGAATCTCCTATCGCCGAATTTCTTGCTCGTCGTTTGCTTTATTTAATATCATTGTGTTTAGTATTTTGTTTATGCTCGGCTCTGTTTTGCCTGGTTTAACTGGTGACGTGGAAACGCGCAAACGTCTCGATTTGGCTTCCTAACTAAGGCCGATAATTATCAGCGTTAACTGGGTCTGTGTGTGATACTTGTGTTCATGCCCGCTTCGTATAAACCATCACCCAGTGTGCCTTTCCGGTTTATTGGGGAAGTAAGGGTGGCGCAGTGGTGAGAGCATTCGCCTCCCACCAACGTGGCCCGGGTTCAACCAGGTGATCTGTGACGTCACTGCGGGGGCCTGGGGAAAGAAATTTTAATGCCGTATCCCATAAACCAAAGCTGACGGGAACAGATTGAATTGAATTGAATTGGTGGGCGCGTTGGTTTATGGGATACGGCATTAAAATTTCTTTCCCCAGGCCCCCGCAATGACGTCACAGATCACCTGGAAAACCGTCCTAGCCATATGTGGGTTGAGTTTCTTGTTGGCACTCTCCGTTGCTACATTGTACTAGAGTTCTTTCCGGGTATTCCGGTTTTCACCTCTCCTCGAAAACCAACATTTCCAAAAGCCAATTCGAACTGTAACGGCAGACGAAGAACCAATTGTTCGGATGTGCTGCATCATCATCATCATCCTGATCCTCATCATCATCATCATCATCATCATCATCATTATTATTATTATTATTATTATTATTATATTGATTGTTACAATTCACGCAAGTTCATTTTACTTTTCAGTTGCAGCAAATGAAAAAGGCACTACGCCAAACAAATCTCCTCCGCAGTCACCACCTCCAAATAGATCTTTAGTACATCCGTTGGATCAACATAAACTGCTGTACATCTTACATTATGACTGTCAGCTCATTCTGTACGCGTTCAGTACTCTTCAAACCATTCTGTCACGTGCTCCGCACCAGTTTGTTTGCGCCTCGTCTTCTACCAGCATCAGTTCATCTAACACTCCTCATCATGAGAAAATCAAAGAACTGCTCGTTCGGCATCGGCGGTCCTTACTCGGAAAGGGATTTTATGGTGCGTTATACGAGAGTCCGGTTTCACCCTCGGGTAAGTACAGTGCTTAGAGTTGATTTCCAGTGTCGCGTAATTTTTACGTGTGGACGTGCGTAAAATTCACGTTTGCAAGTAAAATAGAGGCAATGCATGAAAGGTCGCTCGAAAGCGTAGAAGTTGAACCTCGCTCGAAAGCAATAGTCACACGAAACACTTCCGCTGTATCTATCCCCCCCCCCCCCCCCGCCCCCAATGCCTTACTCATGAGCACGGTAAAAATCAACAGCTACCACCAGAGTACTAGTGTTCACCATATTCTCTCAGACAGCAAAGCGTACATTGTCGATGAAGCGTGAGAAACAGTTGAAACCTAGTAATACTTGGTAATGCTGACGAAGCATAATTAGGCCAATATACTTGTTCATGGGTAGCAGTGGTGGGTCTGTGGGAGATCACCCACATTATTAGGTCAATCTGAGGTTCGTAACACCAAGAAGGGTTTTCTAGAGACTGTAGACCCCAGAATGTTCACTCGTTATATTTGGTTTGTTTTCAGGGCCCTCTCACAGTGCACGACTCTTTGGTGGCCCTTTGCTTTATCTCAAACCAAGCACTAGTAAGTACCTGGAAGTACTTATCTCCGTGAGTTTGTACTTCATCAGAAGCGAGTATTCCAGTCACCTGAATGTACAGGCTGATGATGTTGATGGTAATATACAAGTGCAGATAGCCAGCGCCGAGCTGTTGCATAATATTATGTGGCAGTTGATGGAAGTAGTCAAAGAGAGCGGAGCCGGTTTCGGAACGTACATCAGTGACATGTTTTCGCGTTGTAAAGTCCAAAAGGCCTTGCTTCATTGTCTACTGTCTATATTGTACGAAAGAACTGGAGTTAGAGGTGCCAGTTTCGCTAAATCGCCGCCGCCAAATTTCAAGCCCAGTCAGCTCTACGTCAGTTCGGCAATCAGCAAATCACAGGCTCGAGCGCTTCAGGTGAAACTCCTCAAACTGTTACAAGCCATTCTTATTCTTGAGTCCAATATTCGCACCGCTGTTGCTATTTCCCAAGACAATCCAGGTGGGCACGGGACGCCGCCTACGAGCAAACCCGAAAGCCCGGCGAAAGCTACCGACGAATTGAAAGCAACGCAGTCGTCCCATCGATATATCCCGGGAAAGTCTTTAGCAGAGCAGGGCATGCTGTTGTCAGCGGTTCTACACGGCCTCAGACACGATGAACGTGATATGCATTATGAGTGGCTACAGTTTGTGGTGACGTGTTTGTCACACATGGGCTTGGTGCTACGCGCTTGGGTGGTGCCTATTGCTGAGCAAATCTGTCGGATTCTTGAGGGATTGACGACTGTGTATTGTAGAGACAAAGATGTGAGGTTTACCAGGAACGACACCAAAGATGAGTCGGGAATAAGGTACAGAGGATTTCTAGTATTTGCATAGCGTGCAGGTTATGCAAGATATGACACTTTGAGAGGCATATGAAATGGCCGTTTTGGTCCTCTGTAAATTTCACCTTATGCCTAGCCTGTATGCTATGCAAAAATATCTACGTAGGCAGAAAATGGCGATAATTAGTTTGCGACTGCAAACGCAAACATTTTTGAGATGTTGAAAGAAAAGATAACGATGCATCAAAACCGGGCGCGCTCCATTTTAGTCTTCCAAATCATTTTAGACAAAACAGAGTACGGTTTCCCCTTCAATGAAACAAACACAGAAAGCCGCAACAATCTAAAACAAACAAATTACGGCACTCTAAATTCCCAAAGAACCCATGGACGCTTTTGTTTTCAATTGATTTATCAGTCTTGTTTTTCATGTTTTTTTTTTTTTCATGTTACCATGTCTCTACTGATAGTGAGCCTCACTGCCATGTTTGACTCACAATGGAGGCAGCAGGTGTTGACTCTAACGATCTGCCTGAGCGTTCTGCCTATTTTGTGCCTCTTTTCGTCAAATTACGTCATGACACGTAAAAACTCCAAGTCAATTCCGTTGTGGAGTCCAAATTTAGAGTGTGTAGGAAAAGGCAATTAAGGAGTCAAGTTTCTTCCACAGGCGAACTGAGACAGAGAGTTCCAACGTACCTCCGGACTATGTCATTACCTTATTGGAAGGTCTCCAGTCCATATGCCACTACTGCTTGCGTGACAATACGACTCCGTCATCTCCAGTCCTCTCACTGAAGCCTCGAATCGGTCGGTCCAACTCTAGCCCGTCTGTGAATACCGAAGCAGTTCAGTCGAGTGCAAGCTCTGTGCAGATCTTCACCAATTTGCTGCACGCATTTTCAGTACAGTCCGCTCCAGCTACCGATGTACCAAGCGTGGAGGCACCTAAGCACATCTTAGACGCGCGGGAAGGTTTACTGAGCATTTTACCCAAGATCCTCTCCTCACTTTTTTCAGTATGGAGCACTTGGATCCCACAAAGAACAGATTCGTCTGGCCAGCGGTTACCGTCTGAATTGCCGCTGAACTTGATGGGATCTCCAAAGGTTTGCTTTAGTTTTCTTTTCCATATTAAAGTTGGGTTACATGTTTTGAGAGATAAGAGTAATTATTTTATACAGCAAACACCCGCGAATAAGAACCTACTTTTTTGAAGTCTGGCAAAATAGGTTCTTTTACTTTGGGGTACTTATTGGCAATTTGGAAGTAGGTTCTTAGTTTTTGTGAAAGAAATAATAGATTGTTGTTCACCAGAAATGTAAACAAACTTGAGTTTGGTCCTATAAAATACAGTATTTATTAGTAGTAAGAACCCATTATAACCCTACCAAACATGATTACGAAATTTCTTTACAGTTTAGTACAGTTTGGTTTTGTTTTACTTAAATTAACAATCTCAAAGTTACACTCCTTGCTCCTTGGTTAAATTGTTCCTCATAATTTAATTGTAACCCACCTATACATGTAAGAACCTGCGTGATCATCATTTGGCGAAACAGGTTCTTGTATTTTTGGGTATTAAAGTGGCAATCTTCAGCCAGGCGGTTCTTAATCCACTATGTCCTTATTCGCGGGTGTTTACCGTATTTTGAAAGGGACAATGTACCGGTTACTCATATACATCATGATCTTTTATTTTTGTGTTTATCATTTGCCTTTTCAAGTTTTGCTCCTGCAGAGAGAGCTGAAAGCGCATTAAAGTTTTTTATTTTTTTATTTTTTTATTTTAGCTACAAAAATGCCTTTTCCATTGGGGGAATAAAATTCGGCCAAGCTTCCTATAGCTCCTCCTCTTCGTTGCGAATCTGATAAGTTACGTTGCGCACGAGTTAAATTTCTACCAAGGCCAAGTCCGAGAGCTGTTGAAACTCTAAACACTTTTATGTTATTTATCGGATAAAACACGTCGATGTTCGTCGAAAACATTCGCGTCGTATTTTCGTTTCTCTTCTGGATGTCTGTCGTATCTTGTTTTTATTATGTTGCTTCTTTCCACTCCAAATTGTTTTTTCATTATTATTATTTTCATTTATTTACTTATTTTATTAACCTGTGTATTATTAATAATAATAATATTATTATTATCATTTTGTTAGGCCGTGCGTCAGCAGATTCTTCAGCTGCTGACCCCCATCGCTATGAACCACACCATTGTGTTTCTCGCCTCGCTGGCAGACGTTTGGTACCAAAGGCGAAGGCGTGAGTTATCTGGGTCCAAGAACATCAGAGGTATCCCAGTGGCTTCCGAGGATCAGATTGTTGTAGTGGATATTGTTTATGCTATCAAGGTACACTCACAATAACATACCGTAAATTGCCGTTTATAAGCCGCAACACTTAAAAGCGACCCCCCCCCCCCCCGCCTACCCCAGTCATGCCGTAAATCGTTTATTAAGTCCCCCCTCAGATAAGCCCCCTCTCTCTAATAAGCTCCCCCCCCTTTAAGGGGAAGAAAGTTAATAAGCCCCCTCTCTTTTAAGCCCCCCTCCCCTTCCCTTATTATTCTTCACCATTAAATGATAGACTGTATTAATCAATTAATCATGACTGTACCATTCATTCATTCATTCATTCATTCATTTATTTTTGCCATTAGCCACATATAAATACAACAACAACATACAAGAAATTTATGATATGTTGAAGATAATATATACTATTCTAACTAAATTATGTACAGAATTAAATGTTAAGGCGGTAATGACAACGAAGCCTATATAGAAGCCGGGAGCTTATACACCATAGGCTTCCTGAAACTATAGGGTAAACCATATGAGTTAACGGTACTGAATGAAAAATGGATTAATTCTCAAAGGTAAACCTCTTTTAAAAAGATGCATATGCCTATCTGGGATAAAATAAATGTCCGAGAGTTATAAAATCGCCTGCTCTTTGAAAAGAACACCGGTATATTAGAATCAAAAGAAACTTCAGATGCTACTCTGATTATGTTCTTTTGTAGAATAATAATCCGACTTAAATTACACTGATATGTCGATCCCCACACTGAAACACAATAATTATATTAAGTAAGGGTAAACTAGACTATAGAGCAAAGAGCGTAAGGAAGTTTTGGGTAGGCAAAAACGATTTTAAAAGTTCGTGTGGACTGATCCTGGATGGTTTATTCACCAACTGGAGGTTCGGATTTGTTTTTGATCCTCGGCTGCGTGACCTCAAACTTCTTGTACTTGAGATTTTGCCCTTTGTATCCTAGTTCTTTATGGAGACCTGATACCATCGTCTTTGCTAAATTAACCCCCCCCCCCCCCCCCCCCTTAAATGTGTTTGAAATAAATAAACCCCCGACATGGGGCCTTAGAATAGGATTTACGGTATAGCGAAAAAAAAATACCTAAGCCTCCCCGGATATAAGCCCTCGGCCTTTATTGAAGTGAATTTGATTTATTATAACGTTTTGGAGCTTAATAAAAGCCATTTGATGCGGCGTATATTGATCAGCATTTTGAAGCGCTTTTTCTATTGTGATCGGATACAAGCCCCTCCGTTTGCAAACCCTCCTAAAACCCCATATCAAATCTACGTTTATACAGCTGTTTACGGTAATAGAGTGTAACAGACAAACGTCACGTTACTTCTAATCAGTCTCTGTGGGTTTCAATCCGTGGATGGTCAAATTTTTATCAGTCTTTTAATTTGTAGTTGATGACTTCGCTCTAAACTTGTGGCTGTCTGAAACTTTTGCAGGCATTGTCAGTAGAAGACATGATTGACAACGTCAAACAGATCGTACGCCAAGTTGTCACAAGCAAAGATAAGACCACGCCCACCCAGTCCGGCCTCGAGGTCAACATTTTGCAGTTTCTGTACGAGTACTTAACGAAAGCAACCGAGAGTCACTTGATTCACGTGCGTTCCTCACTGTTGTCGCTTATGAAAGAGGGTCTGCAACTGAATTTCCCTCCAGCTTTGTTTTTGCTGTTGGTTATCCTGCGGTCTTACGTTCAAAACATTCCTTTACAAGAGGATAAAAAAGTCCGCAAGGAACTACAGGTGAAAATTTGTTACAGTTTTCCTTAACCTTTTGGCAATCGTTTTTTGTCTTGTCGAGAGGCAGGGGCGGGCAGCTATCATAGTGAGACTTTAAGAAGCGAGCGAGTAGAGAAGGAACTGGGGAGAAGAGATGGGAGGCACCTCCTTCCTAACTCCCTCACCGATTCCCCTGTCTGCTCGCTCGTAATTTACGCGTGCGCGCGACAATCTTGTTGAACCTTTAGCAGTAGAAGTCTTATTCTTTTAGTTTTTTTATGAAATTTAAAAGAGTCGCGTTTTAAAAACACAGCCAGAGCGATGGTTACAAAACGTGCACTGTGTAATGAAAATGCTAGTAAAGAAGGTCATTTTAATGAATAGAAAAACACCTCCTATTTTTTCTCATTTTACGAATTGCTAGGACATTACTCAACGTTTAGTGGAGGCGTGTAACACCGTGGCAGGAGCGTCGTTGGAAAACGCTGCCTGGTTCAGACGTACATTGGCTGTTATTCCACAACAGGAAGTCAGTTCTGACCAATCAAGCAACGTAGATTCAGAAGTGTCTGAAGTGTCCGAAACCGAGCCTACGGTCACACCTCCTACCGCGCTCAGCAGTAACACAACTAGCAATACAAGTAGCTATAGTACCCAGGCTCTGTGCGTATTGGCCGAGGTGCTCGCTCCAGTGTTGGACATGGTGTTTGGAAGCGATGAGAAGGAAAGAATGACAAGTTTTCTTACAACTGTCATGTACAATGTCACTCCTTTTCTCAAAAATCACAGGTACGTTTAAAAATCCTTTTTCAATTCTTTTAGTGACACTTCCAAGGTCATATTTTTGCCTTTGAATTATTATTGCTAACACAGCAAGAATTTGAAGACAACTAAAGTAGAAGTCTTCCCTACCTTTTTTTTTAGAGTGGTAATATTAAAAACATAAAACAGCTACGGATATGAAAATTGAATGAAAAAAAGACTATCGTGCTTCTGTGTCAGATGCTTCTGCAATGAAACATAGTTAAAACAAACATGAACATACATGAAAATCACACTTGTCTCCGAGACTTCTGGGATTAAAACGAAATTATATTGAGTTTCAGCAATAAACAATTCCTTTGTTTTGTTTCATGCTCACAGGTAGCCTTTATTTTTATTATATTTTTAGTCCGCACAACGTACCGAGCTTTCGCGCCTGTTGCAGCCTCCTGGCCTCCCTAAGTGGTTACCAGTACACTCGCCGCGCTTGGAAGAAAGACGTCATGGAACTGTTACTGGATCCGAGTTTCTTTCAAATGGATATCTCATGCATCGGAAGTTGGCGAACCATTATCGACAATCTGATGACACAAGACAACACGTCGTTTAAAGAGCTCATGGCACGCGTTGCTGGCCTTAGTCAGAGTGCTTCTATCAACATCTTTGCTAATAGGGAACAGGTAATGTTCTTTGAAAACTTTTAGAATTCAGTCAATACTGACTAATGGGGCGTTGATTCCAGGGGCTCGTTTCTCGAAAGTCCCGGTAATTTTTCGGGCCCGAAATCAAATATTCAAATCGAAATATAAAGAACAAGGGCGCGGGTCCTGGCTAGCAAACTACCTTATTATGGGAAATTAACGCTCCATGAAATTAACGCGAATCGTTAAAATTCGCGTTAATTTATAAAGTCGCGTTAATTTTGTTGAGCGTTAATTTCCGCGACGTTAATTAAGTACAGCGTTAATTTCCGCGTTCTTAATTTCCAGTATTTTAACCCCAATTTTGGAACCTGTCCAGACATTCTTGTCGCCTAAAAAACATTAACTACAAGCTTTCTTTCTTTCCATTTACCCTTTATTTTTCGTCTTTCACAAAAGCTAAGGCGAAGGTTTACAATATTTCGAGTTCATCTTTATCGTTGTCGCTGTCAGAAGTGATGTCAATATCTTCTCCTTTGATTTAGGCCAACACCAACTGTGTCTTAATCACGTTAATTTTCTTTATTATGCAATTCTACCTCCTCTTTCGCGTTAATTTTCTTTATTCGAAAGTCGTTTTCCATTAAATTCGCGTTAATTTAAGTCGCGTTAATTTCCTATAGTAAGGTACTCCATTTTGTTTCACTAATTGATAGTTTCATCATGTTACATGCAAAACTATTGAAACCTCTATCTTGCATGTAAACAACAACAGCTTTACGGGCCCCTTAATTATCGGGGGCTTTGAGAAACGGGCCCCAGTCTTTCTTGCGAGCAAGCTCTTCATATGTTAATTGTAATACATCAATATGATAGCTCTCCGTAGCTGCAGTGGCGACAGTGGCACCCAGCCGGTGTACTATTTCGATTCAGATATCGGCGTCCTTAGGTTGAACGCTATGCTCCTCTGACCACCTCGTACTACTCCCAAAGCCATTCACTTTTGTGTTATCGTGTTTTGTTATTTACTCCTATGTTGATAGCTAATCAATATAAAATTAGATGTAGTGTGACTTAATAAATTGAACTGAGCTAAAATTTTGTGAGAATCCAAGCGCGAGCGGTATGTGATGAGAATGGTGAGGACGAAGCACCTCGCGCCTTTTCGACCTTGTTCTCGCAGCTTGCTACGCCCGCCACACGAGATAGAGAGCTTTATCCCACGCTAAACCCTGGTCGCATATACAAACATAGTCTTGAAAGTAATAAGAAAAAAGCTGCTCTTAACTTTCACCACGCCTTTCAAGAAAAAGGGCGTTGAAACCCATCAGGGATAGTTGGCCGTTTTCATTTTGTTCTGTTGAAAGTTGATCGTGGTCCTCTCTCGCTGTCGTGAATAGCTAGATTATTTTTTCCTTGGCTCTTTACCAGGTGATCTGTGACGTCATTGCGGGGGCCTGGGGAAAGAAATTTTAATGCCGTATCCCATAAACCAACGCGCGCACCAATTCAATTCAATTCAATCTGTTCCCGTCAGCTTTGGTTTATGGGATACGGCATTAAAATTTCTTTCCCCAGGCCCCCGCAGTGACGTCACAGATCACCTGGAGCCTCTTGATCCAATACTTATACCTCAGAGTTAAATCTCTTCCAACACTTGCTTTTGAGAAGAGCTCATTTGTTCCTTGGAAATGAAGACGAGCATTGTTTCAATTGAGTCGCTTTTTCAACTCATGATCCTAGCTAGTTTGGTTTATCTAGTTTATTAGTTCGAATGATTTTCTTAATATCAAATTCATTATTTTTTGGTAGGAAATGGAGCAGCGTGCTCAGCTCCTGAAGAAGCTTTCGTTCACAATATTCTGCAGTGAGGTGGATCAATATCAGTACTGTCTGCCAGAAATACAAGAACGCCTGGCTGAAAGTTTGAGGCTGCCCCAGTCTCCAGTCGTCCACGAGCAGATCTTCCTATTCTTTAGGGTCCTGATACTGCGCATGTCTGCTCAGCACCTGACGCCCCTATGGCCGACGATATTTTCTGAAGTCGTTCACGTGTTGCTGCAGATGGAGAGCGACATAAGCTCCGATGCTAAATCACGGAAGCAGCGAATGCAGATTTCGGAATTGCTGCTCGGTACAAATGGATACGTGTTCTGCAATCAAGAAAAATGGTTGGGACTATACCTTGCCGTTTGCAAACTTCTCGATCTTTCTCAAGCGCTGCCTAGCGATTATCTATCCCAGTTCCAGTTGTATCGCTGGGCGTTTGAAGGAGAGGCATATAATATGACCGCAGGTGAAGAGAAAGTGCCGGTCTTTAAACCTCACATAGCTCGCTTGGAAAAATTACTTAGGAAGAAAAGGAAAGATCAAACTGCTGTCGAGGAGATTCATAGTGTTCCGGGGCAGCCATTGCTCACAATGTACCAGATCAAGTCCTTGGATGAACTTCTGCCGTTTTTTCAATGTTTATCCAAAAATATGTTTGCAAACTGCACTGACACTCAAGACAAGAACATTAGTAAAAGCTCGCGTGGTAAAAACTTGTTGGAGAGAGTTGTGGAAAGAGATTTCCTTGAGCCTCTATTGGTTGATTAGATTAGTAAAATAATGCAGTATCAACAGACTACTTCCGAGTTGCCTCTTATATTTAGCTTCAAAACGAGGCTAAGTGCAATACGAAAATAGTATTTTTTTTTTTTTTTCACTGTTTTCATTCAGTTTTCATATGGAAGATTTTTTGCACTCATCGGCGAATCACTTCGTTTACATTAGTACCAATTTATAGGACGGAGGGAAAGTTAATAAGGAAAACTTGATCAGATCTCACCCTGATTGTGTACGCTATCGCTTCCTTTATTGCCCATTGCAACGTTGCGCAGGATTCTGGGTCCAAATACATTCCAAAAAAGAGTCCCTATAGTAAGACTTGTCGCAACACGGCCAGTGTTTTATTAAAGAGTTACAATTATATCAAAGGCCAAATGCGAAAACCAAATGTGGTTGCGTCCTTGCTTATTTTAAGTTTTCTAGAGTAGAGCGAATTTTGAGTCTTTTTGCTTTCATTTTGATGTGACTTTTTGCTTTTTGAAAAAGCTATTGAAATAGCTTCAGTATATTACCTCTGAAAGTAATTTTTGTTATTGCTCGTGTCGTTCTCGAGTATTTTATTTATTGAAAATGCGACTGAATTCGAAAATTTTAAACTGAGAGTTTCTGATGAAGCAAACAACTGGTAATGCAGTAAGTAGCAGCAATAATGCCCTCTTGAGGTCACTAATGTAACATTGTTATTGGATCATATGTTATTAAGTAAATGAATACTGTAAATATTATGAAGATAGTTGTAAACCATTCGACAAACGGAGATACATTGTATGTGGAAATGCATAAAGTTGCAAAGAATAAAATTCTATCATGCATATTTTTTTAAAATAATTTTTAAGGAAAGCTGTTTTTTTAAATCTTGGCCCACCATTTCAAGGTTCAGTTCTAGAATAGGGAGCTTACGCAACGGCCGCGGCGACAAGAACGGCAAAAAAGCGATAGGTTGAGATTGATTGGCAAAACAACAACTTTGCACGTGCATCACGCGTTTTCGTACATTTGTAACATGCGGGTAACATACGAGTAACACACGGATACATGCGGGTACATACGAGTACCTACGAGTAACATACGGACAACATACGGATACATAAGGGTATAACATACGAATACATACAAGTAATATACAGATAAACCCGAGTAACCGAGGGATGCATATGAATACATACGGGTGGTACAATGTATTTAAAACCACATTTTTACTAAAATGCAAAAAACTTCGAAATACCACGACAGATTTTTCCCTAACTTCAGCAAATAAGCTTCAGAGCTCTCTAGTTTTACATCTGCAAGTTTGAAGGCAATTGTGACCGTAGAACTCGCTGCACAAAATGCTGGTCAAATTTAACCTTAAAATGGTACGCTAACACATTTGTGAAAGTTGACGCACGAATAGAGGTAGAGTGCCGACAGACTATCTCCTATCTAAAAGGATATACATTTTTCGTAAAAATCCGTTATTTAATATATGCCGATATCTCAAAGGTTTTTATACCTACAAGAAAATAAATAACATTTTGTTAAAGTTCCATTATTCTTTATTACGGATGCCAAAAATCATAGAAATCGGTTGAATCGTTCATTCTAAAAACGCAAATCAAAAACATACCCAACACGCATATAAATAAATTCGGGCCACCTTAAACGATCGACAATTTTTTATTAAGGACGCCAAACATAGAAATCGGTTATATTGTTTTGGGCCACCTCAATTAACCAAACTTAATCTTACTTTGCATGCTCCATCACTGATGTAATTTGATTTTTTTCTCTCTCTCTCTTCTTTTCTGCTGCCATTTATTTTTCTGAAGGTGACGGTGTTCAACTACAGAGCTCTTCCTGCTTTGGACACCGCACACATATGTACATTATCACTTTTTAGCCTAATGGTTACTTATCATCTAATTTTGCTTCAATTCTCTACTACTTGTATACAAGTTGTGTAAATGCCCTAATATATAGTATCAAATAAAGAATTGTATCATAGTTACACCGAGTCTCAATAGCCATTTTATAAGCAAACAGGCGAGCTTTAAGAATACCTGCTTTCTTTATTTCAGACATAACAGCAGCTTAGATTTTGAACTGTTGCATACCGTAAATCCTCTATTAAGTCCCCAGGGGGGGGGGGGGCTTATTTAATTTACCGAAACGCATCAACGGGAGCAAGGTTACCGGGCGTTATACTGCTTTTTCTAACAATAAGAAAATTCGTAACAATTCTCCACAGATAGCTAGAGCACATGAGGTTGGATGTCATGCGGCCGAAGACCAAAAACAATATGAATTTTCAGCCTGAATAAACCATAACTGATCAGTCCATGTTAATTGTTTGTGAAGAATAGAAAGGAAAGGGAGGGGGGGGCTTATTAACTTTCCTTCTCTGAAAAGGGCGGAGCTTAATAGAGGATTTATGGTAAATATGAAATTTCAGTCTGTAAAATCCAAGGTGACAAGCATACTGAATGACGTCAAAGGTCTCCAGCACTGCTATATCCCACTATGGCATAGAATATACATGGGCGGGTAGCTCGTCACAGGCTATCTACTAAACGTTTAACCTTGGCAAAATATAATAATCATAACAAAAACCCAAGCTAGTTTTAAGCACACGCACAATCATTTTCTCTCCGACAGTAACAGCCGGGAACATCTGTTTCTTCGTTGTTAGATCTCTGAATCATCAGCCTGAATCAGTTACGATTGGTAATTAAACAATTGGTAGTTTCGTCTACTGCTTGGGTATATATTGTTTGTCCGGTTAACTCTCGCATTTCTAAGTCACTTCAGTTCCGTAACAACTTGTACTTGACTATTTTGCACAAGGTAGGTAATCTGTGAAGGAAAAAAAACGTTTGTAAAAGATTTAATTACAATTATAAGAGGGGTGGTTTCCCAATAAACCTACAGGTCTCCCAAACTCAAGAGTGTAAATAATTGCGTGACAGAAGTATTATTAGGGTTTGTTTGGAGATTTTAGCAATAAAAATACATAGCATGCATCTTGATTTGTCTCCTTATTTTATTCATAGACTCTTTGTAGCATATTTGCTGATAATCCCTGAGCCAGGGGTCTTAGGGGGGCTTCTAAACGGAGGGGCATATATTCGTATAACCGGGATAGAAAAAGGGTCTCGAGACAAGCTAGCACTGATGATCAAAATACCTTGTTCATTTACTGGTTTTTAAACATTAAGCTTCAAAACTTCATGATACACGCAAATGGGGTTCATTTCAATACATTTGAAACATAAGCTAGAGGGGGATTGAGGGGGCACTTGGATACTTGGCAGTGGCGGATCCAGGGGCCCGTTTCTCGAAAGTCCCGGTAACTTTTCGTGCCCAAAATCAAATATTCAAATCGAAATGTAAAGAATTAAAGCGCCGGTTCTGGCTAGCAAACTACTCCATTTTGTTTCACTAACTGAGAGTTTTATCATGTTAGATGCAAAACTATTTAAACCTCTGTCTTCCATTTAAAGAACAACAGCTTTACGGGCCCGTTAATTATCGGGGCTTTCGAGAAACGGGTCCCAGACCTTCAGATAAGGAGGATGGGCCCGGTCATCCAGATCTTGAGTTAAGTGGGGGCGGTCTCCAAAAATGTTTTTGGACCCTTTGGGCTTCATTTTGGGCAAAAAAGTGGGGGCGGGCCTCCCGGACCCCTCTCCTGGATCCGCCACTGCATGGGCCTATAACTGGTGGGGGGGGGGGGGGGGGGGGCTTATAAGCGCAGTTCACGGTAACCTACATCAAAATGTAACTGAAATAGTAAGATTTTTCCTTACTTTTGGTAGGAACAAGAGACAAATAGTAGACGTTGTTCCTACAAACACGATCGTTCTTTCAATCAGCATTTTAATGGGAGGGTACGTTTCCACGAACGTGACCACAAGAGCGAGACATGCGAAAATAAACACGTTATACACCGCCAAACCGGTGTTTTTGGAATCATTTGGCTGCGAGCAATGGACGTTTCTTGTCTCCCAGGACAAAAACACTCCAAATGTCAACACAATTCCTTTTAAACAGCAGATTAACATCACCCAGGTCATCAGAGAACTGCAGGTACAACTGTTAATCATAAGCTGTTCTATCACGTCGTCGTCGTCTTCGCGTTTCTGAAACAAGAATTGTGACATGAGAATCGTGCATGACTTGAATTAATAACGTAGACCAGTAAAAGGTGAAGGGAACCCGGCAAAATGTCCAAGAAACTCCAAAGACAAATTAATAACAATAAAACAAATCGAAGGAAGGCGCAGTGAAGAAGCGGGTATGACAATGTCAACGGTACTTCTCTGACATCAAGTCGGAATGGCATATGGGTCTCAATAAAAAGCGGCCATCCGTTAGAGCGAGCCTGATTGGGCTTCGGTTCATATGAAATAAGAAATAACTTCTATATGCAATAATTAGGTCTTGCTAAAGCCATATTCGTAAATTAGAGAGAGGATGCATAGTGACTTGGAACTTGGACGTGAAAATGCTTTCAGTGGGTGGTATTACCAGACAAAAATATAATTTCTTTCTCACAAAACAGTGGGTGACTTTATGAATTTACCTTCTTGTTGATTACTATATGTTGTATCGTCATTGGATCAACAAATGCCCAAGATGATAGAATAATTACATCTACAAGACAGCCAGCAACTATCCTGAGCAAAAGACCTTTTGTACTTAGCTCGGCAACCTAAAAAAAATATGACTATTTTAATCTTGCAGCTCAGAGTGGTAACGGTTATGTTTTTGTGTTGGTAGATGATGATGATGATGGCGATGATAATGATGATGACCAAGATGATGATGATAATGATGATGGATGATGACGAAGATGATGATGACTGAGAAAAATGACTAAGAGAAGTAAAGATTATCACAAAGAAATTGACGACAACAATGTCAATGAACAGGTCATCACCTAGTTTTCAAATTCATTTAATAGCTTTTTTAACCATTAAAAGAGGGAGAGGCGGGAAGAAAAGTAAAAACACAAAAATAAAGATAAAAAGGTGGTATTTATTGTTCCTACCTCGTTTCTGATTTTATAAACTCTCCACGTTTTTAAAAAAATTCCACCATACAACAAAGTAAATCCAGTAGAGAGAAGGCAGGCATTAATCTGTTGAACATTAATGAAATCAGGACAAGGAAGTGAGCTTAACTTTAATACATCCAGACAAGGAATTCAAGAACTAACCTTGATCCCAGAGCTGTTGTTGTATGTTTCAATCCGCACTTAAAAAACTTTGAGTGACCTTCACATTCGAAATACGTTCTTGAGGGTTTTAGCTTTTGGATTCTAACATATTACAACACTGGACAAAGCAATTCAGGATTGGTCTTTTTTTTTTACAAAAGATGCGTTCCTACACCGAAAATTTTGTGATTATCTTAAGGCTCAATAAATTAAACACGTAGAATCTTTCTCATTTAAATAATGCATTAAAAGGTTGTCAAAAAACGGACGAATACTGAAGTTTTAGTAAGCCCTCCTAGATTATAAACACCGATGTATCTACATTAAAGAAAACTAGCTGTCATTCTTAAAGAGCAATCTTCTCTTGAGGCTATAAAGTCCTGCTATATTAAGTGCGTTTAAATTATGCCAGTTCTTACATAGCAAAGAGAAGGGTCGTATGTTGTAAAGATGGAGTTGCTGTAGGCTGACAGAAACAGTTCGAGGTAGAACAGAATGCATCCCATCACTGACACATTGTTGAAATTTGGAAATGACATTCTTATAAAGCTGTGACGAGAAAATTAGAAGACTGTTAGCTTCGCCTTAATTGACATTGTATTGCAATTACTGTTTTAAGTGCATTTGGAACTTTTTCGGACTGTTTTTGACTTTTGTCTGTTATTAAGACAGGTTAGTTTCCAGCTTATGGTACCAAACTCTTTCCACCAATGTAATTTCCAGTGAATTGCAAACTAAAGAAGTAATGGTAGTAACATATACCGACATTAAGCTAAAGTGGACTAAATAGAGATCAACACTGAGTCTTTATTCTCCCGGTTTATTAAACTCTTCCATTTTTTGTTTTAACCAGTCTTTTTGGCATGCTTCTTTGTCGATTTTCTGTGGTTTCTCAGCCATTTTTACCCTGTTGGCATTCGACCATAAGCCTGTGATAATTTTGGGCGCGGTATTTCTGTTGACCGTGATCTCAAAATGCAGGAAATGCATGGCATCTTAGAGGCACATTTCTTAAAATTTTCCCGGGGGAGCATTCCCTCGAACCCCCCTGGAGGCTCGAGTCTTAAGCGCTCGTGGAGGCGACTATGCTGCTCATAAAATCTCCCGGTTTTTAGTTGACAGGGTCGAAATCTATGTGCCACAGGCACCCCATGCTTTATAAGTCTAAAGCTGAGCCTCTCCACAACGACCAGCTTGGGTTCGGATGAAAGTGGTCGTTGTAGAGAGTTTAAAACAAGAGACAATGTAGCGACTGTTCGCCCCAAAAAAGGCAGCGGTTGTTGAGGGGTGGTCGTTGTAATAACATGCAAAAAGATAGTCTCTTCCATGCCTCTTCTTTCTTTCTTCCGTTGCCCTTTCTGCCAAAATTTTAGTTTTCATTTGTGTACCAGAAATCCATAAAAACAAGTTAATAAAATTTCTCAAAGTCATTAACAAGTCATAAAGAAAATACAAAGGGAATTAATGTTTAATGAGTGCTTGGAAATCATTTGAAAAACTGCGCATTTTTGCATCATTAATGAATGTTGCAAAACCGTTTCGAAAAGGGTTTTAGCTTTTTGTTTCTTTCCTGCCTTGAAAGACCTGTATTGATAGACCTGTCCCTAGCTACCACTTAGATAATATTTATCAACTGAGATGCAAAACGGTTAAGAACAGTTGTCCAACTATTTTGTTCCGAAAAAAAAGGGAAGATCATCCACAGACAATTAGTCGCCAATCATTGTTCCAGCGCCTTTTGTTGTCTTTCTTACCTGTTTCTTTGGTGAATAAAGTTCAAAATCAAACAACACAAACAGAAAATTATTCCACAGCTGCACAAAACCCAGAAAACGACTGTTACGCAAATGCTTTCCTGTGACACCTTTTGAATGATCGTCACACCGTCTGCTGGAACACGACCGCCTGAAATAAATAGAGCAAACAATGAGCTTACTAGCATGAAAACTGCATTGCAAAGGTCACACGAAGCCTGAATGTTTATAAAATAGAAAGGAAACAAGCTTTTCATGCAGATCCATGTGGCGGCATGATGATGCAAGAATCCACGAGGGTTTCAACAGATCGTGTGCACATGACGTCACTGCGGTCATATTGGTGTTCCAAAACAATAAAACGGCGGCCATGTTGAAAACTATCTTTTGTTCGTATAAATTAGCATAGCATAACCGTCAACCGTCAGAAAAGGTTAACTACTATCCCATTAAGACCTCATCTATCACCATTATAGCAGCTTCTTACCTTCCCACACAAAACTCTTGTTATAAAGGGTTAATGTTCGATCCCGGACATCAAAATTAGCTACAACGCGTTTGATCCCACCTAAGAAATTGAACAAGTAACAAAACATATTTATAATAGGGTTATTTGTTGCTTATTTAGCACAAAGTCATTGTTCGGTTGCAATTTATTAGTTCTGAAACTTCATGTTAACAATTAATTAATTTAAAAGATAAAGGAGTAACAGGGGGGGTCCAGGAACACTATTTTGGCGTGAACATTTTAAAAAAATTTCCACCAGCAATAAAAGTCTCTTTAAGAAAGTGTTCCTTTCTCTCTTTCATTCAATAATTAAGTGGACATCAGTCGCGTCATTCAGGCTAGTGAGGACGACGACTTTGTCGACGACGACCGGAAGTGAGATACCGTGCACTGGGCAAGCGCGGCCAGCAAATTTCGTCGTCGTGGTGTAGTCGACGACGTCAAACAAAGTAGAATCACGTCACGCTGCAATCCACAAGCTTCGGCAGGTATAAATCCCTGTTTTCAAGCGATTTTTCATAGGCTTTGTATTTTTTTTTATCCTCGTAACAAGCGATATTGATTGAAATTCGACTGATGAATTGTGTTTACTTCGAAGAATTACAACAGTGAGCTGTGGAAGCCGAGCGAGCGAACTCGTAAGTGATAAATTTAGTTGTACGTGTTTAGGAAAGGCAAATCCTATATCTTTAATGTAGAGGATATGAACTCTACGTGGAAAACAGGTATTGCATCGGAATGTCTCTTTTTCCAAATCTAAACTCTGATAGGCACTCGGACTCGGTCATTTCATTCAAGTTGAAAGTTGAATAATCTTCGTACGGAAAGCAGAGATTTTTCCATTCGAAAAGGTCAGACAACACTAAAAATTCTTTGTCGTCAACGTACGGCTTAAAAAATAAGATCTTGCATCGTTTTGAAAGAGGCCATTGCGAAAAAAATGTGTTGCGAACGAAACTCACGGATTTACATTTTTGTTTACATCAGTGTCGTCGTCGACCAACCGACCGACTGCATCTCAAGTTTCCTTTTTCCTGCCGAAACTGACGTTCTCGTTCCATTCCTTTCCCAGTCAACAGACGTCCTCGTCGTGAACTTCGTCGTGGTTCTTAAGTTCCCTAATAACACACGTATACATAATTTATCAATTATAGTAATGACGATTGATTATTATTAATAATAATAAACCAAAGGGTCGGTTACTCGTAACAGTACTTAAACTGGCAAACCTGAGGCCAGCGGTGCGCTTGTTTTACCCCCTCTATCGATGACTGCTCCGTGCTAGGTCGTGCTAAGACTATTTTTAAAATGCTACTTGAAGCTAAACGAACAGGATAGAAGTCGAAACAAGGATTTGAGGTCACGCCTGGGTATCGAGCTCAAAAACTCTCGCATACTCCCGACTTTTCTAATCCTTGCTCCTGTAATGATATTGCGCCTTTAAGCATATTGTTGATCAGAGGCGTTTTAACCTCTCTCTTGACCAAAGATCCGTTGTTTCAATTTTCACTTACTTTTGTTCTGAGTAAACTGGACAAGACTTTGTCTGTTTCCATCTTCGTCAAATGACACACGACCCTGCAAATAATTTATTTTTGCATCATTGAATGCTGCTCCCTGCGAACTTTACGAATAATAAGGAGAATAATGGTTCCACATACAAGTCAACATACCGACATGCCCCAGAAGTCTGTTCGAAACAGGATGTCTCTCATCATCTGAGCACCATCTGCATCGCCGTAATCCATACCTTCCAGCGTTTTGTTCTTTTCTCGCAGCAGTGGAATAGATTTGTTCAACATTAGGGCTATGCTCCAGGCAGCATCATAAGTGAAAGAAGCCCAAAGGTGGTAGCTAATGTTCAAACGCTGAAGACGCTCTTCATACTCTGAGTTTAGCTGTCTAGGAGTCTGAAATGTAATTCTAATATTTTTTTTCTTCATTCTTTTTAAGCCACAGATTGAAATCTACCCGATCTCTAGCTTCTGGCTCCAGTTGTCATTTTAAAAAGTTGGATAGCGCTACGTACCCACCTAATAAATCACTATCCAGTGAATACGTTTTAGGGCAACCAATTGCGATACTAGGTATTCGCTGAATATCTTATAATATAGCAGCTTCTAATCAATCGTGTTCTTGCGACGGCCCTCAATCCTTTCTACCTTCCCTCCTTCCGTCCTTATTATAAATGTGTTGGGTATGCTGTGGCTCAATTTTTTTCCTTGGATATGGTCAGGCTCAGTTTCAAACGAAGGAAAATACACTTCATTGCGAGGATACCCCATTGTATTTTAATTTTATGCATGCATGGTTCATTGTTTTCGGGTAAGGCAATGTATGGCAAAAAGTTTACAACAAAGAAAAATAATTTGAACCAAGGATAAAAGTGAACCACAACATTTCTACCTCGCAAACAAAACAGGCAGTAGCTTTAGTGCTGTAAGGATACACTTACGAGGCAAGAAGCTAATTATTAGCTGTTGAGCAAACTCCTTCGAGTGAATGAAAATGGTGGGAGAGAAGTGAATGAGTGTTCATTATTCAAAAAGCACTTACCTTACCAGATATTGTAGCTTCACGTGACATACTGAGCAAAATTGGACGAGTTTCAATCGCGTTTGTAGCGGCTTCTTTTAGCTGTTTCTCTTCACATTCCACATCTTTTATTGTCCACCAGTCATCTTGATACCATCCAACAATGATCCATACGTATCTGCTTCCATAAAGCTGCTCTCTATAAGCCTAGGAGAAAACCAACTTTTTAGGTGAGATATCCAACCAGGTCCCGGCAATACAACATAAATTTAAAATTATAGAAAAAAGATGGTGATTACAATTAACACAGTATTACAATATGTCCCCAATTCTGATTGGCTAAAAACAAACGCATAATTCACCATAACCAGTTACTGATGACCAGATTTGGAAGAAGTTTCTATTTAACGAGGAAATGACGTCAAAAATGCAGTCCGCTACAGGTTAAGGCACCGTTCACCGAGAAGACCTGGGAACGAGGTTGAGTTGTTTTGGTTGTGAAAAATAAACGGCGGACATTTCGCTCGTTTCCAGAGTAAGAACTACAGCTGTAACTCGGCGAAATAACAGCAAGAAGACAACTCGGAGGGTGACATCTGCTATTTGGAGAGTATTTGCGGAGCTGGACAAACCTAAAGGTGGATAACACCCTCCTCGATCTGCTTAATTCTTTATATCCTACGAAAGCCGAATTCATTAATTGCTAAATATTTCATCTGTCCTACGGTGAGACACTGCAATTGCTCAGAGGCTCTCGCGTCAAATTATAATAACAAATTAATTATAAATTAAAATGATTCACAGCAATTACTGCGTTTAAATGCTCGGTAATTTTAGAAGAAATTAGTTGTGCAAGGAAAAAAACACACCACGACATTAGCATAAGCTTCTTAAGAAGGGTTGTTCATAATGTACGTAGAAGGGGCTATGGTGATTTTAGTTTTTTCCCAAGCAATTTTTGGAAGCCCACCCCCTTATTATTTGGTAATACTTTTATTTGCCCACCCCCTCATTCCATAACCCACAACTTTAGGGAAATACCATGAAACTCCAAACCCACACAAAGTGCGCTAACATCATACATCATATACCGTAAAGTTTCAGAAACTACGGTTAAAATATTATTCATGTTGCAATGGAGTCTATTGAAGCCATTTTTAGCGGAGCACCATGGGTAAGAAAATTTGGTAATCTATGCATCCAAGAAATATTGGTTCTGAGAAAATCGTCCGTATGGAGTACTTACGTACGTCCACCATTCATGTAAGCCAGCATGAAATTTTGCATTTCAAGCACCCGCGCGTTTAACATCGGTAGTAAATCGCATAGTTTCCCGGACTTTTAGAGATGAAAACAACAACAACAAAGCCGATTCTTTCTTTCGACTTAATTTTAATGTCTACATTGACGTAGATAACAGAGAAAGAGCTAGAGCGAGAGATAAAAACACAAAGGAGACCAATTTCGTAGGGAAAAAAAAACATGGACATTTTATAGCGGAGGTAAGAAATAGGGGAAATGCTTGCGGCCATCCAGGTGAAAGTGAGCGCAACGAAAAAACAAGTGAACAGGAACACATAAGACGCGTACCTGGGAAGTTTCTGGAAGTTTCTCGTTGTAGTCGTGCAAAACAACGGCAACGAAATGAACAAAAATAGTGTGCTGCACGTGCAAAGTTGTTTGCTAATTAGACCTACTGATTTTTTTGGGCCGTTTTCGTTGCCGTCGCCGCTTAGCATTAAACTATTTTCTATTTTATTTGAGTAAACTATATATATTAGACTAACAAGAGCTTCGCTTTTAGCCCTGGGGACAATTTAATAAAACTTTTACAAGTGTAATTTACAAGTGTAGCTATTGTTTTCAGACTCCAAAGCAATAGCTACACTTGTAAATTACAATTGTAAAAGTTTTATTAATTTTCACCCCTGGCTTAATCTATATATCGTATGCTCTCATTGGTCAAAATTTGACAGGTGAGTTCATGCGGAAAATTTATGCAGCATCTGGAAACTTGTTTAATGATAGCTGAAGCTGACAGAGTTTGTGTCATGTGATGGTTTTTATTTTTGCCACTGGGTCTAGTACAAAATGAAACACAACTGCTCCCAAAATGTTGTTATTCATGGCTGGTTTGTTTATTGGGTTTTTGAAATGCGCCGCTTGTCGCAAATCCGATTTCGAAAAGCATCGTTTCGGACTTCTTTTCAAAAACAACCTTACCCATAATTTCACCAAGTCTCAAGCGATTCTTGTCTTATTTGATGGTTTTCAGGACCTGCACCGAATCGTCATCATTATTATTATTATTATTATTATTATTATTATCTCATGCGGCTTTATGCACTTTTGTAAGATTTGATCGATTTGATATATTAAAAAGTTTACACAACTTTAAAAAGCCTTTAGACATTTTCTGACCACAAATAGAAAGAAAACGTTTCAAACAATAGTTAGCCGGGTTTTAAGCGTACATCCTTAAAAACTCTCGTCTTCATGAATGAAAATTGCTGTCTCTGTACATGTTTCACCGAACTATTGTTCTTTTTATTGATTTTTAGTAGTCTCTTTCGCAATTTTAATCGATATGCCGTTTGCTTTTAGTCGTACGTGAACATCGCACGCAGGAGGATACTCAAAATCCCGCGCGTATCAAACGCTTTTAAAGATTACACTTAAGCTTAACAAAGCCATAAATAAGAAATAAACATAATAAATTATTTATTATGTTGAAGCGTAACTCTAATAATGTTCAATCATTCACACACTCAACAGCTCGCACTGCAAATTTGGCGCCTATAAAAAGTGAGAACTGGCTGGCTGTATAGTTGATTTTGGATATTTTCAACGCATGTTTTACGTTATCGCGAAAAGCGCATTATTACCCTGCATACCACATAGGCCCAGATTGTTCTGTCTGAGAGCAGTCTTCATGAAAACTTTTCACAATGTAGTCAATTCTATAATTTGTTGTGCAAAGGAAGCGCGTGCTTCGACCGTCCTGAATACTGTATGAGTGTAATTTGTCGCAGAAGTGTGGGTTTTTATGGTACTGTGTATCTTAGGTGTAATGTATAAAAAGTGTAAAAGGCTGGTTTACTCGCCACCAGACTTGTCGGCAAGATTTTGTGAAGTAACTTGTCGAACACAAAAATCCGGCCTGATTTTTTATTTTGGCCTCCCTTTTAGACAAAAGGAATGCAACCTAGAACGTGTAAATTGGCTGCCACTGAGGACTATCATGTCTTATAATCGGCCTTTATAGCATAAAATTACATTTCGGGGCTCTCCAATTAACCTCATATAAAATAAAGGTGGTTGTAGGAGGGCGACTGGATTATTTTGTGTAGGAAGAATTTGTTTTCCAGGCCTAATCTACTGCCATCGAAGATGATTGCTATTTTTTGGGTGTGCATTAAGATAGGTCATAACCAGAGTTTTATACCATCAACTGAAGTGATACAACTCACTTTGACTCTGAAGATACTGGCGCACAGGTTGTTGAAATGTCAGTCACTGTCAATAACAGTGCTGTTCGGGACTACGATCACCCGGACGATCATGAAATGACTCCTGGGTTCGAAATTAACTTTCACAAAACGAGAAATGTTTCACTTACAGTGCACATGGCTTTTCTGTACATGCCGTCATACATCAAACCAATAATTATCCTGGCATCTCTTTTCTTAAAGATACAAATCTATAATTAGCACAACTTAGCAACAACAATGAAGAAAAATAAATTAGTTATACAGTGGTTTCATGTGACATACAATTAATATCTGTCGAGTCACTTGTAATTTTCTTAATTACGTATACGGAAAATATGCAAGTGAAAGGGAGCCAATTTTTTGGAGCGCTCAGAGTACTAAAGAAGAACTCCCACCATAGTTTAAACATGCAGAAGGCTAGCTGAGATTCATTGATGTCATGCATTTTACCTTCAGAAGATATTTAACCGACGAAGATGGATCGTTTTGGAAGCTTTCTGTTGCAATTACAGTGATGTTCGATTCCATCAGCATCGGGATGAGGTCATCTACCGTCTGTGCACAACAAAAGAAGGCGAGTTGTTAAAAACATGTATAAAATGTCATCACTAATAGCACAACCCTCCAAAGTGACCTTTAGGGATCGAAATAGGAATTATTGTGACTTTGCCCGCCTGGTAAATTCAGGAATCAAGAACATTTTTCTTCAATAATCATGACTTTGAATTTTTCGATTCTTTCTTGTTGCTCAACTCTAGCTCCACTTGTGCTTAAAGAAGATTTTAGGAAGATTTTTTAACCATTTAAAAATGGTTAGATCTTTCCTTAGCTTTCCTCCTGAATGATCGAATTGAAGTGCACAGGCAGAGAAAGGCACTTCTACCATTACTTGTAGATGGAATCAGTGTTTTGAAGTTTTGGGAATTTTTTTTTTTGCGATTATCGATTATTCTGCGATTACACTTCACTTGACAAAATGACGCAACTCACTATTCCAGTCAAACAAAAACTAAGCAAAGCAGCCAAACTTTTCACATCCTTCATTCCAAGTAACTAATGAAAAAGACTTCCTTTTTTAATTACCAACTCGAAAATGTCTGCTTGCTGTACAATGAGAGCTACCCTTTTCCATTCAAAGTGCTTGAGTAACGCCACTCTAGCTGGATTTTCTATTATTTCTGAAGTACTTGTTCTGAAATAAAGGGGATACTTCTCTTTATTTGAAAACGATGGTGAAGAAGTGCTGTACCCAATCTGAAAACAAAGAGAAGCGTGATAACATCTCATGCTTTAAAGAAAGTATCTGGCAGAGAGAGTCTAAATCAAGCAAATTGTCCCCTTGACACTTTCAACTTCCTTTCCCCTGGACTAGTTCGTATTAAATTATCACTGACATGCCTGTCTTCTGATATCGGGGAAAAAATTTGGATTTTTACCCTTGACAGAAAAAAAAACTGCGTGCTGCCTCCGGCTGATGCTCGCTCTCCGGTAAAAAGTAAAATGCGAAAAAACAAATGGATTCCTCTTTGTTGTGTTGTGGTTGTTTTCTTTTTGTTTTCTTTTTTCTACAACTCACTTGTTTCATTGTTTTTATTGTTTGTTTTATTTGCTTTTTGTTTTTCATTTGTTTGCTTATTATTTTGTTTGATTTGTTACGAACACTTACTTGCACTGCTTGCCAGTAAGGCGCGGCCTCAGCAATAGGCGTAGTTGCTATTGAGCATCCAGGTCCCAAGAAAACAATCTTGTGCGGTGGTGTGTTGATCAAGTCTAACATAGCTCGGATGGCCACTCCACTTTCGCACTAAAAAATAAAGGTAGAAGATACAAATTTTGCCCATGTTCAAAAAGACAGTGTCACCAAGATTTACTACTAACTTCAAAATCCAAAAGAAGTGTTTTTACCCAATGCCTTAAGTTGCTGTGCATTTGTATATAATTTTAAAAGGCGTCTTTCAGTAAGGAAACAGCTGTCTATAGTTACAATCTCGCTCTGTTTTGGGTTCTTTCGGTGTCGTGTTGATGTCTTGCAAAGTTAATTTTCACGTAGTACGATCTGCATTGCAGTGTTCTGCTTGTAGAATTTAATGTTTCACTAAGGATACCCCTTTAAAACAGCCCTCGTCCATCAATAAAGTGGAGAACGTATTCATTTTCTCTGAAAACTGCAAAAACGTAACTAACCGGGGGTGTCCTGGGGTGCCCATGACTCCCCCTTGTGAGAGGTATCCCTCTCCCTTTTTCGCAAAAACTTGGGTTAGAAAATTAATTATCCAAAGCTTAAGCTAAAACCCTATAAGTCGCCTTCTTTGAATAACTATATCTCGAACTTCTTACATCCAAATTTTCCACAGATTCTTCGCGTTGACAATATTTCCATATCAAAGGCGTTTTTGGGATGGGTCAAAACTTGGTTAATATAGACAAAATATTCGATCCTTCGACGCGTGACTCATATATGCAGCTACTTTGTAGGCGTGTCCCTCCCCGAGCAGTGAGCGTGGGAATAGAGACTTTAAGATGCCACTGCGGCGACGACAACGAGAACGTCAAAAAAGCAATTTGTTGAATAAGGCAGTGTTCACACTTGGTGCCCGGGCACGGTGACCGAGAACGGTACTCGCTGGACACTAATGCGAACACACCCTTTTTTTAAGTAGCCACGCTAGAATTCGGGTACGGTGCCGGTAAGGTCTCGACCTTGTACTCGGGCACAAAAGTAAGCACCGGGTCCCTGTGTGAACACAATTTTTGCAAGTTCCGGGCAGTCCACTGCTTTGTTCTCGCTGCAAAGCTCATGTTTCAAAATGGCGTCTGACAGGGCGAAATGGAGTAACTATGTACACAGTCTCATATCTGATACTCAAACACCATTTTGTGTCGGTACCCAGACACTGGTTCCCTAGCACCAAGTGTGGATAGCCCCTAAGTTAAACAACAACTCTGCAAGTGCATCACGCTTTTCTGTACATTTCCTTGCCGTCACAGCACGATGATGATAGGAAATATTTTGAGGGCCAAAATATGGAATTGCATACCTCCGAGTATTAGAAATCTCCCAAAACAAAGCTTTAAAAAGGAAATACATGACTGCTTACTTCAAACAATTTCACAAACAAATGAATATCCTGATCTACCTACCTTATTACGACAAATGCAACATATTCAAAATCGTCCGTAATTCATCCACTTGTTATCTTTGCAATCATCTTAATAGTGTACTTGTAAGCCTCTGACATATTATATTCTGTATTCCAGTTAATCTCAGCTTTGTTTTTAACGTAATCTTTTCTCTGTTCCTTACCTTTTGTCTAACTTAATATATTTATATATTATTAATAAGCTTAAAAAACTTTTGTTGACCTAATTTAACATCATACCATCTGGAGTGTGTATTCTGTTTTATATAGACACTGCCCACCTAGACTAGCCTTTGCTATTTGTGCCCAGTGAGAGAATAAAATTGTAAATATTTGAATAAACCAATAAATGAAATGAAATGAAAATGCCTAATTTCAGGTTTTATGGAGGACGTAAACAAGGGACGGCTGAACTTTCTTTCTCTTTCTGAACTTGAATATGGTTCTTCGGCATTCAGCTCAAAAAGAGTTCGCTTGCATTTAACAAAGTTAATAAGTTGGACTTATCGCGATAGACTGATTGAAAGAACGCAAATTCACTTTTTAAGCGACGTTTTCGTGGCCGTTGCTGTCGTGACAACTTAAATTCCCTAATGGACGAATGCCATTTTTGTTAAAACCCAACCTGGATTTTGGCATGACAATCTGGTAAGTACCCTGGGAGTGACGAAGTGTAACCAGTCTTTTGAAAAACCCTAGCTGTGTTCCTCAAGTGCATAACCTGGACTAAAGCATTAAACTTTTCCCTTTCGATTTTATAAGGCATTTTTATTACCTTAGAATCACGCCACACAAATTTGAGTTTGTAGTCTGTCAGAACATTTGGATCACTGTTCACGTGATCGAGCGCCATTTCAAAAGCAGGGATAGCAGCAGCTGTACTCCAGCCACCATTGGTTATGTTGACTCCAAATAATCCACCAATTACCAGGTCAATTCTTGACGAGGAGTTGTCCGTTATAGTCATATACGTCGACCAAAGAAAGTAGATAACAAAAGTGATGTACCTCGCCATATTTGCCTGTGTTGAATATTTGATTTTTAGTAATTTTACTCTTATAATACGTCAACTTTAAATCCAGAGTTCAGTTTTTTAAATGGTATCCTAATTACTTTCAGAATTGACCAAGAAAATATACCAAAAACCCAAGAAATACCCTATGGTTTTTCTTTCGTGCTAATAAATGATACGTTGCGGTTGGTTTCTACATTTCCATCGGTGATCGCTGAGTTTGATACACCCTGATCATGCGATGACCTGGGATTCCGAAAATATACAGAACAACCTTTTAAGTCTAGAAAAATGAAGCCACGGGAATCGAAAAAGAATTAAGGAAAGATGTGTGTGAAAATCCAATTAAGGCAAGGGTTTTAAACTCTCATTAGTTGTGATAACAAAGTGAGTAGATGCTTTACCCACCTTATTAAGACGTCGAGAACTTCCAAGCTACATGATATGAATTGTTAACACAGGGACCACTTACCTTTTGTTTTAAAACGTCTGGTTGCAGCTGCTTTCAGAAAAAATAAACCATTGTTAAAAGCTTGTCATTTTACATTTTATTTGTCTCATTATAAGTATACTTTAAGTCAATTGTCTGGTTCCTGATGACATCCTGAAACCAAGCTATTAACTAAAATTGTTGGATGTATATGCGTTTCAAATAATCTGAACTTTAGAGGGAAGGATGTCTTTTTTCTGCAACACGAAGGATGTATTTGACGTAGTATGTTTTGATTTTTTATTTTAGCAAAATAAGGAACTAAAAATGTAAATACTTTATTTATTCAAGATTGCATGAAATTGCGCCTATGACATTGCGTCTAAATTTCCCACCCTGGAAATTGAAATTGAAAATTCTAGAATTCTTAATCACACCTTGCGTAATTACATGTAGCTCGGTGGACATTTAAAAAGTACATAAAAATATATCCAAACGTCTTTTAGGAATTGCGCAGCTTGGATGAATGTCTCTACCGTATGCAACTTTTAGAAGCATTTGGCGGACAAAAACTCACAATTGTGGAGCGCCTAATTTATTGGATAACAGGTTCTTTAAAAACCTGGGGGCTAACTTTCTGGAATTGGCGACCAACTTGAATATAAAGAAATAACCACTGGAGATTCACAGTTTGAAACAACTTGATCGGATGTTGGCTTTGGAGTTGCTAAAATATGGAGATAAAAAGATAATCTTGTAGCGGATGGAATCAAAGGGTGTTGTCGAAAGAGGATTTTTGAAAACCTCAAGATTGCTCAGGAGGGCTCCTTTTCTACATTATTTTATCATCAACATTTATCTTAAAAGTAATTAATGGCACGAAGAGAACATATCAAACTGAAATCAATTATCCATGAGTGTCTGAAAATTTCCTTACAACTCTATCTTTTATTATTTTATTTACTCTGCCAAAAAAACAAGAATTATGACGAAAGTCACAAAAATTAACATCATTTTAGATTTGTTATATTTCACAAGTACGAGAACCGAGTAGAATTTAATTGGTTCACCTTCAGTTTACCATCGCATTTGTACTCTCGTATTAAGAACAGATATATTTTAACTACTATATTTAGGCCCCGTCGACTTGTATCCTATTGAAAAGGTCAACGAAAATTAGAAACGATATCTAGAGAGGAAATTCTTGCCAGTCATATGAAAAGTGATATTAGGGACCTTAAGCAAGGACGACGACGACGGCAGTGAAAACGTCGGTAAAAAAATGAATTTCCGTTCTTTCAAACTTAATCGCGTCTGTTTGGATCCGCTCGATATGTCAAATGCAGGCGATTTTTCCTGGAGTTGAATTCTTAGGGATTTTTATTCAGGCTCAAAAAGATGAAGGGAAATTCGTCGTCGTATGTCCACACCCTCGATAAAGCGTCAAATTAAGAGGTTTCACGTCGTAGTCGTGCAGTGGACGTCAAAGAAATGTACTAAAAAGCGTGATGCACGTGCAAAGCTGTTGTTTTGATCATTAAACCTGTTGTTTTTGAAGTCGTCGTTGTGGTCGTCGTCGTAGTTGCTTAAGCTCCCTATTTTTAATAACGAATACATGTCATTATCTAACCTCGTGCGCAATAAGGATATTTCGCATTTTTTGTTCTTTTAAAAAAAAAAACAAATAACTGATGAGAAATTGTCTTTTCAAAATAAACAAGGACAGTTACGGACAGGACCTTGGCGGGAGACTTTTAATCAAAAAGCAGGTGAATTTAGCAGAATCGCTCGCATAATATTCATCCCTGGGTATTGTTATTCATGACATTATAATAAAGTATGGGAGTCAATCTGACCTGGGACAAGCCCAAGACAGACTGAATTGAATACATGAATAGGTAATCTGGAACCCGACTTACTCGCTGGGGAGGGTGGGTGGGTCGCCAATCGCCTTTGTGTCGGACAAAGTTAAGTAAACGGGACAATGCATGCCAGTGTTTTCTATTATAAAATTATACTCATTTGCATATCATGATTAATCCCCAGGGATGATATTTACAATTCAGATGGCGTGAATACTCGCCAGATAATGTAAATCCTATTTTGTGATTTGTTCGTTTGATTCAGCTCTCTTTGTTGTCGCAAAAAAAAGCCATATGATATAGTTTCAAACAAATATTTGTTGGTCGAGCTTGTTCGGTCAAGAAATGGTCCTTTTGTGTTCTCCTGCTTCCGTCAACACGCAAACAATAAAAATCATTGTAAACGTTCTCTACTCCGTCAAGGCATAAATATTACGTCATGTTAGTGCATACAGCTATAAACGAATTTGTTTTGTATGCATTTTCAATTCAAAGTGTAAACGGATTCGTATGTACTTGCCAGCAAATGACGATGAGCATTCTGAACACAAAGCATTTTAATTAGCATTAGACCTTTCCCCCTTTTTAGTGTGGTTGGTTTGTTTACCCATTTCAACCATGTGAATACGGGACTCGATGGACACTAATGTGAACACACCCCTTTCTTTTATAAGTACGAATAATTCACGACATTAAAACTTGGGTCAGTTGAAGTTCGTTACATGTTGTGCTCGAGGTCCTTTACCCTCTCCCTTTTGAATGCTGGCCTCGAAATTGGACAATTCCACCGGGAAAAAAAAAACATTACTAAACAACAACATTGGAAGAGACAGGAAAGTACCAGAGTAGTGTGACCCAAGTTGGATGTCATTGCTTGAAGGCCATAATTTGGGCACGATGCCAGTCCCGGAATCAAAGGTCGAGACCTCGTACTCGCATATTAAGGTAAGCACAGGGTCTCCACGTGTAAATTTCGGTAAGTGCCTAGATAATTCAGTTCTTTGCATACCCATAACTCCCTTCTACACCCGTTTCAAAATGGCGTCTGACAAAGCGAAATAGAGCAAATATGTACACAGTGACATATTGGATATCCAAGGTGTAAATATAGTACCATTTGTGTTCAGGCACAAAATGTGAACATAACCCTTGGCAGTGTTCACACTTGGTGCCCTGGGACGGTACCTGAGTATGGTACTAGCTGAGCACTTTGAACACACAAAGTACCCAAAAGAACCCACACTAGAATTGGGCACGATACCAGTGCCCGAGTACAAGGTGGACCTTTCATTGGCCAGAATAGGTAAGGGGAAGGAACTGATAATGTCCTGCTTGCAGTCGTTAATGTACTGAGTTGAGAGAACTTGTTACCAGCAGCACCTCGGTATATCCTTGATGTACAAAATGATAAATGTATTCAGCAGCATTTCACGTGTGCGAGTGGTATTTAGAGTCATGTGGCCTAAAGGATACCATGTTTATTCAGTAAGATTATCAGCCATCCCATCTCATTATAAGTGATACAGTTCTGAAAGAAGCGGTATTTCATCAATTTGTTTGAAACTTCTTATTTTACAAATTTCGAACATTTTTGCTACTCTTGTCAGTGGCGGATCCAGGGGGGCCTGGGGGCCCTGCCCCCCACCCCCCTTATTTTTCGACCCAAATGAGGCCCGAAAGGCCAAAAACATTTTTCGGGAGACCGGGCCTCCCCTTATCTCAGGGTCTGTCTGACCCCCTCCCCCTCCCCCTTATCTGAAGGTCTGGATCCGCCACTGTTTGTCTTTGACTGCTGAGTTTACCACTTTTTCCAGGGACAGTCTCGGTCTTTTTTATAGTAATGCTTGATTCTTATTTAGTGGCTGTGTTTCCATCTGCGGTAGATTGAGCTCTCCTAACTCAACCCTAGCTTGTCTGGACTTGGTCTAGGGAAATCGTTGAGTTCTTGCTTCTATAACTTTCTATTTTCATGCTGGAATTATTGCACTTTGCTCCTGCGGTTTCAAATTGACTTCGGCTTGGCTCCTGCATACAATCTACCTTGTTGTTTCTATGAAGATGGAGGATCTGCGAAATAACGCAAGTACGTAAAATTAGTCAAATTATAATGAAGCGTGCATAGCGGTGCCCCATAGCTATAGAAAATCGGAGCTAATTAGCTAAAATATTAAGAACAAAAAACGTCTATTAACCAGAAGAAGGCTGGAATGACCGGCCGAAATATTCTTCTTAAAAAGCAGTACATGTTGTTATCAGCATTGGAGGACTTCTCGTTTTTAAAGCTATCGATGCCTGAAAATTTAGTAATGACTTCAGCGTGCGCCCGCCCATCCGCCCGTACAGACTCTTGCAGTAGGGGTAAAAAACTAAGTAGGGAATGGAATAGAGTCCTAGACATGTACGTTGCCTTTCATTTTGGTGCAAAATTAACCCATTTAGGGGGAACCAATGGAGTTGCTCGAGTGATTAACTAGATTGAAGTTTATTGTGTTCAAATTACGGCAACATTTTCGGAAATAAATTTCTAAGGCTATGCTTTTTGCTGGGTTACGCTTTTGGTCACACTCCAGAACAACCTAATCTTCTCCCCTCCTACATGGCTAAAATTTTGACAGGTGAATTCATGCATGAAAACTTCATCTAAATTGTTATTTGGTTATCTGTCGAGGAAAATGTCGCAAAGGCTTAATTTACTATTTGGGTCAGGAGCCCATGATGTTTGGGTATAGCATTGTGAACTGGACGTATCCAAAGAGTTTCGTAAATGACAACCAGCTTAAAATTTCTTGGGCTATTAGCTTCTAAAAGGGGTGTGGTGGGCTGTGAGTGGTAGGTAAGAATTCTTTCCAAGACTGTCCCCGTGACCGAATTTAATTTATAATTTTTCTCTTTTTATTTTGAAAGTAGTTACGTATCATGAAATTTCTGGATTTCTTTGCATAGGTTGATGTTTATTCGTTTTAATGTTTTGGTTTTAATTAATTACATTTAAAAGTATATAAATGGACGCTTCGCTTTTAGCCTTGGCTAAATCTATTTAGTATATACATACTCAGTGATCTTGGTGATTTAAGCAATTTGATTGGTTCGCTATCACGGACTATTCAACAATATTCACCTCCTAGCGAGTGGATAATGCGTGAGCTCGGTGTTTTGCCCATATTTTTAGAGAATGATCTTTTAAAAGTCGAAAAAATCCTAGGGTTGACATTTTTAAGGCAAGAAAAGACTTCGAAGAATTCAAAACGGCTTTTTCCATTTACTGTAGCTGAGTGTTTGCTCGATGGGTTGTTTACAACTCCCGTTTACTGTTTACTGCCGTTTCGTGAACTCACCGTTTCTTAGCAAGAATCATTTGGCCCAAAAATCGAAGTTCATTTATGACAAATAAATTTGAAAGCAAACGTTTGCAGAAATTCTACGCTTGAAGTAAATAGGAAAAAGAATGCTACAGGAAGACGACGTCTTACCTAGAGCATCCGAGCCGCCATTTTTGTCAGCACTTCATGCGAAGAACGACACAACAAACCTATTTGGCCATAAACTTGGCGAGTCAACAGAAAACAACAAACCTCTACTTTTCTTCTCAGGTAAGGAAACAATTCAAACTATTAACAATTCCATTTAAGGTAATTCCCTTGTTTTGCACTGCGCACCCTCTACTGCGTATAATACATTCAAGAAGGCGGCGGTTCTTCCCACTAGCGCGAAAAGAACAAACAAGGGCCGCTTTTGCAGAGCTAAAGCTTTTATTCGCAATAATGATGCCGTAGATCGGCTTACAGCTTCCTGGTTTGCTATCGAAAAACAAGAAAATGAAAGAAATTATGCGTGATCCCAAGTCTGCAGTGGTTTTTCACTTCGCGGCCATCGAGTTGTGGAATTATTAAAATGACCTGGCTGAGGCTTTGGATTATGTGGGCTGTGAAGCCTGTGGGACAGCTCTACGGCTCTCCAACTGCATTAACGAGCTAGTAACTGGCCTGGGATCGCTATTGTACATATGTTGTTGAAACTCCGAGAGTGGAGAGACGAACGATATTTCTGGAACAAATAAGAACCACGCGAGGGAGACCAGTCTTTGATGTAAACACGAAGTTTGCTGCTGAATTCACACTTTGCTGTGTATAGAAACCAAACAAGCGAACATGTGAAGACTAGGAATCAATAGTCTTTCTTCAATTTTTTGTCAAGCATTATTGTGCAAAAGCAAAAAAAACGAACCCTAGCTCACTGGAATTAAACAGAACGCCGGTGCTACATACTCCAAAATAAAGATTCATAACTTCAAAATCTCATCAAATCTTAACTTACCTCATTCCTTGGTATTTAATGTACTCTTTTCAAGTTTAAATTTCTCTGTTGGCGATATCAAACACATAAAAACAACCGAAAACAAGCTTGATCTCGAGTGCATACTTCGAACACGATGGGCATTATTTTGTATCTCGCCCCAGTCCCCGCCGCGCAAATTATCCAACCTGACTGCGATCTCAAAACCATGTCCACCTTTCACAGCAGTTTGTAAGGAAACAAGCACGGTGACCCCCAATTTTTTTCCAAGGCATCTGTTAAGAACAGTCTAATAAAGAACATTTTTAAAGAAGAAAAAAAGTTTGATAGTAGAACATGCTTTTTGGGGGGGAAATAGTTTCTTATTTGGGTCAAGGCGAGGACTTCAAGCTAACCACGGAACTGTCCGAAAAAGTGCAATATCCCCACAACCAGGCAATCAAGAACTAATTAAATGAAGCAATAATGCTTATTTGAGAAAAAGAAGCTTTATGTTCAAGATAAAATTTTGTGTTTAAAGTAACAAAGACCTAATTCTGTAAGAAGGGGATTCGAATTTTTAACGCGCACCAGTAAAAATACTCCAGTTTAAGAGCCTGCTGACAAGTAAACAAGCTCGGTGACCCCATCTTTTTATTGCATTTTTTTAATGTTCATATCATGAATGTTGATTATGCCAAGTTTCAAAAAAAGTTTGATAGTAAAACAATTTCAAGGGAATTACCTTAAGCCATTACCCTGTTGTGATAAACCTGTCAATTGCCATGTTTAAAAATTCTGCAAAGGTCTGTTTTTAAACTTACGCGTGATTTGATCCGTCAATCAATTCGTACTTTTTAATGATTTCCTCTCTGATTTTGCTGAGATCACTTCGTGTGTATAAATTAAAACAAGTATTCTTTTCAATCTTGGTGAATAGCCTTAGGAATATTTACCTTGCCGCTTTCGCGGCTCGGTAAATATAATCAGCCACTATTCACCACTATTCATTGCAAAGAATAATTGTTAAATATTATTTACTTCTTAGTGACGGCTTGTAAAATAATACAGAGGCAGCGTGGCCGAATAAGCAGGTCGGAATTTCAATCTGCTAGGAGGTGTCAAGTTCGAGTCCCACTCTCACTGTCTCTAAATTTTACTAACTAACAATCTACTGTCATTCCTTCGTCAAAGGAGAGGGGGCGGCGTAATTACTTTCCTCCCCTTAACAGGGGAAGGCTTATTAGAGAGAGGACTGAGAGGCGGGGGGGGGCTTAGATTTACGCTAAATCATTTTCTAGACCAGGCGCTAAAATATAGAATAGTATCCCCCGAGAACTAGAAAGACCACCTAAATATAGATTTCGATTGAGAAAAAGTGAAACAGAAACACATCTAAAAGTTCTAAAGCAATTATGTTGAAATACCAGCCCTAATTTCTGAATTTGATCCAAAACGCCCTTTGTAGGTAGTTGCATAAAGTTCTTCTTTCGATGAAATGAGAAAATCCGGTTATTGCAAAAAGGTTACACGAGAATGTATGATGAGTATGATGAATCACAACAGTAGAGCGATTTTCGTATGACCTTGAAATGAAAGCGCGCGAACAAAACAAAAACAACAAACGAACGGAAATAGAGCGATTTGATTGGTTTATCGAACGGACAGACAAACGCGCCTGGCTTTTCATTGGTTAAGCGAATGCTCAGGTGAAAAAACTTCATGCCCGAGAACTTTCTAGAAATCAACCGATACTTCGCTTTGACGTCATACTACAACACGATTGGCCAATCGAACAATGCCTTCTCCATATTAGGGTTTCTTTGGCGGGAAAACGAAGAGGCCATGCTTTGATCTTTTCATCCATTGGCTGATGAAACAAAGAACCAAAACTTACCGAAACCTTTTTTCAAGGTCATACGAAAATCGCTCTTAGACTAATAATTTTCATAAAAAAAAAAGTATCTCACCTTTGGGACAAACAAGAAACAAATTGTAGAAGTTGCTCCCACCAAGACAATTGATCTAATGACTAGAATCTGAAGAGGAGGGTATGTAACTACAAATTCAACCACAAGAGCCAAGCAAGAGAACATGAACACGTTATACACAGCCAAACCAATGTTTTTGGAATCATTAAGCGCGGTATAATGGACGTTTCTTGTTTCCCAGGCCAGAAATACTCCAAATATTAACAGAATTCCTTTCAAAGAGCAGATCGACATCACCCATGTCATGTGATATCGAGAAGTACATCGATAAATCTGCAACTGCTCTTCGACGTCATCGCCGTCGACATAAACCTGTTAAAAATATCATTAAAACGAGTAGAATGACATTCTTGATCAAAAAAGGGTTATAAAAGTTGATGGAGATCCTTTTTGCTTACTTCTTTGTCAATCTGCTGAAGCTTGATACTGAATGGATCAATAGCAGCCCAAACCGACAGAATTATAACATCTATAATGCATCCAGCACACAGTCTGAGCAGAAGGCTCACGTTACTCAACTTGCCGATCTGAAAAACGATTTAAAAACATTATTCTAATCATGATAGTATGTAGGATAACGATTATGTTAAATGTGACTGAATGACGGCTACGTCTGATTTAGCTACCGTTTATAACAGTATAAGTCGGTAAAGGGTTTTGTGATCAAGTTTACTTAGCAGCAACGGCATTGACAACTTGGTATTTCCTCGTTGTTTGTCGTTGCTCACTGATCGTTTACAGCATGAAGATTTCACGTTCATGAAAAAAATTGGAGAGGAATTTATGGTACATTAGCGATCGTATGAGTATCTCTGCCGTAACGTGATGCTCATCCAATCCAATGACGTTATTTTTAATGAAAACCACAGCGATAACTATTACTACAAAGATCAATCATGACGGTGTAATTCATATGTCCTTAGCAGTGACGGATTCGGATCATTAAGTTAGTGAGCGTCCTGGCCTCGAAAATGAAAAAAATCTTCCTTGGTTCTGCGGGCCTCACAAAATTGACCAAATAAATATGGAGGGAGGAGCTCCTCGGACCTCAACCTGAGATCCGTCGTCACTGCTTAGTACAAACTTTTAGAACAAATAACGTTGAGACATCTTGTGTTTCGAACCTCTCTTTTCATTTGGTTGTTGGTGAAAATCTTGTAAACCCTCCAGGTTTTAACAAAAATGCCACCAAAAGCTAGAGTGAAACCAGTTGAAAGCAACCAGGCACTTATCTAAGGATATTAAAATAGGAACAGTAAACATCATTTACATGTATATGTGCAAAAAGTCATCTAACCAACCGTTAAAAGTACAAGTAAAACAGAAGATGATGAAAATCTCAAGCTAAGCCCAAAACACAATCTTTTATTGAGAAAGGACATCACCCCATTCTTCTAGTATCAAAAAGGGTTTTAGTGACCCTAAAGAATCAAACCGCTTTTGACATGAGTGGTATACAAAAAAGGTACCTTACATAACATAGGGAAGAATCTTGCGTTGCTAACGACGAATTACTGTACGCTGAAATAAGCACTTCCACATAACACAGCAGGCACCCAACTACAGTTAAATTGTTGAACTTTGGAGACGACATCCTTATGTACCTATAGAGAACAAAAATAAAAAAATTACAGTTTACCAAGTAACCTTGGCAATAGCAAAATTAGTCCATCGTGGATGTCTTTCACCAAACCAAACAGAGAGACCGTTAAGTATTCATTCATTCATTTATAGTTTATTTGGTAAAGTGAGTTAAGTTAAAAGGCAGCTTATGGACCTGCTGATAAACTATCTATTGATGATTTTAGAAAAATGAAAAATATGCAGAAAATAGGTATATAAAAAGAATAAATATACAGCAGTCAGATAGAAGAATAAAAGTTAAGAAGAATTAAAACACTTTGTTGAAATTTATATTGTCAAACAAGGGTCTACTTTTCTTAAGAAGCTTTTTAAAAAATGTTTAGACTTGGTGCTCTTTTAAAATTTTCTGGAATGGAGTTCCAGAACAAAGCTCCCCTATATCTTAATGAATTCCTGCCCACCTCTAGGTAAAAGCGGGGAACCTCAAACTTAATGATATTGCGTAGATCGTATTAACAGCAGTTGCTACTACTAAAAAGCCTAATTATGTTATCCGGTTGCTCAGATTTTTAAACTTGATACATAAAAGTCAGTAACTTTCTCTTGTACATGGAATTAATCGGTTCCCATCCAGCTATTATTAATTATAAAGCTTCTTGGTTGCTAACATCAGATAGCCTATAGATAATCTTGGCTGCCCCGGCGTGGATATGCTTCACTTCGTGCAATAATATAGGTGAGCAGAGGGGAGTAAACGGAGGGGAGGGGTCCTACGCACGTATCACGGACATTAAAAAGTAGGAATAACACATCACGGGGATTAAAATTCCGTGTTCACATTTCACGGAAATTTCCGAAGTAAAACGGAACACTGCATCGCTGGACCTGTTCAGAATGCCGCTGTCTGCAGAGTTAATGATGACTTACCACTTAATTGACGATTAATATACTCCCTTCTGCGGCCTGTTCTAACCGACAGAGTTTTATTTCAATCGATGATCCTAGACTACAGGCGGCCCAAGCTTTATCCCTGAGTTTCCACTGTAGGAGAAAGGACTTAGAGTGGAAACTCGGGGTTAAAGGGAATCGCTTAAATCGCAATGGATCGGGAAAATAACCACACAGCAAGCAAAAACAAGCAAAGTAAATAAGATAACCTGTATTTAATTGAACATTCTAGCGAGTATTTAGCTACTTGAATCTTTTACCTGAATTCCCATACAAATCCTTTATATTCACGGCCATTTTAAATTGCGCAATATGAAATGATTAAACTCACACACTGAGCTTGGGCCGCCTGTGATCTTACTCAATGATGTGGCGCTTAAAAGCTCCAAGGGATGAATGTTTACTGTTTATGGGTATTCGAATCTACAAAGTATATTATTCCTTCCAATTTAAAAACTTGCCCCTCTAATTTAAAAGCTGTCAACCATTGCAACCGAGATCCCAACGCAAACCCCACGTGTGTTAGCTCCACGAAAATAGGAGTTGAATTATGACTGGTTGAAAAATACTCACTCATCAGTTCACGGAAATTGTTTCCTAGCTCGCGATCTCGGTGGGTGAAACAGGAGCCTTAAGAGTTGTCTGCTCTCGCAGGCTAGGTCATAGACTAAGACGACATTTATAGCTGTGGTCGGATCCAGGGAGGGCCCCGGGGGGCCCGCCTCCCCTTTAGTTTTAGACGAAACTGAGGCCCGTGGGGCCGACAAAAATTTTTTTGGAGATCGGCCCCCCTTATCTGACGGTCTGGATCCGCCACTGGTAAGGGCCGGTTATTTAAAACGAAACCCAACTTAGGCGGCGGCTTAAGAAATCATTGGGCCTCCAGATCTCTTTCTAAGTGGGTTATTTTAAGAAAATGAACGTTTCTCCAGTCTAATCTTTTGCTGCCATGAAGCATTTCACGATAACCCCGTGTTTAGATAGTAACGCTGAAAAATTGAAAATGGCTTAGAACATGGTTTTCTTCAACACTGGCTAAACTCCGTTTAATTAACTGGCCTTTAAGTCTTTGAAGATTTGTTAAAAAAAGTTCATTTGAGGTTTACTGGCTTCACTGTAAAATGTGTCTTCAGTTGAGGCTCTATTTTTACGACAAAAATTAGATGAAAATCACGAATATGGAATAAAAGATTTTAAAATTCACGCATCACGACAAGCAAACCATTCACAGTTCACGGATTTTAATTTCGTATTTTCACCTTTCACGAAGATTAAAACAGTCAATCCCGTATCACGCAATCACCTCTTTCACACCCTCGTGAGCAGGTACCCCGTTTAAATTGCAATGAGTCACAGTGGGGATAATACTTGTAAAGTAAATAGACTGTAAGGTATCCTTTGTTAAAAATTTGAGCCTTTTTTAGCTGATTTACTTTCTGGCCAAAGGACCTACAAATTAATTCAATATGGCTAAGCTAAGACAACTGATTGCCGGTCAATAATAATTCCTAAACACTTAGTTTCAGTCCCAAAGTCTGGTCCACAGAAGGGTATATGAGTCAAAATAATGACTTCTGACTTATATGTATGGTCAGCCTGTTGTTTCTGCACCACAGGTTGATACTTGTTAGGGCTTTGTTTGTATCTACTGTGTACCCGTCAAGAAAAATTTCAGACGATCAGTTTTTGATTGAACGCCGCTGTTTTGAACCGTTCGATATTTTTCTCTCTTGGCTACCCCTCATAGACTAGGTTTTCGTAAACAGGGCGGTGTTGACTTACAATGAGAAAATAGAAATAAAATTGGCAAAATCTGTCACACAAGAAAACTTTTCCCTTAGTTTTTATGACTTAAACACCAAGAACTAAATACGATATCGTAGAAATGTCATAATGTCATAAGCCCTCTTCTTAAATTCGTCACTTTGCTGCTTTACACATTAACAAATAGATTTTGTAATCTTTAAAAAAATAACTGTGATTTTCTTTTAGCACTTTTCGTGAGTCAGTCACCTGCCTTTTTTAGACACTTACCTGTGTTTTCGATAGATGAAGTTAAGAAGTAAGCAACCCAGGCAGAACAATACTCCGACACAGGCCAACACATAGAAAACAGTGGTTACACCTGGACTGTCCTGAGAAAGCGTCTGAATGATCGTAATACCGTCTACAGGAACTCGACCTCCTATCAGACACAAACAGAGTTCCCATTCAAGCTCATTTTTTAAACAACCTTTTACATATTATTTTATTTTATCATTACTCTTCATTTTCCCTGGTCGAAAGTTCTAAATTGGGCCGCGATCCTCTGAATTCTTGGTTTTATCAGCGACCCTTTTTATCGAGACTTTTATTTCACCGAACTTTTTTATTACTATAACGAGGCCATTCGAAGTAGCATTTCCCTTAGAAAAGTTGTAATAATTTGATCAACTGCTTCTTTTTAATTTTTAAAACAGTTAGTTCTTACCTTCCCATTCAAAACTGTCGTTATAAATATTCAATTTATTTTCACGGACATCAAAAGTGGCAACAACTTTCTTACTTCCTCCTAAAAATTCAAGTGAAGAAATAACATTTTTTCAGGAGTGGACACAGATGGCGTCTTCCACAAGGTTCATCCCTATAGCTGACATATAAAAGAGGAAAATAGTAGTTTTTTAATCAAAATAAACTCTGAATTCTTCATAGAGGAGCCTTACAAATGCACCATGAATATGCGTTGACACAATGGCCGTTTTCACACTGGAGACGGATTAACCGTCTGAGACGGGTAATCCGTTGGATTATTCATGTCAGACAGAAAGTAAGTCTTAATTTGAAAAATGGAACGGCTTTAATTTTGGATATATCATTCTTATTGCAGGGTAACTGCAGAGCCAACAAAACCAATATTACTGATCATTTTCACTGCGAAAGTTGATTTAAAACTTGCGAACATAGAAGTTCAGGACTTAAACATAACTTTCAAAGCTTTGATAGTGAGAAAGGAGGGTTAATTTTGATAATAGTGATGGTAATTGTGATGATGATGATAATGATAATGATGACAATGATGATGATGATTTTAAGAATGTAAACAATCCATGATGTTAAAAAGAAGGATAACAGTAAAGGTGATGATGATAATGTAGATAGAGCTGGTTACTGCACAAAGTAAAGGGCATCTTAGTTTAGTGCATTAATAATAAAAAATATCCCTCGTTGAACTAGAAAATAAGGAACTCCACTTGTGGTTTATCAATAATATTACAAATACTTAATCTTTCAATGGCATCTAAAAAATGGCATACCCCCTTCCTGCCTTCTGAAACTTTTACCATCCCCCCTCTTCCCTTCAAAAAATTCTAAGAGCCCCCAAAAGTCCTCTGGTGGTATACATAATGAATGCAACCCAAGAATAAAATATCCCACAAACACACCTGAAAAGGATAGACTCTCCCATCAAGCTAACAAAAACCATGCAGCTTTGCATTTGAAGCATATTGCAGCCTCTCATGAAAAAAATGCCTGCAAACGCCCAGGGTGGAACGAGAATGGAGGGCTGAGTGATCGCATCTGAAAATCGACTAGACCATTTAAATAGAAATCTAGAAATGCAACAAAGCTATTCTTTTCTCTTCAACTTACTTCTGTTTTGAGTAATTTGCACAAGAGTTTGTCTGTTTCCATTGCCATCAAAAGTTACATGACCCTGTAAACAATTTAAGACCTTATGTTTAATTCTTGGTAATTTAACCTTGCCAACACTTTAAATTTATTCTGGTTGTCACTGACTTGACATGTCTTTTAAAGACAAATGTCTTGAATGATGGTAATTGAACTGAGTGGAGTGCAATTTGGTCTGAGCGCGAGTTCGATTTGAAATCACAAGTATGATTTCAGACCAAAATTGCACAAGACGAAGTTCAATTACCACTTTATTACATCCATTTTGAAATCGCACAATTTAGTCAGTACTAATATTTATCGATCGAGTAGCTGGTTTGTTAAAAAGCCGAAACAAAAAGGCTTTTACATCTCATTTTGTATTCGAAGCAGAAATGATGCGATATAGAACAAAAATGGTGCGATTTAAAACAGAAATGATGCTATTTAGAACATAAATGACGCGATTTGGAACAGATGCGATTTAGAGCAAAAAATGGTGCGATTTGGGAATAAATCACACTGCTGAGAGCCAATCAGATTGCACGGATCGCCAGTGATTTCAAAGTGGATGTTATGAATGATGAAATCAGTATAACAGCAACAACAATAATAATTATTATTATTACTATAATTATTATTATTATTATAATTATGGTAATTCAACGAAGCAGTTCATAATAGCTGTACTATGCAAAAATACTAACTGCAACCTGCATGAGATAAATACACAAGCTATATACACGACAGAATAAAATAATAATAATCTTTATAAATTAATAATCATTATAAAGAAATCCGATTGATCCCGTGTTTTCAGTTGCTCCTTCTTCCCGGTTAAAAGTCGTAAAATTTGTATATTTTCCAATTGTCGCTGGCGAGCTGTTAAATTTTGGAGACATCAATACCAAAAATGTAACTGGAGAATCACTATGCTAGCCATATATAGTTGAATATACTCTAATGAACATATACATACCGACATCCCCCAGAAGTCTGTCTGGAAGAGAAGATTTCTCATAATTCTGGCTCCCTCATCATCGCGGTAAGTCATGTTTTCTAATGTTTTGTTCTTTCCTCGCAGTAGCGAAATAGATTTATTCAACATCAAAGCAACGCTCCAGGCGGCGTCATAGGTAAAAGCAGCATAACTATTGTAATTGTAGTTTAATCTCTTCAGAAGCTGTTTGTACTCTGATTTCAGTTGTTCGGCAGTCTAAGAAGAAAGCAATACATTACCAAAAAAGATAGCATCATTCTTACATCAGCAGGTTATATTCACACTATACCGGATAGCTTTTGTTCTGGCACGAAAACCATATTTGCAAGGTGTGACATGTTTGTAATGTTTTGGGGCCCACGGTTTTAGCTAAAACTGTGGGCCCCAAAACATTACAAACATGTCACACCTTGCAAATATTTTCCGCCTGTTTCCTAGACGTATAACCACGAGGTTTGCAGTTCCTATACGCAAATCCGTAGGTGTGTTGTGTTTCTAGGTATATATACAGGTACGCTTAATTGTATTATAAAACTCCCTGATGAAGTGTGCGCTAGTCACACGAAACGCGTAGGAGAAAATAAAAGTTTTTTACAACTTAAGAAGTTCGCAGAGGTGCTGCTCACTGGTTTACCCTTTTAAAATTATTTTAAAGTTAAGCAACTGACACTGTTCTAGATAGGACCCTTGAACGACTGGAAGCCACGTTCCCACCAGGCGTGGTTTATATGACTGTATAAATACTGTTGTTTACTGCACTATTATTCTATCATTATAATGCTTCATAGCTTTGTCTCCTTTCATGCTTAAAATTATGCGGCATAATTTGGAAAACCTTACAATTATGGCAGCTTATATTTTCAGGTTGTCCAGACGAAAATCACGAATTTGTCGCACTGTTTATCTTTTATCGTGCTAGCAAAAGTGAAAGGTTCGTGTTGCAGGTCAAAATTTTTATTAAAAATCAACCTAGGTTGATTCTGAAATTCTTTTGTCTCCTAGACCTAATTATTCATGTATTAGGGCTAGAAGACAAAGGAATTGAGAATAAACCTAGGATAAAGAATTTTAACCTGAATTCAATTCTGACCTGTAACATTTGCATTTTTGGAAATCAAACATTTCCAGAAGCTAAGAACACATTCGAGGTTTTTCCCAGTTCTTACCCTGCTTGAAATGGTAGGTTCACGTGACGTGCTCAATGGTAATGGTAGAGTTTCTATCATGTTGTCAGCAGCTTCTATCAGCTGTTCTCCCTCACATTCTACGTCTCGTTTTTTCCACCACTCGTCGTTGTACCAACCAACTATAAGCCAAACGTATTTGCTTCCATACACTCCTTCTTTGTAAGCCTGTTGATAAGAAATCACATTGAAAAACTCTTGGCGCATGGAATATCCATCCGGTAGGAGATCAACCTTGGTGTTTTAACTTTACAAGGTCAACTAGCCTAATAAAATGCGTAGAACGTGCTTTAAGGTTACTGGATACCTTCTGGGTTGTCTCACGTGGAAGTGATGCTTAGTGTTCCAATTATATACCTAAGCCCTACATCAAAATAAAAGCTTATTGCGCGAGAATACTTTTAGGCCAACAGTTTTTCAAAAACTTTAATGCGGGCGTCTGAATCAGTTTTCCAAATAAATGAAAATTAAAAACTGATGATCACATGGTCCTCTATTTGTTACTGCTTCCAAACTCTGGTGGACATTACTTGTCAAGCCAGAGTGCAGTTGATTTGGAAAACTACCTCACTCTTTCTTGCAAGCAGAGTAAAAAAAAACAAACAAACAAACGTTTTTTCGTTTTGAAAAAAATCTTACACTTACGGTGCACATTGCCTTTCTAAATTTGTCTTCGTACATCAACCCAATGATGATTCTAGCATCTCTGTTCTAACAGGTCGAAAAGAACAACATGGTCATTAATCTATCGTTAGCTTATGCAGCTGGAATGACTTAACAACGCCTAAAGAGTCTTTGCAAAAACTTGTTTTAGGCTCTTTCTAGGTGTGCTGTGTATCAAGATCATATTCAAAATGGTCTCTACCCAAGGCAAAAATAGCAATGAGACTTACAGCATCTTGCATTGATATGGAATCAAGGAGAGAGAAAGTAAATGGTTTTTTACCTTAAGCACATACTTCACCGATGAAGAGGGATCGTTTTTGAAGCTTGCCGTCGCAACTATAGTGATATTTGATTCCTCTAGCATCGGAACGAGATCTTCTTTGGTCTGAGTAAATGAATAAAGTTTAGTTTATTTTACCTTCCAGCACCACATAACACGGGAAATAGTGACCCTTTAGTAAAGTGTTCTCAAACATAATCTGATTTTTGCGATATTGATTTTATATGATCATGAAGCCAAACTTTAAATAATTTTTCTTGATTCATATTCTTTTTATGACTAATTTATAGCAATTCTTACCAGGACGTAAATATCCAAATTTTGTACAATAAGAGCAACCTTTTTCCATTTGAAGTGCTTGAGCAATGCTAATCTAGACGGGTTTTCCATTGTTTCTGAAGTGCTTGTTCTGAAATAAAGGGGGAATTTCTCCTTGTCTGAAAATAATGGTGATGAAGTGCTATATCCAATCTAAAAAGGAAGGGAAAATAATTTACGTTTTATTTAGCTCTTATCTTACTTTTTGACATTACTACTTTATTTAAAAAATAATAATAAGGAATACTTTTTGCAATGATTCACCAAGACAAGTAGACTGCCTAAACTTTTACTACAATTTTAACTTACTTGTTATGTTATGTCAAGCTTTATCGGGCAAAAATCAAAACGTATACAAACATAAAGAATTAAAGCCCAAAAGGTAATGGGCACGAACAGGACACTCAGACCCATGCGGGGTGCCTACCCTGGGAAAATATAAGGACTTAAAATATATATATTTAAATCTGAATATATAAATCTGGTTGTAGTAAGAGGAAAATCTAATTGTAGAAAAATCTAATTGTACAAAAATTGTCGTCTAACTGTAGAAAATTCTAATAGTATTAAAAAATAAAAAAATAAAATATACACATAATTATAGATATTCTTAGACAAAACAGGCAATTAAGCAACTGGTTTAATTTAAAAAGATATCACATGCACGCTTAGGAAAGGCAATATATTTACATTACAAAAACTATGAAGTTGTGACTCATCCAGTAGATAAAAAGCTTTTTTTGCATGACCATAACTATCAAGGAGAGCGAGGGCTTTTAGGTAGGAGAGTCATCAGAACCAAGGCAGAGATAATTTGTAAACATACTTGCACTGCTTGCCAATACGGGGCAGCTTCAGCAACAGGCGTGGTTGCTACCGAACATCCAGGACCGAGGAAAATGATCTTGTGCGGTGGTGTGTTAACTAATTCAAGCATAGCAAGTATTCCTGCCCCACTCTCACACTGAAAAGGGAAAGTAAGTCACTTTAAACAATTGAGCGTTATTTTGATACCTTGTAGAAACGTGCATAAAGGTCCGCTTAACCTTCTCAACTTAACAAAGACCAGACAGAACGGTTACCTTGGAATCCCGCCAAACGAATTTAAGCTGGTAATCCGCCAAGATGTTGGAATTGTTGTTCACGTGATCAAGCGCCATTTCCAATATTGGGATAAGAGCTGCGGAGCTCCACGCCCCATCTGTAATGTTTACTCCGAAAAACCCACCAATGAAGAGATCGATTTTAGGTTTGACGCTATCACCATTTATTGAGGAAGTTGCCAAAAGGCAGGAGAAGATGAACGGGTAGTTCGTTGCCATCACGTCTTAACTTCGCACATCTTGGTCAGACTGTAGAGATAAAAGAAAAAATGTTACTCTCGCTACTACGGTTCAAACCTTATCTGCAATGTACTTTGAAATTTGTGCCTATTCTATGGGCCTGACGTCCTATTAAGGTACCGCTGACACCAAAAAGCAAAAATCTACCAAGCGGTTTAAAATTACCAATTTTATTTTGGTACGTTAAAATCCGTTCAATGAACATTTTTTTGGGTACGTGTTCTTCAGTGATTAAATTGGTATTGTTTTAAATTATCCACTTATTTTTGAAAGTAGACAGAAATGTCTACAAAACATTTAAACAGAGCGCTTAAATACATACTAATCAAATCCTTCTTTCTAGCGGCTGGCTAAAGCTATCCCTATGATCTTTCAGACTCGTTTTTAACCCTTTAAAATCTAATATCAAAATTGAGATTCTCATTCACTGTCCCTATACTTTTTCAATAGAAATAGTGGGGAGAATTTGTTGAAATATAAGTTAGACTCATCTTCCCTGATCATTTAATCAATTCTCATGAGCACTCTGTCTTCTAAAGCATTGATACTATAAGAAGAAATTTCATGCTGATCACTCTAAGGGTTTAAAAGGTTTAAAAGATTGTAACTAGTATGAGGTGAAATTGTATTTCAAAGGGGCTTCGTATATCAAGATTGTCTAGTTTTTACTGTATTTCTAACTATGAAAATTTCATTCCAAACAATCCCGTAAAACGCTTGATTAGATTTTGCTCAAATTTGACGAACACTGGGGTAGTCACTGGAGGAACAAGCTCCCGTGAGTGATTATGCAAATAAGTGCCGAGAAATAAGGCTGCAAGTACAATAGGTAATGAAGTCATTTCATTGCTATGACGACTGCTATATGAACACAACACTACTGCTCTTAATAAATTTGCATCTTTGTTGTGGTAATCATTTCCCCATTTGTTTCAGAGAGTTTTGGAGTCACGTTAACGGGAAACGACAAAAGACAGACCGAAAAGGATAATTTCTTAAAATAGAAACTGAGGAGATATAAACAATCTAAAGCAATTCAAAAATAATGTGAAGCTTTTTTTGTAGAAATAAAGAACGGTTAAAGACAAGTAAAGGGAAAACTTGGTCACTTGGCACAAATTGACGTTTACCGTTTTTGCCGTGAGCGTAGCTTTTAACACTGGTGTTGTGACGCCTCTTTTGGTTGGGGGTGGGGTTGAATTCCCGTTTTACAACACAAATTTTGACAAGTTCACTTTTAAAACTCAACCCCTATTTAACAAGTCGTCCTATGCACAGCAGAAAAACTGTTAGAGGAACAAGCGATATTAATAATTATTTTCCCAATGAATGCATGTTTGGAAGCAGTGCCCAAACGGTCTTTATGTACAATCAATCAACGTTGCGACTTATCTAGCCATTTCACCGCTTAAATATCGCAAGTTCCCTAATAAACGCCCCCTTATAAATAGTGGTCCTTCGCCCGAAAAATACCCTTCTAGGACTGAATCAAACTGATCTTGAAGACGCAACTCCTCTGCGGGAATACAGGTCCGTCCCACTTTTGTTCTTTAAGGTTACCTTATACTTTAATCATTAAAATAAACCTTCCTTGCTACTCTCGAGTCAAAAAATTAAACAACCATCCTGGAACTAATTCAGTATTTACAGAAAATGATTGTTGCAATTTTCGTGTTCGTTAACGCTTGACACGATAAGTGAGCCGCCAAGCTGTCGAGCCTTCAAAATGGACATAACTTCTTATAAACACTCACTGCTGTAAAATATCTATTATAATATTTCCCTTTAAATACGCACTAGTTCTTGCAAGTCACTACGAAACTTGAGTCACATTCCTTAGGCGAATACGGCACTGTTTCCTAAAGTTTATCTGTAACATGTTTCTCTTTCCTTTCGCCTTATTCCTGATTCCCAAGCCATTTGATCCATATATCTTTTCGGGGGGCGAAACCAGTTCCCATTTTGCCTCTGCAGATAGCCTGGGAATACAACTGTCTCTCCTCGCTGTTGCGAGGGCTGTACTCGCAAGTTAATCTGTAGAATGCCTTCTTAAAACTATCGTGATCGCAATAAACCTGCTCAGTGATGCACTGCTTACCTTAGTTACCTTGATACTGTGCGTCAAAGAACTGAACTAGGTGGTCAGATGGTTTTTTCGTTGAATATACAGTAATCGTGAATAACAGGTGTTTCATTAGAAATTTATTAAACTGGGACAGTTTTTCTTTGATTGTTTGGTTTAAGGTCGTTTTTACTAAAAGGCTATCTTATTTACTTTTCTGTGACAACAGTGGACTGATTTATGTGTGTGACAAGCAACAAAAGACAAGTAGTCATCGTTTTATTGATTACTTGTTTTTATCGATCCCAGAACCACAAGCTAACGACATACGGATTCGAATATGTCAAAGAGATTTATCCAGCATTCATATTACCCAAATTGAAATGAATATTTCAATTCAGGATTTGTTGCTGCTCCCTTTCAATAGTGCGTTTAATCAAAATAGTAATAATGGCGAGCAACTGTTCCGCCGGGCCGTCTCCAAAGTAATGAGTATTAGGACCGGCTGAATTGATTTAGACAAGATCTTAGTTCCAGCCGAACTAAATTCAAAAGGAGGAAAATAATAATTTCGGTCAAACTGCTTGCAAAATACGTTACAATAATTTATGCATTAGGTTTGGCGCATGAAAAGTGCTGTAACTGAATCAAAGGCGTCCCAAAGTCGGAATTCTCGGCCGGGCTAGTAGATGGAAAGAACGGCTGAGTTGCTTCAAATCGAAATAGGCGTTCCTAATTTATTCAGACGCCACACTTTTCATGTACTTAATTTATTGTATTAGGTTCGGCTCATGAACTGGGCCTAGTAATACAAACTTTTTCGTTTCTGTTCTCAGTCTAAATAATTTAACCCTTAGATAGAGATGGACAAAAAGCGACTTAGTCCCACAATTTATCTTGCATTCATATTCTTCGTCTTGTATTTATCCAGAGAAAAAGGTAAACCGTATGCATATTTCATGATATTACGGAAATGTCAGCTGCAATCAATTTTTCTTGACATCACACTACTTCGTTTTGAGGCAATCTCTATTTCTTTCTTCAACTAAAAACACCTGATATATAAATTTAGCCAGGGCTAAAAGCAAAGCACTCGTTAACATCTATAGTTTACTGAAACAAAATAAATGATCGTGTAATTATGCTAACCAAGCGGCGACGGCAACGAAAACAGCAAAAAACAAACAGTAGGTCTAGTAATTAGCCAAAAAACAACTTTGTTTATTAAAAAAAGTTCTAAGTAGCGTAAGCATGCTGCTTAATATCATTTCTCGATGCTATAGTCGAGGAGCAGATTTCTAAAAGAGGTCTAAAAAATGGGTTACGCAGCACCCCCACCACACAAAAGGTTTGACAACAGATTCAGATAGCCAAATACCCACAGATTACTTATTCCAAATTCGGATCTACAAATTGTGGGGTCAGTGACTTGGTACGCTGCGATTTCTGAGGGGGCTGGGGGGTACTTTGAAGCAACAAATTTCAGCATTTTCGCAAAGGGTTAAAACTTTGAAAAATCATATCTTTTTACTTAATCAGGCAAATGGGTTATTATTTGGCCAACGCGTGTTAATCCATAAGAGCTACAATCTCAGATGTATTTTGTGCCTTTTTTGCGTTGCCATGGTAACGGTTCATAAGGAAACTGTCTATGGGGTCTAACGTCAATATTAACGGATGTTTTTACTTCCGCGACAAATATACATTGCCGATGTACTTAGGATGTGCTTACAATTGATATTTATTAATTCTCGAGAACCGTTTGTATAAGATTTTTTTACAAATTTGCAAATCAAACCTTTCCATTGTCTTGTAACGAATCATAAAAGTTGTTATAATTGCCTCTAAACCCTATTTTCCTATTGTTACCAATGAAAACCTTTGAAAAATCATATCTTAAAGACTAAACATTGTTCAACGATGAAACTATGGACAGTCATGTAACTTTATAAGCTCTTTCATTTTAAAACATTTTCGCAAATTGATCCTTGTTTCCATGGCAACGGTTGCTAAGATGCGTTTTTTGTAAGCAATGCCCCTTTTAAAGAAGATCGAACAGAGATGTGGGTTAAATAAAGCAATTTAAAACAAAAGTTAATAGAAAAATGAAATAACTTTTTTTACCAGTTTGAGGAATGCTGAATGACTCCCTTAAACTTTTTCCTCATATGCCTAAAGATACAATCATTTGGCTAAAATGTAATACAGTATCAACACAAACAAGTCTTTATAGGTGTTTTTTTTTTTTCGTGTGTGTCTAGAAATGTTAATCACTGCAGAGTAAAGATCTTGGATACAAATGGATATTTTTTGAAACGGTATTGTTATATTTGACGTTATTATTATCTCTGTGTCTTGAGAGGGTGTTTGCTTTCTTTCTTGAGTAGTACCGAAAATTTAATACAAAATTATTGAAATACTTAATTTTTTAGTTGCTTAAATTTTGTGTAATTTGCGGTAAAGGTCTTAAAGCTTTTACATAAACTTTTATGTGGGTAATTTTTCCGTAAATCCTCTTAAGTTGATTTCTTATCCATTCCTCCTTTTCATTCCCATGATGCCTTTGATGCATGTCCCGAATTGCTTTGCGAGTAGCATCCGCCATTTTAACTGCGGGATCGATTTAATCTTCGAAAGGTAAGAATTATTTGTTTTGTTTTGCTTCCATTTTGCTACTTTTAATCGCGTTAAACACTTATTTTTTTATTGTTGACGTGCTAGGTGTAGGTTCAAAGATTTTTCATAGTTGATTAGTTGATTATTTTACTGAGCTCATGAACTAAAGAAAATTGTTCTTTATAATCTCTGTAAGTTCTTTGTGAAAATCGGAAACAACAGTCCTTGTTTTTATAACCAATTCAATATAAACTGAACCATTGATATTTAAAACATGTATTTGATTATAAATTGTAAAGCAATTACCTTTTTTCAGATATACATATACTGTATATAGAGAGAATTTCTCGGTGTGTTTGCTTTAGTAACACTTGAGAACTTTTTGTCGGTAAAATTGTGATAGATAGTTTTCCTCCTTTAAAATATTACATATGGCGGATTCTGAAGATGAGCCACAAGAAGCCAAGAAGGCAAAAGTAGACAGGACTTCCAGATCCACATATGAAAGTGTAGATTGGTCAATATGTATATTTTGCCAAAAAAAGAAGTACAAAGGCGTAAAAGAGTTTATAAGTGTTGCCAGCTTTGATTCTTGTCAAGCGATTGTAGATGCTGCCATTGCTCGTGGTGACCAGCGATTGCTTTTAAATATTAAAGGCGTTGATTTGATAGCGAAGGAAGCGAAGTATCACGGAAAATGTCGAAGCAAATATGTCAGTAAGACAAACCTAAAATTTCTCAGTTACAAGGAAGACAATGAAGAGGAGGAGTGTGTGTATTCCGCAGCGTTTGCTATGTTAGTGGATGAAATTACTCCTGGATTATCTGAAGGAAAGATTTATGACATGAGCCATTTGCTAGACCGCTATAAGCAGGCATTGGAAGTCAAAGGCATTTCTTGCAGCAATTATCGCAGCGAAAAGCTCAAAAGAAGAATGAGAGGCCATTTCTTAGACCAAATAGTCATCGAGAAGCAGGACGACCCTTCGAAGCCCGAATTAATTTATTCCAGTCATTTGTCAGTTGCAGACATAGTAAAAACATCAGTCTCTCAGCAGTCCAGTGAAGATTTTGAAGTCGATGAGGACACGAGACAGGATATGGAACAGGATAAGGCTACCATTTTGTACCAAGCAGCCCAGATAATGAAGAATGACATCAAACAGTGCAATAGTATTTCAATCAAGCCATTGAGTGTAGACGATGTGTCCATAGAGAAGGGCAGGTGTCTAATACCGGAAAGCCTTTACAGTTTTCTTTCAGAGGTTATCTCCGGGCAAGACAAAAAAGCCACTACCGTGTCGGATGGATCTACTCTTAGTGCTGAGAAAGGAAGACGCGTAGTTATGCTAGGTCAGGAAATAATTCATGCAGTGACCAATAGTCAGGTGAAAACACCGAAACACATAGGTTTGGCAGTCACCATACATCATTTAACAGGGTCTAAGGAAGTCGTGACTTTGTTAAACAGAATGGGGCACTGCTCTTCATATGATGATGTCGAAATCGTAAACACAGCATGGGCAAGAGAGATGGAGGCACGGAGCCAACAAACTGGAGTAGTCATCCCATCAAACATTACCGCCGGCCCATTTGTCCAATTCGCTGCCGACAATAATGACTTCAACGAGGAAACTCTAGATGGCAAACAAACCACACACGCCACAACGCTAGTAGTGTATCAGCGTCAGCCTTTTGGACCCCAACTCCCACCGAAGATCCAGGCCGACCACTCCTCTAGAAGAAGATCTTTAGAGCAGCCAGTTCAGGGTCAACTCTTGCACGAGTGCAGTGTGCATGGTAAGCGTCCTGCCTTGACCTCATTCGTAGGAAGGGCAGAAGAGAACTTTGAATTTGGAGAAGATTGCACAACAACTCAGAATGTAAGAGAACTGGCATGGTTTCTGCTCAGGCTCAACCGAAAAAACCTATTGAAGGCCGATGATACCGATGGAGAGCAATCAGTTTCCGGATGGAGCGCATTCAATGCCGAAATGTCTTCCATCAGGTTGCCTCGTACCGTCATTGGGTACTGCCCGATGATTGCTGGATCGCCAACAGAGTACAGTACCATCTATACGGTACTTAAAACAGTGCAAGAAATGTCCAAACATCTCCAGCAGAGCACTGCAGTAATCACATTTGATCTGGCAATTTATTCGAAGGCAAAGGAAATTCACTGGCGTTATCCAGAAGAGTTCCAAAACCTGGTGATTCGCTTAGGGGGGTTTCACATTGCACTCAATTATTTGGCCTTGATCGGAAAGATGTTTCAGGAGAGTGGCTTAGAGGATGTGTTTATAGAGTCTGGCCTCTACGGATCGAGCTCTACTATGGCACTATTGCAGGGAAAATCGTACAACAGGGGAATTAGAGGACACAAATTGATTATGGAGGCGCTACTGCGTTTGAAATGGGACGCATTTTGCTCCTGGGTTAGTAAAGGAGGAGGTGGAGAAGTCGAAAGCGAAGGAAGTCTGATTCTAAATCTCGTTGACTCTGTCATAGAGCGCTACAGAACAGCAACAACAGCTGAAGAGAAGAAAGAGGCCTATTTGCTGCTTTGTAACACCGTCACCCGTGTTGAGGACTTATTGACGCGGTTTAAACAAGAAACGTCATCGAAACTTTTCAAGTTTTGGGACAAGTACATCGACATGATTCTCCTTCTCCTAGAGTTCATTCGAGCAGAACGAGAGGGTGACTGGGAGCTACATCTAAAGGTTATAACAAAGATGATTCCTTATTTTTTTGCAATGGATCGCTTGAATTACTCCCGGTGGCTGCCTGTTTATATTATGGACATGAGCAATCTGCAAGAAAAAGCTCTAGACGTCTACAACGAGTTCCTTAGAGGGAACCACACTGTCAGCAGGTCAACTTCACAGTCATTTAACCAAGTCTGGACGGACATGGCCCTTGAACAGAGCATTAACCTTGATAGTAAAACTAAAGGTGGCATAATCGGTATTACGCAAAGGCCAAGCGCTCTCCAGAAATGGTTTTTGACAGCACACGAGAGAACAGCAACCACGACTGCTACCAAAAGAATGATAGATTTGGATGAATCTACAAGAAGTACACACAAGGAATCATCAAAAGTCAGAGTTCAAAGAGACGAAAATGACATCAAGAATGTCATACACACTCTGCAGACAGTGATGTCTAATCCGTTCGATGAAGATGCGTACAGAGAGGACGTTCCACTAATGAACCTTGCTACGGGAGTAGTTATGCCAGAGGAGATATCAGAGCAACTTATTGATGCCCAATGTCTAGGAGCAGCGAGGATGAAGTTATTTGTGAGCAAGCGTATCAATACCAATGAAGTTGGGTTTTGGGAACCGATGAAAAAGATGAACATAAAAACCTTTGCAAGTTTGTCAAAGAAAGCAAAGGTTAAGTCCGTGGATGAGAAGCTTGTAACAGTAAGCGCGGACAGAAATTTGTTTGGGCGGCTTTTAATAGCTTCACGGTCAAGGGATATCGACTTGAGAGAAGTGTTAAAGTACGAGCTGGACTCTGTCCCTTGCGCACTGGCTCATCCTGATGGATCGTTACGGAAAACTACCAAAAGTGTGTTCCTGGGGATACTCGAGGAACAAGTACAAGCGCTACCCAGACTACCAGTAGATGACAGAATGTCAACTGCCTATGTCATAGATGGCATGGCAGTGGTGCAAATGATGAAAAATGCAGGCTCGGCCACATTTGGAGAGCTCGCTAACAAGTACTTCCAGTTGATAACCGCTCATCTCGGAAATAATGGCTGTAATCGTGTGGATGTAGTTTTTGATCGCTATGACAAGGAAGACTCGATCAAGGAAGTAGAGCGTGCTCGAAGGGGATCATCATCAAGCTTTGAGGTGCGAATATCGGGCCCATCCACTCCAGTTCCCAAGAAGTGGCAAAACTTCATCTCCAACCCTGTGAACAAGACCAACCTAAAGGCGTTTCTTGGCAGTACGTGGAAAGAGATGGCAAAGACAAGGCTTGCAGGGGACCAGAAATTGGTGTTGGCAGGGTGTTTCATTCACAGCGATGACACGTTCGCTATCACTCAAAATCAAGAAACTCCTTTGCTTCATTTATCATCCGATCATGAAGAGGCTGACACAAGAATGCTTTTGCACGCAAGTGACTGTTCAAGAGACCACCAAAGGATTGTGGTGCAATCCCCTGATACTGACGTTGCAGCTCTCTGTGTTTATGCATGTAACATGATCAATGCCCAGCAGTTATGGTTTCGTACTGGTGTTAAAGACAAGCATCGTTTCCCACCAGCACACCGTCTAGCGGGGAAGCTAGGTGAGGATCTCTGCCGTCTCATTCCCTCGTTCCACGCATTGACAGGATGTGACTCGACTAGTGCGCTGTATCAAATTGGAAAGCGAAAGGCCTGGAAAGCTTTATTACAAACAAAGGATGTGTATGTAGATCTGGCGGGCTTAGGTGACAACGTACCACCACTTCAAAGTGTAGCAAAGACGGCTGAAGCGTTCATAAGCTCTTTGTATGCCATCCCATCAAGAGCTGGTACAACAGCAGACGATGTAAGGTATATTCATGGTCAAATCATTAATGTTATGTAACTTATTAGTTAAAGTGCATGTCAACAGCAAAAAACAAACCAATCCCTCAAAATGTTTTTGTGTTTTCTAGGTACTGGGTGTTCTGTCAGAGAAAACAGAAAAACAATGGACTGCCCCCTACCTCTAACAGTCTCCAGCTGCACATTCAGCGTGCCAATTACCAAGCAATGATTTGGAAGCGATGTCTGCAAGCCTTTCAGCAATTACCACAGCCAGTGGGAAATGGGTGGGAGAAGGACGATGACGGCTCCCTGAAGCCCCTTCTAATGACCATGGATGCTGCCCCAAAGGGCTTAGCAGAGCTCACTGTCTGCAAATGCATAAAGACAGCCTGCAAGTCCGCTTCTTGCGTTTGCAGAGTCAATGAGTTGTCGTGCACAGAGGCTTGTGCTTGCATGGCCTGTGATTGTGAAAATCCTCACACTGGTTTCGATGAATTAGAGTGTCCGAGTGATGACGAGGAGTAGAGTGTCAATTAGTTGTAGTAATGCTTTTGAAGTGAAACGCAAATGGAAAAGAGCCTGTAATATATGATTGCTATTGACCCTATGGCACAGCATCATGTAGTTTCTTTTGCTTGAATAAAGACATTGGTGACAGTTAAATCTATAGAATATGCGGTTTCTTCAGTTCTACTTTCAGCAAATCGCCTTTTGTCGGCCACAAAATCAGTGGTAATTACTTTGATTCCATACATAAACTCAGTTAAAAGTAATTAAGGGAGTCATTTAGCATTCCTCAAACCGGTAAAAAAAGTTGTTTCATTTTTCTATTAACTTTTGTTTTAAATTGCTTTATTTAACCCACATCTCTGTTCGATCTTCTTTAAAAGGGGCATTGCTTACAAAAAACGCATCTTAGCAACCGTTGCCATGGAAACAAGGATCAATTTGCGAAAATGTTTTAAAATGAAAGAGCTTATAAAGTTACATGACTGTCCATAGTTTCATCGTTGAACAATGTTTAGTCTTTAAGATATGATTTTTCAAAGGTTTTCATTGGTAACAATAGGAAAATAGGGTTTAGAGGCAATTATAACAACTTTTATGATTCGTTACAAGACAATGGAAAGGTTTGATTTGCAAATTTGTAAAAAAATCTTATACAAACGGTTCTCGAGAATTAATAAATATCAATTGTAAGCACATCCTAAGTACATCGGCAATGTATATTTGTCGCGGAAGTAAAAACATCCGTTAATATTGACGTTAGACCCCATAGACAGTTTCCTTATGAACCGTTACCATGGCAACGCAAAAAAGGCACAAAATACATCTGAGATTGTAGCTCTTATGGATTAACACGCGTTGGCCAAATAATAACCCATTTGCCTGATTAAGTAAAAAGATATGATTTTTCAAAGTTTTAACCCTTTGCGAAAATGCTGAAATTTGTTGCTTCAAAATACCCCCCACCCCCCTCAGAAATCGCAGCGTACCAAGTCACTGACCCCACAATTTGTAGATCCAAATGTGGAATAAGTGATCTGTGGGTATTTGGCTATCTGAATCTGTTGTCAAACCTTTTGTGTGGTGGGGGTGCTACGATGCTGCATTTTTTCCGGCCTCTGCTCCTCGACTACTAGGAGATTTTGGTGCATTTTCTTTCTTGCGATCCTGAAAACTAATCTATTTTCTCACCACCTGTTTAATTGCAACTTTATTCTTTATTCCACCTTAAGAGGATGTTAATTAGACAAAAATATAATACATACATTTTCCTTGTTCATGTTTCTTTAACTTACGTCATGACAACATATAAACTGGTTTACGGTAGAGAAATCCAACCCATAGCTTTTGTCGTTCCTCTCAGCACTTATAAACTAATCCAAGCGCTAAAATACAGGACCGTGACTGGAGTATCCACGGTCTGTAAATTTAAAAACAGTATTAAATATTTAAAGGAAAAAAGCAGCCCGTCGTTAATTCGAAAGCCGTGGCAAATTAAACATATGTCATCTCTAAGAACTGACTTCAATCAACAACGTCCCACCTAGGCCGAGTACAACAAGAAAACAATTCTTTCACAGCTTGGGCCTTGAGGTAGAGGCGCAATATTTTCACAAATACACTGTTAAATGTATAACGGTGTTAAATTAGTTCTAGTCTCAAACAAATGTTCATCTCTGAATGTAGGCTATAAATGCAGTACATTTATATTTGCAAATATTAAAAATAAAAAAAACTGTATAACCTTTCTAAAAGATCTTGATAGCACAAATGCAGCAAAAGTATTTACTTAATAGATGGTATACACCCACTTTCACATTAGATTATAAATGACCTTAAATGGTTAATCTGCAATTCGCTTTTTCGGTAGTTTTAAAAATAGCCAAAGGTTGTAATGATGGTTAACAATGCACAACCCTTTCTAAATTATGGCAGCTGAAAATTAAAAGGGGGTTTCAGAAAAAGTCATGGTGATTTTACGCTGTGTTTTGAGATAGGCCAAGAAGCTTTAACCTGCTCCAAATAGAGCTAGATCATGATCAGTTATTTCACAAAGTTTTCCTGTTCTGCCACCTTGACAAGGGATAGCCTAATGAGTTGCAAACAGTAATCTGCTACGCTAAAAAAAGTGCTAACGAGGTTAAACAAAAGGCTTGGCCACTGGATTTACAAACGCCTTTCAATCAGGTGTTGGGTATCATATCATCGTTCAACCTTATTTAGCGGGAACTCCTCAATGGACAATGGAGGATCCGCTGCGCACTTGTGCTCGCGAGGCCTCCGCTCAGTAATATTAAAAAGACGAACATGCATGATATAATGAAAAGTACTATCAAAAATACAAACAAGTAAAGATCTCAAATAGATAAAGCTGCCTTTCCTTATTAACTGGATCAAAACAAGACAATTGCTTAGAATTATAAACAAGCGACAGTTCTCAAATTCTAAAAAATAACATAAGTCACCTTCTTCGGTATTTTTATGAATTTTTGTCCTCTTTCTTCTTTCGTGCTGCTGTTTATTGGAACATTAAGATCATTTAGGAGGCATCGACGCAAACGAGACACGAATGCATCATGAGGCACGACAAGGCTGTTGTGCCTTTTACTTATTTGCAACAACCTTTGCGCAGAGATATTGATCGCAAGTTTTATCAATAGTTAATTACTATAAGGACTGTTGGAATTAAATTAGAAGGAGAAATGTCAATGTTTAATTTGCATTTAAAAAAACAAAATATGTTTATTTTATTACTAAATCTCCATAGCTAATGGATTTGAATAAGATAATTTTAATTAAAAACGAGACTTCCACCGCTACCATTTATCCAATTGGGTTGCATGTACCTTTTGACTTTTATGCTTTCAATGCGCCGGAGCCCTCTGGGTTATAGCTACCCTCAACCGTCTCTGCACATTTTGACAGTACTTTCAGAGTGAGGACTTCAATCTTTCAAACTGTAAGGGCATAAAACATGCCCTTTGAGGAGTATATTTGTAATGTATTTAAAGGCCATTAAATTCACTAGTTGACTTGGTTATTAAAAAAGTCGTCTATGAATTGAATTTGCTGCTGCCTAGTTTGTTTCACAGAAAAAAAAATCGATTTAAATGTAAATAACGGGAGTTTGCAATTCTAATTGCGTTGGTATGAAAGCGGGACAAAAAAATATGGGAAAATACGACATTAAAACATGTCAAAATCTTCACTCTAGTTTGACCCATTTGTTTTCCGGGGCTTCATTCCAAAAATCCATTTCATACACTAACTAACTTGGTTTTTAAAAAGTCGACTATGAATGGAATTTTTCTGCTACCTAGTTTGTTTTATAAACCGAAATTCGCTTTAAATGTAAATAACGGGAGTTTGCAATTTTCATTGCGTTGGAAAAGGCAAAAATTATGTGAAGAAAAGACATTACTGACCACCTTAAAATTTCTCAAGATCCCCACTTTTAACCATTTTTCGGCCCCAATCATGACGAAAATTTTTCTTCTGTTGTTCTTGATTTTGTCGTTTTAATAACGAAAGTGATTCCATTTTTCCTCAGGCTGACTGGCGTTTTTCGCAGTATTTCATGAACAGTCACACCCATTAGTAGCTATTAGTTTTACAAAGTTTACGAAGAAAGAATATAACATAATTTACCTCACAGTTTCTTCTTCATATTTCCTCTATTCAGGGATAGCAAGTTTTACATAGGTACAAAGAAGGAAAAAAAAAAACAATTGTGATATATCTTCCCAAGGTCATTCGGTTTTTACTTTTTGCTTGCCGCAAACAATTGTTCTCTATGACATTTATTGAAAGTTATTTACCTTTTAAAGTATTGGTGATACTAGCACGCACGCAGAGCCGTATTTTGTTTTCTTGCTGACTGGAAAACAACGAATGTAATAATTAGCATGTGAATTGGTCATACGTACTATCTGCATCGATATCTGAGTGAAACACTCTTCGTTTAATATTGAGTTTGAACGTACAATGTTTTCCAACGCTAAATGACGACTTGCAGTTTGTTGACATTATACCTTCCCGAAAACAAATATCGGAAAATGATCAAAATGAATATTACTGTACCGGCATACAAACATTTAAGTAATCAAGCGGCGGTAATCAAATTTAAAAACAGGAGAGAAGGACAATGTTATTCAAAATCGTTGTGACCTAGGCTCAAATCGATAGTGGTGATTCCAAATAAGAAAGAGCACCTTCATTGTACAAAAATAAAACGAAATGGTGCCAATGTAGTGTTTGTTGCCTCCATTATGAGACACTAAAGCTCGAGTTTATTTTTTACGATCTTGACTACATCACCTACTGAAGACACTAGTTGAGGAAATATCACTCTAAAATGTCAGCCTTCAGAAACTGTCCTATGTTTTTCCAAAGCTAGCATGAAATACTTAAATAAAACCAATAACGTATACGCTATCTGTGTTACTAACCTTCACGGACGAATAATATAGTTACTGACCGGTAAATGCAGACCCAACGTGAAATATTTACAGCCAGCGAATATTGTCCTACAGCTTTTAGCGAAAGTCTATTTGTGGAACATTTTTTGACAAGACCTTATTCGGCAAGCAAACATTTCAACAGTAAAGAAAATTGCATTAGCGTGTACTCGTATATTGTTATACACAAAAGGCGGTTTCGTACTATGAATTTCATTTATAATAACTCATTGCCAAAGGATTCGAAAATACCGTGGTGTCAATAAATTATTGAATCGGAAATTCGCCTTGAGGTCGATTAAAAACGCTAGTGTCTTTTTCCTTTCCTTTTTTTTTTTCTTCTAGATTAATCCATTTGTTTGTCATCTTTTAGTAAGCTGTTTTTGCATTTTCTTGGAAAAAAGCTTGTTCGCTAACCCTTCCTGAAATGTTGAAATGCATATTTTTAACAAGAGATTTAACATATTAATAATAATTGGCGTTATTTTTCCTTCATATTTTTCCTTTCATGTTTTTTCAAATAGGAGAGTAAATAAACCTATTGTTACCAGGTGAAATGGTAGGGGTTTCATGCAGGACTGCATCTCCAAGCGGTTGTTTGGTCTTAGTTTATTACGACGAGACCGAGAAAAGGTTCAATTAGTTTCAGTGCAAAGTGACACGTGTTCTTCGGTGCAAAAAGAGAACAACCTCCACGTCCTTGACAATTATTTTTCAGCTGCTTTATTGTTTTTGGTTAAAACGGAGTTTAGATCTTCATATCAAACAACTCATTTTAACTACAAATGGGGTGAACAGGCCATTTGCATGATGACGTAATTAAACGGTCACTGTCATTTCTAAGACACTTAGCAAATTTTTAACCTGTTATTGAGAGTTTTTCTATTAAAAAGGAAGACGATCGCAACCAAAGGTCGAAATCGGACCTTTAGAATCCTAATCTTTCTCCCTTACCACTACACTACCACACAGACCCGTCAAAATTCCCAAAAATTTAATAAATAAACTAGCAAACTGCTTTCGTAACTGATAAATCAATAACAGGGGACCAAAGCTCTTTCCATTACTTTTAAAGTACATTCAATTTGGGCTTCAACATCGTTATTTCTAATACTAGTAAAAAACGTAAAATTTGCCTTATTGTAACTTAATCCAGGGAATATATTACATCTATTATGAATCATAGATACTAACCCAATGCATTTAACCCACAAAAGGGGCCTTCAATTTTTGTCAGTAAAGCTTCCGAACAATAAGCATCGGCAGCTAGGTAAGATAGCACCGTTTCTAAACTGTGTTTGGTCTATATTTTCTTAAAAACTGGCCAATGTTAGGACTTGCTATCGCTTGCTATTTAAATTTCTGTAAAATCTTAGCTCGTCCTTAAAAACTGAATCGTAGTTACTCGATCGGACCCGAACTATTGTAGATCTATAAACTTGTTTGTTCCTATTTCTTTCACCAATATTCACTTTGTGAAAGAAGACCCTTAGCTTTTTTCTGACGTGACTTCCCGTTTACTTGGAACTTGTACAGCTGCCTCAACTTTTCTGACAATATGCAATCTTGTTAACTAAATAACAAGTGATTAAATTTGTCCTTAAAACATCCTCACTTATTCACGGTTCCAAGCATCGCCACTTCTAACTTTTCTCCCTAAAAAAATCGTCCAAGATGAGGACTTACATTCGCTTGCTATTTGAGTTTTTGTTAAGTTAACACGGGAATGCGTCCTAATATAAAGTGGATTCGTTATGAACTCAAAGAGAACAGTTAATTGTAAATCTACAAACTGGACGTTTTTTCAAACCCTTTTATTAATATTCACTTTGGAAAAAGGCCCTAAACTTTCTCCTGATGAGAAGGCCTTCCGTTTATTTGGACAGCTGTCTCAAAAGGCACATTTGTTAAGTAAATAATTCGTGATTAAAGTTGTCCTCAAAGCATGCATCCTCATGTGCTGCGCAGTTCCGAGCGCCCATCGCAGGGTCTGGCAGATTCACTCTAAAGGACTATGTGTGCCTACACTTCACTACTTTGTGACTTGATCTTTTTTTTCCCATTTCGATTAGAAAAATTGCATACAAGGCTACTTTATTGTGGTGCATTGGCTAGATCGGGCAAACAATTGACAGTGACAAGCGAGTTCTTTGCGGCCTATAATATGCATCAAGTACAAAACATAAAAAAATAATGTTGCTTAACCGAACAACCCCTCAGTGTAAAGTCATAAATAGGCATACAAGTCCACGGGACAATTTCAACTTATTTCCAGTACGTGGTTGTGTATTTTCAGGTTACGATGATAGTAGGGTCCTTTAAAATTGACTATTTGAAAAAACATACAACAAAATATAAAAAATGGCCAAAACATTAATTATTATTTTGATATCTTAAAGGAGGTTTCTTAAACATCAATCAATCCGGAATTTTTGGAACCGTCCGTGAAGGCAACAGCGTATCGTATACTGTGAAAGCATAGTCAAGCCTTCTACTTTTAATATTTCGCAATTCAATTTAAAAACTCGTAAAAAAAGCAAAAAAATCTAAATTCAATATAATCAAAACCGCCAAAGAATAAACGACATAACCCAATTTATTAAGAGTAGACTCCCATATGGCCCCCCAGACTGAGAGGAAAATTACACTTTGAATGCCCTCGATTCAAAGCGTCATCGTTAAAATGTAATTTCCTAACTTTCGGATACCATAAAACCGTGAAAGGTTTGAACCAGGGAGTCGTTTCATAAGTCAAGTTTACTATGATCGTCCGGGAGAACGTAGTTTTGAATAGGACTGTTGTTGACTGTGACTGACGTTTCGACAACCTATGCGGTAGTCAGACAGTGAGTTGTATAATGTGACCTGCCGCTATTTATTAGGCGGCTCATGATATGTTAAAAATCATGCTCTTACTCCTGAATGCTCAAATTTTATGTTCGTTCGCTGCAACTTTGGCCATTGCTTCGCCTAAACGAACAAACCACATTTCAACCGCTAAAACTGACGACAGTAGCAGTTTGAATGATTAAAATTCTACTCAAAGCATTACACGTACATGGAGTACATGGAACAAAACAATATTTCACTTGCATTAGACCACAATAATGGACACCCTTACCTTTCTATAAAGTTTCTAAAGTCTTGAACCTAGTTCCCTATGAACGATCTCGACTTTAAAACGTAACTGTATTTGCACGCTTTTAAGTTGTCATTTATGGCGTTTATGACCTGAAAATGAAATTTATTATTTAAGCTGTGGGGTGTAAAAATTAAGTTTTTATCATTTAAAGTGTTTAAGGTGAGCCAAAAGTGAATATTTGCATTTTGACATGTGTCGTATTGTGACGGACTGCAATGAACGACAAAGAGTTTTTAACATTAAACGTCGAGGATTTCGACGTTTTATCGGGAATCGTTTACTTTACCCATAATTTGACTATAATTTTCATTTCATAGGGAAGTTTTCAAAATAATACGAAATGCGGTCAAGAGAGAATATTAATATTCCCTCTTATGGAGTATAAGAAAAAAAACATTAAAATAAAAATGCAATGAAGTTAAATATTAATAAAACATACAGGAAAAAAAGGGATCATAAAAAGTTATAACAAGCGAGAAGAACTGGGAAAATTAAGGCTTCAGGCATACATTTTTCAGTTTAATAATTTACAATTTGCCGGGGTGGATTATTCAGATCGCCCTCTGTCATTAACAATAGTACATGTACTAGTGCAATACTTGTGTGTGTTTTTGCTTGAGGGCTCTTCAACAAAATTTGGATAATTTCTGCAGCCCGCAGTTTATTATTAATACAATTCGAATTACGAATCCTCAGGGTCGTATATACATAACTACCGTTTTTTAATCTCCATCGAGGAGATCAAAGTTAAGTTTTAACTTAAAAGTAGTGTGTACTGAAACGCATAGTCTCAAAAGTGCTGACCTTGATTAGATTACACTTCTCAGGATCTTGTACTGATTATGTGTGGATTAGTGTAGGGCAATATTACAGCCGCAAGAACTCTGATGTACCGTAAAATTCCGAAAATAAGCCCCGGGGCTTGTATTTTTAAAGACCCTTTTTGAGGAGCTTATTTTTGGAGGGGCTTTTATCTACGGAGGGAAGTTTGCGTTTCAAAATCGATTGGGCTAGCCTTATAGTTGGAAGTAGATTTACTGTTTTTGCTTTGTTTTACTTTGTATTTGAGTGCATATCTTTCAATCAAAGTTCAATCGAAATCTTCACTCAGCCAATTTTTGTCTTTTTTTCGCCGTCCCAATTGCTGATCTGAGCTGTTTACGGTGTTATCATGCGAGATAATAGGAACTTTAGATCCGACGACGCGATAACGTTAAAACGACAATAGGTCAGTTTAGAAGACATTACACTTTTTGGTACATTTTCATTTTTTTGCCGTTGTGACTACGACGTGAAATTGCCTAATTTTATGTTTTATGAAGGACCTAAACAAGCGATGACGAAATTTTATTTCTCTTCCTGCACTTGGATAAGGATCCTAGGAATTCAACTTCTGGGGGATTATGCTTACTTTTGATTAAATAAGTGGGTAAGAATAATCGCGATAAATACTGGAAGAACGTAAATTCACTTTTAAGGGACGTTTTCGCTGCCATCGCGTTGTCGAATCGTTTAAAGTCCCTAATTATTTGACCGGACGCCAGAAGTGATGGAATAGCAAAGGATGTTTAAAACAACGATCATAAAACATTTCCCGACGCTGTATGTTATAAACCAACTGTGGCAACCTGTCCCAGTAGTACCCGATGATACTCATTATTAATTATTTGCCTACATGTTCGTTATGAATTAGGATGACCCACATTTCAACGTCAGCTAAAGGTTAAACAGCCCATCCCTTTCACAGACCTCCAAAAACCAAGACAACAAGAGAATAAGAGAATAACCGAGAACAAGAGAATAACCTATATTAGTAAAATCCAACTAGTGGTCTATCATCAATACTGCATGCGTCCTGATTGGTTGAGCTACTACTAGGCTATATGTTATAGCCCACTAGTAGCGAAAAGCGCGGGAGTTTTGGCGGCAAAAAAGGATTAAAGACTAGCTTTAACTAGCTAAACTTTTCTTATTCTCGATATTTTTGACCAACTAGTTGGATTTTACTAAAACAATTATTCCTCTCGCCCTCATGGCCTCTGAGTCCTGACCCTGGGCTATTGACTCAGAGCCCATTCGGGCTCGAGGAATAATTGTTAAATATGTGCCCAGGCCCACCCATCCTGTACTTTCTGACCAGTCGCTAGATGTGTGTATGGAGAAGACTCTTTTTTAATTTCTCCAACCGCTCTTCTATATACACGTTCATCCACACACATGGCACAGCCGCTAGCTGGTGAAGTGCTTTGAATTGTGAGTTACCAAAAAAGCCTTTGTTTGCCTGTTCAACATCTGACTGTTCTGTGAACGATACTAGACTATAGTAAACGCTGACAGGAAACTTCGGCAAACAAAACAAAAGTAACTAAGGACTCTCACTAAGGTTGCTTGAAAAATCGGGATTCCACTGCATGTATGAAACAAGGGAGAAAATCAAAAATAAGCGGGGATGGAGAAACGACCAAAAAAAAGGTAGAGGGAAGAAAAACAGGTAAAAAAGAAAGAAATTATATCAGAATGCGAATCCAGTTACTTTTTAAGGATACAGTCGAACATCTCTAATACAAACACCGACAGGATAGAACGAAGTGACCGTATGAGAGAGCTGTCCGTCAAAGAGGTCACTACGATGACGTCACTCTTATGACTGCACTATTCGAACCCGAGGGGAGCCGGAGTTCGAATCAAAAATTGTCGATGACAAGTGACGGTGTGGTACCTGGGTGAGGCTCAGTTTGTAGAGGAGGCAGGGTTACCAAGCGGGTTTTCAACGGTCGTGTATCGTGGTGAAAATGTACTCGCTCCTTCGGCGTCGTTTTGTCTTGGATTTTGGAAAACAAACTGCCGCTTGGCGTCGGTTGCAGTGCCCGGATCGCTCAGCTAATGAGATGAAATGAAACAAGGACATATTGGCTTGGATTCGGCGTTTGATTTGTGGCTGCTTGGCCATTTCAAGCAGAGGATTTTTCGCCTCTCGCATGGGGCATCCCGAACTGAAGTGTGCAGCCTTGTCCTTTCTCTTACAGTTGAAACTCGGGGTGAAAGGAAATCGCTTAAATCGCAATGGATCGGGAAAATAACCACACAGCGAATACAAGCAAGCTAAGTAAATACGGTAAGTTGTATTTTATTAAACATTCTAACGAGTATTTATCGATTTGAATCTTTTACCTGAATTCCCATACAAATCCTTTATATTCACGGTCATTTTAAACTCACACAATGAGCTTGGGCCACCTGTGATGAAATGCACAAGGTGTGAACGTTTGCTTCTCGAATGGTTTTTGTTTTTCGTCACTTGAAAATTACTTTGGACTCGAGACAACCAATGTTAAAGGAAAAACGGATCATCCCGTCAGTCTGAAGTCAGGAATAAATAGTTTTGAACATTTCCCAAGAGGCGAGTATTTTATTCTGCATTCGATTTATTTGTGAGTTGTTTTCGCCGTCTTTCGCCGGGCTGAATTAAAACCCGCTTGTACTCCGTTGTTAGTAAATACTTTTTCACATGCCCAGATTTATTCCCTTTGCAGAACCAGCTTTATCCATCTCTTCAGTCAAAGAACCATTTGTGCGCCGTAAAACTTTCTCGGAAATAGAAGGCCAGTAGGCTTACTCGAGAAGAAAAGACTACTTCGATCATTTTTCTGTTGCTCAAGTAATAGCAGTCAGAGTTTTCTTCACTTTTAATTACACAGTTTTGTTTTCCAGTGCACTGTGAAAGTTTCTGTTCTTTATTAGAAATAACTTTCTGTACGCAAAGTTTCCTTTTCACTCGCTGTGGAGTTGAGAACGCGACAACTGCCGGCAGTTAATTACTTTAAAACAATTGATTCTGCCCGTAAACAACAATTATTCCTGGAGCTGGATTTGTATGAGGCGAGCAAAACAAATACCCTTATGTGCAGTTTTCTGTATTTTCTAACGATTGGCTGAGTTTAATTTGCTTGAATGAAGACCCTCACATGGACCAGTTATTCACTGGGTTATGAAAAATAGCTGCATGGTGAATCATGGTTTAGCTGCGAAGCTCACTGAAACGGATCTTTTGCTTTTAACATCTTTAGGTAGGTTGTTTTCGTACAAAAAAAAATCATTTCTTCATTGTCAGCAAGAAGTTTTTGCAATGTAATTTTAACTTTGTTTGAAGGAAATCCTACTTACACGTAGGTTTTTGACAGATGTTATGCATGTTCAACTTGACAACACAAAGTATAATTTATAGTTATCTGTTAGTACGCGAAACGATCAAGTTTAAAAATAAGCTACAGTTGCTTTGAAACCGAATTTTGGGAAGATTTTACTAGATAAAGATTGGCCGTTTTTATGCTAGAGACGTTAAAGTCGTCTAGACGCATTTAACGTCTGAGACGTTAAAGTCGTCTAGTGTAAAAACGGGACGCACAAAAGTAGACGAACTTATTTAAAAAAGTAGATTTTTCTGAAAAAAGGACTAGGCTCTACTCTCGGAAGACACTGGACACGAGTTAAGGCGGCGCCAAAAATGAATTTCAAGCCCGCGAAATGCGAGCAAACTGTTCAAACTCTAACATGGCGGCGGCGTTGCAACTTTTAAAGTCTATTTCTCGCCGTCGCTTGTAAACGGGCATCTAACTCTTTCTTAATGGCTTCAAGAATATGAACATTAGCTGACTTTTTGAATGCAAGAGTCTCCAAAGTTAATGCAAATTCAGTTCGATCGTCTGCGAGAACAGATGCAAACTCCTTAAGTTCATCCTCACTCCACTTTCTACCACGAGACTCCTTCATGCTCTTCGTGGCCGCCATGTTGTTTTGCACTCGTCCCAGTCGTCTCTGTACGAGGTGAGCATAAATGCGTCCTAGTTTACGACGTCCCGTCTTTATACCAGACGATTTTAACGTCTGAGACGTTAAAGTCGTCTGTTAAGTGCGTCGTTCGGACGCACTTAATAGAAGACGTTAAAGTCGTCAGACGTTAAAGTCGTCTGCCTTATTTACCGTTTTTATACTAGACGTTAAAGTCGTCTCAAGACGACTTTAACGTCTCAGACGACTTTAATGTCTCTAGCATAAAAACGGCCATTGACCTTTTTTCTGCCCACAGATCAACGCAATAACTTTTACATTGAGGATTTTGTTTATATTTTAGTGATCTACAAAGCCACGAGTGTCCGATCGAGCGTGTTTTAAAATATCAGCTCACAGTGCGACAAAGTTCAGTGACTTAAAACACATCGTGGGCAAGCGTTAATTTTTTTGGGCAAATCACTGTACAAAGATATGTTGTTTTTGTGTCCACAGTGGAGCTCCGGACCTTATATATCCAGGAACTTCCTTATATGAACACATTTTGTGAATGCATCTTGAAAAAAATCAGACCTACGCATGCACATTTCCAGTACAACGCAAGGAAATTAATGTCATTAAAGTCCGTTTTACTATGAGGTATTCTTCGAGAAAATTGAGTAATGATAAGGTTATAACCACAGCTTGCAACTTTTGAAGACAAATTGCTTGTTCTTTCCAGGTTATGAGTGGAAACATTATATTTTTGGGCAAAAAAATATTTGAAAACCCGCCATTTTTTCAGACCCGGCCAGGGGATCTGGGCAAAAAAGTTCACGCATGCTCATTACGTTTTTCCGCCCTGACCGAGAACGCGTTCTCTCGCCCGCTCTTTCCCAGACTTCGCGCGGACAACGGGGCAAAAGAGAACGCCTAGGGACTAGGCTGGCTACAAAGTATATAAGTACAGTCTAGTCGTAGACAAATCAGTAATTTAAAACGAAACGAGCTACAGCAATGCTCCATGGTGAAAAATGTTGTAACGTAATGGACAATTCTGAAAGCGTCTTTGGCTATTTTGCAAGTGCAGCAAACAGCAACTAGAATGCAAAATGTAATAGGAAAGATTTTTATGCTATCTGTAGTTATTTAAGCCTTAACAAAGTGTCCCTCTGTATACCTTTCGCAAGTCGTTTGATATGCAGCGACTGGGCTTTTGAAATCACCTATCATAGCTCATTAACCAGACGGGATTTACCCTGAACAGATAAACCTGATCGGGATTCGGGACTCACCTCATCCTCGTCCGTAATAACGAAGTTAGTTTATATAAATTTGTAATCTGGGGCTGAGATTTAGTGTTCGTTGTCCGTACTAGAGAGAGTCCATATTATAGAGCTTTTTTTTTAAAGAAAATATTTGAGAATTTTGTCTGGACAGTTGGAAACTGTCGGCCGTGATAGAGAGTTGTACGTACCGAGAGCTTTGTACTCCTGAGACTAATTTTTGTAAACCATCGCCACTTGCTCGCATCCACTTCCCTAAGCTAAGATCAGACCCAATTTTGGCAGCTTCTGTACATTCTCTCTTTATACAGTGAGTAGTTAATAGAGGATGCTTTACCATTCAATTTCAACTCTGATTATTTTCTGTCATTTCCTGATTAACTCTGTCACCAAACCATTTAGTTCAAAAATGACAGAAAATAATCAGAGTTTTTTTTCATTTTTCTCGATATTCTGTCTCATTTTTACAAAATCAAAAAACCACGATAAAATTTGTAAACTGTGAAAAATTATGGACAGTGACAACAATAATGGCTTGCCTGCGGCTCGCGGAAATGACAGAAAATAATCAGAGTTGAAATTTTATGGTAAAGCATCCTCTATTAACTACTCTAGAAGAATTCAATCGCGATAAAGATTATTACAAAATATATTTAGAAAAGATTAATTATATTTAATAAAATAATTTTGATTTATTTATATTTGTAGAAACCTTTATTGGATTTGTTTTGGGGGATGGGATGGGTTGGATGAAAGAAATATGATAAATATTATTACAAAATATATTTAGAAAAGTTTAATTATATTTATAAAAATAATTTTGATTTATTTATATTGTAGAAACCTTTATCGGATTTGGATGAAGGGGGAGAAGATTAAGACAACTTCACAAATGAATTTCACAAATGAATTTCACAAATGAAATGTTTTTTATTGAAAAAATTTTACAATTCTGAAGAGAAAATCTGAAGCTTTTGATTGGTTGAGAAAAACACAATGCAATCTATTGTTTTCCATGTAAACGTGAAGTTATTTTGGTGAGATCATAATCTGAATTAGTAATCAGGGGATTTTCCCAACAAAAATAATCTAATCAAATACTAAAATGGGATACGATCACTTTTTTCATTTTATTAAAGATGATTTAGTTGATCCCAATAATGCTTTTATACAAAATGTGGATAATTTTCTGTTTTGTATTTATTTTAATTACTTTAACAGATATGACAGTGAAATTAAGGAAGAAAGAAATAATGTTTTAGAATATTTTTTCAGGAATATTAAAACTTCATTGATGAGTAAAGGCGTATCTATTGGTGATAGTATGTACAAATTGATAGATTTACAATTTAAAGGTAGAAAAATGAATTCTACCGAATTACAGATTAACTTAATTTTATATTGCATTTTGGTAAATGGGCTGAATAAAACAAAAGGGATAAAATTTAAATATATTAAGAAGAAATTGTACCCTTTAATAAAAAAATTGAAAGAGATTTTTTGTGAATTTGATAAGAATGAAATGCACAAAGAAAGAACCTTTATTTTTCCATTAAGGTCGCCTAATGGTACTGATAATGAATTTTATATTATTAATTATAAAAAAGATTTGTTAGAAAGATCTTTTGGTTGTTATGATGGTATTTGTTCTTCTGATGACGATATTTTTGAAGATTTTTTTAATGGAGAATATGATAGAGATGAATATGATTATGAAAAAGATTATGATATAAAGACTATGTTTTTACATAAAAATAATAATAAAGATGAAGAAGATGAAAGGAAATCCAAATATTACAGTGTTGTTTTAAGTGAATCTTTACATGAAGGAGAAAAAGAACATAAACTTTAAAAATGCAGTTGTCAAGTTATTATCGTCTCTCACCAGAAAATATTATTTTTAAAGAAGCCAAAGAATTCAAAGTAAACTATTCTATGTCGTCAATACATTCCAGAGTTCCCTAGCAATTTCAATTGCTGAAAGTAAACTCAAAATCTATTTTCAGTTTTGCTGGTTGCTAGGGAACTCTGGAATGCAATCTATTGTTTTTCAATGAAGCGTGAGGTTATTTTTGATGAGATGATAATTAGGGTATTTCCCTTCAAAATAATCTAAACAAATACTAAAATGGAATATCAAAGCCCTGAGGACCAAGATTTTATTGTTGAAGATGGCTATAAACATGATAAAGATCCTGATTATGTTCCTGAAGAAGAGGAATCATCCGATGATGATAAATATGTTGTGAAAGGAAAAGATTTTCAGAAGTTAAGCAAAAAGGCTAAAAAACTCGGCGCCGAATCTCTTGATTATTCAAAGCGGAAAAATAACAAGTACGTTGTCAAGCTGCCAAGTGGAAAGAATTTGCATTTTGGCTCGTCGCAATATCCAGACTTTTTAATTCACAAAGATAACGAGCGAAAAGAAAAATATCTTTCTCGGGCGATGAAGATAAAGAATAAGAAGGGTGAGTTGACTTATGAAAATCCTGAATCGGCTAATTTTTGGAGTGTTAATCTGCTTTGGTCGGGGAAGTGAGCCAGAAAAATAAAATTGAATAATCTGGCTTAAAGGTTCCAAAATAATAATAAAAATGGGTTTCAAGTCAGCAATGCAAAAAGGATATCGATTTAATAATTTAATATTTCCTTCAAAACAAATTTATTTAACTGTTAAGAAAATTAATAGAAAACTAGAATTACTTTATTCTTCAGCGAGAGATGATGTTGAAGAATTTAATGCTATTCTTGATAAGGTTGAAGAATATATTGATAGATTTAATGAAGAATATGACCAAATCACTATTGTAGAAACAGATGATTCAGCTTTTAATCAAGAGTTTTTTGGAGTGGTAGATTTCTTGAATGAAGCATGTGATATTCAAGAAAATGAAGACTTATCAAATAAAACTCCAAAGTATATCAAAGAAAGATTTAATTCTATTGCGTTTAAGTTATGGGATGCTGGTATTCGTCCGGGTGAGTTTTAAGTCTTATATCATTTTTGATATAAGACTGTGAAACAGAAAAATAGAATTGAAATTTAAAAGTAAAAAAACTAATAAATAAAGATGGCCACTGATCTAACTAATCTTTCTATTTCAGAGCTAAAAAAAATAAAAAAATATATAAAAAAAGAAATCAAAGCTGATTATAAGAAAAAGTTGATTGATGATATAAATAAACTACAAAACGTAAGAGACAAAATTAAATTCAAACCCAAATCTAAAACCAAACCGAAAGCCAAATTCAAAACATTTGAAGAGTATTTCCAGGATTGCATCAAGAATAAAACAATACCTCCAGATACTCCATCTTATCTGCGCAAAGCACTTGAAAGAGCTCTCAAGGAATACGAACAAGGAATAGAGAAAGAGAAATCATCTTTGGAAGGATTTGCTAATAAATACGTAGTAAAAGGCAAAACTGATATTACGCCATTCGAGTTTTTTAAATCCAAGGCTTCTTATCTTAAAGAGTTTCTCAGGAATCATCGAAATATTAAAGTCAGATTTGTTCTTGTTTGCATGATGGAACAAATGGGAAAGACAAGCGATGGAAAGTCAAGTCTTTCCATTCAAGATAAAGCTTATTTTAATTCTGAAACACATATCAATCTTGAATCATCCGATGTAAAAGAAATACTGATTGAAGTTATTCGCTCCATAATTGAAAAGATTGAAATTTATCAGAAGAACGGAAGTGGCTGGTATTTCAGGGAAATAATTCATCTTGAGATACACACAGTCGATTACAATCCAATGAGGGGTTCGTCTTATATTCCCCTTCCAGATTGGATAATGCGAAAGAAAGCGATATTAAGCATTCGAAATAAAGATGAAAAATGCTTTTTATGGTGTGTATTAAGATACCTTTATCCAAGAGACAAAAATGATTTCCGATTGACAGATTTGAAGCAATACGAAAATAGTTTGAATACAAAAGGAATTGCTTTTCCAGTCAAATTAAAAGACATTTCAAAATTTGAAAAACTCAATCCAGATATCCCAGGAATAAACGTGTTTTCAGTCAATGAGAGAAATAAGTTTTATCCTCTCCGAATGACACAGAGAGATCCTCGGAAAACAATTGATTTGTTTCTCTATGAGGAAGATGGCAAATACCATTATTCTCTTATCAAAAGTTTTTCAAGATTATTCCGATCTCAAATAACTTCTAGAACGAATGGGAAAATACACATTTGCAAAAGATGCTTCTCTCATTTTTCAAAGGAAGAATTATTTCAGAGACATATTGAATATTGTTCGTCTAATGAATCAGTTGTTGTAAAAATGCCAGCAAAAAATTCGAAGTTAGGATTTAAAAATTATTTTAAAAAACTTCCAATACCTTTTGTAGTTTACGCCGATTTTGAATGTTTTACCAAATCTATAGAAACGTGCAAACCCAATCCAGCAGGTTCATATACACTTGGTTATCAGAAGCATGAGCCGTCAGGATTTTGTTTCTATATAAAGGGAATAGTTTCAAATATTTTTAAACCAATCACTTTTACAAAACAGAAAGAAAGTGATAATGTTGCTGAAATATTTGTTTCAAAACTTGCAATGATAACAAGAAAATTATATGATGATTTTTATCGACATCCAAAACCTCTCAGATTAACTGAGGAAGAACAGAAATCTTTCAAAGAAGCCAGGATCTGTCATATTTGTTCAAAAGAATTAAAAGATGATAAAGTCCGGGATCATTGTCATTTTACCGGGGAATATCGAGGAGCTGCGCATAACAGCTGCAATCTCCAGTGTAGAAAACCATTGATACTGCCTGTCATACTTCATAATCTTCAAGGATATGATGCGCATTTGTTTATAAAGCAACTTTCAGGTTTGAAGGGTGAGTTGAATTGTATTCCATCGACTGAAGAGAAGTATGTTTCATTTTCCAAAAAGATCAAAGTTGACGAGTACAGATCCAAGAAAACTGGAGAGATGGTATCTTTGAATTTTGAAATCAGATTTATTGATTCGTTTAAGTTTCTGCAAACCAGTCTTGCGAATCTTGTTGGAAATCTGCAACCGGATGATTTTCATAGTACAAAAGAAATAATGAAAGATAATATTAATCTTATTACTCGAAAAGGTGTTTATCCATATGACTACGTTTCATCTCTTGAAAAGCTATCTGAAACACAACTTCCAGCCAAAGATCAATTCTATTCAAAACTGAATGACGAAGACATTTCAGATGAAGATTACCAACATGCTCAAAATGTATGGAATACATTCAAATGCCAATCAATCAGAGATTATCACGATCTTTATCTCAAGTCTGATGTATTGCTTCTGGCGGATGTTTTTGAAAACTTTCGTAAAACATGCCTGAAGCATTACAAACTGGATCCGGCGCATTATTACACATCTCCTGGATTGGCTTGGGATGCCTGCCTCAAAGAAACTGGACAACAACTTGAATTGCTTCATGATTACGATATGTTGATGTTATTTGAAAGAGGAATCAGAGGTGGAATGACGCATATAGCAAAACGATATTCGGAAGCAAATAATAAATATATGAAAGATTATGACCCAGAAAAGCCTTCTAAATTCATTCAATATTTAGATGCAAACAATTTATACGGTTGGGCTATGTCTCAATCTCTTCCTACGGGAGGGTTTAAATGGATGACAAATCTCACAAAAGAAAAGGTGATGAAAATTCTTGAAAAAACAAATAGCAGTATGAATAATATGGGAAAGAGAGGTTTTATATTTGAGGTTGATTTAGTTTATCCCAAAGAACTTTGGAAGTCACATAACGATTATCCTCTTGCTCCGGAGAAGATTAAAGTGGGAGGTGTGGAAAAACTTATTTCTCATTTTAAACCTCATAAAAAATATGTTATTCATTATTGTAATTTGAGACAATGTCTTGAAATGGGTTTGAGAATCAAAGCTGTTCACAGAGGAATTTCTTTTAATCAAAGTCCTTGGATGGAGCCCTATATCAGAAAAAATACAGAACTTCGTAAAACAGCGGCAAACAGTTTTGAGAAAGACTTTTTTAAGTTGATGAACAATTCTGTGTTTGGAAAGACGATAGAAAACATTCGGAAAAGACAGAATGTTTTTCTGGTTGATAATCGAGCAAAAGCCGCAAAATTAACATGTCGGCCAAACTTTGAACGGGCGACAATATTTGATCGAAATTTGCTTGCGATTCACCTGAAAAAGACTGAGGTATATTTTAACAAACCTGTATATGTTGGCCAAGCTATTTTGGATTTGTCAAAGTTGTTGATGTTCGATTTTCACTATAATTACATTCAAAGAAAATATTCATATAAACGCGCCAGGTTGCTTTTTACAGATACAGATTCACTAATGTATCAGATAAGAACAGAAGATTTTTATGATGATATTTCAACAGATATAAAAGCTAGATTTGATACTTCAGAATATCCTCCAAATCACAAGTCTGGGATATTAATTGGTGTTAATAAGACAGTGATTGGGAAGTTTAAGGATGAAGTGGCTGGAAAACAGATAACACATTTTGTCGGACTTCGCCCTAAAATGTATTCTTTTAAAATTGAAGAATCGAGTACTGCCAAGAAGTTAAAAGGAGTTAAGAAAAGCGTGGTGAAAAAACAGATTGAGTTTGAAGATTACGTTAGGTGTTTATTTACGGGTGAAAAACAAATGAGAAGTATGAATATCATTCGAAGCGATAATCATGATATTTATTCAAAGGAAGTTAATAAATTAGCTTTGAGTGCTGAAGACGACAAAAGGATTTTATGCAAAGATAAAGTGAATACGAAGGCGCTAAGATAAAAAGGTTTAAGGATTTTATATTAAAAATATAAAATCATGAGTAATCGAGAATATGTTAAATATCAAGGAATTAAATTTTATAGTCATCCTTTTAGTGAGGAATATTTGGCTAGTAAATGCGGAAAGATACTTAGTTTAAAATGGAATAAGAAAAGGATTTTGAAATTACATAAATTAAGAAATAATTATTTAAATTTTAAATTATGTGAAAATAATATTCATAAGGAATATTCTGTACATCGTTTTGTTTATGAATGTTTCAAAGGTACTATTCCAAAAGGAATGGAAATCGATCATTGTGATTTTGATAGAAAAAATAATACAATATCTAACCTTCAATTATTGAATCATAAAGAAAATGTTAGAAAATCAATTTGCAAAAAAGTGATTTCTTTTAACATAGAAACTCAAGAAGAAAAGATTTTTGATAGTGTCAAAGAAGCAGGCGAATATTATAAAATTGATTCATCTAGTATTTCTGCAATTTGTAAGAAAAAGATGAAAACCAGCAAATCCAAAAAAGATGGCAAGCGTTATCAATTTTTTTATTTATAAATTTATTTGTTTAAATTATAAATAAAATGCCTTTTACAGAAAATGAAATAAAAAAATATCTTGATATAATTCATAATTACACAAAATCTCCAAAAAAGGAAACCGATCGAAAGATCTCTTGCTCGAATTGTCAAGAAACTGAATTTGATTTGGTTTCAGGATTTGTATTTTGTATAAATTGCGGGCGTCAAAATGGTCGTTATTTTGAATCTTTTGATAAAAAAGATCTAGATAGATTAGTATTTCGAAAGAAAAGCATTTACCAGCGGAAGTACCATTTTGAAAAGAAAATCAATCAAATTTCACAAAGAATAAATCTCTCTGAGGATGAGAAATACAATCTGTATTCAAAACTTTTGGAAATAGACAATAAAATTATGGAAGAATTAAACAAGAAATTCAATCGAAAAAGAACTATTAGCATCGTATTCCTTATAAAAAAAATTCTTGAAGAAATTAAAAATCCCAAACACAAACTTGTTGAAATTAACATTGGACATCAAACTCTCGAAAATTACGAGAATTGGTGGCAAAGTTACAAATCGCTCAATTTATGCCTTTGTGAAAAATCCAGTAAATAATCCCAGTCAAATAACCAAGAACTTCAGATTTGATTGGTGAGTTGAAGGTATAAACACAACCTCGACCGAGATTGAAATGTTTCCAAAATTCGCGAAAAGCGAGATTGAATATAAGATGATTGGATAGTATTGATGAGTTTGATCCGCAACTATGTCTAAAGTCAGATAGTTTGTAAAGAATTTGATTAAAGCCCAATCTTTGAGTGAAGTATTTTATATATAAGTACTGATAAACCAAACATGCTTTAATAAAATTATCATCGTAAAACTTTGTTTTATGAGAAGGAAAGTAAAAGTTAACATAAGCTACAATCGATTCTAACATCTTCTATCTATAGAGTAGATAGAAGATGAAAAAGGTTATTACAAAATATTTAAAATAAATTCTTTTTATAATATAAAAATACTTTCTATAAATTATATTTTGTAATAACCTTTATCTTAAATTAGATTGAAAATAATATTGATTTTAAGATGATAAAGGTTATTACAAATTAATTTAATTAAAATCTTTTTTATATATAAAAATACTTTTCAAGAATTATAATTTGTAATAACCTTTATCAATATTACTTTTTATTTTATCTTTGATTGCTTTTACAATATTCAAATCGTTTGGATCGGAATATTTAAAAGAGTATTTATTACCATTTAATTTTGATGATGCTGTTTTTCTCTTTCCTTCCGCAATCAGTTTAATCGAGCCACTATTGATCTTAAGTGATTTGGATGCCTGATATATCGAGTTAAAAAATTTATTATCACCTGTTGCCAGATTAGTTGCTATTATTTTTCTAGATTGAAACTCTGGATTGGAAGATTCGTTTAAGACACGTTTTAAATTATCGGGCCTGTTATTTTGCTTATCTCCGTCAACGTGCAAGATTTTAAAAAACTTGTTTGTTTCCTCGTTATTAAAGGCTTCCCAAATAAACTCGTGTTTTAACAAGCTGATTGGGTTTGAACCTTTTGGTCTAATCGATATTCTAATAAAGCCATTCTTAGATGGTTTATTACCAAGTTCTTTTCCTGTTTTAGAATTATAAACACCACCGTTATCAGTTGTGAAGAAATGGGGATAAGACGGATGTGAATACCTGATCATTGAAAAAGATTATTACAATTTATATTTAATCAATTTTATTTTTAAGTAAAAAATAAAATTCTTTATTTATATTATGTAATAATCTTTTACAAATATTTCTTATTGTATTTTTTTGAAAATCTATCTGCAACAGGGGATTGATCGATAATCATTTCATCAATCAATTTCATTCGATCAATGAACTCTTGTTTGTTAAACTCGTCACCTCTCAAAGCTGATCGCAATTCAACCAATACTTTCTCATAAGTTGTAAATGCTATTTGAGACATTTCAATCTTTTTTTTGTAATTCTTCATTTTTGAAACAGAGCTCACAATCACTCCAAGACCATTGATAACACCCAGGATTATTGGATTGAGTGTTATTCGTCCAGCAATAGTTCCTATCACAACTAATCCTCCTCCGGATAGAGTAAGTGTTTCATCAAGAATTTTGTATCTTTTGAAAGATTTCTTAAAACACCAGAATTTCTTGTGATAATGTTTATAGAAGTCTTTGAGAGTTTTGATCTCCGTTTCTGTTAGTGAGTTATCAATGTGATTAAATTCAAACAAGTCCTTCATTTATTTATTTAGAGTATATAACTACCATTTAGTTTCTCTTGTATCATTATCCTTTTAAATGCCTCAGAGTCAAAGTCATAAAAATTTGGAGAAAACATAATTTTATTCATAATTCCATCATCAGTTGTAAAGTCAAAAATTTGGTTAGGTTGATAATTGGCGCTATCTATAGTTAATGTAGAACTGTAGTTACTCAAGTTAACTTTTGTAACAATTGTATCAACACTATGCGTCAACCATAAAACAATTTTTTTTCTATTAAAATCATTTGGTAAACTAAAAAATTGTCTTTTACTAGAGGTGAGTAAAGTTAAATAACCAGCAGCTTTAGAATAAGTTAAATTCATTAAATGTTGGTTATCTTGCGAATTTTTCTTAACTAAAGCAAAATCTATATCATTTCGATGATAAAAAACCATGCACAGGGTAAAATTTCTAAAATTAGCAGAGGGATTCAAACTAATAGTGTAATTATTAATATTTAATCCTTCCTTTTTGATATTACTTATGTCTTTATCTGGGATAATAATACCATTTAAACTATGAAAGTCATTCAGGCCACTAATTACAATACCAGATGCACCTCTTTTTAATTCGTAATTATTTGCATCTGTGAAGTCATAAATTTGATCAAAGAAACGACTATAAACATGGTTTACCGTAAAAGGAATTAACTCTTTTACCATTCCAACTGTTGCAGCACTACTATTCAGATTTCTATTGAGAGCAAGGTTCAATATACTTGTATTATTTGCGTTAATGTTAACATTGAACTTTACTTGTGTTCTATAAATTTCAAATGATTTATGATAGTCATAAACTTTATCCGGGTCGATATTGCTAACTTTGCTCATAATACCATAAGCAATCATGTAAACTCCAGAAAACTGTAATGGATACACAGCCAGATCATTTCCATTATTTGGAATATTAACCAAAATGTGAATAAAGAACCTGCTTCCAGTTTTCAACTTCTTGAAATTAATTATGACTTTATGGTAATACATAAATTGTGTTTGGCTTTTTGAATCGGTGAAACTATGTTGGAGTTTTTTTACACTAACATTTTCAAGTTGCAATCCTTGTGACGTTTTGTCATCAACACTTATCTGGGTTTTATGCCAAAGTTGATAATCAATGTTAAGTATTTCAAGACAAAGGGTATAATCAGCTCCTCCAACTAATCTAAAGAAATTAAGTCCTATCTTATACTTATAACCACCTTGAAAATTCTTTAGTATAGTCGTATAAACAACTCTTGTATTGTATTCGTGAAAGTTTCCTTTAAGAGTTGGAAGGAAAGTTATCTTTTTTGGAATAAAACTAGTTCTATTATCTATTTCATCTGTCCATTGAGTTGGACTTGTCATCAAAAAAGCAAACTCATCTTTGTAATGACTTGGTTGAACTTGAGTTTGGTGTAAATTACTGTCAACATACTTTTTGGTGACTGCATCCGAATCTGAAGTTGGATCTTCAAGATTAATTATTTTATGTCCACCGATATTAAGATCTGAAGTCATGACCCTACTCCCATCTTTTTTAAAGAAAGAACTGAAATCTTGGTTAGAAAGGCTATCATCTACGTATTTTTTGGGAACGGCATCTGAGTTATTTGTTGGTGTAACAAGATTAATTATTTTTTTATTGTTCATGTTCAAATGATTAGTCATCATATTTGATCCATCAATGTGAAGATAAGCAAGATCACCGTAAGCCAATGGTATTGGTTGTTTGGAACCAGTTGGAGCTGGAAGATTAATTATTCTTTTGTTATTCATATCCAAATTTCCAGTCATTTGTCTTGTTCCATCCAGTTTCAAAAAGACACTTCCATCAACTTTGGAATCGTCAACATATTTTTTATTTGCAGCGTCATCATTGTTTGAAGGTGCTTTGAGTTTTGTAATTGAGAATTGACTTTTCATGTCAATATTTGAATCTACTGCCAAAAGTGATGTTTTTCCACCTCCAGAATTGGTATCAACATATTTCTTGGTTGCTGAATCTGAGTCAGATGTTGGTGTTCCAACATTTGCCAATTTTTTTCCAACCATATCATAATTTCCATCTGAAGTGAGATTAAACCCAACACCTGGAGCTCCTTGAACTCCTTTTGCAAATTGAAAGTGATTAGAAGAGTGTTCATTAAATATTCCCATCTTATTTATTATTTAGATAATCAGTAAAGTTTTTTGAAATGGTTTTCTTTGGTTTGTTAACGTAAAGAAATGAGAATGGTTTTTTAGTCGCCTCTTTATAAATATCTTTATCAACTCCCAATTCAGACGATATTCTGTTTGCTTCTCTGGAAGATGGAAATTCATACAAACAGTAATGAGAACAATTCAATCGAATATCTTTTGGAGTTTTGTAAAATGATTGACTCAGATAAATAACCGAACAATTTTTATGTCGACCTTGAATAAAATAATCAACGATTTGTCTCTGATTTTTATCACATACATGATCATCAAATATCACAAGTTTTTGATTATCTTCATAACCCATTTCTGTTACAGGAGTTATTTCATCATTACTCACAGATAGTATTTCATAACCGAGTTTATGCGATAATTCTCTCATTTTTTGCATCAGCCTCTTGTACTTATCCTGCTCTAAATTTCGAGCGTAAAGATAAATCTCATCGTAATATAGCAGAGGTTTCATTAACATGTGATAGAGCAAATTAGTTTTACCACTTCCACTATTTCCACAAATCAGCATTCGAAATGTATCCGATGGCATGAAAGGAAACAGTTGTTTGAATTTTTTATCTCTGTTATCTTTGCTATCATAATTTGGTATCTCCATTTTATATAATAAATATATAAATGGATATTGAAGAAATGAAAAAATACTCAAAGAATAAGATTGAAGCCGATAATCGTATTAAACAGGTGAGACAACGAATAAAAGAAACTACTTGGGAAAAACAAAATCTGAGAGAAGGATTTAGTGAAACATTCAAACCTCTGATTTCTCAGTTTGAAAAACCTGTTGACCCAAAAACACAAAACATATTTACTCAAAACCAAAAAATGTTGCAAAATCAGTTGGCTCTTACAGAAGGTATCAGAGCCAATCAAAAAGCTATTACAGACGGATTTAGTCAGTTTGAGAGATTGGCTGATATGCAAGAGTTACCTGGAATAGGAGCTATTAAAGACGGAGAAGATGATAAAGACGATCAGGCTCGAGCTCCTTTACCAAAAGAGGATAAAACTCAAGCTACTTTACCAAAAGAGGATAAAGCTCAAATAACAATAACTAAAGATTATTTTGATAGATATCTAAATAATAAAGAAGCACAAGATACTCTAATAGAAAATGGTTATCCATATCTTCCTTCTTTTTATTTTGATAAAAATGTTTCTGAAATTAATTCATTAATCAATAATGTTAATGAAGATTTAACAGAATCTAGAGAAAAAATTCATAATACCGCATTAATTGAATATAATAACGGCTATAATATTGCTAAAGCAAAAAGTGAAAACCCTCGAAAAAAAACATTAAATGATATAAAAAATTACAACATATTAAGCATATTTTCAACAAATTTATACTTTCTTTCAGTTTATAAAGAAAAAAGTGGTTCTGGTATGTTTTACAATAACTCAAAAGAACTGCTTCGTAGATTTGAATTACTCAATGGATCTCTTGCCGCAGGAAACAATGGTGTGTTGCCTGAATACATTCAAATAGCTCATCGTCTCAGAGATCTCGGGATCCTGTCTAATAAACAACTTAATACACTTATCAGAAAAGTTATCTAGTTATATTATAAATGAATGAAAGTGCTATTCATATTTCTTCTGTCAAAAGAGAAAAAATAGGAGTTAACAAATCACATGATTTCTTGGTTAAATTTAATCCTCCTTTGAAACTTGATCCGAATTTCAAACATTTTCTCGCTTTGGACAGGTTATCGATGACTTACTCTTGGTATAATATCCGAAGTAGTTACAAAAACAACACAATTAAATATACCCATGATGGATCAACATGGCAGACTATCACCTTTTCAGACGGAATGTATTCTTACTCAGACATTAATGATTACATTCATCAATTCATGGAACAAAAGAATCATCACACAACAGACGCAAAGGGAGTTAAAAATTACTCAATAAATCTGAATTTCATTCTTTCAACCTATCGAGTGTTAGTTACGCTTAAGGGCAGTTTTCAACTCGATCTGAGAGGAACAGATTTTGGAGAACTCATCGGATTTGAAAAGAAACTCGTGACTAAAACTGAATATGGAACCAAGCTTCCAAATATCACAAAATCTATTGATTCTCTTAACATAAATGTGAGTGCTATAAAAGACTCTGTTGTAAATGGTGTTAATACAAACACAATTGCTGTTATTCCAACGGATAATCTGACAAGATCGTATCCTTTCACATTTGAACCATTTAGACCTCTTTACTGCCCTGTAAGTTCAAATTACATTTCTGAAATGAGAATTACTGTAACTGATTCTGTCAGTCAACCTGTTGACTTGAATGGAATTGATTGGTTTATGACACTTTTGCTTCGTCATACTGAAGATAGCAATGTTGTATAATTCTATAATAAAATGATGCGACAGTCAGAGTTTAAAAGAAAATACGATCCTGATACAGGAAAATATGTAAAAAAACATATTTACGGAGAAGGAATAATGGATTCAGTAAAATCCTTTTTCAGAAAACCAACCCCCAAAAAACCACCCCCAAAACCAACTCGCAAAAAAGTATCTTTTGAAACGAATCCAAAAGAAAAAAAAGCTGGTGATAAAATAGTTAAAATACTTTCTCGTGAAAACCCCCCCCTCCACCAAAACAAAACGTAAAATGACAGAGAAGGAATATAATCAGTACTTGGAAAACCTGAGAAAATTATATAATTATTAATATAAATGAAATCCTTTAGAAACCCAAAATATCTTGAAAGATATGAAGATGTTATATTTGATCTCGAACAACCTTTGAATACAGCAGATCCAGGAAATAACGAAGCCCAAGTTAGAGCTCCAAACCTTAAATTTATCGCTGATAATACAGGTGAAGCCACTCCTTTTGATTGGTATAACGCGCGTTTTTCGATGGATTTTAAAGTAACTTTGTTAGCTGGGGGAAATATAGCAGGCAATGATCATAATGGAATTGTAAATGGTTCTAACTCTTTTATAAAAAAATTGACTATACTTGCAAATGGAAGAGAAGTTTATAGTTGTAACGAAGCAAATCATGTTGCAAATATTAAAAACCTTCTTGAATACAATTCCTCTTACGCAAAAAGTATTGGAACCAAAGAATTTTACTATCCCGATACAAGTAGATCTGCGGAGGAACGTGCTGCTCAAGCAGAATATAATGTTGGCTTTGCCCTGAGAAAAAAAGTATTGGGTGCTTCAGTTGAAGTAAATTGTGAAATACCTCTTAATAGGTACTCTTTCTTTGAGGCACTTGAAGACAAACTACTTCCTAATACAAAAATCGAAATCAATTTCGAAATCGAAAGCGATGCAAATTTAGTATTTCAAGCTGGAGCTAATTGCAGAGTTATTGTAAAAAGACTTCAATTATACATTCCAAAGCTAACTTTTAACTCTGAAGGACAGAAGTTATATATGGAAAATTATCTTAAACCTCATAAATGGACTTATCTTAATGAAGTCATTCATACATCAAATAATTTACAGCAACAAACAGGTCATTACAGAATAACAACCGCAATTTCAAAACCACGCCATGTATTTGTTTGGGCCATCAACACAGCAAGAATTAATGCACAAACGGCAAATCCATTTATTTACGATACTTTTGGTAATTTACCAGCCAATGCCGACGTATCACGATGTTATCTTGAAGTTGGAAATGGTAATGAATACCCTGATTTTGCCTATAAACCATCCACAGATCTGTCAAGAGTTTTCCGAGGTTTGATGGAGTATGTACACGCAAACAACGATTTTCAAGGTGGAACAATCCTTGATATGACAAGCTATAAAAAAGTTTATCCAATTATTTACTTTGATTTGACAAAACAAAAAATGGACATCAAAGACGGAGTGACAAAGTTGGCGTTTCATTTCGAACTATCAGCCAATCCAAACGCTGATTACAACTTTTACGCTCTTGTTCTTCACGAGAGAGATGCAGAAATAGAGCAGCAAAGTGGAAAACTATTGCTTCGAGCTTAGATTGTTATGTAACTATTATATAAAATGAGTGAAGATATTGTTTTTGAACTCGAACAGCCCCTGTTAATCCCAGCCGACAATAATTATCAAAACAGAAGTAATTTGAAATTCGTTGTTGACGGTAAATCACTTGATTGGTATAATGCCAGACTTTCAATGGATTTCAGATTAACAAAACTAACAGGTCGTAATGTAATCGTTAATGATAACAATGGAATTGTTAATGGAGCAAGTTCATTTGTAAAAAAAATTAGTTTTAATATCAACGGACGAGAAGTTTATCAATGTAATCACGCTAATCATGTTGAAAATATCAAAAATTTGTTTGAGTTTGACACTTCCTTTGCAGAGAGTGTTGCAACAAATGAATTTTTCTTTCTTGATACAACAAATTCCCCAAACAGAAATAAATACTTGACAAGGCAAGTGCAACACGGAAGAAATAATGAAAATACTGGTTGGACGCCAAGAGTTTTTATTGAAAATGAAAATACGTCTTACAACGCAGGATTTGACAAAAGAAAGAAACAAATCAAAAATTCAAACGTTGTAAATTGCGAAATTCCTCTTAATCGATTTTCACTCTTTGAAGCTCTCAAGGAAAGGATATTGCCAGATTCCAGATTTGAATTAAACGTGGAATTTGAAAGTGATAACAATCTTGTATGGAGAAGCGGCAATGATGTTTGTAGAGTAATAATTACAAAACTTCAACTTTTAATTCCACAAAACACATTGATTACAAAAATGACACCAAAATCCTTTCTTAATGAGTTTGTAACTAGCTCCTCATATCTGAGACAAAAAGAGGGAAACTTTTTGATAACAAATGAAATATCAAAACCGCGGCATGTTTTTATTTTTATTGTAAACAATGCAAATTTCGATTCTCAAACATCAAATCCTTTTCTTTACCAAACTTTTAATGTTGCAAATAACAGAAAATTAACAAGATGTTACATTCAAACAAATGAAAAAGTCATTCCCAATCTTCACTACAAACCATCCACAGAGCCCTCTAAAATTTTCAGAGATGTAATATCTTTTAGCAATGGTACACTTCTTAATAGAGATAATTTTGAGACTTTGTTTCCATTTATTTATTTTAAACTTCCAAATCTGGAAGATAAAGTAAAACTATCATTTCATTATGAATTGAGTGGAGAAACCAATGCTGATTATACTATTTTTGCAATTGTCCTTCATGAAAAGAATTTAATATAACTTAATATATAAAATGACAACTTACAACCAATACGGCGTAAAACTTTCAGACGGACAAAAATCAAAACTGTTAAGAGCAATTCAAAATAAATCACCACTAACACTTCGATTAAAACATTCTCATCTTCAAGGACCTGATGAGTTAATGTTGACACAAAGACAAATAGCAAAGATAAAAAAATCACTTGCAAATGGAACAGGATCAGACTTGAAAATAAGTAAAACACAGATTACACGTTCAGTAAAACATGGAGGAAACCTTTTCACAAGTCTGGCAAGAATTGGTGCTAAACTTCTTCCCCTTGCAGTAAAAGGAGTTTCAAAAGTTGTTCCTGCACTTGCTACTGGAGCTGCAAATGCACTTGGAGAAATAGGATTAAAAAAACTGTTTCGACGAGGTATTCCAATTCCAAAAAAGTTTTTCCCATTTCTTCATCCTTTTGCTAATGAGTTTACCTCAGCACAAATAGATCAAATTAACAAAGTTTTCAAGACAGGAGGAAGATTGGTTATCAAGCCGACTCAAAAACAAATAGAAGGAGGATTACTGGGAACACTTGCATCAATCGGAATTCCAATGGCAATTAGTTTGCTTCCAAAATTGTTTGGATCTGGCCTTCAGGTTGACAAGGGATCATCTAGTAACACAAGAAGTGTTTATGTTCCTCCCACACAAGGAGAGGGTTACTATCCACCTCCCTTTAATGGTACTTGGGAAAATCCAATAGGAATGGGGGTAAAAAAAAAGGCAAAAAAAAAGACCAAAGGCAAAGGTTAGCTAGTGGAAAAAAACAGCCCATTCAACTCAATTCCCATAATAGGAGACATTTTGTAATTAAACCCCTTTCAAACTTTGACTTGATGGATTGGGTAAAAAAACTTGGCCTGAGTCATCTCAGAGGAATTTACAGTCGAGACCAACTACCACAAAAGATAAAAAAAGAATGTGGAATAATTAATCTTGACGATTTGCAAGGACCTGGCACCCATTGGGTTTGTTATAGAAACCTGGATTCAGTCGTCGAGTATTTTGATCCATTTGGTCTGATAATGCCGAATGAGGCTTTGAAGTATTTCAGGTCTTCTGGAAAACAAATTATTTATTCGATAGATGAAATACAAAATCGAAACACTGTTCTTTGCGGTTATTGGTGCCTTTACTACTTGTTTGAGAGACAGAATGGAAAAAGTATTCTTGATGTAATTCATAATCCTCATTTCGACAACGATAACAGTGATTTTATAAAAGAATACTTTGGAGGATAAAGATTATTACAAAATATAAATTAAATAAAAGTTTTTTATATATAAAAAAGATTCCTTGAATAATAATTTGTAATAATATTTTTCAAGATTAAATATAAAAATTATATTTAATCTGAATCCACTGGTGAATCCTTTAACTTTTTAACCCTCTCAACTTTTCTTTCCAATTCTTTTACAGTATCAACTATGGAATCAAATTTTGTGTAAATATCAATAAGTTTGAAAAGTTTCTTCTTTTTATCGGATTTGATTTTTAACCAAGAATATTCTCCTTTTCGTATTTTTTCCCACATCTCACATTCACCAGCCATTAACACTCTTGAAAGATCAGCATTTTTACTCCGAAGAGACTCAAACTCATCAATTATTTTTGTCCTTATTTCTTTCTCAAAATCTTTGAGTGTTTCAACATCCATATTTTTTTCTATCTCTGAAAAGAATTTAGCCTCCATTTATCTTTAGTTTATACTAAACTTCCCCTTACAACTTGTTTGAGATTATTTGATTTCTCACTTAACTCTGCAATCAACTCAAATATTTTAAAGAATCGATTATCATTTTCCAATCTTGCAATACTGGCATATTCATAACTCTCATTTAATTTATTATAAATCTTCTCAAGTTCACTTTTTACAAAATTAGCCCTCGCTGACATTTTATCTAAACATTATACTAAATGAAAGAATCATATTGTATTAAAGATAAAAGAGTAACACCTTGCACCGAGCCAAGTGGTTACCAAACTGATAAAAGAGGAAGAACACAATTTTTTTGTCATTGTGCGCTTTGTGGAATTAAAAAGGTGAGATATGTTAAAATGGCCCAAACTGGAGCTGGGGGAAAGAAAAGAAAAACTAAGAAGAAGACAAAAAACTAATAAGCCCATCTGAGAAGGCGGGCAAGCAAACTGGAGGAGATGTCTTTGACACTGTTGTTGGGACAGCTACAGATGCATTTGTTGAACATGCTCTTCCTTGGATGGGAAAAAAAACACTCGAAATGGGTCGATATGGAGCAAGTGAATTAATGAGAAATAAAAATTTGCAAAAGAAAGCTGTAAATTATGGGATCAATAAATTGTCTCCTTTTATTCAAGATTCTATTGGTTCAGCATTGGATCAACTATCAACCAAAGTTAGACCCAAAAAGAGATATAAAACCAACAGATCCGATTTGGATGGAGCTGGAATTGATCCGGTGACTGTTGTAAAAAAAACACCAGAAATTGCAATGTCGACTACGCAAGAATTGATTCCATCTTTGAAACCAGTTTATGATCGATTTAAATCTGGTGAAATCATGAAATCAGCTTTTGGATCGGATCATGGTATTACATCTGGTAAATTCTGGAGAAGACCCACAGCAGCTGAAGAAGCCAAGATGGGAATTATAAAAAAAGGATCCAATCCTGAATTATTTTTTAAATTTGAAAAACCTTCTAGAAGAATGAAAAAGTCAAGATTTTTTGAAAATAATCCAGAAGCTCTGGCAGATATGAATAATATCATTTCATCTAATCCTGATACATGGCCTCAGATATTAAGAACCAAATATCAGATTATTATTGATGAACACTTCTGGGAAAATAATCCTCTCCTTAGTTTTGGAAGTGGAGTTGACATTCACAAATGGATAGGAAAACTCCCAAAACCAAAAGCAGGATGGACACCAGGTAAATACAAGTATATGGGCCCTTATAATCCTCTTGAAAAACAAGTAACTTATGATCCAAAAACTGGAGAAGTAACTGAGTGGCACGTCAAACCTTTTAACAAAGTTGATGAAATTGCAGCTTATCATGATATTTGTTATGATATGGGAAAAAACAAAGGTGATTGCGACAGAGAAATGGTAGAATCTTTGAATCAGATTCCCTATGGTGAAATGCCAAAATGGGGATCAACTGCTCGATTCTTGATTAATACAAAACAGAAACTTGGACTTGGGCTTCAAAAAAACGCGCGTCGGCGTTGAGTAGTGATTGGTCTCAACAACTGGCCGATGAACTTCACAAACCAATCACAAGAAACTTTCAAAAGAGATCAGTAATCTCAAATGGAATTGATGATATCTGGGCTGCTGATTTGGTAGAAATGCAAAAGTTCAGCAAGTGGAACAAAGGTTTTAAATATTTGCTGATGGTTATTGATGTGTTTAGCAAGTATGGTTGGATAAGAGGTCTGAAAGACAAAGAGAGGTCTGAAGAGGTCTGAAGTCCTGAATTTTTTTTTCAGGCTTCTTTACGCAATTGCTTAAATTGCGTTTCACTGCGACGATCATACCTTCATTTCAAAAAAACTAAAACTGTGAAAGAAGCATTTGATGATATTTTTAAAAGAGGGCGACAACCAAAGATGTTGTGGACTGATAAAGGTTCTGAGTTTATCAGCAAACACTTCAAAGATTTTTTGAAAAGCAAAGGTATTAAACTATATCACACTGAAAATGAAGAGAAATCTAGTGTAGTTGAAAGATGGAATAAAACAATGAAAAACAGAATGTGGAAAATGTTTACTGTGAATAACAACACTGTTTACGTGGATAAGATAAATAAACTGGTTAATGATTATAATAATACGAGACATTCTAGTATTAAAATAACTCCTGTTGAAGCGAGTAAAAAGAAGAATGAGAAAAAAGTTTGGAATAATTTGTATGGCGAATCTATTTACTTGAAACCTGAGAAACCAAAGTTCGAGATTGGAGACCACGTTAGAATTTCAAAGTATAAAAGAAAGGTATTTGATAAAGGTTACAAACCAAACTGGACAGAGGAGATATTTGTGATTGAACAGATTATTCCAACAAAACCTGTTACGTATTCTATTGTTGACTTGATGTCGGAATCGATAAAAGGATCTTTTTACGAACAAGAATTACAAAAAGCAAAACAGCAGGCTTTTAGAATAGAAAAAATTATCAGAAGAGATAACAAGAAAAAAATGGCATTAGTAAAATGGAGTGGATATCCTGATAAATTTAACTCATGGGTGAGTTTCAAGGACTTGGTTAATTTTTAATACAAAATTTGTATTAAAAATCTTAATCAGTTTATTCCTCAATGTCGGAAATAATTAAATCTTCAACATCGCCAACCTCAACAGTCACATCATCATCACTTTCACTATCAACTTCTTCCTCGGTTATTGTTAGAAGAGATTCTCGAGGTTTCAATGGTCTTACATAGCACTCATGAACTTTTATTTGAATAGATGTTACAGTTTTGCTCAAAAATATTCCTTCAACTATCAATGCCATTTTGACATTGCAATACTGATCAATATATTTAAAAGGATTCAAATCTTTCTTCGCCTTGGTCTTGAATAGAGAAAGTATTTTCTTTGACTTCTCAGAGTAAATAAGTTTTGCGTAAAGAACTGGTGCGGCTGACTCATCTTTTCGTGTTTTCTTCTTTCCTTTTTTATCAACAAATTCAACCTGTTTGTAATAAAGTGGGGAAGACAGTGTTGAAGCCAAATCAGATCCGTATTCAGTTTCAAGATGTTTGCAGCATATTTCCACGATATTATTCAAGGTATCAAAAAATGCTTTTTCCTCTGTATTTGGTTCGGTATCTTTTCCCCAGAGACAAACTGGAATACTGTAGCCAACAAGTTTGTTATTCTCTTGGTTTTTCTTTTCATTTACTCCAAAAGAGAAAAGAAACGGAGTTTCAATTACAAGAGCACCTTTCTTTCCATTTGGGTACTTGATTTCAATTGGGATTCGTTTGTACTTGATTTTGCTATCTTTTACTTTGAATTCTTTGGCTTCATTGAAAATAATATTTTCTGGTGTGAGACGATCGTAACTTGACAACTGCATTCTATTATTAGAAAATATTATTTTTTAAACTTCAATTTTTCATTTTAAATAAGAAAAATATATTTTATCAAAAAAGTAACAACCATCCCCAAGTAAATAAACTATTCTTTCTCTTAAAATCTTTGATATTATTTCTTTACATAAATCTTCTATTGGAACTTTTGAAGTTTCTATATTTTTTCTTATAAAACTTATAGTATTAGCAGTTAAGTTATCATAAAATGTTCCTATATGTTTATCATAAGAAAAATTATCAAAACCTTTTTTCATGACCTCTTCCACAGTTTTTCTATCAATAAGATAATTAAAAAATGGAGGAAAATAATATTTATAAATACATTTGTTATAAAAATCATATTCTTTTCCTAAAAGTTTAATAATTTCTTCATTCACAACATATTTTTTTAAACAATCCTTGTGATTTCTTTCTATTATATAAGTAAAAATAGAAGAAAAAATTCTTGATTTATTAAAAAGTTTTTTTTGTTTTAAATTAAATTCATTAGTGCTTAAAAAAAATTCATAATCAACCAAATGATATAAATAGAAAAAGGAAAACATATAAATAATTTCTGTGCTTACTTGTTTTTCTTCTTCTTTAAAATAATCTTCAAGAAAAAAAGGAAGTTCTCTCAAAAGTATTATATTTTTATCTTTACCTTCTAATTCTATTTTTGGTATTTTACTTGTATAAGTAATTAGTTTTACTTTATCAAAATAATCCTTGGTAAAACCATACTTTTTATATAAAGAAAAGTAAAATAAATACAAATTTAACACTTTTGTATATGTCTTGAAATTGTAAATATTATCACCCTCAAATTTAACATCTTTTACTTTTTGTACAAAATCTTCTAAGTTTCGTATGTTGTGTTTTCTGAATACAGATTGTTTATAATCAAATATATCTTTGGTAATTTTTTTTATCATTTTTGCAGGAGAATAATATTCAATTCCTAATCTTTCATAATCGTTTTCTTCCAATCCAGAAAAATTAGTCATTTGTCTTTTTTATAAATAAATATATTTTTTTAATTTTGTTTAATTTTATTCCCTGTCCTCAACTCAATCCCCATTCTCCAAAACAAATATGATAAACATTTCTACAAATATAAATAAATCAAAATTATTTTTATAAATATAATTAAACTTTTCTAAATATATTTTGTAATAATATTTATCATATTTCTTTCATCCAACCCATCCCATCCCCCAAAACAAATCCGATAAAGGTTTCTACAAATATAAATAAATCAAAATTATTTTATTAAATATAATTAATCTTTTCTAAATATATTTTGTAATAATCTTTATCGCGATTGAATTCTTCTAGAGTAGTTAATAGAGGATGCTTTACCATAAAATTTCAACTCTGATTATTTTCTGTCATTTCCGCGAGCCGCAGGCGAGCCATTATTGTTGTCACTGTCCATAATTTTTCACAGTTTACAAATTTTATCGTGGTTTTTTGATTTTGTAAAAATGAGACAGAATATCGAGAAAAATGAAAAAAAACTCTGATTATTTTCTGTCATTTTTGAACTAAATGGTTTGGTGACAGAGTTAATCAGGAAATGACAGAAAATAATCAGAGTTGAAATTGAATGGTAAAGCATCCTCTATTAACTACTACAGTGCCCGGGTACAGTGGAACCTCAAGCGACTGGCAAAATTTGTTTGCCATACCTTGGTTTTGTTATATCGAGGTTCTTTTTCATATATTTTACTATTACTTATGGCGTTCCGTTGCGGAGAAAATTATACCGATAGTAAAAACATGTTGAAAACATAATACTTAAGTCGAAACTTATAAAATACATCGAATGCAATAAAAAATATGAGTCGAGATTTGCAAAATATATGTTCACGAACGAAAAAAAAACACGAGTCGAAATTTTGAAATTTGTGTCGAAAAAAAAATTCGAGTCGAGTTGAAGAAAAAATACTCGAGTCGAGAAAGAGAAAACGTTGACCAGTTGTGTTGTCAATCGATGTCTTCACTCCACCGATACGAGTCTTTGTTCCAAAGTAGTGGTTTGTTGGCTACCAAATATTGCAGATTTTTTCTTCTCCCTTGGTAGAATTATCGAAGACTTGGAAAGGCAGCTTAGTTCAGCTTTATATGACAGTTTAGAATTCTTATTTCGGCGCCGTGACGAGTACAAAAGGACACTTGCAACTCTGTCGTCAAGATAAATCGGACTGGAACCCACCGGTTCAACCATTAGAAGCCCTCGAGAGAGGTTACAACTGGCCGAGATACAAATAACAAAGCCAAAACCTATCACGCAAGGACCGACAAGCATTAAAAGAATTACAGCAAAACACTGGCGCGCGGCATCGACATCAAGCGGTCAAGGGAATCACTACAGTATACACGGGTGAACTTCCCTATTTCTAAACAACCGTAAGTCTCACAGTATCTTGACGACAGAGTTGCAAGTGTCCTTTTGTACTCTTCACGGCGCCAAAATAAGAATTCTGAACTGTCATATAAAGCTGAACTAAGCTGCCTTTCCAAGTCCTCGATAAGTCTACCAAGGGAGAAGAAAAAATCTGCAATATTTGGTAGCCAACAAACCACTACTTTAGATTGAAGCCTCGTATCGGTGAAGTGAAGACATCGATTGACAACACAACTGGTCAGCGTTCTCTCTTTCTCTACTCGATTGTTTTTTTTTTTCAACTCGACTGGAATTGTTTTTTTCGACTCAAACTTCAAAATTTCGACTCGTGTTTTTTTTTTTCGTTCGTAAACTTATATTTTGCAAATGTCGACGCATATTTTTTACTGTATTCGATGTATTTTACAAGTTTCGACTTAAGTATTATATTTTCAACATGTTTTTACTATAATTACTGGGGTAAAGGAGGGTCCCACTGTACACAGTCAGTTACGTAGCCGCCTTTCCCGCCAGAAGGGCAGCGAATCATGTTGCCCCTTCCCAGTCCCCCACTGAGGGGGGGGGGGGAAGCTACTTCCCATACATTCTCTTAAATGAAATCCAAACGATGTTCTCACAACTTGCAAAGCGATCAGCAAGGGTCTTGCCAGCGGATTTGGTACTGATCATGCGCATTACGTCAAAATCCATTGATCAACGGTCTTGAGAAGAAACAAAAACATGGCAGTCGAAGGCGGGACTGTTTCTCACTATTATATTTTGGTAATTCGCAAATTTATTGATTTGATGTCGCTTTTCAGACATAGTGTGTGGTTTTCTTTTTCTGTTAAACAATTTCCCTCTGCAGAGTTTGGAATATGCAACATATAGCTCCGTACTGATAAGAACCGCCGAAGAGTTGAGCTATCGAGCAGTGTTTTGCAGCAAACCTTAGGAAAGTTAAAGTCGCTTCAAGGTACAGAGCGTTTAGTAGTAGTTCTGATTTGTTTATTAGGATCGTTTTGAATTTTAACTTTGGATTCAAGGTGTTGACTGATCGTAATAAACGAAGTGAAATGTTATGAAGTGTGAATATGTAGAGCTGTAAGCTCATATTTATAAAGCTTTCTGAATATTCTTGCTTCCGATGAATTTGACACTTTCTCCAGTAATTTTTATCAGCATCAAGTTATCATTGGTCGGCAAAAACTATGTAACCTATAAATCGATCGAGCGCGTTGTTGTGTGCGTTTTAGTTTCTCCCGCAATTTCAGTACCGAGAGACAAATACGATATGCAAGAAGAACAAAGATGCATGATATTATTTTTTTCAATTTTTTAAGCATTTCTGATTTCCTCTACCGGTTCGCTTCTTGCTTCTCAAAAGTCTAAAAATATTTACTGTGGGGAAAATGCTGCAATTATCCGCTGGCCATCACGCGGGGTGATCGCTTTGCAAGTTGTGAGAACATCGTTTCTCGGTCCCAGACCTCGTCTCTTCCCCCCCTGCCCCCACTTCAGGGTACTTACGCGTCGGTCACGTGGTAATCCACGGCAAGGACTAGGACAAGGAGGGAAACAACCGTTGGTGTTCGATGGTAGGTGTTGGTGTCAGTTTTTTTGTTCGCTTTTACGGGCTTTTTTGCTGTTAAGTAGAATCGAGAATATAAAGCTTTAGAAGTTGCATTTGTAAGATTTTTCCCGTGAAGTTTTTGCTGAGAAGAACAACAGAACAACTGTGTCAGCTGGTCAGATGAAAGACTGCATCGAAACGACCGACCGAGTCTTCAAATTGTACGGCTATCCATCTCCCTACAAGATGTGTTCACAGTTTACGAAACAACATTTACTCCGGCTTTATTATTTTGTTTGTGCTCAACAATTCCAATTGTTGTTATTCTTCTCATTATTAAAGCTAATTTCGAATTCCCCGTAGATGCAACGAATCGACCGACCGACGACGAAACAAGCGTCCCACATGCCGCGCCAAGGGTACAAGAAGTTGTTGTTTTTACAACGACGTTTATACAGCCTTAACAAAGGTTAATTAATTGGTACAATGGACGGAGGAGGCAAACGTTTTTTAGACTTACTGACAGTTTTTTAAAAATATGCTTTAATAGATAAGCGTGGTTTAAGTTCGTATGACGTACCTATAGCCAAATTGAGAAATTACAAAATGCCCGTTAAATTAAGAGAAATATGAAAATAACCCCTTAAAACTTTAAAGGAAGGTTAAAATAACATAACAGAAACAACAGATGCCACGGATGGGCAAAACTGAAGAAGATTAAAACGGATTGAAATTAGGGTTTTTGAAAACTGTTCAGCCCAACAGTTTTTCAAAGTTGATCCCTGCTTCTTGCAACTTACAAAATAATGCTCAGGAGATCAATTGTTTTTTGTCTTGGATCTCTCATTTTGTCATTTACCTGTATTTTCTTTGCTTACTTTAAGTTCCATAGCGATTGAGGGTGAGTAATTGGCAAAATTAAACAAAATGAATAGACCATTTCTGAGTTCCCCCGGGCCTCTGTTTTGAAATGAGTGTAGGTGCTCAGCCTTTGATATGGAAATCATTTTCCATTCTCATGCAAATAAAACTTATTTTCACAACAAAGGTTGTGCACCTAGCCTCATTTTGAAAGTAAGGGTTATTGGAACCTGGAAGTGGCCTATTTGACTGCCGTGACACAGCCCCTTTAATGTAAATCCCGAGAGGTGAAGTGGTGGAGGTAGGGGGGATGGGGAGTATGTGAGGGCGAATGTAGGCATGGGGCGGGGATGTTAAGGACTGCTTTCATAATTGTCTATGTGAATCCGAGAAAACCCTTTTAGTTCCAGTGTCAACTAAAGGAATCACGTGAGATCATGAATGTGGAAACTGAATAATAATTTGAACAATCCAGTGAACAAGTTCATACTGATTTACTATTTTATTTACAGTGGCTTAGGTTCAATTAGCTGGCAAGCATTGAGAAGTGAGGAGAGACGGCTGGATTTGCAGCAAAGGTACAGTGAAAACAGCAGTGCATGACATAAATAATGCTCAATGTGGAATGTATACAGTCATCACTACTTGAAGTCTTATTATTCAACTGGATATTCAATTGGTGTTTATTGACCAAAGGTCGTTGAAATGTTATAGAAAATCATGAAAAATGTTAGTGATGCTTTCAGGTGACAAGCAAAGTAACATGCTTCGAAATGTATAGAATTATAAAAACCATGCACTGTAGTGTAACTTGAATTAACTTAGGTGGATTCATAGACTTTGCCATCACTCGCATCGTACCAGAGACCCGTCCTGCACTAAGCTGAGATTAAGCTATACTTTCATTTTGCTTGGTAAATAGATTTCCTGCTGGCAAGGCAAATCAAAAAGTCTTGCAATTAGTAGGTTATGTGTATACCTGAATTTATTACGTGAGTGAATCAAACAAATATTGTTGCACAGTGTGCAAAGAAAGTCATGTCTGATAGCTCAGCGCTAGAGGATTTTGCAATTGGGCTAGTGAATTCTGTTCTCAACTTGCCCAAAGGGCAAGTGAGTTTTTTGGGAAATTCAAATTACAGAAGAATGGTAATCAATGCTGCTTATCAAAAAAAGTTTTTGGGCTAGTTAAAAAGACTCTTGGGCTAGTCCATTCTAACAACAACTTGCCCGAATGGCAAGCCGTAAAACTGACTTTCTTTGCACCCTGTTGCATCAATTGCATTTCCATTCACATGATTACCATAACATCAGATGGACAGATTTTGGAAAAACTGCGCTATACGGTTTATAAAGTGCTGCCTACCAAGAATAGTCTGCGGCAAGCTCTACAAGTAGTTTTTCACATCCCATGGAAAACATGTATATATACTTAAAATACACATCTTTTTTCTTTATTTTTAAATGCCGCCTAGTATTTAAATTGCTCTGCTTCTTGGAGATTTCCCCGCCACAGTCACTCATTCAAAATTCTATCCTCATTTTAAATTTAATATATTAATTAACTATTTATTATTTTTTCTTTTCTACTTATAATTTATTGTGTGTGGCAAAATAATAGAAATAAATTTAAAAAAAATAAAAAAAATATAACAATATAACAATTTTGCTAGGATACATCTGTAGATAGATTTGTTATCATACACTCTTTTTAAAACACATATTTTGACAAAATTATTACTGTTCTTGTTTTACTGTGTTCAGCAAGCCAACGCTTCTTAATTTAACAATAAAATTTAGGGTGATAATGGGTTAATTCAACAGAATTGCCACTTCTTGCTTGGGATGCTTTAATTAACCCGTGAATACCCTAAGCGTATCCAAAGGGTTTTTGTGGTGGGTTTTGATATGCAAGTGTGTCACTCACTCACTTTCTGTTGACAGAGATCTGCTCTTTGGTTCCGACCCTAACTCACTGCCCGATATTAAAACGACATAGTTCGTTGTTGCCAAAGGGCTCCTGAGTTTTTCATTTATTCACAGTCATGTTCGCTGCAAAATCATCAACACTTGCTGTTGATTTCTGACAGTTTTTTAGGTTGTGTACACATGCATATTTGCTACAAGTAGATCAGTCATAAGCAGTGGGGTGGTTTAAATTTCGGTAACATGACAAAGGCAGAATGTTGCTGGTAAATTGTGCAGCTAGCATGGTATACCCTGTGGTATATTATTTGTACCCCAAGCTTTGCAGTCTTTGGTAGGAAGATCCTGTAGCGAGGAGATGAAATATGGATTGTAGCCTGTTTCAAAAAGTGGCCTTCATAGGCATTTTACGTTGAGAAGAAACAGCCAATTATTGTCTAGGATTTAAAACTTCTAAGACGGCAAGGCCTTTTTTTAACTGAAATTTCTGCTCATGTCACTGTCACTGTCACTGTCACTCTGAGGTCAAAGATGCTGGAAGGGCTGAGAGGATTTTCTCAATAATTATTCTTGGGTTCCTCATGCATTTACTTTGATTTAAAAGAAGGAGTTTAAGAGTAGCAGTTCCGAAGAAGAAATAACACCTGACATCTTTTCCAATGCGTAAATACAAAGTCGTGTACAAAATTAATGTCACCTTTCAAAGGGCAAAAATAGTCACACTTGACAAATATGATTTTACAACCTATATTCAAAACAGCATTTCTTTTTTTTTGTCTGTATTTGTGACAATTTTAATCAGTTGCAGTCCAGTCTCTACAATAATATTGTAGTGAATCAGGACAGCTGTAAAAATAATCATTATTATGACAATGTTCTTAATTTTAATGGAGATTTTTTGTTTGATGCCTCTGTTGGGAGATGAGGCTTAATCCTTAGCTCAGCTTTCCGGAAGCAACAAACAACTCAGATATAACATGTAAATAATATGCTAAAATAAGCAACATAATGTGAGCAATATATTTTAAGCCACATGTTGGCTATGTAATTTAAAGTCCATGCTGTTAAATCCACAAGCAAGTTATTGAAGGTATAAAGAGTTAAGAGCTCATTAATCATACCTACATCATCAGTACTGATGAAGCATTAAGCAATAATTTATTGTCCAATCTTTCCAGGAATTTCTCAGTGCTCACATCTTGAGCAGATAATTCTTGTGATACAGCATACAGTTGCAATTCTCTCCATAGCTGCTAAATCAAGTATTCAAATTACTAGTAACACATCAGCCCCACAACATTAAACCAAGGCAGGCAACTGTATCATTGTGGAGATATTTTTCAGCCAGTATGGCAGTATGTTGGTGTCGCAAGTTTGTGTCAGTGTCTTATTGGAAAAGTAAAAATGTACATGTGTGAACAATACACACTGCTGTTAAACACTGTAAACCAAGAACATCAGAAATATTTTTGGAATGTTCTTGCTTTGCAAAGGAAAAGCCAAGTAGGTGGAAGAAAACTATACCACGATCAAGAAGAGTAATATTAAGCTCTGGCCTTGGGCCTGGCTCAGGTGTGATCTTGGTTGTGACTGGCCATAACACAATAAGG
>JBBMOI010000013.1:7547500-7565000 GCA_038088405.1 Porites divaricata
TTACCCACAATCCCTTGTGGGCATGGCACATTTCTGTTTTTCTTGTTTAATTGAAAAAATGTGAGATGAAATGAAAAAATATATAAGATTTTTAACTAAAATGTCACAATGAGGCAATAATCTCCTCATTTTCTCTTAAAGGCAGCTTATAAATAAACTTTCGCCCCCTCTTTTTGACTGGAAGTTCACCACAAATATGGCGGACAGTGGCAGCATATACAAGGGCTGTATGTTTTTCATCAATGGTGAAAGTCATGTCGTGAATGTTTTCTCTGAGGTAAAAGTGACCTCTGAGGACTCTGTCTCCTTGCTGATTATGACACTGATAGTCATCTGTCATGTCACTGTCTAGTTCTTCAACTCCTTCTGAAATGATCTTGAGAAGATAGAAGTCGTAGACAGGATCATCTTCAGCAGCTATGGCCACTGTACTGCTCTTGTTGGCGAGGTCCGCTATGTAGGAGGCAGTATCTTGGTCAAGCACTGGGGTCTCAGCAGCCTGTCGAGTTGTTGCCACATCACCTTCCCTGGCTAGCTCCACCTGCTTCCATTCATCAAGCCACGCCTTGTTGGTGCATTTCTCCTCGTCATTGACAATACAGTTGATGCAGTAGCATGAGCGGTGTCGCACGTGCACTTTTCCTTGCTGAGGGGTGGTCTTCACGCAGTGCAACTTTTGAATTCCTTTTAATTCTCTGAATCTGCGTCCAGCTCTACTCCTAACAACTGATCCTTCCCCAGAAGATGGCACAAAATAGAAAATCCGACGCTTTAACTGAACTGAATTTGTTCTTGCGGAGAAGCTTGAGCGTGCTGGCTGAGAAAAATGCTGGACCAAGAAGTCATACATGCTTCTGGCATTGTTGATGGTGGCTGTTCTTCTAAGGACAGCTTGGCTGACTTTCTGCTTCACGTGAGAACCTGCTGCATCCTGCTCTCCCTTGGCATGTGAGGTCTCAAAGTAGTTTCTCTGGACGGGGAAGCCAAAGTCAGCAAGAGAACAGGAGAGGTCACCGATGCAGTGCCGGGATTTGTACTGAGCAGCACATCCATCAGTGAACTCATGCATCATTTGGGTGTTGTAGCGAATATCAGTGCTTAAGTAATTGTGAATCAGCTCTTGCATCTTGTGAACACTGTCATAATCTTGTACTGGGTCATCAGATATAACAAAAATGTGCTCCTTCACAATGTGAGGGTCGTCTTCTGTACTTGCTACTCCATCAACTTCTTCTACTGCATGGCGGTGAAGTATGGTGACATGCAGTGATACCTTGGCAACATCAAAGTATTCCGATTGGATCTCATCCTGTTGCCGGCAAGTGTAGCCTTCGGAGTAGTCATGCACACACACCACGTGACCTGCAGGAAGGTTGTCGAGCAAGCTGTCAAGCTGCTCACGTTGCCATCGAGCCATGAAAGCGTGACTGGGATAGACCGAAAGCAGCGTCTTGAAATACTTGAAGAGCTCTGATGGGGGAGTTTCCTTCTGAATCCGGGCGATTTTTTTCTTTTCTTGACCATTGGCAAGAAACTTTCCTGTGCGAATGTAGTCATAGCGTGACCATCTTGTAGATCCCTCATCTGAACTTTCCTCAGGAAGAAGCTTGAACAAAGCTACACCACACTGGTCACATTCTCTTTGTAAGCACTTGATGTTGTGGAATGGAGCATCTTCAGGTTTAGGGCAGAGAGTGGACTCCACTGCTTCAGACAATGTTGCTGGTACTTGAATTGGCAGATCTCCTGCAGCAGAGTTTTTCATGACTGCTTTTCTAAACTTCATGCATGCAGAGAAAACAAGCTGTGTTTCCACATGTTTTCTGCACAAACATGACTTTCTGTCCCTTTCTTTGGCCTGCTTGACAAAAAATGGTTTCAAGCTTTCAAATTTCCTTTGCTTGACTTTAATTTCTGGGTGGAGAGTGCTAAATTCAATAAATGCTTCGGTTTGTGTTTTTTCAAGCACATGTTTTGCATGGTGAATGTAATCATTCTTGCCAATTCTCTTCTTTGCAAAATCTTTTTTATCCCCTGTTGGTCGGCTTGCTGTGTTTGTCCAGTAATCATAGATTACTTTGCTATCCTCGTCTGTCAATGCATCTCCTCTAACCTTTCGTTTAGTATACAGCCAGTTTTCTACTTCTCCTTTTAAAATTTTTTCACGATGCTGGATAGCTTTGCCGATACTCTTCTCGCCAAGGTTGACAAGTTTTCCTACAGATTTTTTTGCTTTTGCTTTTTTAATTTTCTCCCCAAATGCAAGCGATTTAAAAGCTTTAAAAACGGCCCGTTTTTCATTTGACCCAGAACGCTTCACTTCGTTCAATCCTTCAGAAATATTCGAAGCAAGTGCCCTTAAAGTTTCTGTTTCCTTTTCTTCTTCAGGTGTCTTTAACAAACCACTCGCAGATAGAATCTTCCTTGTCCGCGGGCTTTTGGCAATGGTTTGCACAACTTCCGCCTTTTTTCGGGGAGTGGAAGGGAGTGCCTTTTTAACTTTATCTGTGACACGTTTTTTTGACGTCCGGTTTGCGAAACCAGGAGAATTCACACTATCTTCTTCTTGTGATGCTGTTTGCTTCTTTTCATGGTATTTTCTTACTCTTTCTCTCGTTTGCTGTCTTATCTTTTCTCTTCTTTCTTGTGCAGCGATACGGGAAGCTTCTCGGCGTTGCGTTTCTGTTTCTTGGCGTTCACTTTTTTTCGCAACGCGTCGCGTGAGCGGCTGGCTTGGCTTCTCGGCTTGCAATTTTTTCCTCCGTGCTTTAACTTGAGAGATCTTTTTCTCTTTGTTTTGCTGATAGTAGGCCCTGTCTTTTTCCCTTCTGGCCTCTGCTTTTCTTTCTTGAGCTGCTTTCTTTCGCGAAATACCTGTATTGAGATTAGACTCTTTTGTTTCCATCAGATGCGGTTGAATTCCCTCAGTGAATATAGTTCTGAGCGAACGTGTTGAAAATCATGCAATATTTCAGTGTTATGCAATAATTTGCCCCTGCAAATTGTTCAAAGACCCCCCTACTGATGCCTGTGAAAACAGATCATGTGCTTGCGAAGCAGAAGAGGAGAACGAGGGAGTTTTGGGGACGTTTCGGTTGAGTTTTTCGCCATATTTTCTCACCACCTTCCTTCGTTACGGTTCGTGAACATGGCAGCAATGGCGAAAAGTGTTTCCGCGTCGACGAAACGTAAATTTTCAGCCTCAGATACAACCAAAACGGCCGAAACTTTCGGCAATGTTAGCTTAACACAAGCCCAACAAGGGGATGTAAACTTGTTTATTCAACCCTCCAAGTATCCCGTCTGGCTACAGATCAACTCGTGGTTATGCGATGGAATCAAGCTCTACAGGACCGTTACGAAATGTGTTTCCGCACATTTCTTTTTGATCTAGAAAACAGTCTATTCGACGGTGGGACTTCAGTCTTGGTTTGTAAACACTATGATGTATGCCCAATACGTTCATGTCACTTTCGTGATCCTAGCGCAGATCAAAATGTAGTTATTCTTAGTTTTGTGTACTCCGGTAGTTTGGAAAATGTGAAGCGTTACATTGTATTCCAACGAAAAGAAACGTTGATATCTTATTCTAGAATAAACCATTCTTGTTAAAAATCATAGTCTCTTGCTTCTGTTGATAATCTTCTAAGATATAAAAAACAAAGTCTCTATGTGCAATCGGTATGAAAATATTTCATTTTTTGCTTCCATCAGACACATTTTATGTTACGTGTTACACGTAGAAATAAATACATTTTAATAAAATGTATATTTATTAAAATTTTGGCTTGATCGCAAACCTTGTTTTCTTCACACCAAAATGAAGGGATATAGTTAAGCTTCTATCGTGGAAAGTGTCAGGTAGTGAGGTTAAATCCTTGCGAAGATATACCTAAGTAAATACACATCACTGCCAAATGGCGGGGTGACCGTGCTACTCATCTATGTAGATATATGTATGTGTCAGTTTGTTGGTATACACTTGCTTTTTTTGGTAGCCAACTTTCATAAAGGTGTTGCCGGGCTCCTAAAGGAGCTGTTGTGATTCAGAGAGCAAATGTTTGTAAAGCTACCCATAGATTGATGCATCAAACTTGAAGGGCAGGCAACCATTGTTGGAATAATAATTATGCCTATGCTTGTTGACAACTCACAGCTCTGCTGTTGCTAAAACTTCATGGTGGTTCTTCTCTAACACCAGCAATGCTAAAGGTATTTTGCCATTCTTCACCTTTGCTGGACTTTTTGTACTTTATGGTATGGCTATGGCTGACTATGGTTGCACTGTGCTGAAATTTTTTTGTTTGCAGCAACAATGGATTCTCTGAGGTCTTGCATCACCTGTCTACTGTGCTGGCTTGCTATGTTGCTTCACCTGCAAATCTGGATTTTTTTTTTTAGCAACAAGGGATTCTCTGAGGTCTTGCATCAACCTTTGTACTGTATGTTTTGAACCCTGTCAACAAGCTCTTGTGCATTGTTATTTAGCACAGTGTAGTACAGGGTGAGGGGTTGGACCATGGAGGAGAGCCTCACTGTGTTGAACGTTTGGCAAGCGCTGTGCACCTTGTCCCTTAGTTAATGGCTATGACTGGTTAAGTTATGTGAAAGAATACTCATGGACACTGTTACTGTTACATAGCGGCAATAAGTATTACTTCATATACAAGTGTCATTATTGCAAAATTGACAGGGGAAAAGAAATTTTCAAGAAAAAATTCCCACTACATTTCTGGGACTACTGTAGAGTATCTCTGAATGAAAAGTCATAAGCCCATCAAACTTGATATATTGAGCACAGGTAATGTTCTTCCACGTGTTGTCTCTTGTTGAGTGTGACACTGACTCTACCTATTGGTGTGGTGGCTTGCAAACTTTAAGAGTGATTGTCTGTAAAATTCGAACTTCGGCCTGACACGGTACCTCATCGATTTGGCTGATTTTTGGCATGTAGTCTTAGAATGGTGTCCTAAATACTGAATGCATATTCTAAGGTTCGAATTCTCTTTGGTTTCAAAGATACAGGAATGACAGTTTTGACGAGGCCTCGAGGGGCCGCCATGTTGGTGAACTGAAAGAGGTTTGCTATTATTAATTCTAGCCTTATCATTGAAATAACTTAATCGTGACTCATACAGTCACAAAGAACTATCCTTCCTCCTTTCATTTACCTACTCTTATCTGAAAATGGTTAAGCCTGAGCTACGAACGGCTATAGCTTCTCACGGCACTTTTTCGGTACTTAAAAGGTACACAAATTTGGTAGAAATTGGAAGGTCAATATCACCCATGCCACATCGATTTAGACTAAGCCATTTAAACTAAACATAGTTTGTTTATAGATAAGTTAGACTGCTGAATAAAATAATTGGGCAAATGTAATGTAGTAGAACTATAATTGCATGAATGCGCAATGTTCAGCCATTTGGCCGCTAAAACTCCCAAACGAAATTCGGTGAATATTTGAAAAGAAAATTCTTAAAAATTGATCGTGCCTCTTAAAGCCTATCTATCGCTTAAAAAACCTTCACTTGTAATGTAAAAAGATGATCTTTTGTTTCTGATCTTGCGAAGAGCTTGAAATATGCGCTAAAATGAAAATTATACATTTTGTTACACACAGTACTAGCTCAAGTTCGCTCTTCGATTTGCCAGTCCAATCGGGAGCCGCTCGTGTGCACAGTTACAATTTTCTCTGTAGTATTTCGCTATATAAAGCTACAACTTACATATTTTCTCAGGCAAAGATAACGTAAACTTTGTCAATTTTTATCAAAAGGCTAGAAAAACAAACCGTGCACTGCGGCTTTACGCGAATTATACGTGTAAACAGGAACCTACCTTTGCTTCTATGCACATTTGGCAGATCTTTCCGGCATAAGATATAAAACTAGTCCATGAAATGAAGTTAAAGAACTCATCAAGTCAAATAACGTGATCGTACCGTCATTACTGAATAAAAGTCGGAAAAATATGACATGGAATGATCGGTGGGAAACGAAGCTATTTTTAGGAGGTCAAGCGCAACTGCACGCTGGAACGGAAGTGAAATGAACAACCTTAATCCAATTCAGTCTTCTTGACGCTATTAAACGTTTCACCCGACTTTGAACAGAACATTTTTTTTATTCTCTTTCTCCTTCTTGCGTGTATTCTGCATTTCGCCCAGTTTTTTCTCGTACCTTTTAATTTTCTAGCAAACTAGAACTGTTAAGAATTCCTTCCCCCACCCCCTCGCCCCCCTATTTGAGTGAACTTTCACTCAGTCTGATTCACAATAATTTTTGAACGGTCACAAAGTGAAATTTGAAATGAAATTTTATTTTGGTATATTAAGCTCCTTTTTTTTTCCCGATAGCCAGAAATGTTTTGAACTTAAAGGCTAAAGTGCCGGTGTTTTTCACGACTCGGCTTGTAGACTGACCTCACCACCAGTATTACACCACACGGACATAAATTCTGATTCCGGAGAGGGTCAAAAAGTAACTGATGGGTCTCTGAAAAGCAAAATGCAATCACCTTGGGGCGAGCAGGCTATATAGATGATGAACTCATTGTTTATATTAAACTCTATGACCATACCCTAAAAGTCGAGCCAGCCCGGGGCGAGCGAACACAATTTTGGCGCCACTCCTCTCCAGTATGTTTGGCAGGAAATTGGCTGCTTAGTCAAATCTCCTAAACTCCATGACCATGCACCTTTCCAAATATTGCCCTTCTAATCATTGTATAGTTAGGGCCTCCCTTAAGCATTTGCAACTATTCTGATTTGTATATAGAAGACTGTTTAACAGTTTCCATATCTTTAATGTCTCGTAAACAACACGTGGTGCATGTTCTGATCTCTGCCCCTCCCTCCCCCATCCATAACAAAAAAATTTCGGATCAACACTGAAGGTACAAACAAAAAATGACCATCTCAAGGCAAAGTTCATCACTGTAACTTACCAAATAAAAGTATTTTCGTTGTTTGCCATCGACTGATTCTGTTCCGAATACTAAGGTCCCATAAACAACGGCAGCGTTTAGAAAGAGCCCGCCCTTTTCAATCCAAGAAAACCCAAGTAGCAGTTTCACCAACGGACATAAGCCGTAAAAAGAGGACCGCGTCAAATAGTTCATAAAAACACAAACGTCTTATGACACCTTTACTTCAGCCTTTCTTCAATAAACTAATTTTTTAAGGATAAATGACGCCAGAATGCGCGCGCGATTACAAGCATAGTAGACTTATGAATAGAAAATTTAACCAATGCACATGAAAGCGCTTAAGACAGGGACTATGGGGAATTGGGAACAACGTGCGTACCGCTGGAAAAATATTAGCTAGTTCCCTGAATGGACACAATTAAAACCGTTTTTGTTCAGTGAGGAGCTGTTAGATCGGGGAAAGCGACATAAAGTAGATCTCATCAGAATACGGCACAGGACTAAGCCTTAAAAATCGCAGGATAAGCATGCAAGATCAATCATTATGTAAAACAAAGAAAAATTCCTCGAGGGAAAAACTTATGGCTAGGGAAAAGGTCGAGACTCGAAGGTAGAAAGTTAGGATCGTAGCTTCTTTTCAGGTAACATTTCCTCAGGCCCGTACATGCGTAGAAAAATCTATAAAGGTTAGCAAAAAACGATCTTCTCCCTGACTAACAAAAACTTAATTGACTGGACAGTGTTCTAAAAACAGAAACTGAGCAACGTTTTTTTTTTCTAGTATATATTGAAAGAAAAGCTATAATGAATTCAGCCGAGCTCACATAAAGACCAAAGAAGCATATACCACTAAGGCACCAAGCCAAGGGAAAATAGAGCAAAAATTTCCAATTTTTCAAATGACGAAAGCACTACGTTACCTGTTTGACACCAACGAACCTATGAAATCAAGGTTATCTTCCCAAGTGACAGAATATATCTTTCATTTCTTCTTTTTTTTCCAAGCAGTTACCGTAAATGATCGATTAAGCACTGCTTCTCGAATAAACGCCGTTACGGAATAGGCGCCGTAGCGCTAATTTCATATACAAATAAACGTCCTACCTTTGTTACGGCGCTTGATATAAAAAGATACCAAAACCACATTGCTTGACAAACAAGACCACGACCTACTAGTGAGTTCTAAAGTCTTAATGTACGGGAACTTTCGAAACCAGGTTCATATAGCAGTTTGAGGTGTGCATATTTGTCCTTTTTCTTGCTGAAGTCTGAGTTCTCTCTATATTCCCCTTAGTGTTTTTACCCGTAGTTGAAATAAGCGCCGCTCCCTAATAAGCGCCGCACCTTTAACATGGAAAATGCAATAGGTTATGTACGATGGGCACAGCTTGGTGGACGTCTTACTAACAAGCACATTACTAATACTTGTCTTCAGAGGCGCTTTGAGTTTACGAGCAGAGAAAATTAGTTTTTGACCGTTAGAAAATGAGGATGCCTTTTGTATGATGACGTCATCGTCCTACAGTAAAAAGCGTTCGTTTTTTACCACTGATATTATCAATCGGTACACTTATATTGTCGAAAGGTCCGTGAGCATGGTGAATTATTTTACATTAAACTGCAGACACATCTTCAGTCACTCCGTGAAAGAACACCCTTACTATTCGCGATATCGGATAAACACTCTGGTCGCTAACTGAATTTTCTTTGCTGTTTCCTTTATTTAGAATTAGGACTCTCTTGAGTTATCCATACATGGACTAGCGATTTTAAGCTTTTTCAAGAAAACTAAAGTCTGGAATTGTCCCTAGGGTGGGGCATTTGTGCAGAGTTTTGAAGCCCCTCGGTGGGGTGACTGGGGACTTTTCTTATCTCCTGTGTTACGTACCGGAATAACCAAGAGATGCCCGTGAAAAAGGCATCAGAAAAAGAACTCCCGAGTACGATATAAGGCACGCAACAAAAGTGTGACAACGAGCAGTTACCTTTTTTAACTATTGTTTATTTAATTATACACTGTTATAGTTACTAAGGTTAAAGATTAAGTTAAGCAGTTCGTAAAGCAGGCAGGCTTTCTGTCTTTCATGGCCATACAGGAACAACTGTGAACTCAACTGACTTGAGACATTAATGCTTGACTTTCTTGATTCACTGGATCCTTTCCACTCATTGGCTTTTCTGTGTTCACAAACTCGTCCGGGAAACTTCATCATGAACTCTTTTATCTTCTCTTTTCTGCTATCGTCTCTTTCTTTTCTCTTGATATAGCAATGTCTAAGGTTATAGCTCCTCCATAGTTATAGCAGTTGATTATAGCTTTCTCACAGTATAGCATCCATAGCTGATAAGCTCAATCACAACTAGCCACGAGGGAAAACCCTCGGGCACACAACAGCAACTTGATACTTGGAAGCCTGGTTTTATACTTTTTCTTTAAACATCTAGAACGTTCCATTACTATTTATAGTGCATTACAACATCTTCTATTTGCGGAAACTGCTGAGTCACATTACAGATATTTCTGGAATATTACAGATTATAAGATAATTCTAGAAAAGTCTGGAATTGCATGACGGATAAACTAAAAATAATTCTGATCCTCATAACACCTGTGATTGTCCCTCATTCTTCTCAACATCTTGCAAACCAATTTTCCTGTTTATCACAAAACACTTTATGGAAAGACCAAGAATCTCCTCAAAACGAGTTGCGTGATTGAAGCAAAATAGCTGAAACTGCTGTTAATGGTGTACAAGACAGAATGAGTCTATTTATTACTTTGCTACACCCAATTTGCAAAACCGGAAGTAATGATGTTTATTTCAAGCGCTCATGTCTCATGAGTTTGACTGAATCTTCCATCGCTGTAAATACATGCAGCTGGAACTATCATCGCATCCTCGCTCACTAATAATGATAACTTATATCAATGCCATTATTTATTGCCTGGCTACGATTTTCACGGATTCTTCAGTTCAGTTGTTTGAAACCAGGCGGTTTTCACATGAGTTGTAACGCCATGCAAGGAACGTGACGATTGACCCGCGATATGCGTGGGAAAATATTACTTTTTTTCGATCAAGGTGGAAATTGGCATCTTTGTCGTCGAGTAAGGTAATACATTTCAATTTTCATTATTATGGTTAATTTTAAAAGCTCTGTTTTCGATAAAGGAACTGGAGGAAAATCAGGAAAATTCCAGTTTGACTGTGATGGCTGCATTTTACTTACGCGTCGTAGCATAAATATAATAAATTCATTTTCCTTTTCCTCATACAATCTGCCTTTTTATACTGTTTTTCGCAGCAGAGCTATCGCTTATATTACAGAGGCTAATTTTGTTGTGTAGACCACTCAGATTTAGTGACAGAATTTCTATGATCGATTGTGATTTTGACAACACCTGGCGAGTAATCGGTGTAAAGCTCATTGACAAAGTCGCTAGAACACTCTTCCATTCATTACTTTTGTTTCTGCTCCATTAAATTTGCCCAATTTTTTTATTAACGAACTAGATTTAACTACAAACGATGAGTATTCAGGTTGAGTGGCAACCTTCAAAGCGATGTGGCAAGAGAGATATACGCCTTTGAATTTCTGTTAATTTTACGGGTGTAAAAAATTCAAAATATATACCCACCAAAAGTTTAATCGATCGTTGCGAAAATGTTGTCAATTTCGAAGTAGTTTCTAAAAATACAATAAAGAGGGATAGTTCTTTCAATGTGTATCGGCAAAGGAAGATAAGCTTTGAAGACAGGGTTGTAGTTGAAGGCTCAAAAACATCTTCTATTAACCAATATGGCGCCGGTCCGAAGCACCCCAAAACCGGCCGTGTCGGTAATTTCCGAAATAGGAGGAATTAGAACCTAAAGTTACCTATTCCTTATTAAAGACCCCAAATCAAGTCTACATGCCAATTTTTAGCCAATTCGGTGAGATAGTGTGGCAGCGACTTGTCAATATAGTTCGAATCTTACAGACAACTGCTCTTAAGACTGCATACTGTAACTTTTTAAGACCTTGCTTGCAATGACTATGCTTTACCTGGTTGGATGGTGATGCAAAGATGCATACATGAACTATTCAGTGTACTTAATATTGAAAAGGTTAAAAAGGCTGCCTAGGGCTTATGTGGACCTTTCCAAATTTGAAATCATGAATCAGTGCAGTAAAAAACTCACAACAATACAAATAACTAACAACATTATTTACCAGAGATTAGAACAACATAAATATTTTAAAACTAATTGAAGATGTTTGAGTTTTGGAGACAATTCGTGCTGTTCCAAAACCACTGGTCCTCTGAAGTTTAGTTTAAGCAGGCGGCTACTGGTAGTTTTTGATGTGTTCTGATTGTTGTGTGAAGCATTTTGTGTGAGTTCCACAAATTGAACCCTGATGAAAGCATTTTATTCCCTGAATACTGCTTCCTGTACTTGCACCAAAGATGTTACTTTAAATATACAGTGTACATGTACGTTGAAGAACTGTTTGCTCTTGCAGAAAAAAAACAACAACAAAAAAATGGCTGCCTAGCTCTACCATGTGCTCTCCGGTCACATGACTATCATGTGACCGGAAGTGCGAACCAAAAACGCAGACATGCAAATAAAATACAAAAAAAAAGAGGAAAAATAAAACAAATAGAATAACTGACAACGGTCGGTAGTTACATCGGCCCCTAAATGAGAATGCGCTGACAGCAATCTCATTTACAAACATAAGCTACTGACTACCACTAAACATAACGTTAATTAATGACAATATTATACTATTATTATTAGTACTAATATCATGGGAGAAAATTATTCTTTTGAAAGTTGAAATTTATAAGCAATGTAAGGCTCATTATGTTTTTACCACCAAACAATTTTGCAGTTTCTGATGTTTGATATTTCTTTGAATGATGATGTCAGCAAAGTTTCTCTTATGAGTCTTGTGCAATGATTGGTGTCTGAAAATTGACCAAAAGTGCACAGACTGTCCAGATTTGATTAAGCAAACCAGTCTGATTAATAGGAAATACATTTTGCAGGATTTTTAATGTCTTGATTCTGCTAATTGCCCTCTCAACATGTATTCTCACATTTGCAATTTCCTGAGTCTCTTTTACTTGATCCTCTGTAAACTGACCCTGGTTATTAAGGAAAGGAGGTGTATTCAAAGTACATCCAAGAGGCTCAAGGAGGTCATTTATAACAAAACCTCTATCAGCCATTACATTGTCTCCTCTTTCAAACAATGAGAGAATTCCAGACTGTTTAGTGATTTCCTTGTCTGATATGCCTCCAGTATACAGTTGAGATACAAAAGTAACACTACCTGAGGGTGCAATACCCAACAGTGCTTTAGCTGTAGTTGTACTTTTGTACTGTGAGAAAACTTGAGACTGCCTTAACAAAGGAAGGTGTCTGGATCTTGAATTCAGTGGCATCAAGGATCACCCTTGTTGAAGGAAATTTCCTAAAGCTATCTGGCATTTTTTCTTGAATTGCATGTTTCGGCAACCAGAAATTGATAGATCCCAACACAAAATAAAGCAAATTTATCCATGATGTAAATACCCTTAAAACTGTGGAACTAGAAATGTTGAATAAGTTGGCAACGTGGTGCAAAGGAAGACCCAAACGTAGTTTCACATGGGTCAGAAAAAGTTCATCCATCTTTGATAAAGCTCTCTCAGTATAACCTGTACTCTTACTAGACATTTGTGTATTCTCAACACTATTAGATCTAGACAAGGTCCCATGAACATTTGGGCTCCAGTAACTCATGTCTTCAGCATGACTTAAAACAAGTCATAAATTCTCTGTAGCTGGCTGAATTTTGGAAGCCAGTATAAAAGTGGATATCGTCATCACTGCCATCAAATCATTTAAATGAAAACAACATACTCTCAGAACTTCTTTTTATCGTTAGAAAATTAGACATCAAACCCTGTATCTCGTCATCCTTTTCTTGAAGCATTGTCTCAAGCCGCGAGATATCACGGTCCTTCTCCTGACAATTCTCGCATGGTTCTTTCGCTTCCACATTTCCAAGCCCAAATGAACTTGTCCTTGACAACCGCTGTTTGACTGGTGTTGCCCAGGAAAATATTGACGGGACTGCATCGTCCTTGAGAACTGTTTTGCCACCAAGTGTTGTTCGATAATCACTCGAAGTAAAATGAAGAGAACACACTCGAGTGTGCTCCGATACAGTAAATGATTCTCTTTTATCACGACGTATTTTACCAGCCATGCCTCCTTCAGCAACTCACATTTTGGAAAACGATGAAATGACAGTTCTTTTTCCCTCGTTGACTTAGTATAGCAGAGCGGAACACAACAACTGTTTACCATGCTGCATGCACTTTAATCCAAGATGGTGGACGTATACCTCCCGTGACCAGTCCCCGCGCGGCATGCAAAAGGTCTATTAGCTGAGACTGAGCCACATTCTGTGCCTGATTTCCATGTGGATGTAAGGGTTCCTCAGGTATAAACTCTGCTAAACGATCCCTATACTGACTCTTGATTCTCAAACTCTTCATACACATTAAGACTCGCTTAAGCTGCTCTTCCTCCATCTTAGCCTCCAACGTGTCCTTCTCAAATTGAAGCTCACTTAATTTGCGCTGTAACTGTTGTTCCTGCAGCACTTGCTTGGTCTTCAGTTGGGCTAGGGCAAGTTTTTCCTTTTTCTTCGCCACTGCTAATGAAGCTGAACTTGAGCCAGTTGACCTGCTTTTCGTACTCTTCCTTGACTGTCTTGGATAAGATTTTGAGTCATTCTCTCGTTTCTCAATACTAGATGTGACTTGGAATTTCCATGTTTCAATTTCGTTGTCAAATGTTGCTTTCTTCAACATCTGCTCCCTGTAGTTAGCATCAGCCCTTTCAACTTCTCCATAACGACTAAGAACATCAAGACATTCAGTGTACTCTTCATGGGTGTTCATGAATCTCCTCCAAGCCTCTTCATACGAATCTTGCTTTAATTGTAAGTCCTCCAAAGTTCCACAGTTCTCAATTACCGGTATGCCTTGAATGTTCCCTCGCAGTCTCGTGAGGGTTGCAACATAACCTGCACGGGAACATTTCAATGTATTTGCCCTCTCATCTGTTCTACTTTCAAAATCTGTATTAGATGGTACTTTAACTCGGGAACTTCTTAATCGGGTTCCAAGTCTGCCCTCTGACAGAGTTTCCTGGACATTTTGTCGTTCAAGTTTGCCAGCAAAAGGCACTGATTGAACAGACATTTTGCTCCACTGTACTATTGGCCACAAAACAAATAAACTCCAAACACAAAAAAGATGGCTATTGTCACATACCTTAGAAAATCCACTATTTTCTCTGATAGCAAATAAATAATATAAACGTCCCACACGGATCTCAAAGGTTGTACATGTAAAACAATTCTGGCAAAGCAACAAGCGTGATCCAGTGTCAAATGGCACGAAATTCGTGCACGTAAACCAATGTTCTCCCCAAGAACAAAATGATCCAAAACGCTCCCAAACAACTGAATGAGCAACAAATCCACACGTAAATAAGAACCAATATCTATTAGAATATCGTTCTCCATGAAGAATTGAACCAGACGTAAGCTTGAATCATCCGTAAATGTGGACACAATTCCAATGAACGCGACAAAGTTCCAAATGCGACAAATCACAACAAATTCTTGTCAAATATATGTTCCCCCTGAGAACAAATTCCAAATACAAATGCGACAAATAACATAAATCCTTACTTGATGCTGTGCTTTCCTTGAAAGCAAGTTCCAAATCCGATCAATGAAACTCAAACTCGTTGAAGTTGTGTTCTCCCTGAGAACCCAAAAATCAATCGATTCTGCGAACAGTTCTTCAACTGTGAGTTCCACAAATTGAACCCTGATTAAAGCATTTTATTCCCTGAATACTGCTTCCTGTACTTGCACCAAAGATGTTACTTTAAATATACAGTGTACGTGTACGTTGAAGAACAGTTTGCTCTTGCAGAAAAAAAGACAACGAAAAAATGGCCGCCTAGCTCTGCCATGTGCTCTCCGGTCACATGACTATCATGTGACCCGGAAGTGTGAACCAAAAACGCAGACATGCAAATAAAATACAAAAAAAAGAGGAAAAATAAAACAAATAGAATAACTGACGACGGTCGGTAGTTACATTTTTTTTGTGAAAACTGTAAAATTGTTTTTAACAACTTGTTGAAAACAATGCTGGCAATGGTTTCCTGATCGATGATGGCTGATAGACTGCCATCTGCTTAGTTGACACTTCTAAAATGCCACTGGCACTAGCTGTTTGAAGTTTGTTCCTCAGTCTTCTCCATTTACAGGATCTCCCCCAAAAACTGGTACTTCAGGCTTAGGCAGGGTTAAGGTTAGAGCACTCTTGTATTGCTGATTAACTAGGCTCTCCATGCATTTTGCCTGCTTTTCCTGCATGTCTACCATTCTTTCAATAGCTTCTAGACTGGCTTGTGATTGATTGATTCCCTGTTCACAGGGGGGCAGAGATGAAGGAGACCACCCTTGAAACCACAGGATTGAGCCCCTCACGTTCAACTTTAGCTGCTCCTGTTTCTTCACGTTCTTTGATCTTGCAATTATGCGGAGAAAGTTCCTTTGACTTGAGATCTAACTGAAATGTACTACCTCTTTCCAAAGCGTCTGCCTCTGCATACACTTGCTCCTTTGCTGCTATCTGGATAAGATCAGACTTAATTTTCAATCTCTTCTCTTGCTGCTGCAACTGGATTTTTCTTTCTGCTAAAGCTTGTTGCTCCTCAAACAACTTCAACTTTGCCTCCAAGGTTCTTCTTTTGGCTGATTCTTCAACATATCTTCGTCTCACAGAACTTGCTTTGCTACTACTGGCCACAGGTCTACCACCTGTACCTGCCTGACTGATTGAATCTTCAGGTAAAACATCAGAACCAGGCGAATTTGCATTTGCACACTCAACACCAACAAGCCAACCAGCCACCTTTTCTTTCAAACGACTAACAGCAGGATACTCGGCGTGAAAATACTCATAAGCTTCCTTAATACTACCGACATCAACAAGACAATTGGTGTACAACTCATGAGCTCCCTTGAAGTTTTCAAATGCTTGATTAAGCTCAGATACTTTGTTCTTTACACAATCAACGTCAGCACCAACCTCAAATAACTCAGAGAGTTCATTCCTCTTCCTGGTAAGTACCGACTTAAAACCAGCTCTAGTTCTTTTCAGTTGGGTAATTTCTTGCACATGTCTGGCTTCTTCACCACGTGGACCAATCACTTTGTCGCTAACTGCATTTGCTTCGTAATCCATGAAGATACCGTCACGTGTTTAAACTAATGTAGCCGCCAAAAACCACACCTTTAATTCGGAACTACATGAAGATGTTACGTGTCAAACTCATGTAAGATAACCAACCTCACGATAAACATGGTTTCTAGATGGAATACAAAATGCCCGAAAATTACAGAAATAAAGATGAAAAACTTACACTAACACTTAAAACTGACGAAATACAGAAAACGCTAATAAAGGAAACTTACAAACACGTGTTAAGACGTCCGGCGAGCACGATGAAGACCGATCACTAAATGCAAACAAATACAACCTAAAACTTAGCACAAACATGGCGAGCACTTTTTTACATGCTTGTGATCATGCGGTCCTGGGCCTAAGTAAAATACCGCTGGTCGGGTAAATAATAAACCAAAATTCAACCAACAAAAAATACTATTAAAATAAAGTAGAACCGAAAAACTGGAGCTACACCGTCAAAAGCATGTATGGACAAGGTTGGGAGAATAACCAACTTTAGTGACAAGTTCCAGGATTGCTAAATTAGTCAAATGTTTTTTTACGAAAGCCATATTGACTGTGAAAAAGTACATTGTGCTTATCTAAGTATGTTACAATTCTTTTGTACACTGGCTTCTCCAAGGTTTTGTCAAAACATGGAAGTAAAGAAAGTGATCTATAATTCGTAAATTGTTCCTTGTTATTTGCTTTAAATATTGGGGTGACGAGAGCTACTTTAAGCTGCTCTGGTATCACCCACTTTGAAAGGATTTGTTGAATATTTAAGTTAGAGGATGACCGAACTTTGGTGGTATTCCATCATACCCACAGGACTTATTTTCTTTCAGCTGACTTATTTCAATTTCAAGCTCTTTCTCTGTGACTGCATCTAAAAGAAGGAATTTAAATATCCCTTTGTTAAGTAGGTGGTATAGCTTTCATCATTTTTTGATAATGTGTGACCTACATTTATGAAGTAGTCATTAAATTTATTTGCCATTTCTGTTCGATCATTTGCTATTTACGTAGACTCCCTGTACTTATTAAAGTAAGTTCGAGGGTATGATGCTAGCACATCAGAGTTGGAGTTGTTGGCCATGGAGTGTAGAAGGTGGAAGAAATGGCACCTGTCCGGCTTGCAATTGTTTTCAAGGCCAAATGAACCCACCAAAATGTTGTGTTGATCTTGGAATTTTTGAGCCTTGTTGTGTTGTCACTGTAGTGACAAGGATTAGCATCAGGGCTGTACAGTGGTTCTGCAGTTTGAAAGAA
>JBBMOI010000013.1:7572500-7590000 GCA_038088405.1 Porites divaricata
ATTTAGCAAAGTATATTTTCGCTGCTGTACTAACAGAACAGTTCTAACTGAAAGGGAAGCTTCTTCCGTGAGGGACAAACAACTAGACTGTATCACTAAACGCTCTTTACATAATAAATTCTTAAGTAAACACAACAGGCATGGTATGTGTGTGCTTTAATATGAGACGTTAATGAATTTATATACCAATCACGTGTTCAAGTTGTTCTACTATCCCAAAAACATCAGTTATGTACCTTTTCCTTTGAGCCCATTAGAATGTTCTTTTTCTAGGCAAACAAAAACAGTTCTCAAGATCATAGTCGTACAATGGAACGGGCGTTAAATTGCAACGTTTTCAGATGTCATGTTTACACAGTATTTTGGCTTAAGACCAAATGGTGTTATCAGTTGTCAAACTTCTCAGCAAATATAAACCAAATGGAATAGTCATACAACCAAAAAAGTGTGCCATAAGAGAGGGAAAATCCATACAACTGATGACTCACCACAAAAGACGAAAAACCTTACCTTTTAATTCCAAAAAGAGGCGGTGCACTAAAGTGTAGTGGGTCACCATACTTTAATTTCATTAACAAGGTAGCATGTTTCTTTAACCAAAAAACTGTGTCACCATGCTCCAAATTCAAACAAATTCTCTTGTGTTTATCAAACAGTGCTGAATACAGGCATTTTAATTTTTGTGTGAAACATACTTGCCCTTGACTTTTTGATTCAGTTGTATTTACTCAACAGGTCATAGTAAAGGCCAGGTAAAGTTTGGTGACGTGTGATGGTTACCTGATAAACAAGTAACCATCTGTTCACTATATTTGTGGGCAGATACTTGCCACAAACACGTAGTTGCTGCATGGATAGCACCGGGTTAAGCATGCTTCTGAATTCTGATACAAACTGTTTAAACAGCCTGCAGAGTTTGTCTACCTGTGGGGAGGAACAGAGAAACATTACTTGAAGTCCTGTAATTTAATTTACTTTTTAATGGCAAATGATGTTATTTGAACTACTTGCAGAATAAGACATTCGAAATTTGACGCTGGTTTTTTTAAGAAATGTATAAAGTCAAAAAATTAAAATCACGAAATATATATTTTTTTATGTCTCGGCATTTACAATTTCTCACAAATAATGTTATTTGACAGGAAAAGAGCCAGCCCGTGGATCCGTTAAATAGCCTGTTGTTATCGTCATTATTGATTCAGACATGTACTTAGAGCTTTTTGCTTTCCTCAGACCTTTATCTTTCCCTGGTCATTAACCATAGCCATCAAGTTGTTTGGACTTTGATAGGGAAGATAGACAGTAATGTGATTTGTCACCAGGAAAATACGCCATGGGAAACTCTGCTTTTGTTCGCATAACTCGATGAAGTAATGGTAAGAATTACCTGTATTGGGCTGTATTGTATTACCTGTATTGTACTGGGCTGTTTTGAACCTCCTGAGGTGCAGCATTATCCTGCCTTCTTTCTTGATGAGGGCGACATTTCTGTCACGGTAGTAATAATAATAAGAGTCTTTATTTCATCAAAAGATAAAACTACATATCTTATGTTACAATAATACAGAAGATAAAAAACTATGATAAAAATATCTAGTTAGTATATATATATTAACATCACCAGACACTTTATTATTCCATCGTTCATATAGTACAAACTCAGTAAAGCCAAAGCCGGGGGCTTATACGGCCTGTGGTCAGAATGACAGAAATTATTTTATATAGACTGTAAAACTAAAACAAGATACAAAACTAAAATTAAATACCTTTTTAGAGATAATCTGTTTTATGACTGACCATGTCTTTCTTAAATCTGAACTGACATAGAGCAGTTCGTCGTAGAAAAATTTTTTCCTGGCAAGTTTGATGAGAAAATTGTATTAAAAAGTATGTCATTACAATAAATGGAGCTTAAAATCAACCTATTTACAAAGGTGTTCATAAAACACTGTGTATTAATTTTCGGGCGTACGCAGCCTTTTTTCCTGAGATTATGTACATGAGTCTTCTGCACAGGAATGATATCTTTCAGGGGGTGGGAATCCGTTGAAATCAATTTCTTTAAAATGTTTCGGTCTTGTTTATTTAAAAGGTTCTTGATAAAAAGTGGAAGTGAAATAAAACGGCGTTTATGGCATTGGTCTAAAAAATTTTGTACAACCATAAGATCTGACTCCGATGCCCCATAGACTGAAAGCGCATAGCTAAAATTAGGTAAAACAATATATATAAAAAGGTGATCTATCTCTGCCTGAGTAGCATTCCTTTCTTAGTGTTCGTAGGACGTGTAAACACTTGTTTACTTTGACAAGCTTGGTTCTTACATGGTCATTAAATTTCCCGTCACTCTGTAGAGTTACTCCTAGCAAAACGAAGCTATTACATTGAGGAATATTGTTTATAGGAGAGTAGAGTAAATTGTGATTTTTCTTTGTGAAAAAAGTGTGCTTGCTGAAACGGCTCTTCAAGGTGGCGTTCCAAAACCAACTCCATGGTTCTGATTTCTAGGCCCCTGCTGGGTGGGAGGTGGGTGTAGAGTGACAGCAGGTCACGGGCCCCCTCAGCGCATTGCTTTTTTGCTTTGGCCAGTTCAAACCGCAACCGCTGGGCTTCCCTTGCTTGGAGGACTTTATCCCTTAACAGGAAGTAAGGAGACGTGATATGTAAAGAAGCGAATAGGTCATTAGTCACTAAAAGAGGCTGATATGAAAATGCTGAGATCTTTGTATTGTTGTTTGAAACTTTCCAATGCATTCCACTTGGAAAAATAAGGTTTGGGTGCCTAGACTTGGTAACACAACTATTTTCTTGCTCTCATCGACTGGGGGATGCCATTCATTTATTCATTTCAGTTTTCTGTTTGGTTTTGTCGTCTGGTCTTCATAGTAGCACACTTACCAATCTAACCACTTGTTCTGGGCCCTGAGATCCTAAACCGAGGTCACCCTCTCCACATCCCCCTGTTTTTTAAGTACAGTGGCCGTTCTTCTGAGCTGGGCAATTATGGGGGCACCTTCGAACTTTGGCCCCCTTTCGCGATGGTAATACTTGAGAGGGTATAGGAGACTGCTTGCATGGTTGCTGGCAGTTGCGGCACTCAACATTCTATATTTTATTTTATAAGATATTAACAATTTAAAGTGTCTATATTGCACTGTAGTTTTATGGCAAACATTTTCAGTGAAAATGAAAAATAAAATGTAAATCAAAGAAAACGTATACACAATAACGTTTTGTCAGATGTTTCTCACACAATTGAAATACAAAATTTTGGTCATCAAAATTGGATTGTTGGGTTTGTTTTTTAGAACTTAATTTTCTTCGCCAGGCTTAACAGGTTTTTATGTTTTGGGGTATTTGCATGCCAAATTTTAGCCTGTAGCTTTCTAAATCACTAGGTTCTCATATGCAGTTTTTTTATTGTATTTTTCCTTAGCCATCAGTACCAGCACAGCAATATGGCCTAATTTCTTTAAAAAGGTGGGTGTAGAGCGACAAAAGCAGCAGGTCACGGGCCTCCTCAGCACGTTGCTTTTTTGCTTTGGCCAGTTCAAACTGCAACCGCTGTGCTTCCCTTGCTTGGTGGACTTCATCCCTTAAGAGGAAGTTAGGGAGATGTGATATGTAAAGAAGTGAGTAGGTCTGTTGAGATCTTTGTGTTGTTGTTTGAAACTTTCCAATGCATTCCACTTGGAAAAATAAAGTTTGGGTGCCTAGCCTTGGTAACACAACTATTTTCTTGCACTCATCGACTGGGGGGTGCCATTCATTTATTCATTTATTTGTGACCCTCCAAGCGAAAAGGGGGCTTAACTCAAAGCGTTTCAAAGGCGTTTATGTTTGAAACGCGTTTGAAACCCGTTTCAAATGCTAGGCGTTTGAAATGCAACGAAACGCGTTTGCATGTGTTTCAAACGCCAGATCTTCTGTAGATCTGTCAACAGTTAAAATTATTTCAGGTACAAACATAATTATTCCACAAAAGTCAGGAATGGTTATCCGATTATGGTTTTTGAAAACAAAAATAGTAGCTTTAAAATCGTGAAACAGTGAAGTTGAGACCGAAATCAAAATAAAACAAATCAGCTCAATAATACAATTCTGCAATAAAGCAAAAATATTCCTGTTGTTTGATGTGAAATTGGGATACATCAGCTGTACATATGAATAGCGCAAACAGTGTAAGAACCGTAAGAAACACGTTTCCCACATTAGTCATGAGATAACTTCTATGTGTTGATGCAGACTTAGAACAACATATGCACAACCTGAAAAACATTTGTGACGTCATATCGTATACTTATCTCACCTTTTTGTTCCAAAAGAGCTCAAGAAATTATGTTTCTGTGAAGGTTGAATCCAACTGTTGGCATGTGAGTCGCTTTTTTTAACTTTATTCTTACATTGTGTTTTCGTTTTTTCGTTATTAGTTTGGTGTGGGTTTTCTATATAAAAAACAAATGGGTTCACTGGCTTCAGTACACTCACACAATCAAACTTTGCAATCTGCTCTGTGCGATTTTTATCGAACTACCAAAAACATGGTCACCCGAGTTATCAGTTCTCTTAAAAGCAAAGTTGGACCTCTAGTTTCTTGTCATCGCGCGAACTATAAGAGCTTATTCACAACAATGTCTGTAAACGATAAAGTCACAATTCGCTGGTTGGAAAGGCATCGAAGTGTAAAAGACGATGTTTGTTGCCCGCTATTCCGTGTTAGTCTGCAATTCTTCATGCCCATATATGGACGAAAAATGTAAAACCACAAATTACATAACTAACTTAACCAGGGTACGTACGCGTGACTAAAGAAACAAAGTTGCGACAGCAGTAACTACGTAGCAGTTCAAAAATTCATGACAAATACTTGGTGCAGATTCATTTTCAAAGGCATCATCTTTTTAAATGTGTAAAAACATCAAGCGATAGCAAAGGCAAGAACAAGCTCGCGGGCAAGCCAGGGACGATCCCTGTTTGGTTATGAGGCTTTGGGAAACATATTTATTCATCTGCAAAGAGAATTGCTCGTGTCAAGTAATAATAATGGAACACTGTTCTCTTTGATCATGCAAAATGTGAAGCTAGTGATATTCGTGGCTTTTTGGTTTTGCTGTTCGGTTTTGGCAGCCGTGGCGGCCTTTCACAGTTTCTCGCTCGTGTCTTTGTTGAAAGCACCCTTCCGACAGAAGAGCGCTGCCATGTTAAAGAAGGTAACAATTTTGCGAATACATAAGGTTTCACGCTGTACGTTAGCACTACCGAGACTTTTAGCGATGTTTACTGTGTAAAATAGAATAATACTAAAATTGTTCCAATTTAAACAAGTCGTCTGTACGAAACTTCTTGATGGGCTTAAACAGCAAAAGTAAGGAAACTTCATAAAGCAGTCGATATAAACCAATTCAGTTTGAATAACACAGAAATCCCATATGGGGAATATGTTAAATTGTGAACTTTTCTTGGCCATTTTTTGCAACTCTTGTGATGGTCAAAATGAGACCCTCTCAAAAAGGTTGGTTTATCCATTCTCTGCATAAAAATGAGAAAATTCCTATGCGGGAAAGTCCCTGCCTCATATCGAAAGAAAATGCTTTCCAATTACTGATGCGTAAACAGAAATCTCCAGAGTTAATAAGAGTACAGATGCCTTCATTTTCTTTCAGGCTCCCAGAGAATGAATTTCAACAGATTTTCACACCATTGCGTGGGCATCATTCCCAGGATGAATACTAATGAAAAATCACCCTCGCTCAAATATTGTTTTAAAACAACCTTGATACACACCTTTAGATAGTCTAGGTATCCTTCGACTTTGTGATTGAAGTCTGCGGCTGAAAGCATCTTTCCGGGGCGAATTCGCCAAACATATCCAAGATAACCTGACGAGGGATGAGAAAGAAGAAAAGAAAATTTGAGCGCACATCAATTCATCTGTTTGCTTGTTTGGTTTGGTTTGGTTTTTATATTTATTTATTTTTTTCATCGTTCCATGCTCTTGTCAAATGGCACAAAATGAAGTAGCTAGTTTCGCGTAACTTGGGCGCTGTTCCTCTGATCTCGGGATTTGAGAAATTGTCCACTTTTGCAATCACTAAGCAACGTCTCAGTATCTTCATTTACCTTCTTTTCGTTTCGTATTGTTTTTCTTTTTCTTTCTCCATCACTGAAAATATAACAAGCGATGCAGCTAGCAAATAATATAAAATGAGCAATACTCACAAAGGACGCGTAGCTCGAGCGAGTTGGGCCTTGTGAAAAAAGATTTGGTCTCCTTCATGAATCTTTCCAAGTTTGGTGGGAGATCTGCAAGACGAAGCGTGTAGGCTACCCTCTGCTTCGGAAGTGTAGGAACGACTGCAGGCTGTTTTCGTTCATCTCTGTCATCTGGTTCTGGTAACCCATCGTCTTGCTCATCATCATCAGATATGGTTATTACATCGGGTGCCGCTAGTTCTGTCATTGCTGCAGGCATGGGTTCAGAATGATCAGATTGGTTACCATCAGATTCTTCCTGGGCCCAGTTGCTCGAAGCATGGTTAGCGTTAACCAGCATTTAATACCTTGACAACGTATTGGTTTTGATACTGCTTAACTAATGATTAAAGCTGACCATGCTTTGAGCAACTCAGCCCTGGTCGCTGGAACTACAACTGTGCCTAGGAAGTGTAGGAAGGACTGCAGGCTGTTTTGGTTCTTCACTGCCGTCATCTGGTTCTGGTAACCCATCATCATCATCAGATATGCTTATTAAAACAGGTGTCACAGGCATCGGTTCAGAATGATCAGATTGGTTACCATCAGATTCTTCCTGGTGGCTAGGAGTGGATGCCGACTCGCAACTAATAATAATAATAATAATCCATTTATATAGCGCCTTTTCTACAAGATTGAAAGGCGCTGTTTACAAAAATAGACAAAACTAAAAAGTAAAAACAATCACAAGAAATTGACATTGAAAACTAGACGCTAACTACTAAATAGATAAATGTACACAATAGATAAAAAAAATCAAGATTCATAAGCTCACATAAAAAGAAATGTTTTAAGTTTGCGTTTAAAATCATCAATTGAGTTTGCAGATTTAATATCCTCAGGTAAGTTATTCCAAAGTTCCGGAGCAGCAACAGAAAATGGTCGTTTGCCATACGAATTGAGATTAAAATAGGGTTTAACTAATAAATGTCTATATTAGAGGATCAAAGATTGCGACTGGGTGTATACAATTGAAGGAGTTCCTGTAAATAGATTGGAGCTTGATCATGTACTACTTTGTAAGCAATTAACATAATTTTAAATTCAATACGAGAGGAGACAGGGAGCCAGTGAAGATCCCTCAGGACTGCAGTAATAAGGCAAAATCTTGGACACTGGTTGAAAAGGCGAGCTGCAGAATTTTGAACATGTTGAAGCTTTCGTATAAGATAGGATGGTAGGCTGTACAATAAAGAATTACAATAATCAAGTTTAGAAACTATGAAGGCACGAATAATGATCTTTGCAGCATCATAAGTAAGATATTTGCGTATGAAACCAATGTTACGAAGATGGAAAAAGGACGATTGACAGACTGCATTGACATGAGGTACCATACAAAGGGACTGATAAAAGATAACTCCAATATTGGATACACTGGGGGAGCAGGAGACAGTCTCATCACATATATCGACAGAAGATAGTGGTGGCGGAGGTTGATAGGAAGAGGATATTGCGAGAACTTCAGACTTGTCTTTGTTTAATTTCAAATAGACTCCGAAGACTGTCTCGAGAAGCGGGGGCTGTCATCAATACACACTTTATTCATCTCGTGAGGACAGTCATCGTTGTTGCTGCTGTCAACTGTTGTTTGCTGCGCATCACCGTCTGGCTGGAATCTGTTGCCTGGAGAAAGAGGTCTCGCGATCGAGCAGTAAATGTAGCTTTGATCCTCATCTGTATTGTCATTATCAGACCCAGATGTCACGTCATATTCAACGATAGTCTACCCTGCGAGCAGTGGTTTCTCCAGGCCGGACGCTACGGGAGAGAAACCACTGCGAGCAACCGTTTGATTTTCCATCGAGCATGCGCGTGCACGTGACGCCTACGTCAAACGACGTCACTTCCTCTTGATTCAAAAGCGTTCAAAGCGAACGATTCAAAAACTTCTGGATTTGCAAAAATAATGTCGAAATTGCATTCTTTTTCAATGACTCAACGTTTTCAGCTTCTAGTTTGCAAGATGAAAGACCAAAACGTCCACACTCTCTTATCTGGTCCGCGACTAATGACTTCAGAGGAGAAATAACAATGATAACTGGTCGGTCTTTGTTTATTTCCTTAGCCAAAAGAACGGCCATTTGATAGATCAAGGATTTACCATGCCCCGTAGGGAGTACGGCGAATGTGTCTTTACCTTTCGAAAAAAGAAAAAGTGCCTGTCGCTGTTCCTTTGTCAACTTACTTATGCCCAAAGAATTAAGCCCTGCAGGACGGAAGACAACGCTTTTTCCATTCCTCTTTGGATACAGCGGGCTCGTTTTAAGGACAGCAATTATAAACGTAAGCAAATGCGCGAGAGCCTAAACTTGTTTCGAACCAGGTTTTACCTGTTCAAAATTAATTTATTCGTCCACAGCGCTGGACGGCGGCTCGATCAAAGAATCAAACGGTTGCTCGCAGTGGTTTCTCCCCCGTAGCGTCCGGCCTGGAGAAACCACTGCTCGCAGGGTAACGATAGTCACACGCTTACCAAATTCCATCTTCAAGACTACTATGTTCAATGCGCGCGTTCTTGTCTGCTATAACTGATGCTAAGTGATGCTAACATGAGTCACACCACACCTCTAACAGTAGCGCATCTCTTGGGGACTGAAGACTAATTACAACACCTCGCTAGCGCTAGGGGCTAGTTAGGTCGGCATAGGAAGGGATCACTGTTGAAAAATAAATCAGACTGTTTTTGTTTCTTTGTTTTCTAATTTTTTTTTTCACAAATAAGAACCAGTGTACCAGCAGCCGTCAAACGGCTAAAAATCTAACCGTCATCCGTGGAAATGTTATTTTTTTACCGTCAATCTTCAAAAAGGTTTCAAGCCATCTCAATCTTGCTTGTTTTGGTTCGGTACCAAACTACAGGTTTATGAATCATTTGAAATTAAATGAGTCCATTCTTCAAATTTATAGCATTGATGTCTTCATTTTGTTAAGTACTTTCTTGTACCCATCAAAGAAAGAATACTCATTGTGTGGTTCCAGAATAATCACTTACTAGGTATAATCACTTCCTCGGTATCATTACAATATTGCTGAGGGTGAAAGGAAGCATTTTTTAAGTCAACTATTTGGGAGGGTTTGAGGTTTCATCCAAACACTAGGAGTCTGTATATTTTCTGGAGCAAACAATGTGCAGCTTTTTCACTGCAGGCAAATGTTTATCGTGCCTTAATACCCCAAGTGATATTCTTTTTGTGTTTGGTGATCCACTGGTATAAACTCGAGGCATCTAAGCTTTTCTAGTCTGTTGGACTGAAAGTCTTTAAAGTACCTATAGCTCCTCCCTTGAATTTGTGTCAAGATGTCTATCTCAACTGCTCTCTTGATGAGGTCCTGAAGATCTCTTGTTGCAGACCCTTCTACATATTTTCCAGATCTTAACATCCGTTTCATTGATTCATCAAGATTGCTCAGGACTGCTGTTGTGGATGTTTCAGAGAAAGAGAGTCGTGACACTGCCTTCTCTGTGATATTTGGTCCCAGGTTTCTTATGCCCTGCTTGATGAAGTTATTGCTGTGTTCAGTGGCTTCATAAATTGGAATGTTTGTTCCAATCTTACCAGCATTATTGACTGGACGGTTCCATATAAACCGTTCAGAGTCTCCCTGGGATAGAAGAGAGTGAGCAAGAAAAAACTGGTACAAGCATTTCAGTGCATATTTCGTACTGTGCATGCCATCGGATTTGCAGTACAACATAATGTATTTGTACTGTCTCATTATCCTTGACCCATCTCCTTCTTTAATTGCATCAATGAAATTGAAGAAAAGAAACCTGTCTGTCAGCAAAGCACAGTTATAGTTAAATACGTCATCCTCTGGTTTTGATTCGCCTTAGCTTTTCTGCCTTCATTGATTTTAAATTCGTGGGTAAGCTATGGTTTGAGGGGACTCCTGACTTGTTTTCAAAGGCTAAGACCTTCATAGCAGCAACAATTACCCTTGATGTAAACACAATTGAAAAAAGTCTCTGTGTGCTCGGTACGAAGAGTGGGTATCACTTGTTACATTCCTTCTTTTTATTAGGGTGCGATCAGCAAACATGGTCCAGATGTCTATATCAGATTTTCCACTAAAGAATCTAGAGTAGATTAACTGTTGAAAACAATCAAACAAAAAAACAATATGAGCTTGCAGTGATTTCACAGTAACCTAAACATTTCGATTTTCCTAGAATTTTATGATAGAGATGGAAAAATATAACATTAAACAAACCAAGAAAATTGAAAATAACCCCCCCAAAAAAGAAGATGAAGGGAGTGGGTATCCAGTTACAAATGTATGATTCAATATCATCCGAATCATGATGCATCAGATGTACGGCATTAAATTAATCCCTATCTTAATGGAGTAAATTAATTTATTCCTTAATCTTCCATTATCTGAGTGATCTTGTATCACTCATTCTATTCAATTCATTAGTGTAGAATATTGGAATGTTAACTATTGCCAAAAAAAGGAGAAATCTGTCACCAATTCAGCCCATGCATTTACAGGTGTTAATGCATTTCACTGGCTGGTTACAATAGAGGTTAATTAGATCATTACATTTACAGCATTTTGCTGTCTAGGAAATTTTTGAACGTCAAACTAGTAATTTTTTAGGCATAATGCAATCATAAACATACACTTAACATTTAACAGCTGCATGCCAGTCCCCCAATTGGAGATTGATGCCCTCCTTCCTTGCCTAGTCCTGGAGTGCTCCAGACACTCTGTTATCAATCATTTGGTGGTTGACCCAATGAAAGCCCCGGTTTTGTGATTGCATTGTCATGCTCTTTCGCTGTAACTGAAAGTCCAAATTGTCAAATGAAATAACAAATCCAGGGTGTGCAGCCTTCTTAAATTCATTCTCCTCCATCCTGACTTTAGTTTGCTCTTGGCGGCACTCTGCTGTACATGTTTGATGGGATTCATGTTGCATCAAACTATTTTTGTGCTTCTCTTGAATCTCAGTCACTTTAGAGTTTTCTTGAGAAATTTTCCCTTGCTTTTAAAAAGAGGGCTTCATGATTACCCCAAGCTTGTCCAACGTGTAAAGAATCTGACTGTTTGAATTTGTCACCTTTGGTCTGTTAAGCCTAGCGAGGGTTGCCTGTGACACAAAAAACGACTTATGTTAGAAATTCGTAATACATTGTAAATAGATCTCTTTTATATGAAGATATTTTTTTAGTTTCATGATTAATAGTATCTTTTAAAATACAAAGTTCTTAAATACCACTATTATTTTTATCGTTCTGAGAATAAAGCAGTTTTATTACTTTATTGTATTTGTTTTATCAAATACAGATTGACCTTAAATAATAAATGCCCTGTAATTTAGCTTAAACAATTTCAGTTACGTATGTCACGAAATAAAAAGTATCAAAAGGAAAATAAGCTCAATATCAATAGAGCGAATCACACCTTAACAGACTTGCTTTTCAAGAGAATACCTATCACAGATGCAGCAGCGCTCAATTTGTCGTTGTTTTGCTGTTTCAACAGAATAGATCCTGCGATAGCCAAGCTTCCAAACCAGGTGAAAGATTTCGTTCTTTTGTTGATAGCCGAAGTGAGAAGGAATGAATAAAAAACGGGAGCTCGTTCACGCCGTTCATCACAAACTAACTGCAGGTCAAACTTCTCCAAGTCTTCCTTTTCAATTTTCCTTAAAATTGAGGACTTACTTGTTGAACATAATTCGCCAACTTTTTTGTTCACGATTTTCAACACCTTTTCCACAATATGCTCTTGCACTGAATGGCAGTTCATGAGAGCTCCCACAATTTGAGATTGAATGCCATGAGCCAAGGCTTTTCCAATGGACTGATATGAACCAGTTAGCGATTTGTTTACATTTTTACTGGGATACTGAATTTTCAATTGCACTCTTCTCTGTTCTTGGACGCTGGATGATCTTGGAGTTGAAGTCACTCCGGGAAGAAATGCATGTGTACTTCGAGGACTTGTCAAATTTTGATTTGGGAAAGCACTGAACAGGAGACTCGGTTGACTTTGAAATGGAGATAGGAAACCAGGAAGGTAAGCAGGCACAGGCTGTTTCCATGAAGAAAAATGCTGATAACTCGAATTTGTGGAAGAAGTGCAAGTGGTAGCTTCGCCTGTGCCAAACTGAAGTGATTGGGATGCTTTCTCTCGATTTAAACTTACATGTGTCCGCAACATGTTGGGGACCTGGTCCTGATTGTTTCCTTCAGGAATGTTGCCGTGTAATTCTTCTGAAGCCCTTTGAAGGCACCTTGTTCTTAGGACATCCCTTTTTTCAAAGGCTTCCTCAATTTCTTGGCGAATTTCGTTCAGTTTTTTAGAAGATCGCTGAAACTCTGTCAGTCGTTTGTAGCAAACGCTCCTGCAAACAAATGTCTTGCTGCTCTTCGCGAAACAGCTAACATCCACATTAAGGAACGATTTAATGATGCCTTGCAAGTCGATGGAATTTTTACCAAAAATATAAATTTTTTCTGCATTTGCTGACGGCCAAGAGGAAGTAAAGCATTTCAAATCACTGTCGACAATTTTCTTTGGGGTTTTGCCATCCATGACTTGCTAGAATGCATGTTCATATCCTCACGCCCGGAATTGCCTGGCTTTACCTGCGAAAACTGACGTCACAGTCACAGTCACAGTCACAGTCAATTTCTAGTTACGTGATTGGTTTGTTCGTTAGACTGCAAACACAAAGGGAGAGGAATGTGGTTCGGTTTTCAGCAGCCAGCCAGCAGCGTGGGGAGGAGCGTTGGGTGATGACACTAAGAACGACTGTGTAGCAGACTACAAGCCCTTGAGTGGCAACTAGGAAATAAACTGGAGATAAAGGTAAAAGGAAAACCTAAGGCCCAGAGAAGACTCGAGAAAAACCCACCTGCGCTAGTATCCTTTTCCTCTCATCTATCCTGGATATGCGTGTGCAATTGCGCAAGATGTGACTCACGTCATCTTAGTAAACATAATAATATACACGAAAAAATTACTCAATTCTGATTGGCTGAGAAAGGAGTGCAGTTTCTCTGTAACACGAGTGCAAACTTGTAACACGAGTGCAAAACTTGTAACACGAATGCAAATTACAAATGCTTTCTGATTGGCTGAAAACACAAAAGAAACCACCAAAAACCAATCAGATTAGAGCTGTTTTAACAACAAAATTGAAGAGAATGGTCGTGGTTTTCAGCAAACGACGATTTCATTTTGTACAGAAAACAATAACAAGAGAAAATTTTAAAAAGGTATTCGAAAAACCCGAACACAGTAAAAAGTACGTCTTTCTGGTTAAATGTATTGAAAATGCGGTGCTAAGAGAAAAATACTGTCAACAAAATCGAGAAGAATGAGCCAGAGAAACTAAAAAACACAAGCTACTTATGACAGACTACGCTAAAGTGAAAAAATAAAGAACAAATTAAAACGGTGGCAAACACACGCAAACCATGACAGCTACACTTCTGAGGTATTTAAATGAAAAAGGATACAAGTTTTCCAAGATAACAACAGAGATTTCAGGGCACATACGTTTATATTGGAGGAAATAGGTGTCTGGTTGCTCTCTTCGAGTCTTTTGTGGAGCAAAGACCTCTATTAAAACATCCATGCAATGGTCTGTTTTTTCTACCTCAGTAACAAACGAACCGTAAATTTAAAGATCTGGTTCGAACTAAACCAATGGGAGAACATACCATAACTAACGAAAGTAATGAAAGTATCCGTAGTTGGTACTAGCCTTAAAGGAAGTGAGAAACAGCATTTGTCCGTTGATTCTGCTTGGGAAGATTTGTTCTCAGGGCGCTTAGACAGAGGAGTCACGCTTGCATCATTATTTCCTTCTGTGGCTGGGTTTATGTCTCTCCATTTCTTCAGGGCTAATGGGTCAAATGGGGTAAATCCCAGTGTTGTTGTCCCCTGACCAAATCTGCTTTGATTCCTGTCGATTTATCTAGCATGCTTCTTGTCATTCTGTTTACTGTCTCATTTTTTGCAAGCGTTTCCATTGACTGGATGTTAAACCGTAAAGTTTTGAGAAAGGAATTTCCTTTGTTTGGGTCGGTGCTCGTCACGGTGGGGAGTTGAAGAATTGACATAGGTGCTCATTTCACCCAAGTGGTGACCTGCTAATGTGATTCGTTATTTGGAAATTTCAGCTCGATAATGGAATCTTTAATGGTGTGAGCAGCCTGCAATTTTGACCATCAATAGCGTCTTGTCTCGATATCGCTTCTCGCTTCTCTGTTTTGAGAAGTGATTACTTCATCATTTTTGTTAAACGAGTACTTGATAGACTGAATTTTCCCATTAAATTCTTTCGCTAGTTCCTCCATCACTTTAGCGCTTGTAGTTTTGCATCGTTTTGTTCTCCTTGTAAATACTCAGCAATATTCCTAGATCATATTGCTGTGTAATTGAATTTCAGTAAATCCCTTGCTCTTGTTCGAGCCAAATCCTGGTGTGTCTCATCAGAGGTGCCAGTCATGTTGGGAGTTGCCTCCAAAAATAGTTTACTATCCAACATACCCACAGAAATCTCGATTAAAAGGTTTTATTCCTCTCGTGGTTTCTTCGCATTACAGCAAACTCTCTTCAAAAAAAAATTCTCTTGCACTAACTCCTTTTGTTCTCTTCTTTTGTACTGTCAATCTCGAGGTTTTCAGCTTCACTTGCAATTCCAAAATTCAAGGTTATCTCGTGTAATCCATCACTTAACACTTCTTGGAAGTCACATTTCTAAAAAAAAAAAAAAAATGAAAATTAGACGAGAGGTACTTACCTTGAAGTGTAATTGAAGTTCTCTTAAGATATGCTCCGCATTATGGGATAATTATGCATACTTCCTACCTACCTACTGGTCAGCGGTCACGTTTAAAAGAAGTTATTCAGATGCAAATTAGCAGTGATATAAACCCCAGGAGGTGGCGTAACAACCAGCTCTTCCTGGAGGGCGAATACGATTTAGGCCAAGGTCCTCTAGAGAACCAAGGGTGGGGACATCGAAAAGGGAAAAGAGACAGGGTTGGGAAGCATTATCCCATAATGCTCCACATATCTTAAGAGAACTTCAATTACACTTCAAGGTAAGTACCTCTCGTCTAATTTTCATTTCTCTTTCGATATGCTCCGATTTTAAAGAACCGCGGCCTAAAACCACTAAGCAATTCCATATACAGCAAAATAAGGAATTTATTAAGACAAAGGCTTAGACCTACTCCAATACGTCTCTTAAATAATGTCTGCGAAAAACACGCTCACTGGATCAGTCTGCCATCTTAAGGATATCTGCAACTGGGGTGCCTGTGACATATGCATGAGATGTGGCAGCCCCTCTTACACTGTGTGCTTTAAATTTCGAAGTGTCAATCCCTGTGGACTGTAACACTGACATGATCCACCTAGCTATTGTCCTAGGGGACACTGGGTTGTATGGCCTAATGAAGGACAAAAACAATTTAGAAACAAAATGTCCACTATGAAACCTAAGCGTTTCAGAGCGAGAAATATACTCCTTTAATGCAGCAAGCGGGCAAATTGAAGCACAATCTGAAGACGAAAATGTGATCTCAATAGACTTCCCTGGCCTGGAAGTCTTTTAATCGATCAGTCAACAAAGCTAATTGAATCTTGAGATTCCTTTCTGAAATTTAGGTCTAAAGCAGATAATGTCTGCTGTCTCTGTGCCGAGGCTAATGCACACAGCATGACAGTCTCAAGAGTTAATAACTTTAAACTTAGCTTGCATAGAGGAGCTAAAGTCTTCAAATAGTCAGTCACTTTAGAAACATCCCATGTAAAAGAATACCTTGGGGTAGGTGGTCTGAGAATGTAAATGCCTTTGAGTAATCTCGCTATTATAAAGGGTGTGAACCAAGAGAATCTCGATCATCATTCGTGGAACAAAGCGTTGTAGATAGTGCAGAACGGTAAGTGTTAATGGTACTGTATCCTTTGCCTTCATGATAACAATCAGTTAAGAACTCCACAACCTGGACGACAGAAGCTTGAAGTAAATCAATTTGCCGTTCATGACACCAGCCAGACCACTTGTCCCACACTCCCTTGTACTGTTTCTCAGTGCCCGCTGTCCAAGATGCACAGATGATGTCAATTGCTTGCTCTGAAAATCCTTTGTTGGACGGAGTTTTCCTGATAACATCCAAGCGGCCAAGTTCAGTTTGTCTCACAGCGGGTGCTGTTCTTGGTTGTGAGGGAGACTCAGAAGGTCGTCTACACGAGGCAACAAGATTGGCTGAGCTGTTAACAATGGTAACAGAAGTGGATACCAACTCTGGGTAGGCCATACTGGTGCAATTAACAAAACCACGGCTTTGTTGTGGCGAATCTTGGCTAGTACTCGAGGTAGCAAACTAAAAGGGGGAAAGGCATAGCAATTCATATTAGGCCAGCTCAAAGAAAAGGCATCTACAGCCACTGCACCGGGCTGTGGATGCCAGGAGATAAACTTTGCAGTCTTGGCATTAAGCCTAGATGCAAAGAGGTCAATCTCGGGAATAAAGGTTTGAGAAATAAGTTCCTGAAAAACCTCACCATTTAAGGACCACTCCAAATTAGAGGAGATTTCCCTGGATAGGGTATCGGCCTGATTATTAATCTTCCCTGGGATGTGCTGAGCAGAAATGAAAATACCCCTCAACTTGCACCATTCCCACATACTTCTATACAATGAATCTAATAGGGGGGATTGTACACCCCCCATATTATTAATATAGGCCACTGCAGTGGAGTTGTCAACTGCAAGTCTAACATGAATGGACCTTGAGTTAGAGACAAAACACTGGAGAGCATGAAATGATGCTAGAAGTTCCAGGTAATTAATATGATGTTTGGATTCACTTTGAGACCATCTGCCAGATGCAGACAGACTACCACTCACGGCTCCCCAGCCAATCAAACTTGCATCACTCTGGATGTAGGTGTCAATTTTCGGAACCTGAAAAAGTCTACCATTGCACTGGGTAATATTCTCAATGACCCATTGTAAATCAGAACGAGCTTGAGAGCTTAAAGAAAGGATCTTATCATAATCAAGGCTACCAGACAAAGTCTGAGTCTTGCATAACTCTAAGGAACGGTAATGCATCTCTAGATAATTCACCGCTGGGAGTGCAGAAACTAACAGCCCAGTTACTCTAGCAACATCCCTAACACTAGGTTGAGGCTTAGCTAAAAGGGTTTTACAGGCCGAGACTATTTTCTCTAACTTAACAACCGGCAACTGCAGTCTCATTGCTATGGA
>JBBMOI010000013.1:7592500-7647500 GCA_038088405.1 Porites divaricata
TCACAAAAAATTAGGTGTTTAGGGTGAAAATTGGCTTATTCATTAAAACGAACAAATCCTGCAAAACCTAAAGAACTTATTGTGGAAATACGCAAGTCCTTTAAACATGCTTCTTCAGCGCCATGGCTGTGAATAATGCTTCTAGTGATAGAAGGGTCCATGGGTGTTTTCTTGTTAACTGGATGGCTCCTTGTCCTCTTGGCGCTCTCAATCACGTGCTTGCAACAAGCGTAATATCCAAAGGATTGAAACCATCATCAGGCACAATGAATGCTGCCATTTCAGTGTAGCATGGACCAGAACGATTGCGGCCGGGGACCTAAGCTGTTCATCTAAGTCAAATAGATAAAGGGAAACAACAGAAGAAGAAAATAAGAACTGTAGCGAAATTTTCTACGGCACAGTAAAACTTGTGCAGTTCCTTGAGATATTTCTTCACAGTGGTTCTGGCCTGGAACTAAGTAACAATTAAAGAATTGAAATCTGGCCTCAGAGCAGGAGGGGGCACCATCCATGCTTGACGTCCAATTACAACCTGCAAGAAAAAAACGTAATATCACCAGATTTTACAAGACCAGGATAGTGGCTGTAGGAATCTGTGACACAAGAACAACAGTGATTCTAATGCAGTCAAAGGGCAAAAAAGCTGGATAATCCATGCCAAAATTCGAATGCACGCTTGACAACCTCGCCTGTAAAGGTGGGGAACCAAGGAATAATTAAATTTCTTCCAAGGATGAGAGATGTGTAAAGCATCCTTTAATTAACGACCGGTATTTGTTTGCTAGAAGACACCAGAAGTAGGATGAAGGCCATGATGGGACTACAAGAATAACCATGTCTTTTTTGTTCAAGCTCAGGTAGTGGACAGCCCGAGCAACAAGAGAACCTGGACGAACCACTAAACAATTCTTGAAACGTAAATGTTGGGCAAAGAAGTCAGTTTCTGACAGCCCATGTTCCAGAAATGCGAAAAGAATCTAAGGAGCTTTGTTGGATAATAATTTGCTAAACAGTCAACTGCATACGGGCCCCATAATTCTTCTAAACTTGGAAACAGATCCTGTGTGATTTGCCAATCATCAAAGTCTTTAAGGCGACTGATGTAATCTGCTTTCTCATTTTCAGTTCATGGGATCCACTTAACCCCTAACTTAGGCTGGGCGCTTATTAACTTTTTCTGCCTTTAGGATGGGCGCTTACTCGTGGTGGGCAGCAATTCGAGGTTGCGCTCTTATTCAAATAAATATGGTGCTCTTTTAGCCAGGGCTTCCAGAAGATGTTGCACGTGTTGCCATAGCTATCTTCTTTGCCAAAAGATCCAATGGGATGGTTTCTTAATAACGACAAATGATTTGGAGTCAGCGGCTCAAGGTCCTTTGGTTCGCTGCTCACTGGTCGGCAAAGGTCGGCTGTTTGAAATTGCTTAACTCTGGCGATGAAAGTTCCAGCATTCACCAGAGAGAAGTTCCTGTAGTCCCTGGAAGGCTCTTAAGATTTTGGAAATTGATCTATTGATTCTTTCCAACCCACCACCCATATGAGATGCTCCAGGGGGATTAAATTTCTATATGATGTTCATCTCACAAAGAAAATTATGATTGGTTGTCTGGTTTCATTTACTTAACAGCTCATGGAGCTCTTTCTGTCCTACATGGAAGTTTGTACCATTGTCGCTATAGATAGCCGTAGGACATCCTCTCAAACTGACACGTGTTCTCAAGGCGTTTATAAAGCCATCGGTGTCAAGGGAATGGACAACTTCGATATGGACAGCTCTAATAATTCCAATGTTCAGGATTAACCGCTGTTGCCAAAGTAAGTTTCGCTCCCTCAAAAATTATAATTAGAAGCTGCTGTCACGGAGTCCGTGACAGCGACAAGGGCTGATTGTCAACCTTCAGAGGAATTAGGACTGGTTGTCATGCTCGGGATAAGAAATTTGCGTGTAGGGCAATGCAACATTGGATGATCAGTAATATCACACGTCTCTGATGGAAGGTTGAATAGGTGGCACTGTTGGAAGTGCAGGTACATTGAGCAGTGTAACTCCATTCGTGGCAATACTTCTCCTTTTGAAACTTGTGCAGTTCCTTGAGATATTTCTTCTCAGTAGTTCTGCCCTGGAACTAAGTAAACAATAAAATTGGAAGTCTTCTGGATAATGCTAGTGGATTTCTTTTTCCTTGGAATAAATTGCCAGTTCCAATGTGTTTACTACAGTGCTCTGCTGGGGATGTTTGGACATTTCTTGCACGGCTTTAAGTACCATATAAATGGTACTGTACTCATTTGGCAATCCAGCAATCATCGGGCAGTACCCAATGACAGTGCGAGGCAACGTGATGGAAGACATTTCTGCATTGAATGTGCACCATCCAGAAACTGATTGCTCTCCATAGGTATCGTCGGTGTTCAATACGTTTTTTCTATAGAGCCTGAGCAGAAACCGCCAGGCCAGTTTTCTTGCATTCTGAGTAAAGACAAAGAAAGCAGTAGCAGTTGAAGATATGTGAGAGTCAATGTTTGCGACTCTGCCATTTTGAAACACTATGTGCTTTAAATTTTGCTATCTCTGAGTTTTTTACTGGTTTCATGTAATCAACCAAGCAATTCGTTCCTATCCTCATGTAAAGAGCTGAAAAAATTTGGTACTGGTACAAGTTTGTATCCGGTCTGAGGCCATCCTGGTCTCATGTTATTACCCCCAAGTTAGAAAAAAGAATTCGCAAAAAATTTCAAGAAATCCTTTTTTTTTTGCTGCTCTAATGTAAGTATTAATGAAATAATTTTTTAGAGGCCAGGTCTGAAAATGGGTTAAAAAATGATTTTTGTTGGTTTGAAATAGGATCAAGATTTTGACAACCGGGTGGAACACCCCCACCAAGAATTCCCAGTAGTACACCTCCCCTGTTGTGAACTCCGTACGGCTGTTCTCCACAATATCAGTTTATTTCACAGCTTCATTGGTCACAGTACAATGGCTCGCTCACACTACTTGAAAGCGCAAGAATGTTTTCAATAGATGCATTCACGATCTCTCTCATCTTCCCATAATCACTCTTCAAAATATTTTTCCGCGGTCATAAATTCCTTCTGTAGTTAATGGAAGGGCATTTATTCCTTTACCAATGCGCGGCTCTACTAGCTCCTGGTAAATCTGTGCTATCAATTTCCGCTTCTAAGTTTTTTTTTTCAAAATGACAACCAATTTTCAAGAGCCTCATTATATTTGGTTATCATGAGCTTAGGTAATTTCACACTTTGTTTAATGTCAATCTTTTCTTCGGTTTCTTTTCCCTACTCTTTTACTTCGCCCGCAGTTTCTTCCTTTTCCAGTTTTTCTTGCTCTATATCCCTCTTTAACTCCTCAACATGAGCTACTATAGTATGCAAGGTTTCTTTGTGTCGACGAATCTTCTCAAAGTTATTGCGAACATCAACATCCTTCGTTTGGTTTTTCTCTGGTTAGTTCAAGCAACTGTAGCGTTGCATTAAGCTTACCATTCATCTTCTGTATCTATTGGAGGTTCCACTTGTTGTGAATGCTGTACCACTGTTCTTCACGATATCACATTTTTAAGCAAAACGGGCTTTATTTCACAGCTTCAATTCTGAACTTATAAATGCATATAGAATCCAAAATCACTGATTTCATTCTGATAGTGACTTCAATAATAATATCCTCTTTTGTTGCCTTCAACAGAAATGCAACGTTTTACCTTAAAGGGCAGAGGTGATTCATATACAATCTCAATAACCTTGATACGCTCTGGAAAAATTTGGCTCTGTTTCGTTTCGCCACTCCCTTTTGCAATGTTGTTATAGCCTCGTAAATTTGCAATCATGCACATCTTAATATTGCAGAGGGAAAGGGACATGGAAAGGTGTTTCGAGGAGTTTTGGCGAGGATTGTAGGTCAGTCTGTAAAGGCCTGATGTACACAGTAGCCTGAGAAAAGCTGTAGAATCTAGGTGTCCTTAAATGTCCGTAATCGTCATCTTTATTTGCCAGCTAAGAGATCTGTTTACAAATAGTACAATAAGAGCGAGACATGTCGAACAACTGAGCTCTGCTGAGATTTTGCTGAGATTTGGTTCAATATTTGGTTCGACTAAAGAAACAACAAAAGATACGAAGCAATAATAAAGAGAGCGAAAGGAAATAAAAATATGGAACAAAAACAAATACACGGTTAGCAGTACGCAGGAAAAGGTGAAAGAAACAATAATTCTAAGATTACAAACAATAATTCTGGAAACTTTGTTGATTTTTTTTACTGCAAGCACATGTGTTAGCCCATAATACTAACGTAGATGACGTACGCGAATTCGGTCCCAGTGTCCGCGCAAGTACAAAAAAAAATTGAACAAAAATAACCGTAAAAAATTTTGTTCATTACAAAAGAGTTCTCCTAAGTGGGCCAGCCTGTTACCCTCTTCCTGGGGGGACATAAAAGAGAGGTCTTTGGCCTCCTCCTCCAACAGCTGGTAAGACTTCAATCTCCCCTTCATCTCTTAGTCTTGGAAACTTTTCCTCCAGGAAGGACTCTATCTCTATGTGATTTGATTTTTTGTTTAGGAAAACAATTTTTATGACTTCCAACTAACCCGGAAACACTTGCCTCCCACAAATCACGACGCATGGTTGAACACAGCCAAGTTTACGGTATTGTATATTTTTACATTGAAAAAAAATACTGTTTTCTTACATGACTGTCGCGAGCAAACTCAATCTCCTCTAATATAAAACGTGCAAATTCCCTTGGGGAGTCGTGTGATCTAACATATGATGCAATATTGTCCTAAACTGGGACTGGAAATAAACAGTAGCCACACTCGCCAGTCTAAATGAGAGTGCAACAACAAATTTACAATACATACATGGCTACCCTAATAATAAAATGCAAATATTGAGTTAACGACTTGCCGGGTATAAATAATGTTGGAACATCAATTTCATAACAGTTCCTTGGTGCATAAAACTTTGAAAAGACGACCAAGAAATTTTATCTCAGTTGTAGGTTATCGAAGTAAGCACCTAAAGTACATTATTATTTTTCTTTTTGTTTTTTGTGATGTGTGTGTGCACACATCAACCTACAGTTACACACGTAATATGAATAAACATTTTTTAAATATACAGAAAAAAAATATGCTACTTCCATGAGTTCATAATGAAATGTAATAAAATGATGCGAGTTTTCGTTAAGTAATGAAACTTAAATTACTACGGATTTTTAGAAAAAGTTCCTCCCTTAAGGACCTTTCCTAGCTGTCTAATGGTGCATATATGATTAACTGGTGTGTCTGCTCATCAGACTTTTCCAAATAGGAAAACAGCTCTGCTCTTTCTTCCTCCTTCCCTTTGGTATACTTTATCTGCACCTTAGAAAACTCTCCAAATGCACCTTCATACTCATCAGCCATAGCCTTGTGTTGTTTGTCTTTTTTACCCTTCTTACCGTGGATGGTGGTGATGGTGTGTTGGACAATGAAGCTGATGATGATGCCTCGCGGGACATCTTCTTGCACTTTGTTTTGTTAACACTGGAGGGGCTGGTTGGTTCTCTTAAAATGGCTGTTCACACTTTTAAAGGAGGTTTGAGGAATGTTTGGAAGCCCAAGGGCTCCCTGAAATGTCTATTTGGGCAACCAACTTTGAGGTCTGGGCACCTTAGCCAAATTGCTTGGGAGCCCGAAGGGTTCCTGAAATTTTCTTCAGAGCACAGCCTTTCAATTCCAAATTTAATAATATAACATTACACAAGGGGTCGATTTAAACATCAATAATATTTGATAGTAAATCATCTGTTAAATTGTATGAAAAAAATTTTAATTCAAATGTACATTAAAATACCTTTTTTGCAATTGATTAATCGATAAAATTTTCAATAAAACAATAAAACTCTCTCTTTTCATTTCAGTTCACATTTAAGTTAAATGATTCCGTTAATTTTCAATTAGCGTGATAATAATTTTGAAAGACGAAATCATTGTCTTAGCTGTTAAGTACAGTTGTCTTCTTTTGGAAGTTCTTCACATGGTTTCCCAGCATTAAAAAAAAAATCTGCCTCCTTTTTTATCATATTTCTAGGTCACTTTCTCTGTTGTAAAAGCAACAAAAATGTTTTGATGATCCCTCCTTTGAACTGTATATTTTTACAGCTAAAAGTTGAAGTAAAGCACAGTTAAGTTTTTAAGGGTAGTTAACTGTACGATTTAATGATGTGGTTTGTGCTAATAAAGCCATAGCCCAGAGGTGAATGGGATAGTTATTTATGAACAAGTAAATAAGGATATAACAATTACTTACTTGTCTGCAAGCCTAGCTTTAAGCTCTTCAGGCCGTTTCTTTTTTGAAAGGCTCTGTAGGTGTGCCTCTCTCTCACTGAACAAGATGCAAGCTCTTGCTTAATGAAAATTAGGTTGGCAACACCTCTCACTGCATCCCAAAATGATGTGCTCGGATTAACCAAGACGATTGAAGCGGTTGTGTGATCAAAATTTCCTGATCACCAATGTTACTTAATATTACACAGGTTTTTTCTCTTCTACTGTTAAATGACTGTTAAACTAATGTTAATTATTTAATTAGGAAACATAATAACAAACCCATACCCTTTGCTCTGTAAATACAGGGCACTGTTCTTCTTTCTGGAAGTGAAAAACAGAGATCAGATCATTTGTCAAGTGCTCTTTTGATTTAACAGTGGATACCTCGATATCAACGATCCCATTCACTTGTTTGTTTTGCATTATGTTTTCACTCTCACAATAATCTATGCTTTAGGAGGCTAACCCTGTAAAAATGCGTCTTCACTTTTTTATTCAGCGGTCATAGTGAACTCGAAACTGGACAATTGTCACTTGACTGCAAAACAGTCAATTTTGTTTCACAAAATCAGTAAAGTGTGTAAAGCACAGCCATCACCTCATTTTGTTTTTGCATCATTTTCATCATTTCCAACTGCTGCTTTTGCATCTGACTCTGCTGATCCAACATCATTGGCTGCTCGTTTCTCTTCAACTTATTTTTCTCCTTTCTTAGCTCCTTCTCTTCTTGAAACTTTTCCTCGAGGTACTCAACAGCATCTCTTCCTGTATTTACTGGACTTTCCTTCCTCCGAATCAGTAGTAAAGCTGGTCTATATACGTCCTAACCAATCAGACGACAAGAAAGACAAGAGATCTATTGTTTTTAGGTCACATGACCGAATTTGCATAAAAGACGTCATTTTGTACCATGTGACCCATTTCGACCAATTACAGCGCAGTATTGTCAAATGCAGCCAAATTCACAGGCACAAACTTTCCCCGCGATGCCCCAAAGGCACATGCGCAAACTTTGGGCAAGGAGCGAGAAACTAGCAAACACGGAGTCTGAAGGGAAATGAAAGCGGGCAGAATCCACCCTCAACTAAAATAGCCTGGAGACATCCGGGACATGGGTGACGTCACAAAAACTGTTTCCCAGACTCCCTACGAGTCAATAAAAACACATCATGTAAGTTGCATAAAAAGTCATGTTTTTCATACTTGAATAACCTAATTACAAGCGGGACGTGTGATGCCCTAGTGACAATACGCCCTTGAATGGTTCTTGTATTTGCAAAAAAAGGTTGTTTAAACTTTGCCATCGACCGTTAAAAGCGACCACACAGAGTTTCCCCGGGATGGGCCATCGCCAGACTATCGCAGTGTGGTTTACAATCCAATGAGGGTCTGCAAAAAATGATCTACATAAAAAAAAAAATGTACGGTCTAAAGGGATGGCGCCACCATGCAACCTCCCCCTTTGGGATTCAATGAATGTCTAGGAAGAGGAAAATAAAAGGGCATAAAAAAACGGCATAATAGAAGTTTGACATGGCCAATGAAATAGCATTAGCATTGGAAGGTACCACCCCTCTCTTGCGCAAAGGGCCGTGTGTCCTGGGATGGGCCAACCCGGATGAATGGTGACATGACTCAAGATCCAACGAGTATCTAATGAACAAAATTCACAAAATATCCAAGTCAAACCTATGTGGTCAAAAAATTCACAACCACCACCTGGTTGACCAGGGCAAGAAACTTTCTTTCCAATTCACTTGTCCCTTCAGACAAGTACAATGTGTATTTTGCTTGTCCGAACCACAAAACTACTTGTCCAAAAATAGACAACCACAACAATACTAAAGGGTAATATATAAACTTCATATTTCATTTTAGCTCGTAGAATTGAAACTAACAGAACTCCACAAATTGAAAAAACATATCTTTTGATACATTTGTTTTAGTCATTGTGTTTATTCAGGCAGTTCGGGAAGTTGCGGTAGAATTTCTTCTTCTTCCTCTTCCTCTCCTTCTACTACAATATGTGTTGCTCCACTAGCACTGTCATTTTCCCCCTTTGCAATGCTTAACTGTCCACTGCAAGATGCCGAAACAAAGTGCCTTTTCCTTTTACTGCCGAGAAACCAGTTGCTGATGGCTGGCTTTGGGTCAAAGGATTTGATATCTTCAGATGATGAACTGACAGTCATGAGATCCTGAAGAGTTCCTTGCTGCATAGTTGTCTTTAAGCTGGTCTTAATTCTGTTCATTGCAGAAAATGACCTTTCACAAGAGGCAGTGCATGGAGAAAGCACTGTCATAATCTCTACAAGAACCGGTACATTCTTGATAGAATCTGGCTTGGAGATGAGAAGTAAGGCATAGAGCTCAAGTGGTTTGACGGCTCTCTGAGAAGATAACAAAAGTTTCAATTGAAGCCACTCGCTCAAAATACATTTCTTCTCTTCATCAGAAAGAAGTACTGCAAAGTGCTGGACGAGTGTCTTCACACCATCGTCTCCATAATGAAGTAGGTCTCCTCTAGTCATTGACCGAAACCGGTGGTCAAACACTTTTAAACAGCTCACTGGTTCCGTTGTAAGCAACTCAAACCTTTTCTCAAGATAGGAGGATATGCCATTGAGGAGCTTCTGGAAGGAAGGCATAGGGTTAGTGCCTTTGTGTGTCAAAGTGAGCTCTTTTTTGTTATCTTTGCCACACACCAGCTTGCCATTTTGCTCACTGTATCTGTTACCTTTCAGCTCGTTCCTAATTTCGTTTTACAGGCTTTAGAATTTCTGTAATTAGGTCCCAGGTCAACCTGATTTTTTGCCTGAAGGTCACAAAGACTTGCATATTTTTGAAAGGCAAGATTTTCCTTCGCGATTTAGTGGGCGGTATTAAACTGTTTTTCAAGCCTTGCTTGTGATTCCTGTCTAATTCGCGAGACAATTTTTTGCAATGGCCTATTTTCAGGTTTCTGGTCATTCAACAATCTTGTATGACAAACATCATGGCGGCGACTTTTTGAATGGGCTGTTAAAGTTTCTCTTTTGAGTCCTTGAACTCCATCTCCACATCCAATGTACATTGGGCTGCTTTTGTCAGCTAATTCAGCATACTTCCGACAAGTGGAGCAGTACATTTTGTTTGTTTCTTCTTGATAAACAACCCAATCGAGCTCTTTCTGCCACGCTGGTTGAAACTTTCTTATGCGCTTCGTTTCATACTTTTTCTTGTTATCTTCGCTTTTTTTCTTTTTGGAATGAACATCATTGCTAGTACCGTCTTCTGCATCATGTGTTTCCGGTGCTGGCCTCTTTAAAAAGCTAGTAAGTGTCAACTGAGACAAAGACATGACGCTTGAAGAAAAGCGCTGAAACTTGTTAAAACGTGACTGACAAGCACGTGCAATATTGTGAACCTGCTATTATGTTGTACAGCAGGACTCACATGGAATTTAATGGCGGCACCTCGCACGACGAAATCAAACACAATGTAAACAAAATGATATTTTATTTTACTTTCTGTAACAGTTACTTACTTTTTAGAGCACTTAGGTTATTAATTACAGAAAGAATATTTTATTATATATCCAAAGAAAACAGGTAAGTATAGTTTCTTGACTTTTTTTAAGTTGGACCTCTACAACTCAGTCGTCCATTCCAACAACTGGGATCACGTTTTTCCTTGTCCGAACGGAAAAGTTACCCGTCCCAGACGTTCGGACGGCCCAAGTTTCCAGCCCTGGGTTCACATAGATATTGCACAGGGCGTACATGCATCCAGCAATGTTGACAAACGAAAAGTAGTCTGCCACAGGGGCTGCCTGATCGGCGATTATTATGGCTGATTACATCATATGTGTCTGAAAAAAAAATGAGCCTAAACTCAAGGTTACAATTCAAAGCCCATGGCTCGTAAATAATTGCAGCCCTAACAGGGTTCCAATAACAGTCGGGTGGGTCGCACATACATCCAACAATTTTTGCGCACATAATGTAATGGTCCAGGATAGCCGATTTCACCGGGTGGTTGGATCACATTGTCAACCACCAATGTTCTATTGCCTGAAAAAGGGAAGGGAGATAAATGGCTCGTATCACAAAATGGCAGACTGAAAAAACAAAAAAAAATTCAAGGGCGTGGGTAGTCTAAGTCATTTAAGACTTGACACCAAAAACACTCGACCATGAGTTTGGATACATGGCAACAATTTAACAAACAACGGGTGCATAACAAATGCAGACTCGTCATCCACCAATAGCCAGTGACGCTGTTGGTGCCCAAAATGAAATACGTCTCTAAAACAAATCCAAGATAACCAAATCAGGTTCGGTATCGTCGGGCGGGTTAAAACGTAAATATCTGTTAATTCTTAACGTAATACGACGGGTAAAATCATCCCAGGCCCCACCCTCGGGATCCTCTCCTCTCACAAAATTCACAACGTCATCCTTGTCTAACGAGGGTTGAGGCCACTGGAAAATCACGTCGTCCATGGTCTGACAATGCATGATCCTATCACAATGGTGACAAATGGCACTGGGCATGGGACGGGCAATCCACTGAAACAAATGACAGACTGGCTGGTCGTTTAAAAAGGTGGAAATGTCTAGGAAAAAACGAATCAAATTTTGAAATGGCGTGAACACCCCTGAAACCAAACACGACCGAACCAATCCATTCTGCGGCGACAAGAACAGGGGTACGACCAGAGGGCCAAAGACGCTCGCCATGAATAGAGAGAAAAGGAAATTCGTGTACAAAAAAAGAAAACAGGGATGATGGTGAGGGACCGCAGCTAAAATTGATAATACTTTAACCAACTAAATCGACATTAGCGAGGCGTAGTACAAAACTGATAATGGTGAGTAGGCTAAAGCCAGAGTCGGCGCCGCCACAGGGAGGGCAATAACCCTACCAAAAAATCCAAAAAAGGGGACATTAATAAAAAGAAAAAAACAATTCGCAAAGAAAAGACTCCATCTTACCTGCATTTGCCGGCGATGCCCCTTGAAATGGAGGGCTCGGGCTACTGGGCCATCCCACCATAAGGTTTTCGCCAAAGTCGTCAACTGGTCGGTTTTTGACTCGACGAAACGGGGTCTGTAAACATACTTTCTTCAAGGGCAGATGCCACACAGACTTTAACAGGTCCAACAGAACCACAAAAGGCACGGTGAAAAAAAAAAAACAAATAACCTTTATTTTAAGAGGGTGACACCTATTACTATGCACCCCATATAAATGACCAATTTTCCATTTTGGTTATTTTTAAATAACTAATTTTGCAATTTGGTTATTTAATAAATCCCCAATTCTTCACTCGGGTTATTTAGAAATAACCACTTTTAAATTTTTGGTAATTATTTGCTAAATAACCAAATTACAGTTTTGGTTATTTGTATGTAACCAAGTTTATATTTTGGTTACTCGGAAATAACAAAACTGTAATGTAATTATTTGCAAATAACCACCCTTGTTTTGGTTATATACAAATAACCACCCTAGGTGGTTATTATTAGTCATCTAGGCTTATAATTTATAGCATAATTTTTAGTCTTTTAATTACATGTTTATATATTAATTATTAATTTTTTCCTTTCTTGTTTTCTTTTTGGAGGGTATGTCTTAGCATGGGAATTTGGTTTCCCCCTACTGCCGTCCTGTTAACCATTTTTGCATTTTTGTTTGATTGTATACATTAGTATTAGTTCATTTGTATCAGTTATGTATGGTTACGAACTGTGATTAAAGATTAAAGATTAAAGATTAAATAATAAAAATGCATCAAGCACTCCATACGGGTATGGGTAAATTAGCCATACATGTAAAAATAACAGTAATAAACTTTTATATTCAAATGTCAAATACCTTAGCTATGTAAGCTAATTGGGGACACAAATAAATAAATAAATAAATAAATATGGGTAGATTGCCTCTTACCCGGGAGACGAAAAATTGTCTAGTTTTTTGGCGTCATTGGTGAATCTTTCACAACCAGAGCTTTTAAAGGACAATCAGAGGAATTCTCCCGATGTGACTCCTGCTTTCGAAGACGAGTCCAGCATGCCTCGCAGATATTTTTAAGGCATTTGCGTTCTCTGCAGATAAAACCGAAGTGGTCTTTAATGCTAATGCATTGTTCTCGCTGATAATCGCAACAAAATAGAACTGGCGCTGAAGAAGCACTAAAAAGTGGTAGCACTAAAACATGGAAAACTAGTTTCTTAAGAAGAAGGTAAGTTATTTGGAGACAGACTTCATTTAAATCGACAGAGGCGTTGTTTGTACAATTGAAAGGCGTCACTGTCAAGTTTTTCCTGAGTGTCTTTTCTGGGTTGTCTTCAATAGTGTTCAGTCTTATTTATCAAGACAACTTCCTCAAGAGAACCATGGCATTGTGGAGTCCAAAGAGAAGAGAGAATTGTGCCTGCATTTGCCTGATTTCGCAACTGATCACATCAAAATAATGCGCCATGTTAAATAAGCCTCTTCAACAAAAATACAGATTTCAACACAAAGTCAATTACTGGTACACCAGTATACCATCAGTATTCAGCTTGGCGAAAAAGTTGAACTTATTGCTAAAACACTGGAATTGTGGTCACGTCATGGGTTGGTCACATGTTGAGTATTCTTGGTTTTCACGTGACGTCACAGGCCTTTCCAAATTTGGATGTCCGCCATATTTGTGCCCCTCAGAGATTGTGAAATTCATGATTTGTAAGCCGGATCTGTATTAGTTTTCGCGTTCTTTGGGCTGTTCTGTGAATTCAACATGGATTCATCAAAGGAAAATGGGAAAGTTGAAATCGAGAAACTTAGCAGAAAGATTCCTGTGCTTTCTGAGTATGCAGAATCCCTGGAAAACCACATAAAACTGCGATACCTTCAGAAGATTTCTGTAGTTGGTGTTGACCCGGCAAATATCCCTTGCAATCAGTTCAGTTCTGAATGTTTGCCACCCATCGAACAGTCCGATTTGCTTAGCTATTTAGTTCTGCAGACGAGTTTCTACACGAATGACAGGTAGATAGATAGATAGATAGATAACTTTATTTCACCTCGGGTTGATGAGGCTGATTAGGCCTCTAGCAAGATTATGCTAATTTGCCGAGAAAAAAAAACAAAAATAAATAAATGAAATTAAAAACATTACAAATATATATAAATTAGCTAAGTCTAGTTTACATTAGTAAAATTTACATAGATCTGACTGCAATCTTGAAATCTTAAAGTGATTTCATAGAACATAGTCTATCAGGAAGAGAATTCCAAGCTTTTGGAGCAGTGAAGGCGACGGACTTAGTTCCATAACGGGTGGTGTTAACATTTGGGATGACGAGCTTGTTGGTGCCTCTAAGATTCTTAATGTTCTCACGAATAATAAACAAGTCACTTAAATATGTAGGAAGAAGATTGTTGACAGCTTTAAAAACTAAGATTAACATATCTTGTATACGTCGATCCGCTAGAGTGTAACTAGTCCCTTCAGTTGATTCCCCAGCATATGTAGACGATCGGTCACTATAGATGTACCTTAGAGCTCTCTCATTAAGTTTATCGAGCCTATCACTGTCAGACTTCATACAATTATGCCAGACGGTGGAGCAGTACGTGAAATAGGACATGATGAATGAATTATACAGGCACAATTTAGTTGAAGAAGAAAGCATCTTTTTAAACCTACATAAAACATCCAGTTGCTTTCCTACTTTCTTGGTGATCTTGGTTACATGTTTGTCGAAGTGTAGAGAGTTATCAATAACAACACCCAAAAGCTCAAGGTGATCAACACATGGAATTTGTACATCATTAATGGTGAAGTTCAAATTAAGAGGGTGTTTGTTCGATAGGACTAAGGCTTTACATTTAGTAGGATTGAGTACAAGCTTATTGTCATCAAACCACTTACACGCAAGGGCAAGCTCATCATTGATCACAGTCTTCACAACTTGCGGATCATGATCACAAAAATAGATTTGATTATCGTCAGCGTAGTTAGACAATTTTGCTCTCTTGATAACATAGAAAAGGTCATTGAGAAAAATGTTAAAAAACAGTGGTCCTAGTACTGATCCTTGAGGCACGCCTTTGGAGATAGGAAGTACATCCGAAGTGACGTCTTCAATCTTAACACACTGAGATCTGCCACGGAGGTAATCTTGTAAAAGAACCAGACTGGAAGAAGAAATAACATACGCGGCCAGTTTAGCAAGAAGTAAATTGTGCGGTATCATATCAAAGGCCTTGCTCAAGTTCATAATAACTGCACCGACAACACACCTCTTGTCTAAAGCAAATCTCCAGTCCTCGATAAGACGTAAGAGAACTGATTCACAGCTATAGCCACGTCGATATGTAGACAATGACGGAGACAAGATCAGATTAAAGTATTGAATAAGCTGACGTTCTAGGCATTTTTCAAATACTTTGTCCAATACAACGAGGATAGACACAGGCCTGTACATAGCTTTGTCTTGGGCGTCATTTTTCTTAAACACAGGACAGATCTCAGCCAATTTCCATTCTGTTGGCACTTTACCAGAGTCAATGATCTTGTTTAATAAAATAGACAGCGGATAAGCAAAAACAGCCGCACCAGTACGTAGAGCCTTGGGTGGAATATTGTCGTGACCAGTGGCCTTTTTTGGTTCAAGTGACTTCAAAATAATCTCAAGCTCAGGCAGAGTAACATGTCTAAATTGGAAAGGCTGGGTCACAGGGCAATGACTTCGTATAGCAGAGATACTCTGGTGACTAGATGAAAGGTAATCCACGACAGAGTGCCGATTAATTGTACTATCGCTGTCACTTAATACAGATGAAAAATATTTATTGAAGACCTCTGCAACCCCTAATTTATCTGTAATAAGTGTGTTATCCTCCTTCAGATGAATAGAATCATGGCTGATGTTACTTTTACAGTGCATAAATGGCTTAATAACACGCCAAAATGTCCTGGGGTTTCCCTTTGCATTATCCGCTGTGGTACATAGGTAACCGGATATAAATTTTCGTCGCAGCGAGGAGGTAAAATTGCGCTGGTTTTTATCTGTCTCGATCTGTTGAATTTTTAGACTTGTTATACAATCGCTTCAGTTTGTTCCGACGCCTAATGGCATCAAGTAACTCCAGTGTCATATGTGGAACGTGTTCATGCTTCACAGTGCTACGTTTATTGGGTGCATGGACATCAAGAACATCCGATACCAAAGTGCTCCAAGCCCAGCAAATATCATCAATGTCGTCAAATATATAGGCAACATCAAAAGGAACCATAAGCAAATCTTGACAAAAAAGCTCCGAATCAAAGTTTTTGAAACGCCTCTTGATAACAGTTCTAGGGCAAGACCTTGGACAATGAGACCTCGTTACAGCATAGATAAGATGATGATCACTCAAGCCCAAGTCAAACACCCCAGAGGCCAAGAAGGAACGAGGTCTATTCGTAAGAATTACATCGATAAGCGTGCTTGATGTGGAAGTCAGTCTTGTGGGCTGTCGAATTAAATTTGACAAGTTGTACCCATCCATAACATCCGATAAGGCCCTTCCTTCCTTGGAACTCTTGTCCGGTTGAGAGAGATCGCAATTTAAGTTGCCAAGAAGAACTATGTGATTGTAACGTTGGAAAGAACGAAGCAACAAAGTGTTGAGCTCAGGTTCCCAAATATTTTTCGGCACATTTGGCGGCTTATACGCTCCAATGATCAAGATTCCTTTAGACGAATTGTTTGAGCGAACTAAAAGAGAGATTGATTCAACATTGTTTCCTTCCAAGTCATTAATTCTATGAATAATGAATCCCCTTCTTGTATAGATGAGAAGACCACCTCCAAATCGATTGGGATCCTTATGAAACATCCTGAAACCCTTGATATAGAAATGTGAATCAGGGAAAGAGTCATCAATCTTCGTTTCACTCACAACCACGATATCAAATAAACCCTCTTGTATGCATGATTTCAGTTCAAAGAACTTAAATCCAGCAACACTGTTAATGTTTAAGTATGCGATCCTTGTGTTCTTAGAAAAACGTTTCAATGACACAGCAAGATCGGAGTCATTTCGAGCTTCGTGTTGTTCACAACCAGTATTTTCAGTAGATTCGACATCCCAAATGTTAGTATTTGAGAAAGGGAGCTCATTCCAGAGTTGTAGCTGACATTGACAGGTAGTACAACGCCAGACAGAATCAGTGCGTAGATGGGAAACGTTCGCACACTTAACATGGCAGGCAATTCCACAGACGTTACAGTGAACCACTCGTCGATTACCTGCAATATTTCTGAAACAGACACAACATTCCTTCGCATGCTTTCTGTCATGGGATGGACCAGGATTAGGATTGATATCCCCGCTTCTTACCAGTCTCTCTAGTTGAAAAGTCGAAGCAGAGTTCATGTAATAACGCAACCTCGCGGATAAGAAGTGTTTCCTACGGTGGCATGACAATCCAAAATGGCGGCACACACTGAGGCGTGAACTGATGAATATTTCCTCCTGGATTCCAATAGTTGCTACATATTGATGTTCTAGCGGGTCTTGTGATGATAATGAAGAACTTGGTACATTTGAAACCCGTATAGACAGAGTCAAGATGCCTAAAATAATAAAAAATCTAAGACAAACAGCGGACAGAAAAAATAAATGTCTTCCCTCCAGAGCCTGGAAGTGTACAACCAAGTTTTGTCGGGGTTTGTGGCTTCTGTTAAAGGTAAAATGATTTCTGGAAAGTGCGTTGTCATTGCTAAAGTTCGTCACTCGCAGCGAATGAATGATCCTCTCGTCAATGTATGGATTATTGCCGATACCGATAGAACAGTACTCTCTTCTCACTGTCTAGGCTGTAAAGCTGGACTTGCCGAATCGTGTTCGCATGTCGCCAGTGCCATGATTTACAGCGAATGCTGGGCGCGTGTCAATGGAAAGATGGCATGTATGCAAGTGAAATGCGCGTGGCTCTTGCCAACTTATGTGAACGAGGTTTCCTACGCAAGAGTTAAGGATATCGATTTTAGCTCTGCTAAAAAGCTCAAGGAAAACCTTGACACTCGAATTGACTCTCTGGACACGACTTGTCACGAATGTCAAGTTGAACCTCCATATGCATGTAGGAAAGCAATAACTTCTATTCCTTCACTTCCGGTTCCAAAATCTGAAATGGACATCTTTTACCAAGCACTAAAGCAGTGTGAAACAAAAGCATCAGTCCTTAGTCTTATTGATCCCAATGCTGCACAGTTTGTAGCTAAAAGCCAGAATGTGCCTGTGCTCTCAGATCTCTTTGAGCCCATCAATTTAGAACTCAAATATCCAGAACTGCTTCAAAAAGGCAAGGATGTCAAGATCAACGTATCAGATGAAGAGATCAAAATAGTTGAGCAGGACACACAAGATCAAGCAAGGGGTCCTGGATTTTTTAGGCACTGAGCAGGTCGAATTGGGACCTCAGTTAGTGGTGCAGTTTACCACAGTAATATTGCACAACCTTCCCAGTCACTAATAAAGTCTATCTGCTATCCACACCTTTTTAAGCTGAACACCAAGGCAATTCAGCATGGCTGCAAGTACGAGGATTATGCCATAAGGGCATATGAAGCACATATGAAAAAGACCCACATTAACTTTCAGCTAACAAGATGTGGTTTGTTTATTAATAAGGATCACCCATTCCTTCATGCCACACCAGACTTCTTAACATCGTGCGACTGTTGTGGGTTGGGATGTGGTGAAGCGAAATGCCCCATTTCTATCCAAGAAGGTGACTTTGAGAAATATGCAGAGGAAAAAAGCTCTTGTTTGGAAAAGGTTAATGGTTCCTTAAAGTTGAAAAGAGAACATAAGTATTACTTTCAGGTTCAGCAACAGTTATTTACTGTGCCAGGGAGAATGCACTGTGACTTTGTTGTCTGTGGAATTGACTCTCAGTCAAATGCACACTTAGTGACAGAGTTTACCCTAACCCACTCCACTCTGATGCTGTTTTAAAGAAACTGAAAACTTTTTGGAGAGTGCATTCTGCCAGAGATCCTAAGGAGATGGTTCACAAGAAGATGTGATGCACCTCCAAGTATTGCCAGTGACAATGGAATTTGCTTTTGCAGAGGCCAACCTAGTGGTCATGTGATCTCATGTAGTAATATGGACTGCCCCTATGCTAAATTCCACACCGCATGTCTATCACTCAGTGAGGTGCCAATATTAAAAACATGGTATTGCCCACACTGCAGTAGATTAGCACAGTTCAAGCAAAAGAGGAGCTCAAAAAAGAGCAAGCAGCTATCTGCTCTCAACCAGGCCGCCATGTTATGTAGCAGCATTTGTATTTGTAATACCAATGCAACTGCAACTGGCAGATTGCTGGAGTGCCATGGGATAAGCTGTGAGAATGGACACTTCTTTCACTTGAGTTGTTTACGGCTGAGAAGGATGCCAAAGAATGCTAAGACAACTTGGCAGTGTGAGGCTTGCAGAAAAAAACAAAAAAAACTTAATCCAAGGACTACTCAACCTACCACATGTACTTCTTCTGTTGAACCTAGTTCAGGGACTGTAAAACCAACCACTTCTTCTACTATTTCTTCTGCTGCTTGTTTGTCACCAGTGCCTGCATTGTCTTGTGTTTCAAGTGATTCCAGCAGTGACAGTGACAATGAAATTGAGATCACCAAGGAAACTACAGGCACTATTGACAAATATGGTCCCCTAGCAAACTTACAAGCATCAGACTATGAGATAATAAATGATTCATCTGGGTGGCTTAATTGTGACATTGTCCAAGCTGCACAAGTGCTTTTACAAGATGTAAACCCATTAATTGAAGGCGTGCAACCCTTGGGCGTGTACGGAACTTCAACGTTGTTTCAGGGGAGTTCATACAGATCCTTCATACAGGCAGTAATCACTGGGTCTGTATTAGTAATATAGGATGCTTGCCTGGGAAGGTACATCTTTATGACAGTTTATTTCATGACATCATTAGTCAAGAGATAGAGGACCAGACCAATGACTTGTTAGGTGGAAATTTGGTTTCACTTGACTTTGTTCCAGTCCAGCAGCAGACCAATGATAGTGACTGTGGTGTTTTTGCAATTGCCTTTGCCGTCTCTTTAGCTTTAGGAACAGACCCTATGCATGTAACTTTTGACATTCATAGAATGCGTTTGCATTTAGCAGCTTGAAATTGGCAAGTGCTTTATATCATAATCAATAGCATTCCTGCGGTCATATTGGTTTTCCTCGTTGCTTTCAGTAAGATGGTTACGAAGCTGCAATTCCAATGAAGCATGTTGCTTTTCCAAAGTCTGAACTCACAATTTCAGGGTCTTATTTTCAGTCCACAGTGCTTTCCTGTCTTCATCACCTTTCTTCATTTTCTTTAGCAGATCATCGTATTTTGCATCAACGAACTTTACGTGTTTAATTGCTTTGTCGAGCGACTTTCTCAGCTCAACTATGGTAGAGTTTAATGGCGCCAGCTTCTCATCGAGTTTTTCCACTAAGATAGTCGTTAATTGCTCTGTTATAGTTGACATTCTGGTATATAGAAAGTAACTAATGGAATACACAAAGGACACAATAGTAAAAAAAGAAGCGAATAAAACAAAATTTTGGCCAGTATCCAGCAGAAGCCAAAAAACATGGCCATCTTGTTTCCGACCCATTCTCTCTCCTCTATGAAAATGTAGGTTCTAAATATCTAGATTTTTTGCAATTTATGTATCAAATAAAGACTAATTTACAATAACACTACAAGTGAAGACATGATTTCATAGCTATCTACATTATAAAGAATGTTGACATTCAATGTGGTCAGAGAGTGGGCTCTGATTATGGGTTCTGAACAACTTAGCTGGTCAAACGGGACTACAGAGGGGCATAAATTTACAAGCGCGGAGCAAACTCTCACTATGCGGTCTATGATCGGAACCTGTGCTGTGGGTGGCCCATTAGGGTTACCCCTAAGGAAGTCAGTGGGAAGGGTTCCCTCTAAAATGGTATATTTTCGGCGCAACAGTCCAATAACTCTTTCAACATGAATGCACACACTGGCAATTCCCCTGGTCTTTTCCACATCTACGGGGTCCAGTTGTGACTTCCCCTTGGTGAATGCTGGAATAACAAGTTTAGCCTGTTTCAACCCCACACTTTCATTGATTGTAAAGCCTCTGTCTGCCATGACCATGTCCCCTGGTAAAAGTTTGTCCAGAAATCCACAATTTTCTGTAAGAAACTTGTCAGAGGTTCTTTCACCCCATGCCTCTGAAACAAATGAAACAGTTCCTTGAGGAGTGATGCCAATCATTATTTTAATAGTATTGTGGTGTTTGTAGGAACTAAATGTCTGTGCTCGTGCCAGCAAATTTGTTGGTTTTTCAATAAAAACCTCAAAACAGTCAATAACAACGGTGACCTTATTTCCAAACGCATACTTGAAGCACATTGGCATTGTCTTCCAAAGATTCTCTCAAGCTGGCCAGTGAAGGAGCCCACTCAGCCTGTTGTCCATGGCATTTACCCACGACCAGAAGTTCCGGGAAACAGTTGGTACTGATACCATGAATCGGTAAGCCAGGTCCTGAAACGGCACGTTGAGTCGTAGCTTCATCAAAACCATTACAAATTCCTGGAAAGGATCTAGCATCTGAGTCCTTCGACTCACGTGCGGTGCCACATGGTTGAACGTTGCAATGAGGACCTGGTAGGATGGCAATCCTGTATAAAAGCGAACTTTATCATCTGATTTAAAATATTCTCTGTCCGGAGCTCGATACGTGGGCTTGTAAAACATGTATTCAAACTCTTCGGTCTGTGTTTCGGCGTTGTTTGAAGAAGCTACGTAACGTCGATTTCTTCGGGTTTATCAACAGATGTTACGGTGGCTTCGTTCTTAGAACCAGTTGTGCTACACGAGGGTCTATTTGCTCAGTGTCCATGGTTTCAGTACTGCCAGCATTTTCAAGTTCTACAGATGAGGTACTCGTGCTCGCCTCGGAGAAGGAGATATCAGCCACACGGTAGCCATTCTGATTTAAATTCTTCCTTTCCTCGGCAATTTCGGCTTGTTGTTGCTTAATCGCACGCTTCCTGCGTTCTTTTACTCTTTCAGCTCTTTCATTTACAGCCTTCTGTTTCTTGTCTTTCTCTTCGTCTTTCTTGAATTCTTTCTTACCGAGGTTTAAAGTGGGAACCCAGTCGACATTGTGCTTTTCCCAGCAAGCTGAGGGTCTCCCTGAAACAAAATGACGGGCACAAACACGCTCGCTTTCAAGGACGTTCTTCACTTCGGTATCGCCACGACTCACCGCGGAAATCCATCGATTTCTCCTCTCCCTTGTTAATTCTTCCCACTCCTCGCCTTGATTTACAACTATCTTCGGTATTTTACTAAAATTTGTCTTGTGTTTGCCGCTTTTATTCCCACAACCCACTACAATGCAGTGGACCATCTTAAACTATTGCATTCACGTCTCTTCGCTTCTCAGTTTGTTTACACTCGAGGGGCACAAAAATGGCGGATAGCAACTGTTTCCAAGGCCGGTGTCACGTGAGTGAATACCAAGAATTCAGTTTGGGGACAATCACGTGGTGTGGTCTGAGGCCAACTACTACTATTCTTGACATTTAGCTACAAAGGTCATATTTAACCGTATTATTCAACCCATAAACTCGTGACTACAAATTACTCGTAAAATTACTTTCATCAGCCTTGCAGTGCAATAGCCTACACTATGGCAAACCTATATTAAGACATAATAACAAGAATGTATTTAAGGGAACTGCCAAGAAAACTAAAACAAGATTCTCTGTGGATTGTACTTAATTATGCAATGTGAAATTCTTTAATTTTCTATCGTTCATATTTGATCCATATTCCGTCTCCGTTTCCGGATTCCATGTTTTAGTGCTGCCGGGCGAATGGGTTAATCAAAAACCCTAAAAATCGCCTTTTACCAGACTTTACACTAAATAGACAGATTTGGTTGTTTTATGTTGAAAAGTGGATTTTTCTCAAAAACCTTGGTACGTTGCTTAAGGTCACTAATGATGGTCTCATTCTCAAAAACAGGAGGAAAAGCAAAATAATTCAAACCACGTTTAAATATATGATGAAATATTAAAAGCTGCCAAAAGTTTTTAGATTTCTGAATTGCAAACAAGTCACAGATCAGTTAAAGAACAGTTTCGATATGTATCCGAACTTCAAATGACTACTTGCGTGACAGTTTGCGGCGTACGTAGACGGTGACCGCGGACGATAAGCGCCATAACAGAGAAACATTTAAAACTGCACACATACCTGGCAGAAAGGGAAGATCTGCTCCAACCGAGTCTAAGTTTTCGTAAATATAAAAAAAATACTCGCTGAGTGTTCACCGTCGTTGTGAGGATGTACGTACTCCTTTTTGCCAGTGCCCGCTTTGCTTGGTGTAATTATACGGACCTCTAACGGGTTTCTTGCTTCCTAAAATAGAAATTGTTGATAGCATTTGCTTTCTGGTTCTCTCAGAAAATGGTTTCTGTTACCTTTAACGTACACTCTTTGCAGCCTTTTTCAGAGCAAAGCTCGTTGTCTGGGAAGTTATCGTATTGAATTATTCCACGCCAGCTTCTGGGTAGTTGCAGCAAAAATTTATGAATTTAAGTTACCTTTTCTTTGTGTCTCCTCGACGTATGAAGTTGAACATGTAGCACGTCAGTGAACTGCTGTAAACTTTCAACGGAAAGGGAGATGTAAATGTCTGCGATGATTTCTCCGAAGACAAACAACCGAGTGAAGGCGTGACGTTTCTGAATACTTTTGATAATGGTCAGGGAGGAAAAACGTAATGAGCATGCGTGAACTTTTGCCCAGATCCCCCGGCCGAGTTTGAAAAAATGGCGGGATGAAGTATTCTCCCTAGTGGCCCTCTGTATTTTACGTCTCCAACTGAACATGGGACCGCCATTTTACGTGGTCATCCGAGCCACGCAAAGGTCTCGCCGCTTGCACTGCAAAGGGAGTGACTTCACTTCTCAGTTATTTGATACCCTGAGTATTGGTCCAGCCCCAGGAATCGAACCCGCGACCTCCCGCTCTGCAGTGGACACGCTCTACCGACTGAGCTAACACTGCCATGGTCAAAAACACGAGCTGCTCCAACATCTGAACCATACTGAACGGCTTGACTGAACAGTGAAGTGTGAGGGCAAGAAATGCGGCGCAGTGTGTTTTACAAGTTCGATCCGCGATGATGATTGGTCGAGAGGCATCACGTGGACGAGAGGACACTCTAGGGGGTACCCCCATGGGTACACTTTTGTTCATTGATCTCAAAGGGCCTGGCGCGAGAGGGGGATTGATCCAGAGGGGGCGATTAATAAGGCCAACTCGCACGGAGCCTCCCATTCACACGTTGGCTCTAACAAAATGAAAATCCAAGGGTTGGTGGATCCCCGAAAGGTTTTGCCGATTTAAATTCAAATATTCATCGTCTACCTGGCTGAGTGTTTCATCACCAATGACAAGAGGAAGAAAGTGAACCGAGAGCTCCGGCTACTTCCCAAGTGCGAGATAACCTGCTACCCACAGATCCTAGGGGAGAATCTGAGATGGAATCAAATAGTGGTGAGACATGGGGTCCAGTGACAGAACCATTGCTACCATTGTCACCGCCTGTTTCACCTCGGTTATCGGTAAGTGAATGGACACTGTTTTCTTTCGTTGGTTGATTGGATACACTGACTCAACCCTATGTTTATTCTATTGGTTACAGATTGGCATGATGGCTGTGCTGGCCCGGCAACCCACTGATCTGGACCAGTTACTGAACGAAGGCGTGGCCCTATCCATTCGCATGTTAATTGCCAGAATGAGTGAGCTACCCGTGGGCATGCAGTCTGTCATGATTGGCCGAAGAGCCTGGCGGTACGACACCGCGGCTAAAGTGATGGCCAGACTGAACCGCGTGTACGATATTTTGTATTATATGGAATGATTACAAGTGAACATTGTCAATATCTATTAAATAAAAATTGGTTTTTATTAAACATGCGTTACACTGCTTGTGAATTGTTGTTATGGAATAAATTTTCCAAAGTGGGATAAACCACGGAGACTTGTTCTCGGGTCCCGACAATCGCCGTGTGATCTTAAAGGGTAGGATTACATACTTGGGTCTCAGTCATGCCTTCACAGGGTTGATATTGGTCTAGCGTGGGATTCCACCAAAACCATTGTTCAATATCCACATCAGACACAGAGGGGTTTGTGTAACATTTGATTCATCGCCACCGTCCACCCTGTTCCCCCTAACACGTGCTTGTGCACGTCATCAAAATAGCCCAAGGCCAAGACTAAGGAAGCATCCTTGATCACGTGATAATTGCGTTGTAAATACTGAAAGGTGATGGGACTCGTCACATGGTGACCCAATTGATAGGCGGCCCCTGTCACCATTGTCATAGGAGCGTCCAATTGAGGCTGAGATAAGGGTGAGAGGACCTTGGCACGAGGGTGACAGGGTGGAATGATCACCACACATTGATGTTGATACTTATGACATAAATGTTCCACATACGCGTCCACTCCTTAGGCACCACCTGTATAAATGGTCATGGGAATGGTCTATAGAAACAAGGAAAGCAAACCCATGACTGTAGGCTAAAACAGCAACAAGACAGAAAGACAGACTGAGAAACAAACTTGCCGGTGAGTGAGGCTGGCCCAACAGAATGAAACTGGACCCAACGTCTTGTTTTTTTATACCACCTTAACTGGACCGTGATTGGTGGAGGAGAGCATCACACCACTCTCACGTAAGGGAATGAGAGCTGTTTATGGTAGTAAATTTCTGGAACGGAGAATTATGTACAGCTATGGTCATCCTGGATCATTCAACCCTGCTGTTATAACGAACAAAGGAGCGCATATGATTTGAGGGTTCATGCAGTGAATGCATTGATGGGGATGAAACAGGCAGGTCTGGTACAACAGGTCATTCAGGGTGGCATCCATGTTGTCCAGGTCATACTCTTCCCATTCACCCACTTCACGCGACGGATCGGGTTTCAACTGACTTTCGTCTACCACTTCTTCTGCATAGTCTTTGAGCATACTGTTCATGCATGACTGGGGTGTTGGCTCTTGTTTGATTTTGTCTACCCCCTCTAACAATTCTTCGATGGAATTGCAGACTGGCGTAGAGGGAGGGATCACATGACTATAGCGCTGTTCCAACCATTTCTCCGTCACTGTCATGTCCACGTGCCATTGTTGTTGCTTGTACACGTCCAACAACTCCTGACAAGGGGCGTCGTGGCGGGTTTTTCTTGCACTGTTTCCTCGGTCTCGTCGGGTGTAGGCGTCGGAGGCTCGCTGACTTGTCTTTCCAACTCTTGCGCTTTCTCTTCTTGACAGATGGTGGGTTGAGTGGCGTGTCGCTGAATGACTGGCTGTGTACTTTTACCTGGCTCCCGCCGTTTCTTTTATACTCCCATTCAGTCTCTCCACCAATCACGGGCGAGTGGGGTGATGGTGCCTCCACCAATCATTACAGTGGGGCATGAGCTGATAAAAAACCTAGGTTCTGCAAAACCCCATTCAAGCTTATCCAGTGATGAAATTTCATCTTCATACTCAACTATACCAATGGCGTCGAGAAACACCGATCCAAGAACGAGTGAAAGTAGAAACAAGAGTTTAAATACCATTATTGCGCAGGCAAAAATCTAATCGTCTGTCCAGGAACAAACCTAACGACAAACTGCCTCATCTGGCCGTGTCTGTACGACAAAACCCTCGAAAAAATAAATTGGATCGAAATGGACAAATCAGAATAAGGCTGCGTTTCCTAAGAGGTCCACATATTTGACATAAAATAATGTAATGTACTTTTTTTGTAAAAGACAGACCTGGTTTACTAAAGTAAAAAAAAAATAGTGATCTAAGCAGCGAAAAAAGTTGGGGCTGGGGGCTTCCCACCCCCTGCGCGGTCCCTGATGGGACTTGTCAATGGTCGATAAATAGTCTCGCGATTGACTTGAATTAGAAGCCTTGGCATACTGTTGAAACATAATATCTGTATCACTTCCCTTCTCAGCGCTTGAGAATTCGTAATTGTTTTCTGAATTTTCCTGAATCAAATTCCAGATATTTTTAAGTTGACGCCGGAGTCCCAGCATGAAACACCACTGTTTAAAGAGCTTTTCCCCTTTTTCCACGAGAAGATGCTTAATTTAGCAGAAAGACGTAAAAAACGATGCGTTTAACCTTTATAACCCATTTCGATCCAACTATATATGTTAGCATCCTTTGGTGGTGGTACTAATTCCCATGTTGCATTACTGATTAATGAGCTCTATTCAGCTTCTAAGCCTTCTTCCAAAGATTGTGGTTCCTTATTCTCAGCGGTCAAAGATTCTGACATAAAACAATGACAACAGCAACAGCAAATTTTACTGAAAAATCGGAAATGTACTAATTACATTACTTTCCCACCCACAAAGAGCTTGTAAACTAATCGAGGCGGGGGAGCTGAAGACATATTTCAAGTACAAGGTTTATCTATAGATAGACTAAATAGTAGTAAAGACACTACCATGCAGTAAATAGAATAAACTAACTATAGACATTTTTAGCAAACTTTTACCTTTATCAGCCAATTTACGTTTAAGTTCGGCGAGGTCCGCCATGCTCTTGAGCTTGATTATCCACGATGTGAAGTCTTTTCGTGAACAAATAATGGGACCCTTTGACCACCAATATCGATAGTAGAGCTCTTCTTTAACTTTTTTAGCCTGGAATAGGACTGTTTGCATTTTTGGTGAAAGACGATCGTAAATTCGGGCCAAAGACGATGAAGACCCTTCTGGTAGACCAACCCCAACTGAGGTTACATTGCTAATTTTATTCTGATGAGACATTAGAGATTTCTTAACCAGCCATCTCACGAATCTGCAGACTATAGGCTTTGGATTTCCTGCGTTGTTTCTTTGCGGGACACGATGGGCAGTGTCAATATCTTGGATTGATATATTCTCTCCCATTTCTTTAAACAATTTTACACAAAGGTTACTTGTTGTTGAAGCCGCTTCATCAGAACACACCTCGGGTACACCAACAATTTTAACATTGTATTAAAAGCTATATTCTTGGAATTCATCGATGGCGTTGGCAATGGCATTCTTCTGGATGAAATCTTTCTGGTGCTTTTCTCTGTCTGGTTGGACCAAGGCTTCTCACTTGTTGAATAAAAGTATCCTCATAGGTTGCTCCCACTGAAGATAAATTCTCTGGACACTGTGGTAGTGGTTGGAATGGTTGGAACAGTGGGAATGGTGGGAATCTCTAGCTCATCTTTGGCATCATCGGGTTGCTTCTCGTCATCCACATTGTCTTTGTAGAAGGTAGAAGAATGTGCTGTTGGTAACTTCGTCAAATGTATGAAACTTGCTCTCATGAAAAACAACTTCTCTGCATCTTGTGAAACGTTTAGCATCCACTTCATACACTTTGTAGCCTTACTTTTCAATGGATATCCGACAAATATTGATTTGCGGCTTATTGAATCGAGCTTCTTTCGTAAGTGATGTGGACAAAACAGACACTTCCAAAACCTTTTAAATTTGACACATTTGGTTTCTTCCCAAACCAACTTTAAAATGGTGTTTTGTCCTTTAATGCACTTGTAGGACTCCGTTTGTGTAGATATTCAGCAGTGTTCACAGCTGCTGCCCAAAACTTCAACGGCATCTTTGCTTGAATGAGCATGGATCTTGCAGATTCAACTAGTGGGCGATTCAGTCTTTCTGAAACGTCACTCTGCTCTGGTGTGTACGGGTTGGTGAGCTGATGTGCAATTCCCTTGTCAGTACAAAACTGTCAGTTCTAATAGCTCGTAATCGCAAATCAGTTTCATTTTCCCTCATTGTCACGTATTCCACAAACTTTGATAACACTTCAGATTATATGATTTGTTTATATGTACAAGATGGCAGAATTTTAATCATTTAATTTAAAAGTTTTCATATTGCCTTGAACAAAACTAAAGTAAATGTAAAGTTCCTGGTATAAGATATGAAAATACATGCTACATGTATGTGCATTCTTTCCCTTGTCCTACTAAATACGACAATTGCGAGTTATTTCATTACATTAATCATAAGACGTTCACTGTAGAGCAGCCAGTACAGTGATTGTGCCCCAGTCACGGTTACACATTACAGCGAGTTATCTTGTTAAGTTGCCAACAGCTCCATATGATTCCACAGCTTTCATAAAGGGCGAGTTTTTGCTCTGAGTGTTAAGAGGCCCTGCGCCTAAGAAACGACTGATGATTTCCGGCTAAGAAATAAAATCGGCCGATTTTTATCTCCCAAGTAGAGGTTACCAAATACTATTAAAAAATGACTTTCTTTTGTTTCAGTTTCGCTTTAAACAAAAAATATCGAGCCACCAACTTTTTCCGTCTGATAGCAGCAAAATCAGGCCTAAAATAAGCCTTCGACGAAAAGGGTTCAGAAATCACTATCGCAACGCAAAATAACGAGAAAACTACACAGTGATGAAGAAAAAGGCCTTTTAATGCTATATCATTCGATAAACATTGAAAAACTGCCGAAGCGAATAAAAAATAAATTTTCATATATTGCATATTAAATTAGATGTAGCGTTGGAGCTGATTTTAAAATAATTATTTCTCAAAAGTCCAACGCTGCTGAAAGTAATCACAGAGATGAATCAGACATTGGAGGGATATACATTACGATTTTGGAAAAACATTTTTGGGCCAAAGTATACTGACGTTGTAAAAACCGTTCAAAGTTACCGTATTTACCGTTATGTTGCCACTTCGGCGAAACAGCTTCTCTGTTGCCAATATGGCCGAGGATAGCGTGGTAAACGCCACTTTAAACCTTGCTAGGCGCTCAAAACCATCCTAAATAGAAGTATAAAGAATTAAAAGGGAAAGGAAAATGAAAGATACACAGAAAAAGAAAATAACTCAAAATTACCAGCTGCTAAGGAGAGTTGAATCTTGGAAATGTTGTCGCGTGACAGCGTTCATTTGTCCAAACTGCAGCGGAATCCAAACAAATGCGTGGAATATAAGTAGAGAAAAGAAACAATCTTTCTATCACCAGAAATCGTGAAGTGAAACAGTCTTATGTTGTTCCTATTAATAATGATGAATTCAGCCACACTCAGTCCAAGTGCTTTGAATGTGGGCTGCATGTATTTCGTTTCATACATTCCAACGGACGTTACGGGTCAGCGCGTGTAGGGGTCAGCGGACCTAAAGAAGGTGACGAAGTTAGAGAGCAAGGCCATGCTTGAGGGACATTGGGGGGTACCCAATACCGCAATACCGTAAGAAAAATTGGCAAATACCGAAATACCGTGTCAAAAATTGACTACTGATACCGCATTTATTCTCGGTCACGTTTACTTAAAGTTGTCTCCATCTTGCGTTTTTTTTTTTTATCTCAAGCATTTATGCACCATCAACCTCATGCTCAGCCATTGCGAGGAAACGTGAGATGACCTCGAATTGATCGGTACAACGATTGAAAAGGATGCTCTATCAATTTCATCATGCATTATCTGTCAGAAATTGTGTAATGGTAATCATTTACCATTAATCTAACGTCTTAAAAATACTCACGTGCATTAGACTGGAGAGCGCAATTAACAGTACCGCAATACTGTTTCCAGGTTCAAGTTTCGTCAGCAGATGGCTAGGCGCTCAAAGACCATCCTAATTAGAAGGACGTAGAATTAAAAGAGAAAGGAAGGTGAAAATAGGCAGAAAAATAAAATAACTCGAAATAATCATCTGCTGACGAAACTTGAACCTGGAAAATGTCGTCGCGTGACACCAGCCAGTGACGTCATTTGTCTAAACTGCGGCGGAATCTAAACGAATGCACAAATAGGAAAACAACTTTTTCCCGGCCAGAAAGCGTTTAATGAAACAATGTAATGCTATTTTTTCACAAGCAAAGATGACTTAAAAAGGAAAAATTCCCGAACCGCCGCACCGTCACCGGTTTCGGCGTGATCTGAGTGTTGCGGGGTCAAGAGTCGACGCTTCTGGACAGCAGTCTATTGAAAGGAGTCTGACACAATCTTTTTTTTGGGGGCGAGGATCATTCAGGTCAATGTCCAATGTCTGCCTCCAAGGAAAAGAAAAAGAGATATTGGAGTGCTGTGGCTCCCGAGAACGGGGAACATCTTGGTCGCGAAAACTGAGTTCATTACGCCCAAGAATTGCGGACAAATGTCTGGAAAATCTAAAGCAAGCGACCGGACAAATTTAGGCACAGGTGTGGCCCTCACTAATTGTTTGTACAATCCTGTCAAGCTTAAGTTTACAATTCTTCTCCTTTTTAGAACAGCCGTTTTATGAAAATTACCCGACATTAGATTCCAGTGATACAAAACCATTCACCCGTCAAGATGGCTTTCAAAACCGTCATAAGGTCAAAAGTATTGCTTACGGTAGTACGAAAATTGAATTTTTAATATTTCAAAACAACCGAGTATTCTCTGCCTCTGCTTTTTTTTCAGTCCAGTTCAAATCAAATAAAGAATATTTTGTTAATACCGTGTTTTAGAGTATTCCGTATGTTCCATATTTTACAATATCCCGTGTATTCCGCCATTACACCGAATAGGGTCACCCCCTCGGGGAGGACATCATAAAAAAAAGATACGAGACCGGTAAGATTTTTTAAATCGATGAAAGTGCCTCACTCATTTTGCATCTTCATTTTATAAAATGCTTCATAATTTGTTTCCATAATAATATTTACGATAATTAGATAATAACCAATGCACTACGCACAACTTGTCATATAACATTGGACAGCATACCATGCACTCAAACTCTTGCTGAGGAAAGTTACGGAATGAAATTATTTTTTGCTGCACTCAGTCACATTCCTTTACAAGTTCTCAAACCTTGGCTATTTCGAAATACCCGCACGTGTCTTTCAGCATACTAACATTGAAAGATGAAAGCTTGTTTTTATGATCTGCAAAGATTGTAAACAGCATGGGGGGGTGGGGGGGGGGGGAAATGGGGGCTTAGGGTATTGCGCCGGTATTGACCTTTTTTCCAAGCTGTACTTCGGGAATTTGGATTTTAAAGCGCAGTATTGCAGTATCATTTAGCCCTGGGGTATGCGGTTTTTCATCCTGTCTAATGCACGTGAGTATTTTTAAGACGTTAGGGGGTGTTTACATGACACCGGGGCAACTTTCGCGCCGCGGCGAGATCACTCCGGTTCCCTCTCATGGCTCTACATTTGTTTACATGATACCACCACAAAAAGTCATGCCGGCGCGAATCGCCCCGGCGTGAGTTTACTCCGGTTGTCGCAACGGGGCGATAATTTCACTCCGGTACGAAATCTCGCAACGGTATCATGTAAACACGAAACGACCACCTGTTTCGGTGTGAAATCGGTCTGCCGGTAGACTGGAACGGGTAGCGCATGCGTAATGTTCGTGATTTTGAATCATATGTGCATTTTATCAACATAAAGCGTACCTTCAAATAACGAGATGTGAAATAACCCAGTCATCATCTAAACGCGATACGAAATCAAAAAGTCATGTCGGTACGAAACTCGCGCCGGTGCGAGTTTTCTCATGTAAACACCCCCTTAGATTAATGGTAAATGATTACCATCACACAATTTCTGACAGATAATGTATGATGAAATTGATAGAGCATCCTTTTCAATCGTTGTACCGATCAATTCAAGGTCATCTCACGTTTCCTCGTAATGGCTGAGCATGAGGTTGATGGTGCATAAATGCTTGAGATAAAAAAAAAAACAAAACAAAACACGCAAGATGGATACAACTTTAAGTAAAGGTGACCGAGAATAGATGCGGTATCAGCAGTCAATTTTTGACACGGTATTTCGGTATTTGCCAATTTTTCTTACGGTATTGCGGTATTGGGTACCCCCCAATGTCCCTCAAGCATGGCCTTGCTCTCTAACTTCGTCACCTTCTTTAGGTCCGCTGAGCCCTATACGCGCTGACCCCGTAACGTCCGTTGGAATGTATGAAACGAAATACATGCAGCCCACATTCAAAGCACTTGGACTGAGTGAGGCTGAATTCATCATCATTAATAGGAACAACATAAGACTGTTTCACTTCACGATTTCTAGTGATAGAAAGATTGTTTCTTTTTTCTACTTATATTCCACGTATTTGTTTGGATTCCGCTGCAGTCTGGACAAATGAACGCTGTCACGCGACAACATTTCCAAGATTCAACTCTCCTTAGCAGCTGGTAATTTTGAGTTATTTTCTTTTTCTGTGTATCTTTCATTTTCCTTTCCCTTTTAATTCTTTATACTTCTATTTAGGATGGTTTTGAGCGCCTAGCAAGGTTTAAAGTGGCGTTTACCACGCTATCCTCGGCCATATTGGCAACAGAGAAGCTGTTTCGCCGAAGTGGCAACATAACGGTAAATACGGTAACTTTGAACGGTTTTTACAACGTCAGTATACTTTGGCCCAAAAATGTTTTTCCAAAATCGTAATGTATATCCCTCCAATGTCTGATTCATCTCTGTGATTACTTTCAGCAGCGTTGGACTTTTGAGAAATAATTATTTTAAAATCAGCTCCAACGCTACATCTAATTTAATATGCAATATATGAAAATTTATTTTTTATTCGCTTCGGCAGTTTTTCAATGTTTATCGAATGATATAGCATTAAAAGGCCTTTTTCTTCATCACTGTGTAGTTTTCTCGTTATTTTGCGTTGCGATAGTGATTTCTGAACCCTTTTCGTCGAAGGCTTATTTTAGGCCTGATTTTGTTGCTATCAGACGGAAAAAGTTGGTGGCTCGATAATTTTTGTTTAAAGCGAAACTGAAACAAAAAAAAGTCATTTTTTAATAGTATTTGGTAGCCTCTACTTGGGAGATAAAAATCGGCCGATTTTATTTCTTAGCCGGAAATCATCGGTCGTTTCTTAGGCGCAGGGCCTCTTAAAGCAAATCAACATTGACTTGTCTGGTGGAGCAATCATGATTGCCCGTATTTTTCCAGGTTGAACACTTAAGGAGCAGATCTGTGTGAGCTTGATTTCCACACATGCCACCGAGAACAAACCAACATCCTCCTGAATGGTCAGTCCGAATCTGTAATTTCTTTTGTTTATTGCTTCTCCATCATCCAGATTGGGCTGACTTGTAGGCAACTGTAAAGTATTGTGTGTGAGGTTTCCCTCTCTCATCGTGCAAGCAAACGTCCCTACACATTCATTTATGTTATGCTCACTTGTGCATTCCCCACAGGGTATTCATCAAAGATGACCAAGTTCTTCCAGATTAGTTGGTAGAGTTCAAGGTTGTTCTTCCTGCAGTATGTGACCATGGGTAGCCAAATGATGGGGGCTTTAATGTAGTGATGCCTCTGCAAGCAAGTAAACATTACCCACACCTTGATCATTGCCTCAAAATATTCAAGGAAGTTGTTAATCTTAAAAGAAACTGAATATATGCTGAGTACCAATGGTAAATAGTTGTCCACCAAGTCCAATAGTGTCCTCTATTCTATTCCCCTACTGTGTTTAAACTTATCCTTCACACTGTCTCTTATGTGCAACTAGCCTCCATAAACAGTCTCCATTATTATACTTATCCTCCAAGGCTTAGGATGTTTCTCAAATTTCCTTTTTGGGAAAAGTTGTTCATATATGTTTGCGGAAAAGGGCTGGAAGTCATTGAAGAGTGTTTCACGTCCATTTAAGGAAACATGCAGAAGTCCAATGTATAGTATGAGGGACAAAATTAATGGGGGCTGGAATTAAACTTGACTGGGGAATAAGATGACTGAGCCGTAGAACTTGTCATGTGGTAAGATTGATCAGTTGTTGAAGTGGAAGTCTTTCTGCAGTTTTTGTGGTAGAACTTTTTAAAGGTTTCGTAAACAATCTACCTTGTGTAAAACTGGGAGGCCAGTCTCCAGGTTGTGGAAGTAAAAAGTATTTCAAGTACTCCACCAGATTTGATGGAAGCATTATGTGTAAAGCACAATAAAGTCCTCTTTGCTTTTATTGTTAGTTCAACAAAGTCTACCAAATTTACGTCCTTCATTTGTCTCATTGTTTTAACAGATTCACTGTCACAGTAAGTGTCTCCAGACGACTCTTCTCTAAGTCAAGTTCAAAACATGCGCTTCTTATCCAGGATGGCACAATAGATGAGTAGTTGTAAGCAAGTTTTTACATAACTGAGGATCCAGATACTGTGTTAACTTTAGAGTGACATCAGTGGTTTCAGGGTTATAGAGGATTAAGGGAAGATACAGCTTGTATGTTCTTAAACACTTTTAAAATAATTGTGCACATAGATTTAACAGCACTTGGTTTGCCAGTGTCAGGTCGGCGTTTTGTTTGCGCAGGAGTGTAGTCGTCTATCATAAGCACGAGTTGCCATTTATGTGAAATTGCTTCCGAGATAAGCTCATTGATGCTCCTGGTGTTAACAGAGGACAAGTTATGCAAGATTCCATTATTTTTTGCCTATTGCAGGTGCTCCCCACCAGACGCTCAGCAGTTAAACCCTGCTGATTTAGGTGACAGTCCTAGGAATACTGCTTGGTCACATTGATACCACTTGCACTTTTGGCTCAAGCCATAGCAGAGCTGATACAACATGTCCACTGTCCGTTTCTTATTAAACTCTATTCTGACCGATGAATGTGAAGGGTCTGTCATTGCGTCTAGAACGGCATCAAATAGCCTTGGTGTCCCAGGAGAAATGCAAAAAAAGCTTCAATATCAGTGGTTCATAAAGTGGCTCCTTTGAAGCTGTTGTACACTCTTGATACATTGCAGTCTTAAGGTTTTTTTAGTGCTTTTTTGATATTACAGCCTGAATCTGAATACACAGAGAAGTCAGAACCCACTTTCATTCATTTTGAACTTTTTAAACCTTAAATCATCACTTCACAGATAAAGATTTTGGCCCCAGTATCACTTTTTCCTCTTTTGAGGTCTTTATTTTAGAAGTATAGGGGCATATTGGAGTTGAGTATTCGTTTTCATTAGATATAATTTGTACAGTTTTATAGCATGTACTCATAAATGGAAACCTACATGTTTTTTAGTTCCTGGATGTGTTGCATAATTTCCTGGAATAGCTCTGGAGGCAATAAACTGTACCCTCTTGGGCCAAACATCAGCCCTACAATAAAGGTCTCCACAATTTGCCAAGTCGAGGAGGGGGCCAGCTCAAATGCTGGAAGATGTTTTTCTGTTTATGTACCAACCGCCTTTTTAAGCGACTGATTTTCTACAAGTTTCGGGAGGACTCCAGTTCTTACATGGGGAATTGGAAGAGTATTTGTAGCAGAGACAGGGCTCTGAACCTGGTCTGGACATGAGGAGTTGGGGTGGGGTAAGTCTGACAGGCTTACAATTGAAAAGCCCGGGTACTGCAGCTGGTCTGGACACTGGCGGTTGGGGTTACAAGAGCTGTAATTATTACCATATTGACAGACAAGCATTTCGAACTGTCTCACATTGTTTTATTCAATTTTCAAGCGCACATGTAACAGGTTAGTAAACGGTCACTACTTACATGAAGAGAATTTCTCCCAATTTTCCGTTAACCTCTGACTATAACCACGAACCACGCTTGATTCTTAATGACGTGATACCTCTCCACGCACCATCCCACGCACATCCCTTGGGTTCAGACCCCTCTCGGTCAAAAAAAAAAGTCGGCCCAGGACCGTTCAGCGAAAAAAGTGCCACACACTAAAAATGCTTGCAACCCACCCAATTCCTACTAAGTGCTGCTAAACTGACGAAAAAACACTCGGACGGTTTTTCAATTTATTCCGAATCCCAGAACAAAGCTAAGCAGCCCATGATCACAATACCTAGCTGCAGTACTCGTAGTTTATTCATTCTGTGCTGGCTAAGTTGTACCCTAGACAGAAGTGTCTAAGGTACTTCACTCTTTAAATTATTCTACCCGCATGAGTTGTTTGGTTGTTCTTGTTTTTTTTTAGAAGTATGGAATATAAGCGTAAGAAAGTCTAGATACAATATTAGTAAAAGCAGTAAATGTCCTAAGTTCTTAAACTTCCTTTTTTGATAGAATGTCCAGGAATCAATTCATTATAGACATTTTCTCTTTGTGATCTTTCGAGGTAGTGACATTTTTTCTAGCCCTTTCCGCTTCTCGTCTTTAAATTCTTTGAGAAACCTGATCATCTCCGACGTGGATGATTTTGACGACCTTCGCTTTTTCTTTTTGAGTAGCGTCTGGCGAGGAGGTTCCTCGTCCTCTTCGTGGGAATGATCTGCTGCCCCTGCTTCCATGGCCATAGAGGAAACAGTGGTTGCTGGAACAAACTTTGGGTTACATCCAAAAAACTCTGTCAGTTCATCCTGAAATTCACGTCCCTTTCTTTCATTTCTCGTACGACTGTTGTGCTCCATGACTTTCTTGTATTTCTCTTCTAACGTCTTCCACTTATGCGAGCATTGCTCTCCAGTACCCTTGACGGAGGAAGTCGTAATGGACTGATCTGAAATTCGCTTCCAGGTGACGTTTTTCCTTACTTTGCCTTTAGAAAATAAGCTGTTGTTTTCCCGGCGCAAGGAAATAAGACTTTTTGTGCTCTTCGATGACCACGTTCTCAATTTTGTCTCTTCCTCCTCAAACCTTTAGTTATAAACATGCTTGCCCCCTTTAAAAACTTTTCAACGATCTTTGAAGAAAGCTCACTGTTAACCAGGAGAAAACAACATTCCATAGAAATACGGCTTTGTAACAAGTGGACTTGGGAAGAACTTCGTTGTTTGGTTTTGGTAACAAAAAAGTTAAATTACCTTCGCAAGTTATAGTAACTGTTGCACTCATATTTCATAAACAGCTTCAAAATAGGGACGGGTAAACAGTTATAAAAACAGTCGTGCTAACATATATTCGTATAAATAACATATAACATAACATATATTCGTATTCTATATTCGTATAAATCTTAAGCAGTGGGCCACTTGCTTTGAGCTAAGACCTGATCGCTGGGTGTGAACCAATTCAGGCCATAGATGATCTTTGCAGCACGTACATGTATCTTCTCCAGCTCATCAAATAGCTATTTGCCGCAGGGACCCCATGCAACCAGCCCATATGTAACCAATGGTAAAATTACTTTGAAATAAAAGTAGTTGTTGGTAAGAAATACAAAGACCTAAGAAGATTCAATTTTTGTGAAAAGGACGTAATTAACTCTTTTACATGATCGTTCCAACTATGATCACTGTCAATTTCGACGCCTAAACACCTAGTTGACTTGGCTTCAGTGATAACACTGTTCCCCAAAGAAACTGCTTCCAGTATCACGTCATGTACTTGTTTTTACCGTGGTGGGGTATGAGGTTAAGGCAGCAGCAGTCATGCAACGTCGGGGATGACGTTCAAGACAATAGCAACCATATCAGGGGACGACGCACCCACGTAAATCGTAGTGTCATCAGCATATGTGAATTTCACAATCACAATCCTGGACTATATCAGGCATATCATTGCAAACCAACAAAAACAGGATAGGTCCTAAAGCAGATCCCTGTGGCACGCCAAACTTCACAGGTCAAGTGTCGGACTGAAAACCATTTTATGACTGTAGCTTGAGAGCGGTCAGCTACGTAATCTTTAATCTAGTTTCATAGAACGCCAGAAACACCAACTGCTTGCAACTTGCAACTCAGCAAGACATGATGAGAATCGAAGGCCTCGCGGAAGTCAACCAAGACGATGCCATGTGTTGAAGAAACTGACTGGTTCCATTCATATGACTGGAATCATGTATGCTAAAACATAGTGTTCAATCATAAGTTTTTAAAATGGTTGCTACTGTGAAGTGAAACATGAGGCAAAGGAGTACTTGTACTGTGCACTTGTCATTACTGGAGTACAGTGGTCCTGTTAACTGAGATGATTTACATTATAAAATAAACTAATGTTGAAACTTTTGAATATTATCAAGTATTAATAACAATGTTACTATTACTAGTTATGTAATTATGTAAGTGGTGGTCTCATAAAGGCAGTCGTACATGGTTCAACATTTGTTGCTCAGCAAATGTCGTGTTCAAATGAATGGAATAAAGCTTTTCTATTCTCCTACATCAACGCACGATCAACATTCAACACTGTATGGTGCACTGTTGTACCATATCTCTCCCATATCTCTTCTCTCACAAACAATAACGTTTAAACGTAATCTCCTTGAAAGTTAAACATATAATCTCCTTGGTAAGGGTTGGTTAGTTCGGTAATATTGCGTGACAATCTAATAAATTAATGGAACCATTAAATGTAAATGTGTTCTGTATTGGCAGCTAACTTCAATTGCCAGTGGAATCATATAACAAAATGATAGAATCAATCTTTAACAGAAAGATACTATTGCCTTCATATCTCTACTCATTTTGTTATAAAACTTAACGATAAAAAGTTAGGACGTTTCGACCTCTCCGAGGCCATTTTCAAGTGCTAGTAAAATATGAAATTAGCATGAATATATTAAAAACAGGAAAAATTGTCAGGAACGCTAAAATGCGATAAAATATGTAAATAAGTAAAAATAAGTAACAAAATATTCTACGGAAACAATTAGGTCGGTTTTAGTTACTTTTTAATTGTTTCCGTAGAATATTTTGTTACTTATTTTTACTTATTTACATATTTTATCGCATTTTAGCGTTCCTGACAATTTTTCCTGTTTTTACCGTTTTTAATATATTCATGCTAATTTCATATTTTACTAGCACTTGAAAATGGCCTCGGAGAGGTCGAAACGTCGTGACTTTTTATCGTTAAGTTTTATAACAAAATCAATATCTACGAAATTACTCATCAATATCTCTACTCCCCCAAAAAATAACTTTTAAACATATAATCTCCTTATTAAAAAGGGAAGTTATAAAAACAATGATCACTTCCTTTAGTTAGCCTGCTTAACACGTGCTACTGAGTTTGTGGTTCACACAAAGGCCTTGCACTTCACATCGACTTCTCACCATCAGCATGCTGCAAAAAAGCGGCTTGCTTTCGTCAATAACCCTTGTTACAAATGCTAACTTTTTTAGTATTGAATCCTAACTTTTGACAGAAACAATGTTTTTTTTTTATCAGTTTCCTACAATTTTCCACAAATACACGAAGATGTTGTGATTGAAACATTTTCTTTTGATAATTTGTACTTGAGTATGATGATTGAAAACAGTGGAAAATAAAATTTAAATGAAGGATAAAAATGAATCGCAACATATACTTGTTATTTACTTCAGGGTCATTTTTTAGCTGTTAAGTCCCTGTTTCGACATGCAAAATCCTGTTACTGATTGCTACACATCATAATTTTATAGAACTGCAAATTTTGTTCTAGATAAAAGCACCTTTGATCTTTGATAACATATCTTAGCACTTGTGTTTCTCTTCACATATGAAAGAAATGAGGAGTATAGATTTTTAACCGACTTATAGGTGCTTGGAATCCTTGGATACCTGATGAAACACATTTTCCCATCTTAACCATTCCTTAGTGTGTTCTTCAGATTCTAGATATGTGTTTTAAATTTTGATATGGTATAATCAAGATGTTTCTGTTTACTTTGTAGCAATGGCAAGTACCAAAATGACTATCCAAATCTTTGGTAAAAGTGATCAACTGACAGGTCTGTATTCGTGTCAAGGGTCAGTTAATGCTGGTCGTAAACTAATGAATTCATAAATAGGAGCATGATTTGATGCTTTGTTTCAGTGATTCACTTGTACAGTCAGAATACCATAAAATGGAACACTGATGAGAACATGCGCGCCTCGAAAGCACGTGGTTGTCGTTAAATACGTCATGTACGACTACATGTATAACGCCTGCTTCGAAGCTTGTTACGGAAGACCTTAGATAACAACGACCTAAACCAGATTGGACACCTTATGAATTTTACACAACGCATTATTTCCGTAATGGAACGAATGAGGTTATAATAGCTGAAGAAACCAAAACTACAGAGCTCCAGTTATGGAGAGAACACAGTAGAGAGTTAAGCACTGATCTACAGTGATTGGGGTTAAGCACTGAACTGAAAATGGTTAGCTTTCGAATATTGTAATGGGGTACGGCATATATAAGAACATGACTGTATATTTTAAAAATTACTGGATTTGGCAGCTAGTCCTCGATGGTGTAGTGGATATGGATGTAGGCTATAAAGCAAGTGACCCGGGTTCAAAGCATCACAGTGGAGTTTTTCTATTTCACTTTTATATTACACAGTAAAGTTGGACTTAAGTTGTTCTTCATGTAATTTTACTGAAAGAAACAATCTGGTTTAAGTCGTTGTTATCTAAGGTCTTCCGCTTGTTACAACCGAAACAACACATAGTCAGCAACATGTTCATTAACATCCTGTTCCAGTCTTCTCGAAAGATCTATTAGGTGTAGACGAAGGTTTTGCAAGAAATGGGATTGCTCACTACAGGTGTCAAGCTCATTTCTTAGAAAAACGATCAAGGTCGATCAACTCAACGACGAGTGGCCATTTTGGATCGATGACCTGGAGAGACACTGGGGAGGAGTTTCCAGACTCTTTTCGGGCCTTTCTGGGTAGAAACGCCTGGTTGAAAGTTCGCAAGTCATTCTGTTGTGCAGCGAAAGCGATTTCAAAAGTCATTTTGGGAGTCACTGAGTCGCGTTTCGTGTTAGGTGCAATGACGCACAATAGCGCGTTTTCAACAGTGACGCGGGTAAACATATCCATGGAGTCGAAATTCCCATGTAAAAAAGGATCCTTCGCTTGTTTTATCAAATAATACTCCTGTTACGTATTTTGCAAGTAAGCATGCTAACGGATTTCAATCAGTTTCGCGCGTGGGTAACTCCCGGGAAATTAACAGGAAATAAGAGGTGTTTTGCTCCGTCTGAAAACAGAGTGAAATGGAGCGCGAGCCTCATTGTCGATTTTGCAAAAAGTCGTTGATCTCCGCGATGCCGGTCTTTGGCGTTTCAAGAAATAAGACCTTGCTGGTTGACAGTGGTCAAGATAGCGTTGTACTTGCGCAAGCATTTGAATCCTTAAGATTTCCCCTTGAGCAAGGAGAAAGCTTTTCCGATTTAAGCTGCTTAACTTGAGCGCGACAAGCCGTTCGTCTTGGTAGTGCAGTTTCTAATTTTTTTATTTTTTTTTATTTTTTTATATTTCAATCTCTATGAACACTTACACAAACAAAACCAAAAAAAAAAAAGAAAGAAATAATAATAATAGTAATAAAATAAAATTACAAGAACACTTTACAATGAATTACAGTCAATTGTTACGTATTACAGGGTTGCTACTTACTGGTTAAACATAGATATAGCTAGCCTACAAACTTCTTCTCAATTAAAGGCTTCCATTTATTATAATAATATTTAGGTGAATTAACGCTTACTGCAATTTGTTTTTCTATCTCAGCTTTGTTTACCACTATAGTTAGATAAACACTTAATAACAAAGGCTCTTCTGTGATACTGCAGCAGTAGATATAATATTTCGCAAGTAATAAGAGATGATTAGTTAACTTATTGAGGTGATTATTGCCAATAATACCGTACAAGATATTGATGGTTGATAATTCTAGCCCTACTGAAACGTGAGACTTGTACCAATACAGGAAAGCTTCCCAGAACTCTGAGACAAATTGACACGTTACAAGCATGTGTTTAAGATCTTGTTTTGTCTCCAAGCAGAGATAACAGAGATCGCTATTGGCGATCTTAGCTCTGAACAATTTTTCCTTAGTGAAAACTATGTCGTGTAAAATCTTGTATTGGAACATAATTAACTTTGTTTCTTTCGTGCTAGAGAAAGCCAAATTAAAGTAATCATTTATGCGGTCTGGTGGTAACCCATTATCAATAAGGCGTTGTGTGGCTGTAGGTACCTCAAATATGTGATTAACAAAAATCCTACGTATAGCCTTAGTTGTTAATGCCTTCAAGCTCTGACCTTGCTGTGAAGGTTGTTCTTGTTGTGCGTTCGTTTGTTTGATAGATTTTTTATATTTATTTGGAATAGCGTTTATTACTCCGTAATACGTCAAAAAATTTGTATTTATTTGGTAGCGGGTTTTAAATTCTTCGTAAGTAATGAAATCAAGATTATGATCTAGAAGGTTTTCTATAGTGGAAACTCCTCTACTAAACCAGGTTCGAAAGAAGATTGTATTCTTATCGATTTTGATATCTCTGTTGTTCCATATGATCATGTTTTTTATATCTGGCTTAGTAGTATCTTGCATATCCTTAAACTCAAACCAGTATTGCAGTGTTCTTGTATAAAAGAGCGGTAACTCCTTAATGCTGATATCCTTGCTGCTGCAGTAGCACTTAGAGAGGAAGGAAAAACCTCCCAAGTGTGAAGTGGCTTCATTAGGAATAACCGTCCATGCTGAATTCTCATTCCGTCTAAAACGCTTTATCCAAATGCATTTTAAGGCTTTGTTCATTAAGGAAAAATCAATCATGTTCAATCCCCCCTTCTCGCGTTCACCAATAATCGTGTTCCTCTTTATTTTGGCTATTTTGTTGTCCCAGATAAAGTTAAAGGTGATCTTGTTTACCTGGTCACAGAATTTTTCAGGGACTGGAAGAACAGATGCAATGAAAATGAGTTTTGAGAGGCCTAGAGATTTTACGATATTTATTTTTCCAAGTAGAGTTAATTTTCGTCTCTTCCAGTTATTCAGTGTGTATTCCAAAGCATCTAATTTGTCATAAAAATTTAATTTATTACTCGTTCTCTTGCAGTTCGAAAAATGTACTCCTAATACAAAGACAGATTCCTTTGGCCACTTGAAGTTGAAAGGGGTATCTTCTCTATTCTTCCATTTTCCGAGCCATATAGCTTCTGACTTCGTGGGGTTAATTTTAAGCCCTGAACATCTTTCAAACTTTTCCAGAAGCTGCAACAATACGTTCATCGATTCTTGGTTCCTCAGAAAAACCGTTGTGTCATCCGCATACTGCGTTATTTTTATTTCACAGGAACCCACTGCGATGCCTTCGATTTTAGGATTTTGTATTATTGCAAGTGCTAGTATTTCGATACCTAAAACAAAAAGCATATCTGACAAAGGGCAACCCTGTCGGACTCCTCGCTCCAGATTGAAAAAATCAGAAGCAAAACCGTTGTTTGTAACACAGCTTGTTATGTTGCAGTAAAACGTTTGTACCCAGTTTTTAAAATCAGGACCAAAGTTAAATAAGTTAAGGACCTTAAAAAGGAAATTCCACTCTATAGAATCAAAGGCTTTTTCAAAGTCTAGGAAAGCAGCGAGACCAGAGAGATTTTTTGTTGCGGTATAGTTGATAATATCACTAATAAGTCTAACATTTTCTCCAATGAAGCGCCCTTTGATATAGCCGGTTTGATTAGCATTTATCACATTTGGCAAAACAGCTTCGAGTCGTTTTGCAATTGCTTTCGTGGCAATTTTGTAGTCTGTATTTAAAAGTGAAATAGGTCTCAGATTTCCGAGAAGATTGGTCGGTTTGACTTTTTTAGGTACGAGTGTAATAATACCTCTTTTCTGGCAAATTGACATTTGACGTTTTTCAAAGCTATAGTTGAGGCTTGCAACAACATCTACATTGATATCATCCCAGAAAACGTTGCAAAATTCACTTGAAAGACCATCGGAGCCAGGCGATTTGCAGTTCTCCATATCCTTTAGAGCTAGGTGACACTCTTTTTCAGAAAGCATACCTCCGCACTTCTTAGAAAGTTCTTCAGTTAGTGGCGTTAACAAGTTGTTATTGAAGAATATATCAAACTCAGAGTTTTCGGGATCAACATTTTTGGAGGTATACAATTTTTTATAGAAAGATTTCTCTTCTTCAAGAATTTCTTTTGGATCTTCGGTTTCCTCACCGTTAGATAGTTTTAGCTTCGAAATTTTTTTCCTTAGGAAATTTCGTTTTTCTAGATTGAGAAAGTAGTTGGTGTTTTTTTCCCCGTTTTCATACCATCGAGCTTTGCTACGTAAAATAGTCCCCTTGATTTTTTTGTTTAAGATTTTATCTAATTGGACTTTTACAGCGTTATATTCATTCAACAATTTGTGGTCATTTTTTGAGGTAGAGAGTTTTTCCTGCAGGTTGTTCATTTTTATTTTCAAATCCTTTTCCTTATCTCTTTCTATTCTTGCTTTTTTCTTGGAGTATTGGAGAGTGAAGCTTCTAATCTCCATCTTAATAACATCCCATTTCAAACCAAGATCAGTGACAGCATTGTACTTTTCTCTGAAACATGAAATATTTTTTCGCATCTCTTTAACATACTTTTCATCTTCCAAAAGGTTTGCATTAAATTTCCAGAAACCAGGACCAAATCTCTTGCGCTGGTCGAGTGATTGCAGGTTTAACATTACAGAAGAATGATCTGAGAATGGAGTATGCATGATATTACACTCTTTTGCAGTATTTACTAAATCTGGTGTAATTAAGAAAAAATCTAGTCGGCTCTGAGTCTTGAATGCTTTGTCATGCCATGTAAAAGACGAAGTTTGTGGATTTAGTTGGCGCCAAATGTCAGTAAGGTCGAAGTGTGAGCAGAGATTTCCGATTTCTTTTATGACCATATGTTTGTTGGTGGCACGCTTGACGCTTTTTCTATCTTTAGGCGTTAGCGCGCAGTTAAAATCTCCACCGATTATCAAATTGTTATCTGCATAATTTGTCAGAGTTTTGTTTAGTTCTTGAAAAAACCTTATTTGCTGTGAAGTGTCGTTTGGGGCGTAAATATTGACAAGCACAAGATGTTGATTGTCTAATTTGGTCTCCAGAATTATAAATCTTCCATTTTTGTCTTTACAACTTTTTATCACCTCTAATTTATACCGGGGGTTTACAAGAATCATCACACCTTTACTGTGATTGGATCCATGACTGTAGAAAATTTTCCCGCCCCATTCCGATTCCCATATGTCTATAGTTTGTTTGGTACTGAAGGATTCCTGGAGAAAAAATCAGTAAGCGGTTTGCTTATGAAGCCACTTAAAGATTTTTCTGCGTTTACTGGAGCTGTTCAAACCTCTTACGTTGAACGAAATAATGTTAAGGTTAATAGAGGAAATGTTATCCATCTTCATACCTTGTGACGAATTAATTCAATATTAGCTAAATGATATGAAGCTGATTGAAAAGTTTTGGCGAGTTTGTTTAATATTTTAATATCTAAGAAGCAAGACGCTGAACTTATGTAACGCGAACTGACAAAGCATTCTCCCTGTATAGACAGAACAATAATTAAGTAGGAAAGAAAACAAAAAAACACACACAAAACAAAACAAAAAAACACAAACATCTATTATGTAAAACCTAAGTCCTGGGGGAAAGTTGTTGCCAGCTAGGTGCGCAAAGTTAAACACAACTATAATTAATATGTAAAAAAAAAAAAATGCTCCCCAGCCGGGATGTTGGAGTTCTGCTGTGCGGAGTTCGATAAACCTCGCGCGGGAATAAACTTTCAGTCAAAGGCTCCTTTTACCTCTTATTTCTTTTCTATTTCGCTTTTCGTCCTCTTGAATTCTTCGTTCCGTACTACATTCTCTTTACCATTCTCGTCCAGGTACTTCAGGGTGGCGGGGTAAGCAATGTAAACTTTTTCCTGTCCTAACTTCTTCTGTAGATGCCTTTTATATGGAACGAGCTCCTTTCGTCGTTCTTGTGTTTTCTTTGCGAAATCAGCACCGATACCAATTAAGTTTCCTTGGAAGGGATTATCCTTAAGTCTAGCAGCGGCGTTAGAGAGGACCTTAGCTTTATCGGTGTATCGAAGAAACGCCACATGAATGGGTCTTGGTTTTTTCTTATAGGAGCTTTTCGCTCGCCTTGCTGGTGTACGGTGAGCACGTTCTATTTCAACATGACCGCATAAGGTCTCTAGACCCATGTGGGCGGCTATAAAGTCTTGAATGAATTCTGCAAAATCTTTTCCTGCTTTTTCCGGTACGTTGTAGAATACGAGGTTGTTTCGCCTTGATCTGTTGCGTAATTCCTCCACCTCGTTTTCCAGTTCCTCAAGCTTCTCTTTCTCCGCTTTCTTCTCCAAGTCTTGATTTATTTCGGCTACATCACTGTTAACAGAGTTAAGGCCCTCTTCCAATTTCGCGACATTGCCTTTAATATCCTTTATAACGTATTCAATTTTACTCAGTCGCTCGCTAATTTTATCAAGCACATTCAGCTTTTCTAGCTTCGTTTGAATGTCTTGAATTAACAACATGGCGTCCTCGGCGAGCACGTTGGATTGGTTGTCTTCTTCTGAGCTCGAAACCCGTGTCCGCTTTTCACTCGGTTTTGGTGGCATTCTGCAGACTTTGGGTGAAATAGATAAAAAGAAAGCGATGTGCTTGCTCGTCAACTTGAAATTGAAGCGAAATTTTATCTTCTAGACCTACCTGTTTATGCAGGAGCGCTAAAACACACGTCTATTCCATCTACTCTCTCGTCCCAGTCCCCCGCAGTTTCTAATTTAAAAAGCCGCTGCAATGAGCGAATTTGGAATGCGAAAGGTACAGATTACTATCATGACTTCTCCAGAAGGTGAAACTTCGAAGACAAGTACAAAGAGATCAGCAGCGCTTTGATCGCCGACGGGAATTACACCTTCGGGTATTTAAGTATAGCAATAAAAGGGGGCGGTAGGCCGACACGACTTTTACCTCATGCTAAAATACTGCTTGTTGCCATAAGTTTTTTTCCTCTGCGGGTAGATTATGCTCTGGAACGTTGTACATTTTCACTGAGCAAATGTGATTTGAGCCGCTTGTTTCACACTGAGAGGTCATGACACACATATCGATATACTGAGGTTTTTGTTTCTTTGACCTCTTTTGAAGCGTAAAGCTTTTTATTGCGGTTGAATAAGGGTCTTACTTTTCTCCAAAGTGCCTTCTGGATCTGAATAACTAAGCGATTTTCTTTAGTACGTCAATGTTATGTTTTTCTGCAATGTTGTATAACGCTGGGCCCAGCTCGTTGCTTTTCTTTGCAGAATATTTAAACATTAGCACGGATAGTGATTTACAGATCCAAAATTATAAGATGCAGCTTAAAAACCGAAGCTACATCAACTATAGAGAATTGCATTGTGACTCGATAAACTCCAGCTTAGTGTTTTCCTTAAGATAGTGCGAGTCTTTTGACTTGAGCGCGTAGTTCCTCCCTTGGTAATAGCTTTTGAATAAGCTTAACAGTCTTTGGACTGTTTCGTTGTTGCCACTTTGTGATCAAATCGCGTGCTACGTGACGACCGAAAAGCCGATGTCAATCGGACCTGTCAACATTCAGTGTTCTAGCCATATAGGAGCTTGCATCAGGATCTGATGAACATTAGGTGCCGTGGAACGGCGGTCCCAAATGTTTGTATACAGGCCTTTTCGCTTTTCTCTCTCCCCAGTTCCCCGCTCGACCAAAGGCCTGTTCACAGTTCACAGGCTACTCGTACCAAACAGGATGGCATTTTGTATGCGCATGCGTCAATATGAGCTGTTGAAGCAATCTCGTTCCCAGAGCATCCGTTACTTTTGTCCAGCGGATCGGGCAACGAATGCTCTGGAAGAATCCAAAACCGGAACCACAAAATCCTGGTTCCGGTTTAACTGCGCCTGCGTGAAATTGTTTACCCATTTGACCAAGAGAAGGTCTGAAATGCAAGGGAAATTTTCCTTGCTCGCACATTGCTGCAATTTCCTCTTTCCAAGCAGTTTTTCTTCTGTGACCTTTGATGGATGTATTTAGTGAAGAAAGACAAGTAAGGGGACCAGAAGCGTCCATTTATTTAGACGCCACGAATGAACATTTGTTATATTCTAATTCGCTACCCCGCTCAAACGAATATAAAACATTTATCGTATAACAAGCAACCTCAATTGGGGTGTGTCAACACGAGCCGTGTGCGACCCTCTTTATTATGCCTTCATCAACAGAATGGATGGAAATAATACAACAAACAGAATGAAAACTCGGAAATGTAAAAAATTACAGCAAGAAAAACAACCCTGCAAAATGATCTAAACTATGCTCGTATAACAATGATTCAGTAAACATACAAAACGTGCTAAACCTTTCTTATATCAGCATGCAAAAAACTACGTCTAAGAGAAACCCCTGGTCAATGGGTATTTAATTTTGAGGGCGTAGGGACGGTCGTAAGACGCGAATGAATATAAATGAGAACAACTCAAGTATATATAGCCTACTGCTAAAGAAGCAACGGAACTGCATACCATGTAACACCCGAAAGAAAAAGTTACATAACCCATGATAAATACATTTAGTCACGACTACACACATTCTTTCGTGCACGGAATGAACACAGGTGTATGCAAATTTGAAAGGTTCAGTGGCATAAATGTATATCATCTCTTTAAAAAAAAAAGCATTGGAATGACTTTCAAAAGTAAGAAAAAGGAAATGTTGAAAAAAATGTCACTGTAGCCTGATGTCGGAAATAATCGATCGAGGTTAACGTTTTCTTAACGGTTACAGGTCGTATGAGATTTATGTGTATACAAGTGGCCTGTCAAAATCAAATCAACGTGCTCACTGTTTTTTTGATTAGCAAAGAAATTTGCATGTGATGAATACGATTTTATCGTCCAATCAGAGATGGTTTTTTACGGATTCTTTCAGAGGTTAGTGATCCCCGTCGCTATACAAAAGGATCGCGGCCTCTGGGAACGAAATTGCTGTTGAAGTGCCACAGATTCATTTTCTGTGAATTGTCTACGTTCAGTATCAGAATTTGTAGGCTGTTTTCTAGAGCTGAATGACGTATATTGGGTGCTACGTTCCACAAACGTGTTCTTCAACGTATCGTGGTATTTCTACGATAAGAGTGAGTTTATTGTAGCCTCGCTGTCGCCCTTGAGAGGACAGTCTTTCCTTTCGTAAAACAGTACATCGAAGACAGGATGGCGGCTGAATGTTCTTACGACCTAACATTTCGCGCACATTTTTTGAGCGGGAGGAAAAGGTCGGTATGAGAATTTTTTGTTAAACAATAATCCTATAGATACTTAATTCTTCTCAATAGTAAAACTCTAAAATCGAACTTAATCATTTCCGAAATACAGTGGTTAATTAAGTGTCCATTCTGCCGTAAAACTGTTTTTTACCCTTTCGCTGGCTAGTTTATCTCGAAATCTTGCCTTTCTCGCCAAATTAAGTTAATGATTAATGAAACTAAACTAAAAATACTTCCGCGAATGAATGGTGCTTTGATGAAGGCTGTCAAAAATCGCCTTCTGCAGTAATTTTAGCCTTCTTCACCGGTAGGTCTTCGTTGAGAAATTTAAATACACACACTTCAACTATAAATTTAAATCAATATAATGATGCGAGTAAGATTGTGTTTTGAAAATAAGAATATTCTATCATTTAGTTATACAAAGGAAAAAAAAAAAAAAACAGCAATCGGTTTGAATTCTGATTTTTTTCCACCTTATTTTCAAGGTACACTGTTTACATTTCGTTATGCAAATAAATATAACATTTTGGCGTTTTAAAGAAAATCTAGCCAAACTCCCCAACCCCAAAATAGTACAAAATGAAACGTTATCAATACACCTTTTAAATAAATCCTGGCTTCTGTCGCAAACAAATGGCATTTATTCCTAAATGATACCATTTTGTGGATACTACATTTGTTGATATGCTAATTTTGAGACATTTCATTTACAGAGTGTGTTGAATGAGACCAGCTTCTCCTCTGTATTGAACCACATTCTTGTTTAATGCATCCGTTTCTGCTTGATATTCTTCCATGATGTACAACTTACATAGGGGGTTCATCCCGCCATCAGATTTGATGCGCCCACGCTATTGTCGTTCAGCGGATGCATGCATGCGCATGCAAAGGGCCCCCCTGTTCCCGTACCTGCGCTTGTCCAACATGAACAACGTCAACAACAAGTCTGAAATCCTCAAAGGTTTCCCAACTTGAAAGAACAATGTCAAGTTTTCCACTTGTCTTAAACCCTTCAAATGTGTTGGAAGATTCCAATGAACTCTGAAAATAACCACTTTTTCGACTCAAAAACGAGTGCAACCCCCCAATGTCTTCATGTTGCGAATTGCCGAAGGTAATGCATTCCAGAGATAAGGTGCGGCTGACTGGAATGCACGATCGCCAAGAGTTGGATGGGTCTTAATGCCTGGTAACTCGAGGAACATAGACTCATTTGACCTTAGAAAGTACCTGGATTGCTTTTTGATAGTAATGAAATCAACTAGATAATTAGGAGCTTGACCATATAAGCACTTAAATGTCAAAAGTAGAATCTTAAACTTTATACGGTAACTTGTTGGAAGCCAATGAAGGTGGAAAAGCAATGGTGTAACATGGCAGAATCTAGGTGTTCCGGTGACCAACCGAGCCGCGGCATTCTGTATCCGTCGGAGTTTCATGATATGTGAATTCGGGAGGCCATATAGTAGACTGTTACAATGATCTATTCTACTGGTGATAAAAGCATGAACTAATGATTCGGTGACTGAACGACTTAAATATTTCCTAATTCTACGCATGTTATAAATATATATAGTAGAAAGCGGATGAGCAAGTTTTGTTGATATGACTTAGCATACTCATTTTAGAATCAAACCAGGTTCCTAGGTTTCGAACTTCACAAGATGGAGCAATTTGGGAGTCCCCAAACGATAAGGTACTAATGTTACTGACTTTCTGAAGTTGTTGTCGTGTTCCAATCAGAAGACATTCTGTCTTATCGGAATTCAGTTTTAACTTATCTGAATGCATCCATTGACTGATATCAGCAATACATGATTCCATGGCAGTTATAGCAGCGGTCTCCTCAAAATCATTAGGGACCTTAAGCACCAGACAAATCTATGACGCGGACGTATACCGGAAGTGCAAGTCTGCATAATTAACTTTGGTTGCCCCTGGTTACCGTTCTGGCCTCTCGTCTTGTTGACGTTCCCGACGACAAACTGCGGCAAGTCCCGTTTCGTGGAAACGACAGTCTATTTTTCGATAGTAAGTTTTCTTAAGGTAAGAAAAAACTGAAGAGAACCCATGATTAATACTAACGAATGTTGATTTATCAACATAACTCTATGTAACTCAATTATTGCGTTGAAAACGGACCCTCACTGTTTGTTTACTTTTTAGCCGTGCCGAAAATTATGGCGGAGAATTCATCCGTGAAAAGCACTTCTTGTCCTCCAAGGTTTGCTTAATTTTTCCTATGTTTAGGCATCGCCAAAATGTCTAGTTATCATTTAGTGTTTTAATGGTTGTCTTAGTTTAAACAGACGATATGTAGTTTTGAAAGGAGAAAGAAACCATTGTAAATTATTGTAACTGGCGCCTTTCGAATTTTCTTGCTCATCTATACGAATTAACTTCCGAGTTATGTAATGCGCAAAATAACCTGTCGTGTATTTATTGTTTTTCGGCTGGCTTTCAGTTAATTTAAAGTGTTGTTCCCGTTTAATGATTTCGCATTACGTTCGTAGTTGGGGAATCGCTAGCTGTTTCTTGCAACTGCACGAATAGATTATAATTTACACAAATTACATTTTTTACAACTGTTGTAAACTACTCAGTGTATATGAATGTAATGCATACCTTTATGTGTGTAAGCATTATGACTTTCGTTTCTTTTCTAGTGTATTCATTTTAGGTTACGTTACAGTGCAATAACAAACCACTGGATTAATTGCATTGCAATCGAGCATTTGATTTTTGTCGAGGCATTAATTTGCAGTGTTATGATTAACAGAAAAGGAAACTTACAAATTCAGTACTATTTTACATATGCCATTTTTTTTTTGACCCGGCTAGCCAGACTATGATTATCTTGCATAGAATAAAACTTTTGTTTGCTTTTTCGTTTTAGTGTCAAAAGAAACATGGTGTGGACAGAAAAGCATGATATGTTGTTATGCAGAGAAATTATAACAACTGACCCATTTACCGATGTAAAAAAGGGAACCACTCAGAGGAGTGCTAAGTGGGCAGCAATTGCTGAAGCCCTTGTTGCTGTAAAGGATATCGATGTTCCATTTAGAGTAGACAAAAGGGCGGTAAGAGACAGGTAGGATCACACATTATTTAAAGGTGGAAATGACCTCTATATCGTGCTCAAAAGTAAACAAAACAAAAACAAATGAAAACGCAATTAATATAATGAAATATACTTTTAGACTTTAAATGCCCTAGGTGTGCCAGACAAACCACTTTGCATAGATAGATTGTTTCTAGCTAACCTGTGAGAGGAATTTTTTGTGAAACTGAAAAAATCCTTTACTTCTTGTTACAGATATAACCTCCTTGCAGAAAGGATGAGAATAAAAATAAAAAATGAAGAAAAGGCAAGTGGCATTTCGCCCACAAGATCAGAAGTAGAAGAGGCACTTGAAAATCTCATTGAGAAAGAGGATGCTTCTGACGAAATACACAAAAACAACATGAATAGGAAAGATGACATGGCAGAGAGGCAAAAGGCAGAAGAGGTAAGGAAGGTGGCCATGGAGAGTCTGGGGACCACAAAGAGAAGGAAAGAGGATGAAAAAGAAAATTCTGTGGACTGCAAACAACCCAAAAGAAGACGCTCTGCTGGAAGTGAGACCGTGGCCTACCTGCGGGAAAAGAGCGAAAAAGAAAGACAGGGGAGGGTAGAAGAGATTGAGCTAAGGAAGGCTCAGTTGGAGCTTGAACAAAAAAAACACAATGATGTTTTCCAAGTGTTGCAACAGCAACAACAGCAGCAACAACAACAACAACAACAACAAATGCAAGCTTTTGCAATGCTGTTCCAGCAACAACAGCAACAGCAACAACAGCAGGCAGAACTTTTCTTGAGACTTTTCGAGAAACTAGAAAAAAAGTAATTTTTTTATCTTTCTGAGCTGATGAAGAACTTGTCATTTAATTCTTCCTAACAACCATGAAAAACAAAATATTGTATTGTTATGTCAGTGTAATCTAGTTGTTGTCTTGTTGTGAGATATTTTTATGCCTGTGATAAATTCTTTTGGATGGCAATAAAATTATATTATTAATTATTGGGCTTGAGTGAACTGCCTATGTTATTTCCTGAAAGCTTATTTGATAAAAACTTATCGTGTTCAGATATATGGCAAAAAAGACACAAACTCCATTAGGTCAGGCTAGCTAGAATCACCTCATATTCAATAATGTTAATGATGGTCTAATAAAATTTATTACAAAAAAGACCACAGAAATGAATCAAAGTTTCTTTCTTATTGATGTCTTTTAGACCTTATTCAGTCTATGTAGTAGTCTTCCATAGTTAGCGTAAGTAGTCTTCCAAAACTGGTGGCTGAACATCAAAATATTCAGCTGTTAGGTTACCATATAAGCATGTCAGACAGTTCCGTAATATGGCACCTACAATGTACATTTCTCCTACAGCACTCAAACCAATCTTTAAGTTTTTCTTGAAGTCAAGAAATTTAAAATCATTTATGACGTCCCCAAAAATCCACTCCACTGACATTCGCACTTTACTCATTGACTTGTTGAACAACTCCATTTGTTGAGTGAGCCTTGCTGTGTTTCTGAATGGGGCTTGCAAATGTATCCTTAATGGATATGCTGGATCACCATATATGCAGAGGGGTACGCCCACTGGTGAAAATGCATACATGTTTAAATCATGCAAAAAACCTGACTCTGCCAACATAGCTGCATCATGCATCTTCCCCTCTGAAAAGAAAAAATATATGAAAGAATATATGTCACACAGGTCACATGTTCTAAAACACAAGACCTGATAATCATAGTTACCTTGAAAGGACCCTAATGGGCTACTTTCTCTGAGGGTACATGTACACTCAATCATGACAGGTGGTCAATTTTTTCTTCATATACTTTTATCTTTCAGTTAACTTCAAGACTTTATGCTTCCCAAGAAATGCCTTTCTATTTTGTTAAAAACTCATCTTTGCCAACAGTTATAATTAATTTAAAAAAATGTTAAAATCACTGGTGTTTACAAAGGGGAGTGATGTAGCAACATTAGTTAGCTGAGGTATGTAGAAGAAATTCACTCCTACCTACTGGGCCAAAAAGATTGGCAATGATTCCATTTGGCAGACTCACAGACTGAAACTTAAGGGCATGCACCCTTTTATGTCCGTTGTAAACTAGCCTTTGGTCTTTTCCTGGACGACTGATTGCACGCACAGTCCCGTCTATGAATCCGAAACAATTATTAAGAGCAGCGCCAGCACGGTGAATTGCATTTGCGTACTCTTGCAGAGAGGCAGGGCTTAAAAGGAATTGATTCCACTGGGTTAGTCTCTGTTGGTGATTGTTGTAAATAAAATTCATAACTTCTTTGGTGATCATGCTCATAACGGGAACAGGACGTCCAAATCGTGCAATCATATCACTGAGGCGGCAGGGATAAGCAAAACGTCGCAGAAGCATACACAGTCCTTCAGTACCATCACATATACTCCTTTGCTGGCACTTAATGACCGGAGGGATACCCAAAGCATCAGCCAACCTTGGAATATCTTGTTTTTCGACACGAAAGTCAGCTACGCACTCGACCGGGTCCAAGGCATCGAAGTTAAAGGGTTCGTAGTTTTCG
>JBBMOI010000013.1:7652500-7677500 GCA_038088405.1 Porites divaricata
AAGTATTGATTAAAATCATATGTATATATAACAAGCTTTAACAAGATAGTTATTTAATTAACAATATATTTACCACAAAACTTCTAAAATTATCTTTGCAAAGTTTGTTAACTCAGTGAGCTAACAAATAGTCAAAATTTAAATTTTAATAGGACAATTGCGCGATGACGTCATTTTACTACAGCTACCAGAATCCTTGAGTGTGTTGTTTTCTTGTGCAAATTAAGGCTATTGTTCTTTTATCCTCGGCGGAATTGGCAAATTTAAATAACAAAGCAAAAACGAAATGAATTCTGGTAGTTGTAGTCAAATATCGTCATCGTGCAATTGTCCTATTGTTGTTTTCAAGCGCGGCTTAGAAAACTGGCCGTTAACAAAGATCAGGAGAGATCCAAATGTTCACAGACAAATGGTAATTAACGAAATTCGATAAATTTGGAGTGTTTGTTTCAACGGTCCAACTTTCGTGATCGTACGAGAATCCCTAGAACATTAATTATTCCTACGTGGCATTGAATAATCATGTGTAATTAAACAATAGCAGCAAGGAATTACTCCTGTCAACACAGAAGACCTCCCTGGGTAAGATATATGTTTTAGAAAAAGTAAAAAGCTTTTAAACTTTGCAAACTGAATAATTATCTGTAATTGCTTACGTATCCTAACGTACCCATCCCGCAAATCTCGGTCTTATGAAGAGTAAGAAAAGGTCAGTGGAGCATGTTAAAATCTAATTAATTCTGCTCGGGTCATGTTTTCCAGTGTGATACGTATTGATTTCACACTCAAATGTGTTTGCTTGCAAAGACAATTCTTTCACCTACCAAGCTCTTTAAAAGCCAATAAGGTTAGAATATGGACTGCGCGACTTGATATATTTCTTCCACCTACCAAGGTCTTTAGAAGCCAAGGTTAGAATTTAGACTGCGCTACTTGAGTTATTTATTAGCTGGTGTTGTTTTATATCGCAGACAAATAAGCCATGGCGGAGCAAGGTGAAGAGGTAGAAATGGCAAACCGAGGCGTAAGAAATAAAGAAGATGATCACTCGGAAAGGAAAGGTAGACATTGCTTTATCGTTGTTGGGGATTGATAAATATCCATCCTCGGAGACCCATGCAGAAGCAAAGGAAGCGACAAAAGTTTTCAAGCTCATGCTTGAAAACTGCCTTTCGTCGAGGGTTTGCTGAAAATTCAGGGTCAGGGATCGAGGATTGAGGATTGGGGATCTGTTAAAAAAGATTACTTGAAAATAAGATAAACAAATAGTGGTGATGTGGGCTCCACAGACTGGGAATAAATTTCACAGAACATTACCCCCCCGCCCGTTCGCTGTTCTGAGCATTAAATTTAAGTAAATTACTCCGCGTCTGACTGATTCAGTAATTGTTTTGACGAGAAAAAGCATTTTTTCCTGGAAAATGAAGCGCTTTATTCCAGTGATAAGTCACATTAACAAAGCGATTGGGTTATAAACTGACATTCAAAGGACACAGCATCAAAACGCAAAAACATGCCGCTACCAAACCAGTGTCAGATTTGGATATATTTTTAAAAAAGAATAAAATGCTATGTACGGCTCTAAACGTTGCATTCTGAGATCGCATAAACATCAACTGTACGGAGAGATTAATAAAAGCAGCTTGCTAAGATAACAGCAGCTGTGGAAAATTATCATAATTACTTTCACTCGAGTTTGAGCAGTCATATCTAATGAAACGGACAACAAACTCAACAGGAATACGCGCGAACTTAATAAATTGTCTGTTTTGTAAGGGTTTGCTAAACTTTTTTAAAACTAATTTTTTTTAAGTTTAAATTCCATGAAAGAGTTCTCACTGTAGCAATATGTAAATAGTTTTCCAAAGGTTTCACGCCAGTGTGAGGATGTGTGGCCTAGCTGTCACCCCTTGCAATTTACAAAAGTACCCTCGTACTTTATAAGATAGAGAAACATTGTGTTGATGGGTCTGTGTGTTTGTATTTTGTTTAAATTTGCTGCATCAGTCAGTTATGCTAGGACTGAAACATAGAAACCATATCCCAGAGAAGGTTGGGCAGCTGTCGGCAAAGGATCATAGGGCGAACTATTGAGAGGCTCAGTATCGGTCAGTTACAGCAGGACGGATCTCCGTGATCCCAGTCTTTTCGCCAATTAAGGCCATAATTATGCTAAAATTTAGAATAGTTTCGAATAAAACAAATTTTTACTATCGAAATTGAAACTTAATCATGAGGGAGTGGCTGAATTGCCTTTCAAATGCTGCTAGTTTGCGTCAAAAGTTAGCTGGATCGCAGCCTTCATGAAGGCTTAACATCATCGATCATGGTCAACTGAGTCGCCACCCCTGGGATAGAAGTGTCTTGCTGTAAATTTTTGGTAATTTCCAGAGGCTACTGCTAGAAATGAATGTAAAATGGATCCTTAAAATCCCGACTATCCGCGGGGAGCTGGGGGTCGGGGATGCAATTGACAATTAATGGTTCTACCTGGAAGCCTTATTGCTTACTTTCATGGTATCGTTTGCAGAAGTGTAAGTGCGTTTTTTTTTTTTTTCAACTCAGGAGAGCCATCCCACGTTTTAAAATCTTGTTTCTGGTAAGCTCCCCAAAATTTCACAGTTATTTAATAGTTATTATTCATTCAAAATATTTCCCCAATTCTGATTAGCAAAAGCACGTCACGCATAATTCACCATAACCAGTTACCGATAACCAAATTCGGAAGAATTTTGTGTCTAACGAGGAAATGACGTCAAAAATGCAGCCTTTTACAGGTTAATGAACCGTTAACCGACAAGACCTGGGGACGAGGTTGAGTTGTTTTGTTTGCGAAAACAAAAAGGCCGACACTTCACTCGTTTCAAGAGTAAGAACTACAGCTGGAACTAGGCGAAGTAATGGCTAATATATAAATTTAGCCAGGGCTAAAAGCGAAGCTCCTATTAAGAAATTTATTTTTTAAATCAAACAATAAACTTGTAATCCACAAATCAGTTAACTTACGGGAAAATTCATATGACTTGTGAGGGAAAGGCTAATTGATTTTAGAGTGAAACAATCTTACATCGAGTTGATAGCCATGTAAAACACCCAAAAATAGCAATCATCTTCGATCACATTCAAGAGCCGTAATGGCTCTTGATCACAGTGGATTATACCTGGAAAACGAATTCTTGGAAAACAAATCAAGGCAAATATTTTGCTTTCGACTAGTTTACTTTACAAAATCTTGCAAAACAAAACCGGGGATGTGTAAACCAACCTTTTGTACTTTTTACACATCACATCTGCGGTGAAACAGTACTATTTATCATACAGACCTCAGACAGAATGTAGTATTTCACAATTTTTCAAGACAAATTGCACTCAGTCAATATTCAGGACGACCAATTGTGGGCTTTCAGCGAAACCGTTAAAAAAATTTCCAAAATCACCTATACGGCTAGCCAGTTCTCACTTTTAACGAGCGCCAAATTTGCTGTGAACATTAATAGAGTTATGCTTCAACATAAATAATTTATTGCTTTTTTTTATTTAAGGGTTGTATAACGATGTGTAATCTTGAAAAGCGTTTGATACGCGCGGCAAAAAGATAACTCCTGCAAGCGATGTTCATGAACCACTGAAAACAAACAGCACAGCGATTAAAATTGCAAGAGAGACTACCAACAATCACTAAAAGAAATATAATTCGGTTAAACATTTACAGAGACAACAATTTTCATTCACGAAGATAAGTATTAAAGCGTTTCGAAACATCTTGAGTCTTAAAGCTTAATAAGTTTATGTTTTAAGCCGGCGTCGCGGTGTTTGCTTTTCTCAAAGATGAACTCGAGGCAAGAAAATCGCTCAAAGTTTTCTTTCTACAGCACAGGCAGCCCAAGCGCAATATGTGTGGGTTCGGGCTTCAGAGGTCATTTGGTCGAATTTGGTCGGAATATACTAGAATTATTAGTGTATTATCTGAACACTATAAAAGAAGGGAAGGCTGGTGTTCAGTACTCGATGGAAAGAAAGTCGACTAAACGGCGTTTAAACCGGCTGTGGGACACAGAGTGGCTATGAAATAAAGGTAAGGGAACTTTTTGAATCAATATTTTGCGTGATCATGATCTTTTTTTCTTAGCGTTTTAGATTCGAATACATGTGATAAGACTCAAACATAAAGGGCCCGAATCACATGTAATAATGCAAGAAATATCGTCCTTCGTTATCATAAAGGCTACTAGTACAAACAGACAAACAAGAAGACTTCATATCTTTAAGATTTTTGCATTTATTTAGCCTCAGATAATACATTAATAATTCTAGTATATTCCGACCAAATTCAACCAAATGACCTCTAAAGTCCGAACCCACACATATTGCGCTTGGGCTGCCTGTGTCTACAGCTAAATTTATAACTAAATATTCTTCGGAACGTTTTCTTTCTATTTGCGGTGAGAAAATATATCTAAAGGCTTTTTAAAGTTCTGTAAGCTTATATCAAACCCTGCAAACCTGATATTAGGCCGGTTCATTGTCTCAAATCTTACAAACGTGCATAAACTTGCCCCATAAATTGTGCTCGACTACATGAAATTAGATATAAAAAAACAAACTTCAAATGCAATCATTACTCAGGCTTACCATTCGAGATGCAGCTCCTGAAAAAAGTAACGCGATAATCGCTTGAGAATTTTGAATCCTCTACCGAATCAAGCAAGGTGAAAAACGAAAACGATGCCATCCGAAATCGGACTTCCAACTTTGACAAGCCACGCATCTCTCAACCAAAAAACCAGTGAACAAACTAGCCATGAATAACAGACTTGATAGCAGCTGTATTTCATTTTGTACATCCAGTGGAAAAAGACAGTTAAAAACATCACAAGTTGACACAAAACTCTGTCAGCTTCAGCTGTCAAAGTAAACAAGTTTCAAGATCGATGTTGCATAAATTTTCCGCATGAACTCACCTGTCAAATTTTGACCAATCAGAGCATAAAAGTTGGGCGTAAAGCGTGACCAACGCGTGACCTAGGTAAGAAAAGGTCTTCCCCGCCTGTATTTTTAATTAACTTGCTGAATTTCGCGTCCTTGGTAGTTTGAAATCAAATTCTTAATAGTGCGGGGCCATCATGATATAAACACAGCATATCTCATAAATCTAAAAAAATAAAAAAAAACTTGAGCCTGCGATCATATGAAAACCAGTAACTTGTCAGCGGATAACTTCAAAAAAAGTACTCGACCTCGATGGGTCGACACCTGAGCCCGCGATACGGTCAGGTGATACTGGTCAGCAAATACCTTGTTTTGACAGCTATCAATTGATCACAACATTGATGTGCAATCGGTTTCCTCCTGGGCTCCCAAATGGAAAGTAGTGAGAAAGTGTGAAAGTAAACATTGGTTGTCCTGTGGTGCGGACGGACGGCGGGCGGGCGGTCGGTGTACGGTCACGTGATTACCAAATTTTCTGGGATGGGTAGATTTACTAAGCTATGGGGCTACGCCAACGCGCGCGCGTGGGAGCTCCGCTAAAAACATAGCGAAAACAGAAATTGATTACTGATTACAAATTTCGGTGTCATTGTTTAACTATAAAGTTGTGGAAATGAGAAGATAGGGTTTGGTCACAAATAACATAATCAACAAAGAAATGCTGCTCCTCCTAGGGAGTCCTTACAGACTCTGACTCTGAGTCGATGGGAGCTGTAGGCTTTGAAGAATTGTTTGCCACCAAGAACAGTATTCTCCAACAAAAGTCACGATTAGTTAGATTTTCACGTCTTATTCCGATAATTACGATCTCCTAGTTTCACAACCAATCACGTTCGCTTCCGACACAACTCTCTCCCTCTCTCAAACAATTTTCTATTGTTCCTTCCTTTTTAGCTGCATCAGATTAAGTTACACAATCACTTATTTAAAAAATACCACAGAGAGGTTCATGATTGGTCCGCTTAACCACTAAATGTATCCCCGGACGTGCTGCGGACATTTCTGAGAGATAAACAACTTAACGATATCATGCAAAAATAAAAGCGGGCAATTCAGTACTGTTTTGATATAACGTAGCATACAGCAACTCTTAATTAATGCAAAATTTACCGACATAGGATTGGAAAAAGTGTTTTTGCCCATGACAAATCAAGGCACACCCCCTCCCCATCAAAAACTTCAAAACTTAAACTTCACAATTTGACGATAAATTTTACTTCCTAGGCAATAGACCCTTCCACGATTCATTTAAACTTTGACATGGACACGTAAGGGAAAAATCCGTCAACATCACTGGAAAGAGCGCCTTAAGATTAGTAAAATTGCCAAGCTAAGTTTAAAAGTGATTTGTTAAAAACTAAAGAAGATATAGCTGCTCAAAGCAAGACGCCAAGTTTGTTTGGTGGGGGCATAACTTGCCAAACGTCAACAGATTTTCCCTGACTGGTTCAAGTCAAAAGTTGAAAAAACCGTACAAGAGTCTAGTATTATATACTGATGTTGCTCCGCGTATAGATAATTCTCTGTTCTATCATTCGTTTGCAATTAAGAATGCAGCAATTCCCCCCTCATTAAAACGAGCAAATTAACCATGCTACGGAATTAATGATAAATTGAAAGGTATTATAAAATAGACCTTTGCTCCATGGTTGGGTGGTGGTGTCAGCACTGAAAACTATGAAAACTGGGCTGCTTCCTTTCCAAACATCGATAAACGGCTTCAATAATGTCAAGATAATAATTTTACATCCACTGAACGTCGACATCGATCGTTTCTGTCAAAATTGTGCTGTCAGTCTGTCCGTAAAATTGGCTAAAATTTCGGTCCCTTGACCATAGTTTGTCAGTTTGTTTTTGCATCGAAGATCGGGGATCGGAAAAAAATAATAATTAATTACAAATAAAATAACCGAAGAATTGCAGAAATAAATATAAGAAATTTACGCATATACTATATACTTCCATGTTAATTTTCGCGCGTTATCGTCCAATCACATAACTTTTTGAAAATACAAGAATATCAAAGTGTTGATGACTTTGAAGATAAGAAAAGACTTCATGGTGTTTAAACAGTGTGATTTATTGTGAAGTGGTTTACTGTAGCTGACTATTTGCACGCTCGAAGCTATAATGTTTACCACTACAGAAGAAAAAGAGGCCGCTTTGTCACTGTTTTGTGATTTCGGGATTTTCTCGCGAGACCAATTTTGCCGATAAACTTAGAAGTTAATTTATGGAGAAAAAAGGAAGGCATATTTCCGAAAATTGTACGTGCGAGCAAGTTAACAAGGCAAAGAACACTGCAGATAAACAACGCTCACCTTGATCGTAGCCGCTGTTGACAGCTTTGAAAGAAGCAACAAAAACATTTTCTCCTTCACAGTGAATTGACAGAAACAAATAAAGCTCCACTTTTCTTCTCAGAGTTGGGTACTAATTTAAATTTTCGGCGTTTTCTTTTAACCTGCTGATGCTAAAGCTTACAAAAATCGATACAAAAAGATTAAAACTATCATTTGCTATGTTTAAAGATACTGTAAAGATCTGACTGTTGCACATCCACTGTTTAGGGCTTCCTGTTCACACATGAATTCACTCTTCAATCAAACTAATCGTTTTTTTTAACGGATTCCTTTCTGATTCTGGTGAGATCACTTTGTGTGAATATACTAAGACAATTATTCACCTCACGCTCAATTAATATTGTTGAATATTAATTGAATTATTCAACATTGTTATATTCCTAGACTTTCAATCAACTAAACAGGGGCTGTCATTGGTTGATTCCTGGTCACGTGGGCTTGACTAAAATCAAATGTATCCCGATCGTGATACATCACGCAATGTACCCCGCTCGGGATACATTACAGCACGTGATCAAAGCATGGTGGAAGGTGGTGTGACAGAAGGCGGGAAAAACACTGCCAGTTTTCTTTTTCGCGAATGAACACAACAACACGAACACGAAGCCTCAAACTAAAAAGCAACGGTTTTTTAAGTCATCCTAGAAGAGAAACAGCAGCTAGTGGAGGAAAAAGATGCAGATCATGTAAGGAAAGTAGGTGTAATCAGTGGTTTTGAGAATTAAATTTGTGTTGTCATTAATAATGTGTCGACTGTTCTGGTTGGCTCCAGTTATTCTTTTGTTGCTGTTGAAGTGAAAGTCTAGAAATATTTCGTCTCGGGAAACATCAGGACTCTCGGGAAAACAAAACTAACTGTTTCCCTCGGGAACTGACATTAAGTGTATAATATTAACTTCACCTTCGGCAAATGTTAAATGTACTGTATAATGTAATGAATAAAAAAAATTCTAATTTCATTATGTATCTTTTTTAGAAGGATGAAGAATTTGTTGTCAATCAAGGATTACTTGTATATATAAATGTTCATTCTTATGGCAATACTAGTGCTTATAGTAATGTTATGGAATTATCCAAATCTTATAACCTACCGGATTAACATTTTGTTCCCAACAAACTAGAAAAAATATCAAGATATAAAGATTTAGTTAATTATACAAGGACATTGAAGGTTTATAATACGCTTATGAAATTTCAAATTATTTATATTAAACCTAACTAGAAAAAACAATCGATAGAAAGGCTATGGTAAAATAACGCGTAAGTAATCATAAATTTATGATCGAGAGTGGAAGGTATAGCCAATCTCCTCACGACAAAAGATTACTCCCAGTTTGTGACTCCAACGAAATTTAACATGAAATTCACTTTCTCTGCTATTGCCCAAAATATTTAAATCTTAGAAATGAATTTTTTTTCGCCCAAATACAAAGTCATCTCCATAATTTTCAGCAGCTATCTTACTCGGACCTGGTGATTAAACTGATGAAATCCGAAGATATTTATCTTAATTTACGATTGACGAATTACATCTCATTAATGAAGAATTTGCGTGACAGTGGACATGTACTGTCGTGTAAGAATAATGTCACTTGATCAATCTGTTATATTATTATCATAATTATTATTATTTCTTTTGTTCTTAATGTACTTACCATTTGCAATACTGTAAATAATCAGTTATAGTCATTCAACTAATGGTTGTTGTTGTTGTCCCCTATCTTTTTTTTTTTACTATTAACCTGATGTAAGACTTTTTTCGTTCAAAGCCTATCTATACAAGACAAATGAAAAAAAAAATACCCGTCCCAAACCCCCTGGGGAACGGAAATACTACTTGGTAAAGTCAAAGCTCGAGGCTAACAAACTACTTCGCGTTTTAACATGCCATTTTTTCCCTCTGTCGGAACTACAAAAATGTGATGTGTCCGCAATTCTACGATTGCGTTACTCAGTGCTTAGCTAAAATCTTATACTTATCCTTGCCTCAATACATTGCTGCGATCTGATTGGTTAAACTACTACCAGGCTATATGTTAGCCCACTAGTAGCGAAAAGCGCTGGCTTTTTGGCGGCAAAAAAGGATTAAAGCCTAGCTTTAAGTAGCTAAAATTTTTTTATTCTCGATCTTTTTGACCAAATAGTTGGATTTTACTAAAACAATTATTCCTCTGGCCCTCATTGCCTATGGGCTCGAGGAATAATTGTTAAATAACACTATCTCGTTTGGAGAACGATTTGGGTATTGCTCCACTTTGAGAAGGACTAGAAACGTTAGGTTTTTTCGTACTTATTTCAAACTAATTCTCTAGTACACTGATTTGTGTTTAAGATTTTGAAAGATCACTAAGAGAGGACTTAAAGGCAGGCGATGTTGATAATATCACGGACAAACTGACACCGCGGGCGCTCACAAAATGTGACTCCAACGCGTTACTAATGGCAATGGAGGTGAGTCGAAAAAAAACGAAATGTTTGCTAAATGCAAATGTGGGCATGTATTTCATTAAAGCCTTCTATTTTTTTTTCGCTTGACACTGTCGTTGTACTTGTTGTGTCTCTTGTTCGAAGGCAACTATTCCTTGCATTGAGTAATTTCTGTCTCCTTGTCCTTATTGTAGTTTTTTGATAGAAGTCGTATACCAATCGTGTCTCTATATTTAACAGTTTACCCCTTTCGTGCATGAACCAGTGCTAGTTATGAATAACTTAACTAGGGCTCCCTGGGCGAGCAGAAAATATTCTATTTTTTTTTTAGTTTCAGAAAGATATCGTCTTGTTTAGCCTCATCACTTTTCTGAGAATAGATGTGACCTGAATATTTAGCCTGATTTAGCCTGCGCTTTGCCTTGTGGGAAACACGAGAATTCGCAAATTCACCCACGAGATTTACTGTAGAGTTATCCACGTACAAGTACAGCAGGATCCGAAAGAAAAAAACACCTAAAAATCAAAACACCATTGTTGTTTAACACGCCACGAAATGAACGGACAAGCAAACAAACAAACACAAAATTGATCCCGAAAACGATCTCGTGAGCATTTTCATTATGACAATAATCAAGCTTGATTAGATAGAAGTTATAACACCCCTGTATTCCAACAATAGCTGTTTTGGCGTTTAGATAGTTGGGGCGGCTCATTCATGCCTTTTTTCTCCTTCTCTCTGAATTTCTTTAACTTTATTGTTAAGGTAAGAAATAAAAGCTCCATGCTATTCTTCTGATCAGTTTGAAAGCAGTTTGGTAAATACTTTGAATAAATGTACTAAGTTTGGCGGATAAATCTCTGCTGTCCCGACCGTTCCGACCCTTCTCCTGAATCAGTGAGAGTTGTCTTTCTGGCAAAAACCAACTTCCAGTGAAAATTCAAAACTAACTTCCACAGGTGAACTTTGAGCTCCGCCGCTTGGCAGGGAAGAAAGGACCTGATGAAGAAGACTTCACTAAGTTGGCGAATTCGGTGGACGAGTTCACAAGTTGTTTACTTGACCCTTTGAAATCCAACACGGAGGATCGGCATGCCTTTGGGAACTCTTTGGATTACCTCTTAGATGCTGGCATTGAATTGGAGCAAAAGAAAGTGCGTAGTGAAATTTTTAAATTCAGAAGTATACTTAGGTGATTCAGTGTCATGGATCGAAGAATGCTTACACGGGGAATGATGCTAAGATTTACATGGAGTAGAGAAACAATGTTATGATGTAGGGCCATCGTGTCAAAATTGAAACGATGGACAATAATTTTGCTTTTCGAGATTAAGAGAAATTTATTATTTGCTTTTTTTCTTTGGCAGTTTTTGGCTCACCCAGTAATGTACAATTTGATGCGGAAAAAGTGGTTTGGACCATTTGGTAAAATGAAGAGATCTTCCTGGCTGGAATTTGAACGGTGGACATGGCTTTTTCTTAACATTTGGTGTTTATTTGACATCGTTTTGTTTCCATTCTTGTTCACTTTGTTTTACATCAAGCATCGAATCAACAATTTTACGCGTAGAAGCAAAGGTAACATCTTCTGTCTTGCTATATGTAAGGGTAATCCTGCCTTGTTTTCTACTTTATATTTTTTCTTCTCTACTTTCTTGTCAATCAGATTCTACAACATTCCTGTCCAATCATATTCCCGTACCTAAAAGAACTTCTTTGAGTTACACATTATTATAGCTCATACAGACCTTTTTGTAAGCTTTTGTGAACAATAGTTCACTTTGTCCTTCATTTCGGACATTAATTTCTAGGGTTCCCTCGAAAAGTCCAACCGCCTTCCCCAGGTTTTTGAGGTCTGTTGCTGGAAGAAATGTTACATTTTCCACTTTAAAATGGTTTTGAATCAGTGTTTCACGTTATTCTTGATTCTGTCAGGCGCTAAGATAAACTTTAAATCGACTAATATTCTTCTTTCTGGTTTCTGTCAACGCTACCTTGTCATAGATATTTGAAATACATAGTACTGCAACAGCTATGTTTTCAAAAAACGAAAGAGAGCGCCGGTGAAATAATAACAGTGAACCTGCGACGCACATTGGAATGCAATGGAAAAATCGTTCAGAAAACTACTTTTGAAAGACTAAACTGTGCGCTTTTAATTATTTTTAATTATATTAGTTTCTTAAAATATGACAGGGACATCACAACAGCGTGTGCCGATATTACTGTTACTGTGGGCCAGAAACGTTTCCGTACCTAAACAACCCGACTATAATGAGATAGATCATACCTCCACGGTCATATGTCCCTTACGTTTTTCGAACAGTTGGGCGGGTTGTTTGATGTGCCCCTCTGATTGATAAGGAACAATGAATGAGACAAGGCTAACGGTTTAACCGTTCAACGACGAGTTCACATAAACTGAGACAGGGTGTAAAATCCCAGCTAGCATGCTCTTAGCTTTTACCAGTTTGTTAATTAAGCAATAGAAAACGTTTTCCGTGTTTGCATAGCCTGATATAAACACGAGAGGGGCTGGGAGAATTCGAGACACTTATGAAAACCCGAGAAGAAAGTCGAGGGTTTGCATAACTGTCGAGAGTTCTCCCAACCCCTCGAGTGTTTATACCAGGATATGCAAACACAGGAAAAAAGTTTTCTATTGCTTTTATAAAATAACTTTCCCGAGAAAACTCAAAAGCAAAACTCCTTTGTTTAGAGCTCTAATTAAAAGACAAATTCTTACGCGTAATCAGTCCTTGTTTTGCAAAAAAGATGCTTTCCAAAATACGGGTTTTTCTCGCTTAAAATGTCATCTCAAGCGTAAAAAAATTGACACAGCATGTTTCTTAAGATTTTCCCAGTTTCAGCTGACGAGGAAATGGGTAAATAAAGTAAACTTGTCGAGTTTTTCAACTCAAAACCTTTTTCAAATTAGTACATCCTCGGAGACCCAGGGGCAGTCAATCGGGTCGGGGGCAAAGGCGGGAGGAAAGTTTTCAAGTAAGGGCGAAAGAGCTGCTCTTTCGCCCGTACTTGAAAACTTTCGTCCCGCCTTTTCACCCTGCCTGACTGACTGCCCCTGGGTCTCCGAGGATGGCGTGATTAGCACGCGAAAAGCAAAAAATCTTGACGTCACGACCATGTTTACATACTCTCATGCAAACATGCCCATTGGCCAATCAGAGCGCACGTACTATCTTGGTTATTTTATAAAAGACCCTGGTTGGTAGTTCTGTGTGCTTTGACTCACGACCCACCGCTCAGCAGACCCCTGCCCCCATCCAGCTGGGATAACCAGGCGGCAACTGAGCTATTGATGGCTGGGATTCAATTGGCCAATCTGCAATAACGAGGCTTAACATGGTTTATCCCATCCTAATTATTTCACGATTGAAAGCAATGTTACTTTGTTACCATGAACGTTTTCCAATTCAAGGAGCGTCAGGCTTTCAGCTAGCACAAGCTGTAGTAACCAATGCTTATTAGACTGGAGTGATTATGGTCATTAAATCTATTGTTTTCTTTTTACAGAGATGGACCTTGCCTTTGTCATAACCGCAACTTCTGATGTCGCAGATGAAGCCTTCAAATTGATGAAACGCACCATAATATATTTAATGTGCAAGTTCAAGAACAGTCAAGTAAAATACCATATTTTAGTTCATGGAGAAGATTCATCTTCGAGGGAAATTTGTTTTACCAACGAGCCTTGTGACTTCACATCATTGTCTGACAAAGTGGATCAGCTGGCAAGGAACACCGAAGTCAATATTCCCGCTCTTCACGAAAATCTAAAGAAAGTAGGGGAAGCTTTCACACTTAACGAGGGTAAAAGGCCATACTCAGAAAAGGTAGGTACCAGTTAGCAAAACAAAATGTACTAATACAAATAATTTTTCTTTTGTTTAGTCAGCGGTCCTGTTGAAACGAGACCTGGAAGGGGTTTCCTGGGATCGGGAATTCAATTTTGGTCAAGTAGACCAAAATACTGCTGACAGTGGGGGATTCAGTAAATTTTTTACGAGATACGGGGTTTGACTGCTACCCTGGAGGCGGGATTGGCACAGATGCAGGATTGAGAAAGAAAGCGATATTCGGGAGAGTTATGATGACAGAAGTTCGGGATGCGGGAATCACGTAAAAAAGGAGATGGAATGCGTTATCAGGACCCCTTTTCCAAACTCCTTAAAGAGCCTTCTTCAGTCTAAGTCAGACATGACTGCTAAAGACTCACTTTGCCATTTCATTTAAAGCTAATTAATGTCAAACTATATGCATATTATTTATGCAGGCTCTGGTATTGTTAACAGACCAAAAGATTTGTTTAAGGCAAGACAAGAAAGACGTCGAGGAAGAAGTTAAGAAAGTAAAAGAAATGGGAGTTAATATTCTGCCAGTGGGAATGGGTCCGCACATCGACATCAGGGAATTAGAGGGGATTAGCAGAGAGGGGCACAAGATCATGCACTTTGGAGAATACGCAGATCCGAAAACCGTTGGCAACAGCATTTTGCACGGTATGTTTATCGTAGATGCTGGTTTTGCATTAAGACCAAGATCGCTATGTGCGCGGAAGAAATTATAGGACGATTTAAGCAAAATATTGAAGTCATGGAGTGAATGAGCCGTGAATTAATGCGCGTTTTTTTTTTGATCAGAGCTCCAGGGAAAGGATTTAGTTGGTAAGTGAGATTTATGAAAATTTTCGATTAACAATAAAACAAGATGTTTGATTTTATTTAATCTAAGTCAACTTTTAAAAATCATATAACGGACACCATATTACTGCAGCAACCCTTCATTTCAGTTGATGCAATAATTATCGAACGATGAGTGGATTCCCGAGTTCGGATGGCTAGGAACTATCAGTCCTAAAACGACTCTGGCCATCGAGACGATCTATAAACAAAGGCTTGAGAGCAGAAGGCATGTTTGTAATATAAACTGTAATTAAAATCCTTACGGTGGGTGTTTTGTATTATACCCAGGTGATTGCTTAAGTTAAACCCAGTTGTTAAGAGTCCTCCTATTAAGCGACCACCCTCTGTGTAGCGGCCATTTACCACAGTATTATTAGTGGTGATTTGCGAGCTTAGAATGGCAGCTTTTATTAAACAGAAGGCTTGTTCCAGTCACAAGTATTGATTGAAAACACAATAGAAAAAATGACTTCCTTCGTTAATTTCTGTCTTCGCAGAAAGTTACCAAGAATACTTTACAACTCCATACTTCGTGTTCATTCGTGACACTCTTAGCTACCTCACACTGCTTGGTTTACACATTGTTCTTTGTCTTGAGACATCAAGCATCCCGTTCAGCAGTTTAGAGTGGGCAGTTTTGGTGTTCTTCTTGGGAAGGATCTTGATGGAGAGTCGGCAGTTCTTGGATGTCAAAATACAGCGAAAGAGTCGATCTGCAACAAGGACATTAAGGGGATCAAAGTACCAAATCTGTAGTGAAAAGGAAGAAGAAAAAAGGAGGAGCCCAACCAAAGCAGCCACTGTTCTAAAAAGATGCAACAAATACTTAAGGTACCAAGAGACCTCTTGTGTCTTCTGCATAATAATAATAATAAAAATAATAATAATAATAATAATATAATTAATAATAGTAATACAGAAAGCTTATTGAGTCACACTAGGAGAAGAGAAATGGCAAGGAAAACTGACTAAAAATAGATGGGAGGAGCCCTTGACAGTGGAGGGTGTTTTGCACGGATCAATAGCTGGAGATCTGTGCCAACCCATATCGTAGCAGCCATGCAGGAATTGTACCAGCAGATGTTACCAACCAAATTATACCACCAAAGGAAAACTGGAAAAGGGAGTGTAACTTCAAATGTCATGTGACGAATGTGTGGTAAATCGCCCGAAAGTGTGGCGTACGTAATGGCGGGGTGTGGGTAGGGCCAACAGAATCGACGCCAGAATAGTTGACAAAGAGCAGAAACGAGTGTTAGCCATTGAAATGAGCTGTCCTTGGTTGGATAACCGCGAAGTAAACGAGATGGAGAAGACACATAAATATAGTCCAATAATGTAGAAATTGAGAGGGAAAAATCCTGGCTACCAAGTGAAACAGTATGAAATCGTTATTGATGTTCTGGGAGGATATTAAGCTGGAGTGAGTCAAGGACTGCCGGAAGGAACTTGTTGGAGAGAAGGGTGCCACTATCTTATTAAGAATGCAGGGATCTGTCAAATCGATTGAACTAAACATTGTTCGTAGTTTCTAAATTTTTGATTAAACAAAGAGGATTACTGCTAAGGTGAACTTTTTTTAGGAAAAATTATTATTGTATACTGACATTTTTATTAAAACTTTTAGTGTAGATTTTGCGATAGATTTTAAGTTAAGTCATGGAGGACAAAATTTTAGGAGACACGAAAACATTTTTATGCTTTCTTTTTTATAAATATATTGTTAACGTTCAAGTTAATATTTTATAACAGAAGGCTATAATATTCTTAATACTTCAATATTTTTTCACATTAGAAAGACTTCACGGCGCGGTGGCTGGTTAGGGTCAGACGCCCAACTTTTGTGTTTTTTACTAATACTAGGCATCCAAACGTTTAAAACTGCCATAATAATAATAATGGTTATGTTAATGCTAATGATAATAATAATAATAAAACTTATCCAGCGTTATTTACATGAAACTGATCAGTAGCGCTTTACACTAATTCAGTTTCAGTTTCCAGTTTTTTGAGGTTACATAATGCTATTCTGGAATTTCCATCCTGACTTTGGATGTTGTTTGATGTGCTAAAATCTAATATAAATATACAATGTAAACTGTGAAATGTAAAATAATGCTTTAAAAAAGGATCCAAATGAAACCAAACTTCTAGTCTAACCTGTCCGAACTTATTGAACTTTCACTTTTAGTTTTGCCTCTTTGTCGGTGCTTCGAAGCGTTCTCAAACTGCAAGTTGTTGGAACGACTTAAATTTACAAAACCTAATGTCACGGTTGTGTCTCCAAAAGTTTTGCGTTGAAATAAATACTCCGCTGAAGAATCAGTCGTTCGCTGCTACTGTCGTTTGCATTTGGCACTAGGCGATCACGAAGGGCACGTTTTACCAATTTCCATTTATGGTAGTCTCACCTAGTTGGAAATTGCTTTTATGTAGCGCTGTAGTATTATTTCACTGCAAGTGCCATAATTAAATCAAGATTTACACTGTATGAAAAAGGCGTGGTATTAAAGTTGCAATAGTTCTTTCCCAAACGAAGTCACTATAAACAATTGAGCGAACCTCTTCAGCTTGGCAGTTTGTTACATTTTTTGTATGTGAATGCATATTCTATAAAGATGTAAAATCAACGGTTAGAGAGTGCGTTCTACCAAAGTAGATCTCTGGCCCACTCTTGTTTGTCAAGTTAGTGATGATGTCACTTTCTCCTGCAAAATCTAGGAGGGTGATAGATATGTATGCTAAGATCCGGCGAATCAATGACAGTCGTCCCATGATCAAAACGAAAGGAAAGAGAAGTGCAGTTGACATATAAGAAAGGATTTAATTTCTATTCTATAAAAAAAAATTATTATTCGATTTTGTTTAGTAACGAGAATCTAGAAATGCCAGCGAGGAGTCATGGTCCCGGGCGTTCCTAGCGGAGATCGGGGAAACTGGGGATAAGAATCGCGGAGTGACATAAAAAGTAAATATTCTGAAGAATACTCAACCATCGATAAAGTACGACTTGAAAAACATTCAACTAATAAATCCTGTTTCGTGTAGAATTAAGGTGGTTCGACTGGATTTTTTAGGGGGGATACCTCCCAAGTGTGAGCATTGACTACGTCGCCATGAGCAAAGATATGGAAAAAAGGTTACCACAACTATATAAAATAAAGATGAAAATTTCTTATGATCTGGGTTTTATTGCAATCGGGGTCGCCATGGCAACGTAACGACGCCATTACGTTTTTTATTTATCTTTGTGTTTCTCTGTACCAGGAGTTTATTTTTAAAAATCGCTTAAGAGAGTTTGTACCTGTCATAATTGCCTCAATTATGGCAAAGTTTGAACAAATTTTATGAGAGCGTTTTCGAAATATTTTGACACAAAGTTTTAAGCATCATAAAAATAGTGAAATGGCATGCTATCCACACAATTAGCTAATTTTTTTTAAACAGAGATAAGCTTTGGAAATGCGGCTTCATCTCATAGTGGTTTGATTCCATTAAAAACTTCCTACAAAAAAAGAGGGGAATTGCTCTGGGCGATCGCGAGTAAGACGAATTTTATTAACTTGCACTCAGCTGTTTTTGTTACAGTTTTCGCTCGTAATTTGGTTCATGCCTACAAATTTTGCATTTTTCAAAAAACCGCTCGATAAATGTTTTTATAAATTTGACAATCCCGAGATCAATCGCCAATAAATATACCCTGCAAGTTTCAAGAAGATTGAAAACAGGGAAGGCTTTTTAAATAGGCCTCAAATATACCCAATTTTTTCCCCAGATTTTGTGTTTACAAGTGAGTGTCCACATTATTCACTGGCATTGTTTTCAAGTTTCATATGCACGTGCAAATTTAGCAAAAAGATAGAATTTGCATCAAAAAGGACCCTCGATTAAATCTCCGGAATATGCTAATAACCGGATAAAGAAATTAGTGATATATTATAACATCACAGCAACTCTCTGTGAGAGTTTCTGTGATGTTATTACCCGAGAAAGATAATTAAGTGTTGCATCCTAAAAGATGAGCCGGTACGTTCACCGTCTCGGCCCTCACTGCTATCTGTGACACAGCCAACTATTAGCGTATTCCGGATATTTCATCCGAAAGTAATGGAGAGTTCTTTTTGATGCAAATTTATTTCTTTTTTCTAAATGTGCACGTGCATATGAAACTTGGAAACAATGCCAGTGGACAATGAGGGCGCTCACTTGTAAACACAAAATCCTGGGTAAAAATTGGTCACATCTGAGGCCCTATTTAAAAGCCTTCCCTGTTTTCAATCTTCTTGAAACTTGCAGGGTATATTTATTGACGATTGATCTCGGGATTGTCAAATTTATAAAAAAATTTATCGACCGGTTTTTTTGAAAAATGCGAAATTTGGAGGCGTGGACCAAATTACGAGCAAAAACTGTAACAAAAGCGGCTGAATGCAAGTTAATAAAATTCTTCTTACTCCCGATTGCCCGGAGCAATTACCCCTTTTTTTGTAGGAGGTTTTCAGTGGAATCAAACCACTATAAGATGAAGCCGCATCTCCAAAGCTTTTCATTTTCTTAAAAAATTAGCTACTTGTGTGGATAGCATGCTATTTCACTGTTTTTTTGATGCTTAAAACTTCGTTTCAAAATATTTCGAAAACGCTCTCATAGAATTTGTTCAAACTTTGCCATAATATTCAATTATGGTAGGTACATACTCCCTTAAGCGATTTCTCCAAAAAACTCCTGGTACAGAGAAACACAAAGATAAATAAAAAACGTAATGGCGTCGTTACGTTGCCATGGCGACTCCGATTTCGATAAAACCCAAATCATAAGAAATTGTCATCTTTATACAATACAGTTGTGGTAACCTTTTTTCCACATCTTTGCTCATGGCGACTTAGTTAATGCTCAAACTTGGGAGGTATTCCCCCCAAAAAATCCAGTCGAGCCACCTTAATCACCTCCGCATTTCTTATCTAATCTCCAAGTAAGCTCGATTCCACGCTTTTTTGAGCATCTTTTTTATTTTGTTTTAGTGATCGATGGAACATTCTGGATTTCATTACCCTTCTGAACTACTTAGTGACCTTTGTACTCAGAGTAGTCTCGTGGACCTTGTCAGAATCTGTCACCGGCAATCGAGCTCTCGTTATCGCTGGTTATCTGTATGGCCTTAACACCATGTTCCTTACACTTCGAGCCTTTGGTCACGTGATGGAAACAGTCAAGGGGGTTGGCGCCATTCAGATCGCTCTGTTTCATATCATTGGCGACATAGCAGCTATATTCTGGCAGTTTGTTGCGGCTATTTTAGCGTTTTCGATCGCCATCACAAAAGTGTACATGGCAGAAAGATCATTTATCTCTAACAAAAATGCCACAGAATCGTAAGTAGAATACAAATTTAGCGTGGTGGTCAGTTGATGCCTTTGGCTCAAGAATAAAGTCGCACTTCTCTTGGGAAAATGTCTTGGGATGCGTTATTGTTGGTAGATGATATGCTAAACACGACGAAGGCTAGTTTCTCTGTTTGAAACACTTTTGAATTGAATTGAAGAAATTTATGCATTTACATGAAGGTTACAAATCTGGAATAAATAATTTCATAATGAAATTGACGAAAGACAGTTAATGTCTAATCAACGAACTGCTTGGTTTTGGTTTTTTATTCTTTCTTGTGTTTGTTACTAGTAAGACGCGTGTTTCAACAACCACCCGTCGAGTAAATGTGTTTAAGATACATGTTTGATAACTGTCGTTCTGCATGTTGCTCATTTCAGTACGATTACTGATGTTAAAAAGATGACAAAAAATGTTTAAGATTAAAAATTATTAACTCGTTTTACCCTTTTCCACATGTGTAGTGCCTGCAAATCGTCCAGTGGATTGGCTTGGTAAGATAATTTCTTATGTGTCTGTGTCGCATCTTTATTTACATTTTTTTGCGACATTAACATATGCATATCACTTTCTTATCAAGCTATTAAGATGCTATCTCTGAATATTGTATAGAGTGTTTTCACTCACGTGGCCAGCATCTATGCAAATTTCTTAGAACAAAAGAAAGCATTTGCATAAGAAGAGAGTACAACTCCCAGAGGATTGGTTTGGGACACCAATATGGCCGCCGTGACGTCATGTGAAAACACTCTATAAGCACAGCAATGTTAGTTATCTCTGAAAATTTGATCCCGATAAACCGAATGGCTCCGGAGAAATTCTCTCTTTTCAAAAAAATCGAAAATCAGCTTTTGTTACCACCCAGCAATTTCAGAGGTTTGATGGCTATTATTTCCTTCAATATTGCTCGCAAAGAGCTGAAAATTGCAGAAATTTCTGAAGTTAACCAGCTCTTGCAGCCTTCGAATTTAGTTCTTACATACGTCCACGGCATCTACGAATTAAGTCGTATGCTTATGACAAAAAATGTTAACAGTTACATTAGCAAAGGTTAGCAAGTAAAGTCTCAGTTCTGACCACTTTATGTTGAGTAGAACAGTCCAGCCTGAATGATGCGGAAAAATATTCGCCTTAATTGCTGAACTTTAGTAAGTGGTCACCTCTATTAAGCGGTCATGATCACCTTTCCGTAGACCTGGGGAGAGGTTAGTTCATTGTCCTCACCTTTATTAAACGGTCCCTTCATCAAAATGTAGAATACATTAGTAGAATAGATACACTGTACATGGCATTCAGTGGTTGTTTACCGCTCACCTTTTTTTTTGGCACTAGAAGAGAAAGAAACACTTTGAGGTCACGTTGTCGCGTTAACGATATTTTTCTTTTTCGCCATCTCCATTTTCTTGATAAACTCTTAGGTATGTCAAACCTGTATTACAGTCGACTCTCGCCTTGCGGACACCTCGCTATTACGGACGCCCCGCTAATGCGGACAAGAGTCAGCTTCCCGCAAAACGCGTAAAGAAATGACTGAAACAAGCTCCCCCTATTACGGACTCTAGCTATTACGGAAATAAGGACACTTTCCTACCCCCAAGTGCGACCTTCCACTTGTTTTTTCTCTCGCTATAACGGGACACTTGAGTATTTCGTCAAAAATCCTGACTGACATAACATAAAGCGACATTAATTACGATAAAGGTGCGAACATGAGAATTTCCTGCATGTAGCCGGATTGTTTTCAGGGTCGTGAGGCCACCTTGGAAGCTTTATGTTTGCTTAGTTGAAATAAATAAAAAGACTATTTAAGAATCGATTAGTCTTCTTTAATGACCAAAGCTATTTTAATTTTAATTTGTATTAACTAAATGTTAGTTTGTCAGTTCTCTAAGGTTTGGCAGGGACCCTAGTTCCCAGTTTAGTTCCTGTGGCACACATCTTAAGCACTTCGTGACAATTTCTTTCCTTTCGTTTTCTTTACCGATGATCTGCGCTTTCTTTTCTTTCCGGTTTTGGTTTCTTCTGACATTCCCTCACCCTCTTCTCTAAGAGAATTCTTCGCTGCTTCGAAAACGATAATGACACTGATGATCAAGCCAGCCCGGGAAGCCAGCCTCAATAGCTTTGGCGAAGCCCTAAATTCCATTTCCAATGTGCAATTATTTCTCCTTCAGCGTGGTCAGTTCACACTGGCCAATAAGCTTAACGTCTTGGTTGAGATAATGAATGAGTAAAAAAATGAAGAAAACGACACAAAGTACTATTGACCGCTTCTTTGTACAAGAGTAGACAAATCACTGAACAATTGACAGCATTTTCGGGAGAAAAGACATTTTGCAAAAATTTCGCCTTGGTGTATTTTAACACTCTACTGTAGAAGTCGTTAAACTAGTTTTTTTTATATATATATATGAGTGTACCGTCTGTGCAGCATTTCTGCGGTAAAAGAGCTGCCAAGAACAATCAAAAACACTATATTTGACAGCAAGTTGACATTTTAGCCATTCACGTTATTGGAGGAGTTTCCGTTTTGTTTTTTAAGCCCGCTTTCTTATATTATACATCCCTTGTCATTGAAGGAGCTTGGAAGTGCTAATACAGCATATTTTTTTATAATCTTTTTATCCTTAGACTTTAATGGTCCATAATAATAAATAAAGAAGTAAAGAATTGTCGAAACTACATTGCTTCTGGGACTTTTACATATTATTTTACAAGTTTAAAACGAAAACAATTTTTTTCTCATGCGTACCTGCTATTACAGACTCTCGCTATTACGGACACTTAATCTTCTCCCAAGGGCGTCCGCAATAGCGGGAGTCGACTTTAATCGGTCAATCTGTCTTAAGCAGCCAATTGGACATTCCCTAAGGTTGACCGCTTAATGCATGCAAGTCTGACTATACCGTGTTTTTACTACAGTTTCTGAGATAAACGGATACTGCTTAGCCATATTCTAACATCCATTGACATATTAAGCCAAAAATTTAGTATGTAGTTTATTACATGTAATTGCTTCTTTTTTTTTTCTATCGATTCAGTTGGTGGAGTATGATGAAGCATCTTACCTGGTCTCTGTTGGGAGTAGCGGAGCTGGATCCTCTGGACTCAGTGGACAGCGCATCAGTAACTCTCGTCCACTTTCTCTTTGGAGCTTTTCTTGTCATGGGAGTCATTCTTTTAGTTAACATGATGATAGCCCTACTGTCTAACACATATCAGCGAGTTGAGGTAACATCAAGCCATACATGTAGTTTTATACTATTTTCTTACGTTGGTTCTGTTGCAACATGTGTACGTGAACATATACCTACGACTTTAATTTATACAAAATTTCAATTGCCAATAACAATGACAAAGCTTGTTTCCCATAATCAGCTAGTCGAAACTGGAATTTAGGAGGGTCAAATGTTTCTACAAGAAGACAATACATAAGCAAAAAAAAATGACAATCTAGACAACTCTAGTTTGCATTTAAAAATGTAATTAGTTGTTGAATAAAAGTTTGGCTTATAGATTGGAGACAAGACAGACCTTCACGTAATTTACTTGGGGATTTTACATGCCTAGGTTCGAAACATTTAGTGTCACAATCGAGACCCTCTTAATACGGATATCTCATTAAGAAAGCTCTTACATTGTCTCTAAATTCCCGCTTAATACGGACACCCCGTTAATACGCCGGACACCTTCTATGCCCCCCTCGGTGTCCGTAATAACGGGTTTTGACTGTATATTGAACACAGTCCCTTGTGCCTTAATTTGGAATAGCATCCTACTTAACTTGACAAAACGAAAGAACGGCTGAACATCCGTACGTTACTAATGAGTAAAATGTATTGTTCCTGTTGATTAACAGATGGCTCGGAACATGTGTTCACCATTAGGTGAACTTTAGATTAGTTGTTGTTAACCGGTTGGTTTCTTTTGTTTTCTTAGAGGCGGATTTAGGTAATTTCCCTTTAGCCAATTTGAAACTAAATAGGCGAACTGCGGAATAAATATGATACAGTGTGAACTGCGTCTGATTACTTCTTATATCCAAGAGTATAATGAAATAGTTGTCACTTTTTAGACGTCTGCTATTGTTGTTTTCGTAGTTACAAGCCATGGAAATTGCTTAGGTTGAAATAAACAGTTAAGAAATGCGATTGATTTTTTTTGGAGGATAACTCCCTGAAAGAGTGGTCATTCAAGAAAGCCATAACGATTCAAACCTACAGCACCTATCATCCAATTCCGGTACCTCTTAACCTGTTATCACATTTCTTTCTGTGGATAAAATGGCTGTGCCACAAGTGCAGGTGCTGCAAAAGGAATCCGGGAAATAGTCCTTGGACTGACAATAGTCATGTAAGTAACTTTGTAATTATTACAACAAGTAACTTGCTAGGTCAACGGAATAATAATTTTTGCTCTTACCTAGTGTTGCGTTAAATATATAATAATTGCCAAGCGTGGATCAGAAAAAAATATGGCGGACTCCACGGCACGCTTCAGCGCCCAGTTGTTTGAAGACTGTGATAAGCACTAATCCAGGGTTATACTTTAATTAGCCAAGGGTTTCTTTTTCTTTTTTTCAAAAGCATTTTCTCATATAATTTTTTTCTATTTTTTTTAGAGCATCTAATCATCAAATTAATTTTGCTTTTTAAGCTTTCACATCTTAATTTCACATTAACCTTGAGTTATCTTAGCCCAACATTAAACAATCTGGTCTGGAAGGGTGCTTCGCCATTATGCTACGGATAGCAAAGCCATTTGTTAGGTCCATTCACGACTAGCACAGGTCCTGCATATTTCTTAGATCAGCAGTGAAGGGAAAGCTGCGAAAACATAAGAACCCACTCTCCCCACTTCCTCAGCGCATTTATCTTAATGTGCATGTCATACTTCTTTACCGTTTTTTTGCCCAATTTCCTGAACAGAAGAAGTCCCTGGACGATGTTGTGGAAAATCTCCATCTTACTTACTTTTCAAGTTATGGTTACTCGTTTCCTCTGACAGGTAAAAAATGTTTTCTTAATTTTTAAGCACAGAAGGTGAATTGAGCTCGTTTTCCTGTTAACACCGATGATCAGTTATATCGAACTGCCGTTATATGTGTCATTGTTTTCGAATTGTTTTTAGAT